>CP092886.1:109828714-111028714 GCA_030710605.1 Cordylochernes scorpioides | reverse complement strand
CTTGGGTTTGGCGTAGGACATCCCCATAGTTGATGTTTGGCATTAAGGTCACCTACAATAATAGTGTTGTCTGTAAGAAATTGAGCCATTGTTCCATCGTCAATAAATGTATTGTTTGGAGGGTGATACATATTGTATATGTTGATGGCTTTGATTTGATTGAGGTAGACTTTGATACCTTGGGCTTCGAGGTCTAATGTGTTTGTAATATTAACGGCTATGCCCTCATAGTACAAATTCTTGATTAAAAATGCTAGGCCACGCCCTTTAACAGCATATACAGATGGATCTTCAGACCTTACCCTGAGTAATGGAGGGGCCGGAATTAACATAATACTGCAAGATGGAACAAACATCAAAATCAAAGAAGGAGCGGGACAGATTTCGTCAAACTTCACTTGTGAACTGACAGCTATCTGGAAAGCTCTTGATTTATGCCTTAACCAACCATCCCTGCATCAAGCAGAAGGAATTTTAATATACAGCGACTCCATATCCTCTCTAGAAGCAATTCAGAAGGGCAATACTAGAATCACACAGAAAATACACTCGTTACTTACCCAACTGGAATCATTGGGGAATAACTGCATTCTACAATGGATTCCTGCCCGTGTTGAGATCAGGGTAATGAAATGGCAGTTGAATTGGCAAAGGAAGCCAGAAAGCCGAGCCAAAATAAAGAACAAATGTCAGTATTTGACGCTGATGCTTTGGCAAAATACAAGATAATTAAACAAAAAATAAGAAAAGATCAAATATGTGAAATAAACTCTGAGAGAAAACTGACAAAAACTATAACAAGACTTAGAACAAAACATTATAAAGGAATAAAAATACATCCAGATGGCACAAGAACCTATAGAACATGCAACAACTGTCCTGGTGTGGAACTAACACCTACCCACATATTCTCATTCCCGCAGCCTTGCAGAAAATTGACATAGACCCAGAGCAGCAGCTTTATACATCCAAGATAGTGGACATTGCTGCTGCTGCTGTGATAGAAATGCATGGAGACATCTGAGGCTATTTATTGGACACGACAAAAACAACAAAGGCATTCCAGAGTAAAATAAATTATCAGAGATAGATACATATTTTTCAAATGAATTAAAATAAACATAATCGATACTGAGTGAGAGTTGAATTAAAAATATTAGAAATTTATTATCTTCGGAAACAAACCGTATCTAAAATATCAATTTTCTTTTTGCTACATGTTTTAATTTGCATTTACCTATTTTACATATCTCTGATTGTATTTGAAAATCGTTAACCAATTCTTCATACATTTGGCGAAGTGGTGTTTTATTAATTTGTTATTTGATATTATTAGGGTTCTTTCCTGGTATTCAAAAAGGAAAAATACGTGTCGATCAGTTATATTTTTCAATTTATCAAACAATTTGGCCGCTGAATCTCTGAATCTGGTAGAGCGCCATCTGGCGAATAAAATTGTAACTAAAATCAATTTCGAATTTTTCATTATTTGCCATAAAAAATCCCATTGCATCCTGAACACAATGGTGTTTACCGCATTGCTCTAGCGCAAATATTCGGGGAGTTATTAATTTTTAAAGTTGTGCGGGACTTTTGGATCACCCTGTATATATATATATTTTTTTTGAAAATAGAGCAATCCATATTTAATTCATTAGATAATAAAAAGGCATATATTGGATTTAATAAAATATTTATTTTGCCAATATTTCGGCTGGCTGAACGCCAACCTTTATCGAGGCATTACATTTTTGTATACACAAACTTAGCGCCGCATAGTGTTATAATATCACAGTTGAAATCAATTAAAATACAGAGTAGGTGGGAAAAATTTGTGAATGAAAAAATTATTATAAAAATTGCAATCAAATATGTAAAATATATTAAAATATTAAAGGAAAAAAATGAGTTCTATCTTTATATTTTAAAAATTTGTAATAAGTACATAAAAATAATTCAATAATAATTCAATAAGAGATAAATGTAAAAATATATGTATCTATTAAAACATTTGAAATTAAATATAAAATGATTTAAACAATAAACTGTATGAACTTTTTTAAAACGTTTAACAAAAAATGTGGGTATTTAAAAATTCATTTCAAAATTTAAGGAGATCGATTTATATGTAAGTAAAAAAGAAATTATAAAAATGCATTGAAATGGAAGTTAAAACAATTTAGGATGAATAAATGAGAAAAAATAAATTAAAAAGTGGAAACTAAAAAAGTTTAAAGTATTGCATGTAATATGTTATATATTTAATGTATCAATACTTTTGGGTTTTGAAGCGATAAATGTAAAAATATTTTAAACAAGTGGTATGTATTACTTTTACAGGTTATTACTAATGTGTGAAAATATAATTTAAGAAATCGCGGGTATTACGACAAAATTTAAAAATTCAATAAAGCAAAAAAAATTAAATAAAGCAAAGTTATGTAATTTTGAAAAACGGCACCTCTCCCTTTAAAATAGTATAAAATAAGTCAATTTAAAATAAAAATTAACTAATTGAAATTAAAATAATTAGACAAAAATTAAGAAGATATAAATGGTGTGTAGATGTCTGGTAAATCAATTTTTCTATTTATGCTTTCTGTGTCTTCTGCAGAGGCCCAGCTTTCTAAGAACAATCGGCAGTGTTTTTCTTTAATGTTCTGGTATAAAACAGCTGTATTTTCGAAATCCGGAGTGTGGTTGTTTTTCAGTGCATGATCTACAAGGAGAGACAGTGGGTTGTAATTCCTTAGTCCTGATTTGTGTTGATTTAAACGATCTTTAAATGGTTTGCTGGTTTCACCTATATAATTAGCTTGGCAATTGTTACAAGGTATTTTGTAAATTACGTTGATTTTGTTTTCCATTTTGTTGATTTGTTTAGTGTCTGGATGGCGTAGGGCCTTTTTTAAATTTAAAGATGATTGATAGGTAGTTATGATGTTGTATCTCTTTAGGACTCTGGCGATGCGTTCAGAGCCGTAGCTGTAGGGGAGGGAGCAGTAAAGTTTTTTTGAATGATCAGGGGTGTTATTTAAAGGTGGAGATTTTGTTGAAAAACATTTTTATAAACCAAAATCTCCACCTTTAAATAACACCCCTGATCATTCAAAAAAACTTTACTGCTCCCTCCCCTACAGCTACGGCTCTGAACGCATCGCCAGAGTCCTAAAGAGATACAACATCATAACTACCTATCAATCATATTTAAATTTAAAAAAGGCCCTACGCCATCCAGACACTAAACAAATCAACAAAATGGAAAACAAAATCAACGTAATTTACAAAATACCTTGTAACAATTGCCAAGCTAATTATATAGGTGAAACCAGCAAACCACTTAAAGATCGTTTAAATCAACACAAATCAGGACTAAGGAATTACAACCCACTGTCTCTCCTTGTAGATCATGCACTGAAAAACAACCACACTCCGGATTTCGAAAATACAGCTGTTTTATACCAGAACATTAAAGAAAAACACTGCCGATTGTTCTTAGAAAGCTGGGCCTCTGCAGAAGACACAGAAAGCATAAATAGAAAAATTGATTTACCAGACATCTACACACCATTTATATCTTCTTAATTTTTGTCTAATTATTTTAATTTCAATTAGTTAATTTTTATTTTAAATTGACTTATTTTATACTATTTTAAAGGGAGAGGTGCCGTTTTTCAAAATTACATAACTTTGCTTTATTTAATTTTTTTTGCTTTATTGAATTTTTAAATTTTGTCGTAATACCCGCGATTTCTTAAATTATATTTTCACACATTAGTAATAACCTGTAAAAGTAATACATACCACTTGTTTAAAATATTTTTACATTTATCGCTTCAAAACCCAAAAGTATTGATACATTAAATATATAACATATTACATGCAATACTTTAAACTTTTTTAGTTTCCACTTTTTAATTTATTTTTTCTCATTTATTCATCCTAAATTGTTTTAACTTCCATTTCAATGCATTTTTATAATTTCTTTTTTACTTACATATAAATCGATCTCCTTAAATTTTGAAATGAATTTTTAAATACCCACATTTTTTGTTAAACGTTTTAAAAAAGTTCATACAGTTTATTGTTTAAATCATTTTATATTTAATTTCAAATGTTTTAATAGATACATATATTTTTACATTTATCTCTTATTGAATTATTATTGAATTATTTTTATGTACTTATTACAATTTTTTTAAAATATAAAGATAGAACTCATTTTTTTCCTTTAATATTTTAATATATTTTACATATTTGATTGCAATTTTTATAATAATTTTTTCATTCACAAATTTTTCCCACCTACTCTGTATTTTAATTGATTTCAACTGTGATATTATAACACTATGCGGCGCTAAGTTTGTGTATACAAAAATGTAATGCCTCGATAAAGGTTGGCGTTCAGCCAGCCGAAATATTGGCAAAATAAATATTTTATTAAATCCAATATATGCCTTTTTATTATCTAATATATATATATATATTTGATAAAGAGAGAAAAATCAAAGATGAGGAGGATAAGTTTTTTTTATGAACAAACAATCAAGCTTTCGGGCACAAAGTCACCCTTCTACAGGAATAAAAATATACAAAATCAAGATCCGTCTATATATATACAAATAATTAGCATAAGTAATAAATAAATATTAGAAATTAGAGAGATAACATTTAAGTTTTATGTCTGATGTACGAATCAGGTAAATCAAGTGAGACTCTCGTGTCTCGAGTGTAAGGCCTTAACAAATTATTTTTGAGATAAAATTTTATTTTATGTGTGATATACGAAATAAATAATAGGAGAAATGTGAATATGCTAATATTTGGTATAATCTGCTAATTAAAAATCAATAAGTTGTTGTATTAACAGCTTATGAAAATATTTCGTTATAAAGATCCGGAATATCAATGTGCCTATTGATGCTATTATATTTCAGAGATAGTAGCGCCTCTACAACCAATCTCTTAAATTTATGTTGAATGTTAGAAAAATGTGAACGGGGTTCTATTGTATTAAAAGTATGTCCTGTATTTGAAATATGTTGGGCTATGAGGGATCTGGGGTCGTTATTTCTGATATTTCGGATATGTTCATCAATTCTATCTTTTATATGTCTACCAGTTTCTCCTATGTATAAGCTAGAGCAATTATTACATTTTAATGAGTAGACTGCATTCTTTAAGTGTATGGGTTTTAAGGGGAAACTGTTATTGGTGATGGGGTTTCTAAGTATAGTGCCTAAATTAGGAGTATTGGAAAAGAAGGTGCGGATACCAAAGTTTTTTAGATAATTAGATATGTTAAGGCTCTGAGGGGAAAAAGGAATAGTACAAATAGATTTATAACTATGATTAACAGCTGTTTGTAAAGGGTTATGAAAGTGTCTCAAAATAAAGTTTTTTGGATAGCCCAATGTCAATAAATGTGATAATATGATATTTGTTTCCTGCTGTTTTGATATATCTGTGGTACAATGAGTGAATATGCGCTTAGTTAATGCTTTGACTGTGTTAATTTTATGGCTAATTGGGCAATACGAAGAAAAATGTATGTATGATGGATAAAATGACGGTTTGTAATAAACGCTTGTGGTATATCTATTATCTATTTTTGTGATAAGTATATCTAAGAAAGCTAAAGTGTTATTGGTCTCTGTTTCAACTGTAAAACTTATATCATGGTATAAGTTGTTTAATGTGGATAAAATGTTATCAAGTGAATTGGTTTTGACTATTGCAAAAATATCATCAATATATCTGTGCCATGATAAAATCTCTAAGTGGTATTGTTCAACTATTTGCTTATCTATATGGCGCATAACTATTTCTGATAGAGGGGAAGATAGTGGGCTACCCATAGGTGTACCTTTTGTTTGTTTAAAGTATGCTTGGTTAAAATTAAATATACTGTTATTTAAACTAATACTGATCAGGGATATTAATCTGGAAATGGTGTTAATGGGGTAATTATGGTCTGATAAGAATTGTGTTGTGCAATCTATAATAAGTGGATGGGGTAGACTGGGGTATAAATTCACCACATCAAAGGATACCATGATGCTGTTGGGTAGAACCGGTGACTGTTGAATATGGCTCAAGAAATCCGGAGTAGAAGATATGGATGCCGAGGCCCCACCATCCCTGAGCATAGGAGAGAGTAACTTGGCCAGGAAGGAAGACAAAGGAGCTGCTGGGGATAAATGATATGCTATTATAGGTCTAAGTGGAATATTGTCTTTGTGCAATTTTGGCAGTCCATATATGTATGCTTTCCCATAAATGTTCGATATAAAGGATTTGCATTCTTCTGTGGTGATGGATTTTTTCTTTACAAGATTATTAATTTCTTTTTTAAATTTAATAATAGCTGAATTCTCTTCCTGTAATGAAATAGGGGTGAAAATAAGGGGATCATTTAATATTGCATTCATTTTAGATGTATAATCCTTAGTGTTCATGATGACTGTTCTTGAGCCTTTATCAGATTTTGTAATAACAATGTCTTTGTTTCTAGAGAGGGACTTGATTAACAATTTTTTTTTATTATGGCTATTATCCTGGATTGAGTTATTGAGAACGGATGAGACATGTTTCCTAACTTTGTACTTCTGTTGGTAATTTAAACGGGTAATGGATGATTCTACGCCTGCGATAATTGAAATTCGGTCAGTTTTAGATGGATATCTATACTTAAGACCTCGTGAAAGGATATTGAGCTGTTCTACAGAAGGTGTGAAATTTGAAAGATTAACTATAGCATCTTGTTGATTTTTGGGGTAAAGTTGAAGATTATACTTTTTTGACCAAAAGGAAAGTTTCCTATGATGTCTAGCTGTGATGATACTATCTTGTTTTTTGATGTTCACGGTAATTCTTGACAAAACATCTGCCATAGCCTGTTGGGGTAACCGCTGGGAAATGTGGAACAATAAACCTTTGATGGACTTGATGAGTATACGTATTTGAGAATGACAACCCTTGGTGCGGGCACGTAGTAAGCTAAAACGGGTTTCAGTTATCACTTTGGTCGAATAATGATTTCCAACCGGATCTTTAATGCGTAACGAAGGTGGGATAAATCCCAATTGCTCGCAGGTTCTGTTGAATATGAGATGTTTTCTCCATCTTGCAAGCGCAAGAGATTTGCTACGAAGGTTATTCATATAATAATTCGTATCAGGATTCATGCTGTAAAAAGAAAAATATAACGATTTTCAATAATTAAATAAATTAAAATCCTCTGGAGTAACTTGATAAAGAGAGAAAAATCAAAGATGAGGAGGATAAGTTTCTTTTATGAACAAACAATCAAGCTTTCGGGCACAAAGTCACCCTTCTACAGGAATAAAAATATACAAAATCAATGAAAAAACAATAGAAAAAAATAAAAGATAAGTGGGTCAGGTGTTGATATTAAAAATAAAGAAGGCATCTCCTGACCACGAGCACATGTGCTTTCTAGATGGCAGAGCCCCATCTAGTGGAGCAAAAATAAACTAAACGTTTATTTAGCTTGCTCCGTGATATTTGGCCAACCCAATTTCTTGATAAATCAAGTTTAGTTTATTTTTGCTCCACTAGATGGCGCTCTGCCATCTAGAAAGCACATGTGCTCGTGGTCAGGAGATGCCTTCTTTATTTTTAATATCAACACCTGACCCACTTATCTTTTTTTTTTCTATTGTTTTTTCATGTGTAAAGCGTCTTTACGCAAATTTGGCCTTAAATACCCATTTTTTGATTTCTCAAGAAGCCATTGGGACCAAAAAAAAAAAAATTTTTGGTCGCAGTGGTTACAGCCTACTCCACGCTGACGAGCGCCAACAGCGCGAAACGCGTTCGTGGATGGCTTTTCTTGATTTATCTAGAAATTGGGTTGGCCAAATATCACGGAGCAAGCTAAATAAACGTTTAGTTTATTTTTGCTCCACTAGATGGCGCTCTGCCATCTAGAAGGCACATGTGCTCGTGGTCTGCTGTTTGCTGCCACCCCCATATTTTGTATATATGCTATATCTTTATTAATAATACCTGTAAACCCCTTTTTGTATGTAACACTTAAAATGTTGACGTGAAAATAAAAATCCATAGAGCGGTCAGCTGGGGACAGCTGGGGAGAGGGGTGGAAAAAGGCAACGCCCAGCCCATGTGGGGCCCCCAGGGACTCTTTATAGACGACCCCTGAAAACAAGACAAGTTTTGACAGGGGGTCAGCAGATGGTTCTAGGGGGTGTTTCTCGGCAGTTCGCTTCAGCCTGTCTGTCTCACGCAGTCTTTCTCTCCATGTCTCGGTGAAAAACATCAAAGTTGGTGTCATGGCCTCTACCTCTGTTCCGTGGGCTGTCCCCGACCACTCTCGGTGCTAACATCTAGCCCTGCCTCTGCTTCTTGTTGTCTGCGTGTGGAAAGACCATCAACACTCGCCTCACGTACACGACTGCCAGTTCATCCATACGTCGGCACATTGCAACAATATTACATATATGTTATAGAAAATTATTATTTCACTTTGGAATAAAAATTTATAGAAAAATATTACTCTGTTGGATCGACCGCCAGAGGTCACGCTTCCCCTATTAAAACTCATTGTGTTGTTTCCCGATGGCCGACTAAAACCTTTGTAATTATGTAATTAATCTTTTGTTTTCCTTGTTCTACTCGTCTTAAGACAGGCAGTACTTTTTATCAAATTATGTTTTTATATATCCCATAAGCTCAATTAAAGCTATTTCTAATCTTCATTATTTTTATTATTATAGTTTCTAGATTTTAACTACGACTGCATTATCATAGAATAATCCTCAAGATAATCAAAAATCAACAGAAATCTCATTTTTTCATAACATATATATATATTAAGAAAAAGGCATCTCCTTATCGTGCAACTGAAAGTTGCTGATGGCTTGCGCCATCTATCGGAATAAATACCAACTATTCTCGTTGATTTTTAATTATTCCAGAATTGGCCAAATACCCAACTTTCAGTTGCACGATAAGGAGATGCCTTTTTCTTAATTTATGCACCTTATTCCAGTACAATATCACATTTGTACTATTTTTTCACATTGTGTAGCGTTCTCACGCAATTCTAGCCTTAACTACCCGTTTCATGATTTTTCAGGATGCCTTAATAACCAATTTTTTTGGTCGTTGAGATACAGCTTGCACCACGCTGATGAGGGCCAACAGCCCGAAACGCGTCCGTGGTTAGCTTCTCTTGATTAATCAATAATGGGTATTTGGCCAATTCTGGAATAATTAAAAATCAACGAGAATATTTGATATTTATTCCGATAGATGGCGCAAGCCATCAGCAACTTTCAGTTGCACGATAAGGAGATGCCTTTTTCTTAATTTATGCACCATATCCCAGTACAATATAACATTTGTACTATTTTTCATATATATATAAAACAAGGCATCTCCTTATCGTGCAACTGAAAGTTGCTGATGACTTGCGCCATCTATATATATATATATATATATATATAGATGGAAAATTTGCCGGGAGAGACGACCCTTGTCCTTTAAATATATATATGTTAAATTAAAATATTTTATTTCGAAATGTTATATAAAGGTATTATTTAAAATGTTATATAAAGATATTATTTAAAATGTTATATTAAGATATTGTTTATTTAAAAATATATTTCATAGATAAAAATATTCTGTTAAATCGGCCGCCAGAGGTCATGCTTCCCATATAAAATCACATTGTTGTTCTTCCCCGTGGGTCGGCTCAAACATGTTTGTAATTATGTAAATAATATTTTGTTTTATTTATTCTTACGCCTTAAGCCAGGCGGTACTTACCCAAATTATGTTTTGTATATATTTCTTGGCTCAAATAAAGGAATCTCTAATCAAGACATTATATTTTTCAAGATTATTGTTCGGCCTCGACTGCACAAACTCAACTCAGTACAAATTTCTTTTAGAATACCAATAAATTAAATATAATATTAGCCGACAGGATATCTGAAACTTGTGAACAAAAGCAAAGCTAATATGCAGGTTTTCTACAATCAACAATAGCCCAATTCAAGCAAACATAGTCCATTTCAACCATAGCCCTCTACGATCGACAATAGCTCTCTACAATCGACAATAATCTTCTACATTCAACAATAGCCATCTACAAGACAAGCCATCTCCAGTTGACACCATCCGAGATTGGATTTCACCAGCCATCGCACCTTCCGACCAACACCAGCCATCTCCAGCCAGAATCCTTTCCAAGGTACCTACCATTTTTCGCAGCTTTCTCCATTTAAACTTTTTAAATTCTCGCCAATGATTTACCATAGTTTTAAATCGCCTATTATAGTTATATACTCCTTTTTCAAATTGATTTTAGATACCAATTTTGCCATAGCTGTTTTTCCTTTTGAATAGAGCCACACCTTTTAATTCTTTTAAACCTTTTATTCATTTGTATGATTAGTTCTCTCTCTCTTCTAGATATATTTCATTCTATATTTTATTTTAAAAACATTTGCATTTAAAGCATTTGCACCTTATCGTTTTTATAATTTTAAATGTAAAACAGTCGGCCAGGAGGACACCAACAACAAATTTAACATATTTCTCACATTCAATTTCTTTATTAAAAATTACCTAAACTTTAAATGTTTTTTAATATTTTTCAATTTTCCTTTTTCGAAATGTTCAAAATTCCCTAACTTTTGATACTTGATATTTTCTTATTCTCATTTCATGTTAATTTCAAAATTTGCATTTTTGTCCCCATTACTTATTTCATATGTAATTCATATCTAAAAGCGGTTCTACCAATATGTAAATTTAGCGATACTAACTATGTAAATTTTACCTCTTATAATTATCCACCTTGATTATTTTTCTTAAAATGATCATTCTTTATTGCTACCATTACTTTTTTTTTATCTTTACATTTTCATACCTTGTTTTCACATTTGCCTTTTGTACATATACTTTTGTCTCAACTTATTGTTTTTTCTCATAAATGCATTTTTCTTATCATCAAATGTTTTGTCATTGCCATATATATTTTGCCAATTATTTTTTATATTGTTTTCCATGTTGTTCTTCTTTATTTTTCATTCACATACTTTTGCAATTATTTTGATTTTAATGTTATCTTTTCTTTATATTTTTCTTCCTCATTTTTAATATTATATATGTGCATTTTTCTTGTCTATTTCCAATCTATTGGTTAATAACAAACCAATATGATTATGGATTATCACATTTTTGTTCACTTTTTACCAACAATATTCATAATCATTCACACTATGTATCACTTTGCTATTTCCTGTCTATATTGGTTACCATCTAAAAACCAATATGATCATGGAATATCACCCCTTTCTTTCTCGCTTTTTGATAATCATGCATCACTCTCTACCAATAATTGTCATCATTTACATTTCTATCATTTTGTTCTTTCCTGTCTATTGGTTACCATCCAAAAAACCAATATGATAAGTGCTATCACCTCACCTTTTCTTTCAATCAATCATTTTACTTTTGTTTAACTATAGATTTTTTCACATTTCTCTCTACCCATATTATTCTTTTCACAGGGGGGAAATGTTAAATTAAAATATTTTATTTCGAAATGTTATATAAAGGTATTATTTAAAATGTTATATAAAGATATTATTTAAAATTTTATATTAAGATATTGTTTTATTTAAAAATATATTTCATAGATAAAAATATTCT
The DNA here is from genome assembly GCA_030710605.1 of Cordylochernes scorpioides. Taxonomy (NCBI): domain Eukaryota; kingdom Metazoa; phylum Arthropoda; class Arachnida; order Pseudoscorpiones; family Chernetidae; genus Cordylochernes; species Cordylochernes scorpioides. The sequence continues at coordinate 111,017,005 of CP092886.1, read as the reverse complement.
GTTAAATCGGCCGCCAGAAGTCATGCTTCCCGTATAAAATCACATTGTTGTTCTTCCCCGTGGGTCGGCTCAAACATGTTTGTAATTATGTAAATAATATTTTGCTTTATTTATTCTTACGCCTTAAGCCAGGCGGTACTTACCCAAATTATGTTTTGTATATATTTCTTGGCTCAAATAAAGGAATCTCTAATCAAGACATTATATTTTTCAAGATTATTGTTCGACCACGACTGCACCACCATAGCATAATCATCAACATGATCAAAAAACAACAGAAATCTTATCTTTTTTTAAAAATATAATATATATATATATATATATATTGTAAATAGGCATATGCTCACCGCTCAAATGATTATTTTAGATGGCAGAGTTTAATTTTTTATAATATGAATCAACTAAGCGTCGATATAGGTTATTACATAATATTCGACCAACCCAATTTTTGATGAATCAAGAAAAGCAAAAAACATTCGCGTTTCGGGCTATTGGCTCTCATCAGCGTGATGCAGGTTTTACCTCAACGACCAAATTTTGTTCCAAAAGGTTTCCCGAGAAATCAAGAAATGGGAATTTCACCAAATTTGCGAAAATGCACCAAATGTGTGAAAATTGTAAGAAAAATGGGGAATATATATCACTGGGCACATAACTCTGAGTTAGATTGCTTTGACAAGAAATTGAAAGATTCACTATCCCATTTGGCAAAAAAAGTGATTTTTCGCCATGACAAGTAAGAGCACAATCATCCATAGTTGTTGCAGCCAAACTACAGGAATTGCGTTACGGAGTGTTTCCGCACTTCTAGACCTCTGCCCGACCAAAACCCATGTGAATTATACTTGTCCCCAAATATACAATATTCCTTAAAGAAAATAATTTTGCCTCAAATGAAGAAGTCATCGCTTCGACGGATGCGTATTTCGGAAAACTCGAATCTCCCTATTTTTTTGATAGGTTTAAAAATAGCAATGACGTTCGGAGAACATTATGTTAAGAATAATTATTTGATTTTGAATTTTTTTAAATGTCCCTTTACTTTTAACTAAGGTATTTATTGAATCTCTCTCTTTTACTGCAATGAGGTCTCAGGCGAAAGTGACCTCTGAAGTTTGTGAAAAACCTTTACTATCAGAATCATTGATTAGAATTATTGTTAGTAGGTATGTTGTATGCTCTAATGTAAACGGACTGTAGGGTGGTATTATATAATGTTATTATGGAGTAGGCTTTAAGGCTGTTTGTAATTGTGGGGTCACTATTAAGAAGATATATTCTTGCGGTTGATAGGAGCGTTTTGGCGGAGGCGAATATGTTCCTACGTTTATAATTACTATTGCAGGTGGTATATGCAGGGTTATTTTAATATTAATTGGAAGAATTTTTATCTTCTATAATGAATTATCCACAATGGGTTTTATATTGAGGTGAAATTAGTATTTGAAATTTGGATTAAGTGGTCCCGGATAGGGGGCGTTAGGATTTATTGAATGGATGGGTTGGACGTGACGATATGTGGAATGGAGATTGTGGAAGGATTGGTTTTGGACAATCGTTCTTTGAGGATTTTCTTTTTTGTGTTTCAGACTCGTGTGCTAATCGAGCTTCAATTGAAGATAGTAGTTTTTGTGTGGATAATTTCGGAATTAAGATGGTTGATAGGCAAATAATACGGTTGGTTTTTGAAGCTGAGATTAAATGTTTTAAAGAGAGGTGTCATGGATGCTGTATCTGAGAGGACATTTACATAGTTGGTGTCGTCACATTGTTTTGTTCGTTTGAGATCGAGTATTTTTAATGATGTAGATGGAAATTATAATTGTTTGGAAAATTGTTGATCACGTGTTGTATAGTGATAATATTGTTTGAAGATGACCTAGATTACTTTTATTTGTAGGCGGTCGGGGTGTATGTTTTAAATATTTTTGTAGTAGAGTAATTGCTGTAAATTAATTTATTATTGTAAAAAAGGGGGTTCGAACTATTGCAAAACAGTTGAATTTTTAAACAATCTGACTAGATGTGTGTTGTGTGAGGTAATTTTCTATATAAATAGCATTGTGGAACAAATAGGTGGAATGTTAAAGTTATTATAATATGAAAAATTGAAGATTTGATGAAGTTCACTTGGTAAAACATAGTAAAAATTAGGTAGCTGTAGCAAACATTTGATTTTTAAAATGATATTTTGATTTGTGTGTGAATGAAATATAAAATATTGAATTATCATAATTCAAACTCTGCATAAAATAATAAATGTAAATATTCAAAAATAAAAATATAGTTTAAAATAATGAAATTATGGGATGTAGTGAATTTTAATTTAAATTAAGTAAAAATAAATGTTTAAGCAATATCACAAAATTGAGTAAAATGAAACTACAAGTGTATAATCAATGAAATGTAAGTATTAAACATACAAATTTTCGTCAAAGAGTACGTCTGCCCTTAATATTTGAAAAAAATGAAAGGCAAAAATAAAAGATAAAAAGATCAGGTGTTGAAATAAAATAATTCAGGGAACAGGCTAAATCAATGTTTAGTTGATTTCTGTTCCATCAGATGGCCCTCTGCCTTCTGTAAAGCACATGTGCTCCTGGTCAGGATATGCCATTTTTATTTTTGATATATATATGTGTGATATCGTTTTAATAGAACACGGGAACTGTCTAATGCTTCGGGCACACCCATCGGTTTCATTAAAAAGCTCACCAATCTGCTTAACAATAATGGATCCTCTGCACTTGTTTCCTGTGATGATCCTGAAACGCTGAGGAGCGCGATTACAGGGCTCTTAAAAACAGCGGCAGACCAATCTATACAAAACGACCTTACAAGAATGGATAAATCTAAGCTATACTCTCACTACAAAGACCTTCACATATCTTTCATAACGGAGGGATACTTTTTAGGGGATTTTCCTTTCCCGGTTGTAAGACTACTCGCACAAGTTAGAATACTTTCAATTTTTTTTTAGAGAAAACCACACCAAGATGCTCTGCGGTGAGGACCCGATTTGTACCTTCTGTAATTCAAAACTAAAAATGAAATCACTCACTATATTTTTGATTGCTCTGCTCTGAAAGAAGAAAGAAGAACCCTTATGCTCAAAACTGGGCAACTCTGTGCTTCACTTCCATCAATAATTGACAATATGACCCAGAATAAGTATATTGCTACGGCGTTTTATGGTTTCCACAAGTCCATATCTCAGAAGAAGGCCAAGTGACACTCACTCCTCACTTTCTTACTGCTACTCTTTTTGTGTTGTTTTTTTTTTTGCTTTCCTCTTTCTCTTTCTTGTTTTTTTCTCTCTTTTTTTCTTCTTTTTCTTCTGTCTATATTGTTGTTTCCTTTGTCTCACTGCTTTGTTCTTATGCATACCTCTGGTGAATCCTGTATAGGGTCAGTGACCCTAAATAAAGGCTTTTTGTTGTTGTTGTTGTATATATCTGATATCTTGGGACCTCTGGGACCAGTGTTACCTGATGCTAGACGAACCTCGATGTCACCTCTACCGTGCAGTCGTGGTGGAAAGCGACACAGCTGGGCCAAAGGTGAAATAAACAAATAGAGATACCACTAAGAGGCGTTTGAACGTCAAGAAGTAATAGGACGAGGAGGTTTCTGGCAGGAAAGGATTTACCTCTATAGGAGCGGCCTTCGCGGACTGGGACTGAAACAACGACTGAAGACTTGGGGCCTCCTTTTATAGCCTCTCTGGGTCCAAGCTGGTCAATGCCCTTTTCTGACGTAAACAGGGGGGGGGGGGTTACATCATCCAGGAGGGCCACGACCTCGTAAAAATTGGACTGGGTTAAAGTTAGATGTACCAGTGGAAACGCGGTTATTGCCTGGTTTTCTGATGGCTATGGATTAGTGACATTGGTTTTGTCATTCTGTTTAATGTGATCCTTACTTACTATTATTGGAAGATCTCTGCAGTAAGATAAAGAAAAAAGGCTGAGCAAGTTGGGGGTATAAGACGGGATTTCTGAGCGTCAAATATCGACATAAATGGTTAAATTCTGCTAAGTGTACATCAGGTGTTACGCGAGGTGTTTGAATTAGTGGCGGGGCGCTAGGTATAGGATTTTTCTGCATAGTATTTAAGTTTGTTCACATGAACTGTATCATCTTCTTTATTTAGGGGTCGATTGGGTCTGTTAATTCGGACTACGTTCGGAGATATTATCTCTATAATTGTAAACGGACCTGTGAAGTATGGTGCCAGTTTTCCCGTATCGGTATGTTTATCATTTTTTACAAGGACTAGGTCACCAATCTCGAAATGCGGGGTTTGATGTCCTTTATCATATCTTTGTTTGTCTTTTTCATGCTTAAGCTATGTTCTGCTGAAGGCAAGTTGTCTAGCTTTCTGTACGTCGGGGAACGGGTTATAATGTTTTTTTTTGTTCTGGTGGGATGCTATTAAACATCAAAAGGATCGGTGGGAGACCTGTAGCGGTGTGCGGGGATTGATTATAGATTTGGACAACTTGCTTAATTAATTTGGTCCAGGATGTCTTAAGGTTTTCGAGATATAGTAACCTCAGCTTTTCAGTGAATGTGGCGTTCAATCGTTCTATCAATTCGTTAGCTTGCGGATTGTTACTAATGGTAAGTAGTGGTTGTATACCGCGAGATAGCAGAAATTTGCGGAATTTTTCAGAGGTGAATGCGGGCGCTCTATCCGAAAGTAGGCGTTTTTATTTGTCACGTTTGGTGACAAGCGTGATGGGACTGACATAGGGAGATACAGAGGTTGTAATTATCCCGTACTCAAGCATTTGTTCGATTTATGTTTGTATTTAAACTTGGCCATTGAGGAGTACTCGATAAGGACGTAAGGCAATTACCTTGTCTGAAGTGGTATTGATTTTTACAGGAGGTATTTTAAGCCTAGGGACGTCGTATTTATTGGCGGCGAAAACGGGTGCAAATTGATGCAGTACTTTGTGTAAATTATAGGGACAGTGATCTAGGTTACTTGTGTCCAGAGCTATGCAAGAGGAGGACATAGAGGCGTTGAAAATAGGATCAGGAACATTACAATGAGGCCAAATAAGAGCGTTAGAGTTCACCACGTGTGAACAACCCGTTCCAGGAGGGGAAGGTTTAGTAAATGGGACAGTTGTATTAACCTGTCCATGGGACACGTGTTGCTTGCATGAGGTGAATTTGTACAATATAGTTGGTAGGGGTACATTATATTGATACAGGAGCAGCTGAGGACAGTTTATAATTAGTAGAAATCTTTTTATGGAGGAGGGATAATATGCCAAAAGGCAAGGGTGTATCTATGATATGGAATTTTAGGTTCTGCGTTATGTTACCTATTTTTAGTTTTAAAATATATAACATATGGTGAAAATATTGTTAGCTATGGCGTTAATAGTTAAGTTAAATATGTGGACAGGTATTTTCTTTTGAAAACTGATTTCTATTATTTTAAAAGTATTCTGCCTAATTATATCGATAGTTGCTCCTGAATCAAGTAGTAGAGGTAGGAGTACATTATTGGACAGTTCAGCTCGAACGAGCAGTTGTTCAACGAAAATTATGTGAGGAGGAACCTACTGTTGTGCTGTCTTGTGGGTCGGGACAGGCCTGGTCTGGTGCCGTGGTTGGAGTACTCTAGGGGCAGCTAGGGTTCACTGCTTGCGCTGTGCCCGTGGTGTAGAGATGGTCGGGGGAGCAGGTAACATACGCTCGCGTGTTGGTAACTCGGAGGGGTGCTTGCAGAAGGTTTGGTGGCTTTCTCAGTCTTTCGGTGTATTGTAGTTGGGCCCGATCTGCTTGGGCTTCGTAGTTGGTGAAGAAGCTCTGCGCCTTGTAGGAACCATCGTAGCGCGGTAGCTCCACATCTCGCGATAGTCCGGTCGCCGCGGACAGCTGATGTAGCGTCCTCGCTAAACTCCCCAGGACATCTGATACCACCGGCGGGGCGTGGCGTCCTCCTGGGTGGGGGTGACTTCCTGCGTCCTACCGTGGGTGTTTTCTATCTTGGGAAAAGTGGTGTTTTCGTCACTTTCATAGTCGGGATCGGACTCCAGGTGCTCCTTTGAATCCTCCTCTCTTCCCTGTTCCATCTTTCTGTACAGACGGTGGTCTACTTGCTTACTCGTACCTTGGCGTCCACAATCCTGTCGGCTCTTCGGACGGGGTGGTCTGTGATATCTTGGGACCTCTGGGACCGGTGTTACCTGATGCTAGACGAACCTCGATGTCACCTCTACCGTGCAGTCGTGGTGGAAGGCGACACAGTGGGGCTAAAGGTGAAATAAACAAACAGAGATTCCACTAAGAAGCGTCTGAACGTCAAGAAGGAATAGGACGAGGAGTTTTCTGGCAGGAAAGGATTTACCTCTATAGGAGCGGCCTGCGGACTGGAGGACTGAAGGACTGAAACAAAGGACTAAGGACTGACCAACTGACTGGATAACTGAGGCTTGGGGCCTTCTTTTATAGCCTCTCTGGGTCCAAGCAGGTCACTGCCCTTTTCTGACGTAAACAGAGGGGAAAGTTACATCATCCAAGAGGGCCACGACCTCGTAAAAATTGGACTGAGCTTGATAGGCCTACTTTCTTATTCTCACTTAGGCCTGATTAGTTTTAGCCTTAATTTTCTCCTGTTATTCTCTATTCCTTTTATCTGTACAGTTGCTATACTTTATTAGATACTTACGCGGTACAAATTGATGTTATATGATGCTTTCTATTTGCAGTAAATAAGAGGTTATATACAGTCACGTAGTGAGATATGTGGTAGTAGATATCTGGATTATTTACAACAATTCCATGGTCTTAAATCATCACATATATATAGCAGGCGGTGATAGACTGTGAAGCGCGTCAAGCACGGCGCTGGTACGGCGAGTACAGGTCGCATTCGAAGAATGAGGTGCAAGAGCGCTGCCGTAGAGAATTCTGTCATGGCGTTGAATTGTCTGCTTGTTATAAAGGTTGTTCAGGGTGGTGGTGAGTTGGAAGTACATATTTTATAGGTGGCGTCTTGAAATTGTGAGTGGTGTAAGGGGAGGCAGTGCGTTTGGAGAGGTGTATTTATTTGAGGCATCAGGGGTTGATATGGCGGAGTTGTTTATTGATGTGGTGAGTCAGCTGAGGATGGCTACAGTTTTATTTTGGCGTTCCTTGGTGTATGTATGTCATTTATATCGCTGTGTTCCTCGTGCTGTCGACTTTGGGCGTTCCTCTTTGGTGAGGGTGGTTGGGTGGAGGTGATGTTAGGAGATCAAGTTTCCATTGACACCTATAGAAAAGCAACAATCCTATTCCAGAAGTTTCCAAAAAAATAATTTTTCACAATCTTCTAATATTTATCACTTGTTTAAACTTCAGAGTAGGTATACACATCTAGTAATTATTTTGTTGACAATTCTGAATAGGAAATATTTTACAGACTTTAGTAAACATTTTTTGAACCTTTTACGCTTTGAAATTATTTTGTCGTTTTTTCCTAGCTGAATATTTTATTGAATGTCTCTCACTTGTGTTTTTTCTCTCAAATTCGTTTCTGTGGGCAATAATCGAGTCAAATTAGGATTGTAACCGTTTAACAAATGAGGAGTGATAAATAATAAATAATAATAACTTCACATTAATAAAATATTGCTCAAATATATTTGTGATTATATAAGAAAAGGTTTATTATTTCGTAATCTTTATTAAACGCGCACATCAATTTAGATCTGTTTCTGACTTTGAGCAGATATTTTTATCCAGTAGCGCCATGTAGTGACATCTATTAGAATTATTCAAAGGCATTAATTACAAGATTGCCTCCCGTTGCCTCCTATCGGCCAGAAATAACCGTCTAATGAGGCCTTTATGCCAGTCGTTTTTCAGTCCAAGTCCGCATCCACACCCATTTCTGTCACACCTGGCGATCCTGTACTTCAGGTTCAATTTTTTCACCTCCGCCATCCCGTTTTAACACCTTGCCGACATTGGGAATCTTGCCGCTTTTGTCGATAGAAATGCAGTGCCAGCTGCATCTTTTGAACACACAATATTTTGATTAAACAATTAAATTTTGAATTAAGGCGTTTTTAAAACATATTCAAATGTATGGGAATTTTTTATTTCTTTCTACAAGCAAGTTCTTCACCTCATATACAATTTAGATACTGAAATTTTGCTTCCAATTAATAAACAGTCGTTGTGTTTCTTGTGTTTCTTGGGGCTACAATGAGTGTAATTATTAGTAATAATTTCAGTAAATAAACAAAAATATACATTGTGGCTTGAACTAGTCCTATGTGGTGAGCTACCTATCCGTATTGGGTGGTGTCTATAGATTATTGGATCGTCCAAATCTTCTGTTTTCTTCCAATCGTATTTCCGGGTATTTAATCTGCCTATGCAGCACCAAACTTTCTTGAGAGACAACAATCTTATACACAACAATAAACGGAAGAATCCTATCGGCGATAAACATGATATCTAATTGTGTTTCTTTAGTTAGAACCTCCCTATTGTTTCATCTGTATTGATACATTCCTGTGTTTTATAACTACCTTTGAGATGTATTCGTTAGGTACTCATAGGCCTCTTATAATTTCCCGAATTCCGCGTAAAATATGTTAAGCTTAGTCTAATTTTAGGAATTTTGATATAAAAACAAATTATTTGAGGCATATCTGTTCATTATGTTTTATAGCACGCTGCTTTATTTATATACCTATTGTGCATATATATTGCATGTATATTGTGTATATATATTCTTCATTTTTGGTATAAATTAACTCAACTCTTTGTGTGGTTTGCACACAACGTATTTATAGGAGACATTTTTAATAGATAATTTTTACATAATTCTTAACAGTTACATTATATATGTATTTCCGTTTATTTGTTTGTTTTACGTGTCCTATTTATTAAGATAATTCTAAAAATAATATTTTTTATATGAAAAAGGGATAAAATAGCGCCATCTATTGACCGTCTCCGTAAACGAGCGGACTTGGGTCGGTGACAAAGCCACAATACCAGGTTTGGAAAATTGATAGGGTTCACCTAGAGACCATGTTTTCGGCTAATTGCACTCCTCAGTCCAAGATGGACTTTATTTCAGAGAGAGAGAGAGATCCACAAGGAATCAAATGAAATCTTCACAATCTCCTAAAAGAGGTGTTTAGCTGGTAAGGCTGAATCTATGGATTTTAACGGGAGATGCGATCTCTATTTAAATCGATCTCTATTTCCTCCAAGCAAAATTTTCATCTATATATGAAAGAGTTTATTATTATAATTTTTATCACAAAAGAAAATATATATTTATGTCATTAGATAATAAAAAAGCATATATTGGATTTAATAAAAGATTTATTTGGCCAATATTTGTCTGGCTGAACGCCAACCTTTATCGAGGCATTACATCTTTGTATACACAAACTCAGCGCCGCATAGTGTTATAATATCATAGTTGAAATCATTTAAAATACAAATTATGTGGGGGAAATTTGTGCATGAAAAATATTCAAAAATTCCAATCAGAATAAGTTAAATATCTTAAAATATTAAAGGTAAATAATGAGGTCTATCTTATATTTCAAAATATTTGTAATAAGTACACAAAATTTAATTCATTAAGAGATAAATGTAAAAGTATATGTATCTATTAAAACATTTGAAAATAAATTAAAAATGATTTAAACAAAAAAACTAAGAAATTTTTAAAAAGGTTTAACAATAAAAAGTGTGTATTTAAAAATTTATTTCAAAATTTTATCAAGATCGATTCATCTATAAGTAAAAATTATAAAAATGCACTAAAATGGAAGTTAAAATAATTTAGGATAAATATATGAGGAAAATAAATTTTAAAAAGTGGAACCTAAAAATGTTTAATGTATTGCATGTAATATGTTATATATATAATGTATCAATACTTTAGTGTTTTGAAGCGATAAATGTAAAACCTTAAACAAATGGTGTGTATAATTTACAGGTTATTACTATTGTGTGACAATAGAATTTGAGAAATCGCGGCTATTACAATATTTGAAAATTCATTAAAGCAAAAAATAAAAGCAATGTCATGTAATTAAAAAAAACGGCACCTCTCCCTTTAAAGTAGTATAATATAAGTCAATTTAAAAATAAAAATTAACAAATTGAAATTTAAAAAATTAAGATCTAAATGGTGTGTATAAATTAACTTATATTATACTACTTTAAAGGGAGAGGTGCCGTTTTTTTATTTACATGACATTTTTTTTTTTATTTAATGAATTTTCAAATATTGTAATACCCGCGATTTCTTAAATTCTATTGTCACACAATAGTAATAACCTGTGAATTATACACACCATTTGTTTAATTCTTTACATTTATCGCTTCAAAACACAAAAGTATTGATACATTATACATATAACATATTACATGCAATACATTTAACATTTTTAGTTTCCACTTTTTAAAATTTATTTTCCTCATATATTTATCCTAAATTATTTTAACTTCCATTTTAGTGCATTTTTATAGTTTTTTTACTTATAGATAAACCGATCTAGATAAAAATTTTAAATGAATTTTTAAATACACACTTTTTATTGTTAAACTTTAAAAAATATCCTACAGAGTTGAGAGTTGAATTAAAAATATTATAAATTTATTATCTTCGGAAACACAAACCGTATCTAAAATATAAATTTTATTTTTTTTGCTACATGTTTTAATTTGCATTTACCTGTTTTACATATCTCTGATTGTATTTAAAAATTGTTAACCAATTCTTCATACCTTTGGCGAAGTGGTGTTTTATTAATTTGTTATTTGATGTTATTAGGGTTTTTTCCTGGTATTCAAAAAGGAAAAATACGTGTCGATCAGTTATATTTTTCAATTTATCAAACAATTTGGCCGCTGAATCTCTGATTTTGGTAGTGCGCCATCTGGCGAATAAAATTGTAACTAAAATCAATTTCGAATTTATCATTATTTGTCATAAATAATCCCATTGCATCCTGAACACAATGGTGTTTACCGCATTGCTCTAGCGCAAAAATTCGCGGAGTTATTAATTTTTAAAATAGTGCGGGACTTTTGGATCACCCTGTATATATCGCTGTGTTCCTCGTGCTGTCGACTTTGGGCGTTACTCTGTGGTGAGGGTGGTTGGGTGGAGGTTATGTTAGGAGATCAAGTTTCCATTGACACCTATAGAAAAGCAACAATTCTATTCCAGAAGTTTCCAAAAAATATTTTTTTAATCTTCTAATATTTATCTCTTGTAGAGTAGGTATACACATCTAGTAATTATTTTGTTGACAATTCTGAATTGGAAATATTTCTCAGACTTTAGTAAACATTCTTTGAACTTTTTACGCTTTGAAATTCTTTTGTCGTGTTTTCCTAGCTGAATATTTTATTGAATATCTCTCATGTTTTTCTCTAAAATTCGTTTCTGTGGGCAATAATCGAGTCAAATTAGGATTGTAACCGTTTAACAAATGAAGAGTGATAAATAATAAATAATAGTGACTTCACATTAATACAATATTGCTCAAATATATTTGTGATTATCATAAGAAAAGGTTTATTATTTTGTAATCTTTATTGAACGCGCACATCAATTTAGATCTGTTTCTGCCTTTGAGCAGATATTTTTATCCAGTAGCGCCATGTAGTGACATTTACTAGAATTATTCAAAGGCATTAATTACAAGATTGCCTCCCGTTGCCTCCTATCGGCCAGAAATAACCGTCTAATGAGGCCTTTATGCCAGTCGTTTTTCAGTCCAAGTCCGCATCCACACCCACCGCTGTCACACCTGGCGATCCTGTACTTCAGGTTCGATTTTTTCACCTCCGCCATCCCGTTTTAACACCTTGCCGACATTGGGACTCTTGCCGCTTTTGTCGATAGAAATGCAGTGCCAGCTGAATCTTTTGAACGCACAATATTTTGATTAAACAATTAAATTTTGAATTAAGGCGTTTTTAAAACATATTCAAATGTATTGGGATTTTTTCTTGCTTTCTACAAGTAAGTTTTTCACCTCATATACAATTTAGATACTGAAAATATGCTTCCAATTAATTAACAGTCGTTTATGTGTTTCTTGGGGCTACATTGAGTGTAATTATTAGTAATAATTTCAGTAAATAAACAAAAATATACATTGTGGCTTGAACTAGTCCTATGTGGTGAGCTACCTATCCGTATTGGGTGGTGTCTATAGATTATTGGATCGTCCAAATCTTCTGTTTTCTTCCAATCGTATTTCGGGATATTTAATCTGCCTATGCAGCACCAAACTTTCTTGAGCGACAAAAATCTTATACACAACAATAAACGGAAGAATCCTATCGGCGATAAACATGATATCTAATTGTGTTTCTTCAGTTAGAACCTCCCTGTTGTTTAATCTGTATTGATATATTCCTGTGTTTTATCACTACCTTTAAGATGTATTCGTTAGGTACTCAAAGGCCTCTTATATTTTTCCGAATCCCGCTTAAAATATGTAAGCTTAGTCTAATTTTAGGAATTTTGATATAAAAACAAATTATTTGAGGCATATCTGTTCATTATGTTTTATAGCACGCTGCTTTATTTATATACCTATTGTGCATATATATTGCATGTATATTGTGTATATATATTCTTCATTTTTTGTATAAATTAACTCAACTCTTTGTGTGGTTTCCACACAACGTATTTATAGGAGACATTTTTAATAGAGAATTTTTACATAATTCTTAACAGTTACATTATCTATGTATTTCCGTTTATTTGTTTGTTTTACGTGTCCTATTTATTAATATAATTTTTAAAATAATATTTTTTATATGAAAAAGGGATAAAATAGCGCCATCTATTGAACGTCTCCGTAAACGAGCGGACTTGGGTCGGTGACAAAGCCACAATACCAGGTTTGGAAAATTGATAGGGTTCCCCTAGAGACCATGTTTTCGGCTAATTGCACTCCTCAGTCCAAGATGGACTTTATTTCATGAGATCCACAAGGAATCAAATGAAATCTTAACAATCTGCTAAAAGAGGTGTTTAGGTCGTAAGGCTGAATCTATGGATTTTAACGGGATTATTATTATAATTTTTATCACAAAAGAAAATATATATTTATGTCATTAGATAATAAAAAGGCATATATTGAATTTAAAAATATATTTATTTTGTCAATATTTCGGCTGGCTGATCGTCAACCTTTATCGAGGCATTACATTTTTGTATACATAAACTCAGCGCCGCATAGTGTTATAATATCACAGTTGAAATAATTTTAAAATACAAAGTAGGTGGGGGAAATTTGTGCATGAAAAAATATTCAAAAATTACAATCAGAATAAGTTAAATATCTTAAAATATTAAAGGAAAATAATGAGGTCTATCTTATATTTCAAAATATTTGTAATAAGTACACAAAATTTAATTCATTAATAATTCATTAAGAGATAAATGTAAAAGTATATGTATCTATTAAAACATTTGAAAATAAATTAAAAATGATTTAAACAAAAAAACTAAGAATTTTATTTTTAAGTTTAACAATAAAAAGTGTGTATTTAAAAATTTATTTCAAAATTTTATCAAGATCGATTCATCTAAAGTAAAAAATTATAAAAATGCATTAAAATGGAAGTTAAAATAATTTAGGATAAATATATGAGAAAAATAAATTTTAAAAAGTGGAAACTAAAAATGTTTAATGTATTGCATGTAATATGTTATATGTATAATGTATCGATACTTTTGTGTTTTGAAGCGATAAATGTAAAAACTTAAACAAATGGTGTGTATAATTTACAGGTTATTACTATTGTGTGACAATAGAATTTAAGAAATCGCGGGTATTACAATATTTAAAAATGCATTAAAGCAAAAAAATAAATAAATAGAAGCAATGTCATGTAATTAAAAAACGGCACCTCTCCCTTTAAAGTAATATAATATAAGTCAATTCAAAAATAAAAATTAACTAATTGAAATTTAAAAAATTAAGAAGATCTAAATGGTGTGTTAATTGACTTATATTATACTACTTTAAAGGGAGAGGTGCCGTTTTTTTAATTACATGAAATTGCTTTTATTTATTCATTTTTTTGCTTTAATGAATTTTTAAATATTGTAATACCCGCGATTTCTTAAATTCTATTGTCACACAATAGTAATAACCTGTAAATTATAAACACCATTTGTTTAAGTTTTTACATTTATCGCTTCAAAATACAAAAGTATTGATACATTATACATATAACATATTACATGCAATACATTAAACATTTTTAGTTTCCACTTTTTAAAATTTATTTTTCTCATATATTTATCCTAAATTATTTTAACTTCCATTTTAGTGCATTTTTATAGTTTTTTCTTTACTTATAGATGAATCGATCTAGATAAAATTTTGAAATAAATTTTTGAATACACACTTTTTATTGTTAAACTTTAAAAAAAATCTCTTACAGTTTTTTTTATTTAAATCATTTTAAATTTATTTTTTTAAATGTTTTAATAGATACATATTTTTTTACATTTTTATCTATTAAATTATTATTAATGATTTAAATGTTGTGTACTTATTACAAATATTTTGAAATATAAGATAGACCTCATTACTTTCCATTAATATTTAAAGATATTTAACTTATTCTGATTGTAAATTTTGAATATTTTTTCATGCACAAATTTCCCCCACCTACTTTGTATTTTAAATGATTTCAACTGTGATATTATAACACTATGCGGCGCTAAGTTTGTGTATACAAAAATGTAATGACTCGATAAAGGTTGGCGTTCAGCCAGCCGAAATATTGGCAAAAAAAATCTTTTATTAAATTCAATATATGCCTTTTTATTATCTGATGAATTAAATATGGATTGCTCTATTTTCAAAACAAATATATTTATGTTTCTTAAATATGTTCAAATCTCTAATCTAAATATATTTGACTTGAAGCTAAAAATATATGAATTAATATTTGTAATTATGCATATTAATTGGTTTAAGACGGAACGCTCGGATTTAATATTTTAGCATTAAGAGAGGATAGATGCGCAGAAGTCTATGCGCATCTCAACTTCCCAGTACGCCACCAGTTGCCCGCGGCAGCAGACGGTAAGTTCTCGCCTCCTCAATTACTAAATTTTCCAAGAAATTCTGTACGTTCCATCTTTTGTATTGAGATGTTGTAATCAAATATTAAATCACAAAATTTTATAGCGTCTATTAGGAGAAATGACATTGATTTTTGTTCTAATAAATTTTGTATTTTTTTTTTTTCATTTTGCTGAGCTATTTTTTGCGCGCTAAATATAAAAATATTCTATTCAAAACCCTTGTTATATATATATGGTTTATATAGAATACTGTAGAAGTTATATATACATATACTATAATTATTGCATGTGCATACAATGTAGATAATAATTATGGATGTTGAAATTGGCATATTTGGGAAGAAAAGGGAAATGGCCAATTGGAAGACACCCAAAATGTGTTTATCATCAATATCACATTTAAGTTGTCTTCCATATGGCTTTTCTCATATAGAGCATTTGAAAGGTAAGTGCATGTAGCATGTACTATATTATTATGCAAGAGACTCAATTATTTTGAAAATTCAATAAAATAAAACCAATTGATCGACAGAATCGCGTTTTGTGCGTTGAAATAAATAAATAATTCAATAAATATGAGCAAAATACGAGTTAATAATTATATTTAAAAAAAAAACGTTTAACTAGTATGGATATATGTAAATAAATGTTTAATACAACCGTTTCATATAAATCATATTTTTCTTTCATCCTTCCACTCCTACTTGATGTCGACATTTACCATGTGTGAGTGATTTAGAGAAATGTGCTCCAGGTTGGGAGAGTGTGAATAAACGGTATATATGTCTTACCAGTGTTAAGATCTCACTGGAATTTAACAAAGTATTGAAAAACAATGTGTTCATAAATAAGGTTTTAGGCTTAGTATTCATATTATTTTCTATAAAATAGTTTTCTACCGATAAAATATGAAATTATCATTTTTTGGCATATTATATAATATTCTTTTATTATTGCAGTAAGTAATGTAAAGATAATATTTGATAATCTCTATATATATATAAATAAATGCATGTGTTTCTGTCTGTCCTTTATGCCTGACCAAACCACTCATTGGAACGCCATGAAACTTTGGGAAGTTATTTCGTATAGTACTGGGAAGGTTTCTAGCAAATAAAAATTTTGAAATAACTTTTCGCCTAAAAATAATCAAGATAAATATTCTAATTTATCTGTTATAATTCAACAATCTGCTCTAAATATTATCATGATGATACGATGATTTTGTAATGTAGAAAATTAGGAAAGACAAAATTCAAGATGACACGGCAATTTATTTGAGGAAAGAAAAATGATACAATTCCAAGGCAAGATACTATTCCTTTAACTTCCAATCACCGAGGGAACCAATTATATTGATTTTATTCAACTTATCGAGTATTTTTAAAGGGACCGGGAAAAGATGTTCACTTTATCGAGAGATTCGTTAGACAAACCTTTACTCGGGTAAAACCCGGGCGAAGCCAGGTACGTCTGCTAGTATTATATAAATATATAATGTAACGAATATTATTATCATACTTATAAATGACTGCGGCGATTCCCGCTCCTGGACACTTTTATTTTTCCGTTCGCCATTACTCTTCATATTTTTCACCCTCCATACGTCATCCATTCATATTTAGACTATCACTCTTCATATATTCAACCTTGTCATACGTCATCCAAAAGTTAGAAATATTAAATTATTTCTCTTTGAAATTAAAAATGATTTTTCAATAATAAAATAAAAAGAAACTTATGCGGCTAAACTGGTTGTATAGCTTTATTATTATCATAATTAATATTTTGGGCACTCTGATTTATTATCTCTGTATTATCTTTATATATATATATAAATCAAAATTTGTCTGTCTGTTTATCGATAAACTCAGAAACTACTTAACCAAATGTCACCAAATTTTCCACATAACTACCAATGACCCTGAAGATGAAGAATTTACAATGCATTAAAATTAAGTAAAAATAATTATTTGAAAATCTATATTTTATCTTTGTCTATAACTTTATTTATATAGCCACTTGCTATATATTTGACCATTTAGAACTTTGGGGAAATTTATAAAGCTATTTTTTCAGATTTTCTTTTTTCGTTTCGTTTTATTTCGCAAATTCCATAAAAATATTTATTAAAAATTATCATCATTATTAAGCAGGTTTTCAATGTGTGTCTGTATTCAAATTATTAATGACATTTTTTAAAGTAAAACAGTGTAAACGGTATTAAATATGTATAATGGGGAACAATGGCTTAAAATATAATAGAAAGTAAGCTGAATGAAGACAAAAAAAAAATGTTAAGAATTCCCTATGAATTGAAATGAAGTGATTTTGCCTATAAAATATAAAAAATAGACTGGATTGATACACATTTAAAATGGTTAAAATGGCATTTATTAAGCCAAACAGTGTGAAAAAGTAGATACAGTAGAGCTTCCATTGAGAGGATGCCTAAAATCGTAGCTTAACCCGTCTCTCCAAGAGGCAGTCTCTTATTAAAGGTCTATTAGAGATTCTTTAATATCAATTAGAATCTCCAATGAGAGACCACCTACAGGAGAAACACGTTGAGTCATGTTTTTAGGTGGTCTTTCTTAAGAGACTCTATTCACATATATTAAAATCAACATTTTCTTACTGTTACGTTTAATTACTGCTAATCTATTATATATATAAAATTGAATGTCTGTCTGTCTATCTGTCTGTCTGTCTGTACTCTATAGATTCAAAAATCATACATCCAATCGCCGTGAAATTTTGGGATATTATTAAGTATATCCCCGGGAAGGTGTTTGAAAAATAATTTATTGGATATCTTGAATATCCTTAGAGTTATTTGCAGATTTGTATATATAACTCGAAAGCAGCGCCTGCGACGATGGTAACAAGTTTTTTTTATCTATAAGTTTTATTATCACTAAGTTTATTATATTAAAGATTATTTATCAAAAGTAAGAGTTTCTACCTATTAATTGCGCACAAGTCAAAGTTAGTTTTTTCATTTATCTACAACATAAATATTGGGAGAAAGATAAAATGATGATTTTGTAATGTAGAAAATTAGGAAAGATAAAATTCAGGATGACACGGCAATTTATTTGAGACAAGAATAATGATACAATTCCAAGGCAAAGATACTATTCCTTTAACTTCCAATTACCGAGGGAACCAATTAATCTTTTCGTTATTATAATATTGATTTTATTCAACTTATCGAGTATTTTTCAAGGGACCGGGAAAAAATATTCACTTTATCGAGAGATTCAAATTTACTAGTTTAAAATTATCAAAATATATCTATTATTTTTTTTATAAGTTTATAGAGAATTGTTTTAACAAATGTTCGTTAGACAAACCTTTACTCGGGTAAAACCCGGGCGAAGCCGGGTACATCCGCTAGTCTATATATATATAAAAATAAATGTATGTCTGTCTATCTGTCTGTGTGTGTCTGTCCTTTATGCCTGACCAATCCACTCATCAGATCGCCTTGAAACTTTGGGAAGTCGTTCAGTATACTGAACTTAACTTTAACTTTCAGTATACCAAGAAGGTTTCTGTCTGGAATTTAATATGAAATCAATATCCGTTTTAATTTTATTTATCAATTTGTTTAACTACTCGCCACAGTTACGGCAGCGCCAGCGCCTCACGGCGGCATTTGGTGGAATTATATTTGTAATTCACATTCTCAATGCCTAAGCAACTCTAATATATTATGATTTATTAAGTTCATAGTTTTTAAATAATGAAATTTCAATATGGAAATGTCGTTTAAATTACTAATATAAATAATAAAGGAAAATATTAAAAATATAATAATAATTTAAATAAACAATTTCGAGCGTAAATTATGAAAATTTATATTGTAACATTTAATTTACTTAACGCTGCGTTATTTTTTAATTTTAAATATTATGTTACTCTGTACGATGATTCAGAAATATGTCAAGTCACCTCTTTAGTTTTGAAAATTACTTTTTATATATTTTATAGTTGTTATCTGAAGCTTGAAAATAAATTATTTTTAGTTTATCTTATTGAGATAAAGTTTGCACACCGCGGTTAATTTTTTATATCCCAAAGGAATCTTCGGTAGTTATGCCTCCCAAGCGTAAATCGATTGGTCGATCTACCTCTCAAGCACGATCGAAAAAGATATCACGAGCTTCAGAATCAGTTCAACAACGAGATGCAAGGTTGGAAGCCGATCGAATACAAACTGCTCTAGCTCGCTCGAATGAGACAGTTTAACAACGAGATGCAAGGTTGGAAGCCGATCGAATACAAACTGCTCAAGCTCGCTCGAATGAGACAGTTCAACAACGAAAAGCAAGGTTGGAAGATAATCGAATACAAACTGCTCAGGGTCGCTCAAATGAATCAATTGCCCAGCGGGAAACACGGTTGGCAACCAATCGAGAACTCAATGTTCGCTCCAGACGAACACTACATGCTGACTTGAACCTGGCCGCGTTCCATTATGATGCTGAATATGATTACAGTCTGCATCCAAGTGTTGTTATTGATAAAATGGACAAGTTATGCAAATTTTGTGATGCGTTTAAATTCAAGAATGATACTCCAGGAATGTGCTGCGCAGGTGGTAAAGTGAAATTGCCCGAATTGCATTTACCTCCTGAACCTTTATCAACGTTGATATCAGGTGCAACAAGCCAATCAAAGCATTTCTTGAGAAACATTCGAAAGTACAATTCATGCTTTCAAATGACATCGTTCGGTGCAACAGAAATCATTCGGGACAATTACATGCAAACGTTTAAAGTGCAAGGGCAAATTTGCCATCGTGTTGGATCTCTTCTACCTCTGCCGGATTCAGATCACAAATTTCTGCAATTTTTTTTCATGGGAACAACCGATGACCTAGTTAATCAACGTTGTAGATTCAATAGCAGCACAAATCAAGAAATTGTGTCTTCATTACAAAATTTGTTAGATCAACACAACGAATTAGTTCGACTGTTCAAGACAGCCATCGAGCGAATGCCTACTGATGATTACGTAGTTGTCATTAGAGCTGACAAAACACCAGCAGGTCAACACGAAAGGCGATTCAATGCACCAACAATAGATGAAGTGGCAATCCTCATAGTTGGCGAAGAATTTAATTCCCGCGATATAGTAATTCATCTCAGAGATGATAACGTTCAACGAGTATTTGAAACTCATCGCTCATATGATGCCTTACAATATCCCATTTTGTTCTGGCAAGGAGAAGATGGATAGCACTTCAATATTAAGATGAGAGATCCAAAAACAGGTGCCGAGATCGATAAAAAAAATCAGTGCAATGAATTTTTATTCATATCGGTTGATGAGTCGTGCCAACAGAGTCAATCACATTTTGAAATGTCGAACATTGTTCTAGAAATACATTGTCGATATGTATGTAAAATTCGAGACCGAACGACTACTTTTCTTCCGATTGAACCAAACCAAACTCCGCTCTGAAATATATATTCATCTACTTGATGCAATTGCTACTGATGGAAATCCCAATGATCTGGGGAAAATGATCATACCTCCAGCTACATTCGCAGGAAGCCCACGGCACATGCATGAATACGCACAAGATGCAATGACATATGTTCGTGTATACGGCCGTCCAGATTTATTCATAACATTTACATGCAATCCTAGGTGGGAAGAAATTAGAGAACTTATGTTGCCTGGACAATCACCTTCGGATCGGCCTGATATCATCGCCCGTGTGTTCAACCAGAATTTATGCATTTCATTGTCAAATATCGTGTTTTTGGAGCGTCACAATGCTGGATGTATTCTATTGAATGGCAGAAGAGAGGCTTGCCACATGCACATATTTTGATTAGGCTAATCGACAAGATCACACCAGACCATATTGACCAGGTCATCTCAGCAGAAATCCCAGACATCGCCATTGATCCAGATTTATTCGAAGTTGTAGCCAAAAACATGATTCACGGTCCGTGTGGCGCGATAAACAACAATTCTCCGTGCATGAAGGATGCAAAATGTACTAAGCGCTATCCAAGAGATTTACACGCCGAAACTTTCACTGGAGTTGATGGATATCCACAATATCGTCGGCGCTCAACTCAAGATGGCGGTAAATGCATCACTATAAAAGTTCACAACATTGATATCGAATTTGATAATCGTTGGATTGTGCCTTATTCACCATTACTCTCTAGGACTTTCAAAGCACATATCAATGTTGAATATTGCAATTCAGTTAAGTCAATCAAATACATTTGCAAATATGTCAACAAAGGAAGCGATATGGCAGTTTTTTGGAGTTAAAAATGCATCTGCACCAATCGATGAAGTACAACGCTATCAATTGGGACGCTACATCTGTAGAAATGAGGCAGTTTGGCGTATTCTATCATTTTCAATTCATGAACGTTATCCTACAGTTGTTCATTTGGCAGTACATCTTGAAAATGGGCAGCGAGTGTATTTTACAGCGGAAAATGTACGAGAAAGAGCAGCATCGCCACCGCAAACAACGTTAACTGCGTTCTTCTCATTGTGCAGAGGTGATTTGTTCGCAAAAACTCTACTTTACTCAGATGTTCCGAAATACTACACCTGGAATGCATCAGAAAAAAAAGTTTCAACGACGTAAACAAGGCAAACCAGTTGAAGGACATCCGAATATATATTCGTCCGACGCTTTAGGTCGTCTGTATACAGTTCATCCAAGCAATCAATAATGCTTTTACTTAAGAGTAATGTTAGTTAACGTATGTGGACCAGAATCCTTCCAAGAACTAAGAACAGTAAATGGCAAAGTATGTTCCACCTATCGAGAAGCTTGCCAAGAATTATACCTTCTTGAAAACGATGCACATTGGGACACAACACTTGCGGATGCATCAAGTACTGCTCAACCACATCAAATTTGCATGTTATTTGCAATACTATTGACAACATGTTTCCCATCCAAGCCAATGGATCTTTGGGAAAAATACAAAGATTCCATGAGTGAAGATATCCTACATCATTTACGAGCAGCGAATCTGGACTTTCAATTCACACCAGAGATATATAATAGGGCGTTGGTTTTGATCGAAGATATTTGCTTGGCAATCACTAATGGGATTATGTGCACCGAATAGATCTGCGAATGACTCCTATGATCGTTATTTGCAACGTGAAACCCACTTTGATGTCGATGATTTGAGTGTGTTTGTTGAAAGGAATTTATCGAAACTGGTTCCAGAACAGCGAATTGCATATGACACATTGATGCAAGCAATCTCCGATCAAAGGGGCGGATTGTACTTTTTAGATGCACCCGGAGGCACAGGCAAAGCCTTTCTCATAAATCTCATCTTGGCAACCATTCGATCACGGAATGAAATCGCAGTGGCAATCGCTTCATCTGGAATTGCTGCAACACTTTTGGATGGTGGCCGAACAGCGCATTCAGCACTAAAGTTGCCGCTGAATTTGCACACAATTGAAACGCCAACATGTAATATCTCGAAAAATTCCGGAATGGGCAAGGTTCTTCAAACGTGCAAACTAATAATATGGGACGAATGTACAATGGCTCACAAAAAAAAAGGATTGGAAGCCCTCGATCGTACGCTTAAAGATTTGAGGGCAAATGGGAATTCCTTTGGTGGCGCCCTCATTCTATTGTCTGGTGATTTTTGTCAAACTTTACTTGTTATACCTCGCTCAACGCCAGCAGATGAATTGAATGCATGTCTCAAATCATCTGTTTTATGGCCTCAGGTAAAGAAGTTGATGTTGAAAACCAATATGTGTGTTCATCTGCAAAATGATGCATCCGCAGAGCGTTTCGCTAAGCAACTACTAAATATTGGAAATGGGAAAATGACAATCGACCCAACCTCGCAATGAATTACATTGCCCACAAGCTTTTGCACACTAACATCAAGAAAAGAAGACTGATTCAGAAAGTTTTCCCAAATATAGCCCAAAATTACCGAAATCTTCAGTGGCTTAGTGAACGAGCGATACTTGCTGCAAAAACATCGATGTCAATGATATAAACTTCAGTGTACAAGATTGGGTTCCGGGTGAAGAGAGAACGTATACATCAATTGATACGGTGTTAAATGAAGATGAAGCGATGAACTATCCGACTGAATTTCTGAACTGCCTAGACTTGCCAGGATTTCCACCGCATGTTCTACAATTGAAAACTGGAGTGCCAATCATTTTACTACGGAACATCAACCCGCCCAAACTCTGTAACGGCACACGACTTTCCGTAAAAACTATGATGAATAATATCATCGAAGCAACCATATTAAATGGGAAATTCAAAGGGCAGGATGTAATGTTGCCCCGTATTCCGCTTTTCCCACCTGATCTGCCATTTGAATTTAAGCGATTACAGTTTCCTGTGCGAACTGCTTTTTCAATGAATATCAACAAAGCGCAAGGACAATCCTTGAAAGTATGTGGACTTAATTTGGTAGTTCTATATTTCTCACATGGGCAGCTCTATGTAGCTAGCTCACGTGTAGGAAACCCTTCAAACTTATATGTATATACACCTGATAAAACAGGTAAAACAAAAAATATTGTATATTTGAAAGCATTAGATTAGAATTATAGTTCAAGTATAAATAAAGTGTAAATTGTGTAGTACTATGGAAGAGTTTGTTTTTATTTCCTTTTTTTCTGAAATCACAACAAAATAGTCTAATTATACCCCAGAGATCGCAGCGACGCGCGAAGCTAGGTCTTTCAGAGTCTGTATATATATATATGTGTGTGTGTGAATGTATGTGTGTGTGTCTGTCCTTTATGCCTGACCAAACCATTCATTGGAACGCCATGAAACTTTGGGAAGTTATTTAGTATAGTACTGGGAAGGTTTCTGAAAAATAATTTCTTGAATATCCTTAGAGTTATTTGTAGATTTAACTCGCAAGCAGCGCCCCCATTGCGACGATGATAACAAGTTTTTTTATCTATAAGTTTTATTATCACTAAGTTTATTATCTTAAAGATTATTTATCAAAAGTAAGATTTTCTACCTATTAATTGCGCACAAGTCAAAGTTAGTTATCGAGTATTTTTCAAGGGACCGGGAAAAAATGTTCACTAGATAAAACGATGATTTTGTAATGTAGAAAATTAGGAAAGACAAAATTCAGGATGACATGGCAATTTATTTGAGACAAGATGAGACAAGGGACCGGGAAAAAATGTTCACTTCATCGAGAGATTCAAATTTACGAGTTTCAAATTATCAAAATATATCTATTCTTTTTATAAGTTTATAGAGAATTGTTCTAACAAATGTTCGTTAGACAAACCTTTACTCGGGTAAAACCCGGGCGAAGCCGGGTACGTCCGCTAGTATATATATATATATATATATATATATATAATAATAAATAGTTATTTAATTTTATAGTCCAGTTTTGTATTAAAATTATCTTCACTATTATGATCATTTAAATACAAATTATAAAATTTGTAAAATGTTATTAATTTGTAGATAGAGAGAGAAAAAAAAAAAATCCTTTACTTCTATTACATCCTCAAGTTAATTATATATTTATAATTAATAACAATAAAAAAAATTAACAAAGTAACGTCTATTACATCGGCTTTTACACGTCATTCAGACATACTCTAATCCTATATATAGAATAATCGAAGAGATAATATATATAATAGTTAGAAAAAAGAGAGAAAGACAGAACCATGCACTTTTAATCAAACTAATAATAAGGAAAAAAAAAAGAGTTTTATAAAGAAGGTAGATAAGATTGTTAGTATATATATATATATTTTTTTATGATTTTATATTTTATCCTTTTTTTTTTTTTTTTTTTTTTAAAGATTTTTAAAGGTTTTTTTATTTTATAATATGATTATAAATAGTTGTATTTAGTAATATATCTATAGTATGAATTAACATTTGTTATAAGTTTGGATATTATGTTTTGAAACCCTAATGGTAGACCAGACATACACAAAAAACTTTAAATTGAAATAAATTGGAAAAAGAGATCTGCTGGAACGGGGATCATCAGATAAAATTCCAGCGACATTTCAACCCCTCCTTTATTATGTCATAGATCTCTTTTAAACCGTATTTTATGTGTTAATATTAAGTTGTTTCAGTGAAATATTTAAATGAACATATAACAGATACAAGTGTTAACAAATTCAAACTGTAATCTTACCTTGACCGCTGCTTCCTCCATTGTGTATATCTATTTCTGGCTGGCACATGTCGCGGGAGGGGAATGTCCCCCCACATTTCAAATTTAGACCATTTCTTCAGAATTTTTTTGAACAACAAGAAAATTAAAGAAGATAGGAAAAATAGTTGAAGGAAGAAAGCTAAGTTTTATAATCTTTACAGATAGTTATATCAAAATAACTGATTTAACACTTAATCATCTTTTAATATTCCTTTAAAAAGGCAAATTATAAGAGTTTAATAAAGCTATTAATTGTGCAAATTCATCTTTATTTAACTTCCATTTTCCTCCCCAGAAATTGGATTTTAAACAAAAATGAACTATATACTTTAACACTTTAAAAATCTTGTGAAAAAATCTTTTAATCAGTTATTTAATAAAAGTTTAATTAACTGTTAAAGATTATAAATTTGTATTAGTTAATATTAAGAGAAATTATAGAAAGTTGATTTCATAAATGGATATTTCCATTTATTTTTTTTTAAATATTTTATAATTGATATACTGTTGAAATATTTTACTTGTTTGATACTAAATTTGTTTTTAATAAATTCCATGTTTAAATTTTTAACATCTTCTATGAAATTATCTAATATATTATTTATTCTATAAAATCTTAGAAACTGACCATAATATATACCTTTACAGCAATTTAATGATATATTAGAATTCATATTACAGTATTTTATAATATTGAAATTATAATTACTCTTTTTATTATAAACTCTAACAGCACTATTTGTAAGGTCTATATTCAAGTCTAAAAAGTTAACTTTTTTGTTTCTATAAATTTTTTCATTGTTCTTAAGTTTCAAGTATTTAGGATATATTTCAGGTATTAAATTTTTAAACAGTGGATTATTAAATATTATTATGTCATCTACATATCGGAATATTTGCCAATTAATATTATTTTGTAGAAAGTATTCTCTTTCGTACCAGAACAATATTAAATTTGCTAGTAACGGACTAGAAGAAGTACCCATGGGAACGCCTTCTGATTGAATATATATTTTATTTTTAAATTCTATATAGTTAAAATTTAAAAATGTTTCCAGTAGAGTTTTTGCTGTTTTAAGATCTAATTTAAATGTTTTATATCTGTTATGAATAATTTTAATGTAGAAAGTTTTGTCATTAATTAATTCATTAAATAAATTGGTTATTTTATTATTTAGATCTCTTAAATTTATTTTAGAATATAGGTCCTCAAAGTCAAATGTGTGTACTGTTTCAATGTTTGTCCAATTGTTCATTAAATAATTAATGATTTTTTTATTTGAGTCGATAAATTTATAATTATATTTATTAGTTAATTTATTTATAATAAATTGTAGTGTTGAGGCTAATTGTATATCAATATTTTTTATGACTGAATTTATACCAGATGTGATTGTTCTGAAAGAAATAGGTTTTTTGTGTAGTTTAGGAATTATATAGAACTTTGGTATGTTTGGATTTTTGTGGTTATTATAAATTTTTAGTGAATTTTCAACATTTTTGATGTCTTTTTTGATTTTTGTGCCTGTAGTTCTAGCAAGAGTGTATTTATGATTATTATCAATTTCCTTTTTTAGTATATCGTGGTATAGATTTTTACAAATTAAAGATAAATTATTGGGACATTTATCTATAGGAGTGATAATATAGTCCTTCTGTAAATTAATTATATTTTCTTTGAAAGAAGGAATGTCTGAATTGGGTTTTGTGTATTTAAGTGTATTATTATAATAATTTATAATTTCCTTTTTAATATTATGTTTCCATTCCAGAAAAGTAAATTCTGGAATACTGTATTTTATACTAGTTTTATTTATGAAAATATCTATATCTTTTAATATAGATTTAATTGTATTATTATAATTGTGTTTAATTTGAGGTATATATTTATACCCTTTATTTAAAATTTCTTGATATTCTGGATTTAAAAAAGAAAAGTTGCTAGTTAATATATGACCTGAGTACTTATATTTATCAATATAGTTGTTGCAATTACATTTAATTTTTTTAAAATTTGCCAAATTATTAATAAATTGGTTATAATTGCAAACTAAATTACCTATATTTTTATTGTATCTCCAGATTGTTTTAAAATTTAAATTTTTTATAGGGAAAAGATTATTGATGATTTGGTTATTAAAAATATCATTAATTTTAATATGATTAAATAAATTGTTATTAAATTTAATGATAATATTAATGTTATTAGTATTTTGTTTAATTTTTCTGTATTTAAAGATGTCGTGTGTGATATCTATTAATCTGTTAGTCAGATTATGAATTTTAATATATTCTATGAGTTTGATAAATTTATTATTATTTAGTTTAAATAATGTTTTAATAAATTTATCGACGAAGTTGTTAGTGTACATTTGTTTTGGGTCCAGTAATTCTTCAAATTCAATGTAACCTAATTTATTTGTAGTTTTACCTCTAGTTTTATTAGGTTTAGTTTTAAATTCATTTTTATATTTGCAACTGATTTCATAAGTTGAAATTTCTTCTGTTTGTGGTTTGTATGTGTAGTTTAATTCGTCGTTAAGACCATAAGGGAATAATGTGTTGTGTTTATAAATGTAGTTGTTTTCTAATAATAGTCGTTGTTTTTTGTTTTGACATATGTCTAGTATATCTATCTTAAAGTTGTTAAAAGTATGTAATTGATTGTGTTCTTTCATATATATATTACCAATTGATTTTTTAGCGTGGTTTCTATGTAGGTTTATTCGTATATTTAATGGATTACAAGTTTGTCCTATATATGATAGTTGACAAATTTGGCATGTTAATTTATAAATAGTATTCACTAATTTACAACTAGTTGTTTGAAAAGTGTCATGGTTCTTAAGAGAGGGACAAGTTTGACAATTTTTTCTTAGGCAATTCTTAGCGAGTTTAAATTAACATAAAAGAGGTGCTAACACTAATATGTTTGTAGTTTTTTTTAGTTTTTTTAGTTTGTTATTCTTATGAATTTTTTAAATATATTTTACTTAATTGTTTTTGTGGTGATAAAATTTGTAATAAATTGAATAATTAATCTATAAATATATAGATATTACTGTTTGTTATCTGTTATATTTTTAAGAATAACTAATAAAAAAAACATCTTTAAACTAACAAAAACACTGAAAAAAAAAACAAAAGTTCTGAAATTATTTTTTTTTCTAGAATTACTTTTATAATTTAATTTTTAATAATCAAACAATGAAAGATAATTAAAATTTGTATGAAGATTTATTTATATTAGAATATCTAATATAATTTAATTTGTATATTATGTTATATATAAAAAAAAATATATCATAGAGCAAGCTCATATGAATTAATATAGTGTAGAAACTATATAACAAAATTATAACAGTGATTCTAATTTTAAAAAATTTAAGGAGCAAACTGATAATAATGATAACTTATATCAGTTAGATTTGATTAGATTAGCAAGCTAAATCTAAATTAATTATAATAATAAATAGTTATTTAATTTTATAGTCCAGTTTTGTATTAAAATTATCTTCACTATTATGATCATTTAAATACAAATTATAAAATTTGTAAAATGTTATTAATTTGTAGATAGAGAGAGAAAAAAAAAATCCTTTACTTCTATTACATCCTCAAGTTAATTATATATTTATAATTAATAACAATAAAAAAAATTAACAAAGTAACGTCTATTACATCGGCTTTTACACGTCATTCAGACATACTCTAATCCTATATATAGAATAATCGAAGAGATAATATATATAATAGTTAGAAAAAAGAGAGAAAGACAGAACCATGCACTTTTAATCAAACTAATAATAAGGAAAAAAAAAAAAAAGAGTTTTATAAAGAAGGTAGATAAGATTGTTAGTATATATATATATATTTTTTTATGATTTTATATTTTATCCTTTTTTTTTTTTTTTTTAAAAGATTTTTAAAGGTTTTTTTATTTTATAATATGATTATAAATAGTTGTATTTAGTAATATATCTATAGTATGAATTAACATTTGTTATAAGTTTGGATATTATGTTTTGAAACCCTAATGGTAGACCAGACATACACAAAAAACTTTAAATTGAAATAAATTGGAAAAAGAGATCTGCTGGAACGGGGATCATCAGATAAAATTCCAGCGACATTTCAACCCCTCCTTTATTATGTCATAGATCTCTTTTAAACCGTATTTTATGTGTTAATATTAAGTTGTTTCAGTGAAATATTTAAATGAACATATAACAGATACAAGTGTTAACAAATTCAAACTGTAATCTTACCTTGACCGCTGCTTCCTCCATTGTGTATATCTATTTCTGGCTGGCACATGTCGCGGGAGGGGAATGTCCCCCCACATTTCAAATTTAGACCATTTCTTCAGAATTTTTTTGAACAACAAGAAAATTAAAGAAGATAGGAAAAATAGTTGAAGGAAGAAAGCTAAGTTTTATAATCTTTACAGATAGTTATATCAAAATAACTGATTTAACACTTAATCATCTTTTAATATTCCTTTAAAAAGGCAAATTATAAGAGTTTAATAAAGCTATTAATTGTGCAAATTCATCTTTATTTAACTTCCATTTTCCTCCCCAGAAATTGGATTTTAAACAAAAATGAACTATATACTTTAACACTTTAAAAATCTTGTGAAAAAATCTTTTAATCAGTTATTTAATAAAAGTTTAATTAACTGTTAAAGATTATAAATTTGTATTAGTTAATATTAAGAGAAATTATAGAAAGTTGATTTCATAAATGGATATTTCCATTTATTTTTTTTTAAAATATTTTATAATTGATATACTGTTGAAATATTTTACTTGTTTGATACTAAATTTGTTTTTAATAAATTCCATGTTTAAATTTTTAACATCTTCTATGAAATTATCTAATATATTATTTATTCTATAAAATCTTAGAAACTGACCATAATATATACCTTTACAGCAATTTAATGATATATTAGAATTCATATTACAGTATTTTATAATATTGAAATTATAATTACTCTTTTTATTATAAACTCTAACAGCACTATTTGTAAGGTCTATATTCAAGTCTAAAAAGTTAACTTTTTTGTTTCTATAAATTTTTTCATTGTTCTTAAGTTTCAAGTATTTAGGATATATTTCAGGTATTAAATTTTTAAACAGTGGATTATTAAATATTATTATGTCATCTACATATCGGAATATTTGCCAATTAATATTATTTTGTAGAAAGTATTCTCTTTCGTACCAGAACAATATTAAATTTGCTAGTAACGGACTAGAAGAAGTACCCATGGGAACGCCTTCTGATTGAATATATATTTTATTTTTAAATTCTATATAGTTAAAATTTAAAAATGTTTCCAGTAGAGTTTTTGCTGTTTTAAGATCTAATTTAAATGTTTTATATCTGTTATGAATAATTTTAATGTAGAAAGTTTTGTCATTAATTAATTCATTAAATAAATTGGTTATTTTATTATTTAGATCTCTTAAATTTATTTTAGAATATAGGTCCTCAAAGTCAAATGTGTGTACTGTTTCAATGTTTGTCCAATTGTTCATTAAATAATTAATGATTTTTTTATTTGAGTCGATAAATTTATAATTATATTTATTAGTTAATTTATTTATAATAAATTGTAGTGTTGAGGCTAATTGTATATCAATATTTTTTTATGACTGAATTTATACCAGATGTGATTGTTCTGAAAGAAATAGGTTTTTTGTGTAGTTTAGGAATTATATAGAACTTTGGTATGTTTGGATTTTTGTGGTTATTATAAATTTTTAGTGAATTTTCAACATTTTTGATGTCTTTTTTGATTTTTGTGCCTGTAGTTCTAGCAAGAGTGTATTTATGATTATTATCAATTTCCTTTTTTAGTATATCGTGGTATAGATTTTTACAAATTAAAGATAAATTATTGGGACATTTATCTATAGGAGTGATAATATAGTCCTTCTGTAAATTAATTATATTTTCTTTGAAAGAAGGAATGTCTGAATTGGGTTTTGTGTATTTAAGTGTATTATTATAATAATTTATAATTTCCTTTTTAATATTATGTTTCCATTCCAGAAAAGTAAATTCTGGAATACTGTATTTTATACTAGTTTTATTTATGAAAATATCTATATCTTTTAATATAGATTTAATTGTATTATTATAATTGTGTTTAATTTGAGGTATATATTTATACCCTTTATTTAAAATTTCTTGATATTCTGGATTTAAAAAAGAAAAGTTGCTAGTTAATATATGACCTGAGTACTTATATTTATCAATATAGTTGTTGCAATTACATTTAATTTTTTTAAAATTTGCCAAATTATTAATAAATTGGTTATAATTGCAAACTAAATTACCTATATTTTTATTGTATCTCCAGATTGTTTTAAAATTTAAATTTTTTATAGGGAAAAGATTATTGATGATTTGGTTATTAAAAATATCATTAAATTTAATATGATTAAATAAATTGTTATTAAATTTAATGATAATATTAATGTTATTAGTATTTTGTTTAATTTTTCTGTATTTAAAGATGTCGTGTGTGATATCTATTAATCTGTTAGTCAGATTATGAATTTTAATATATTCTATGAGTTTGATAAATTTATTATTATTTAGTTTAAATAATGTTTTAATAAATTTATCGACGAAGTTGTTAGTGTACATTTGTTTTGGGTCCAGTAATTCTTCAAATTCAATGTAACCTAATTTATTTGTAGTTTTACCTCTAGTTTTATTAGGTTTAGTTTTAAATTCATTTTTATATTTGCAACTGATTTCATAAGTTGAAATTTCTTCTGTTTGTGGTTTGTATGTGTAGTTTAATTCGTCGTTAAGACCATAAGGGAATAATGTGTTGTGTTTATAAATGTAGTTGTTTTCTAATAATAGTCGTTGTTTTTTGTTTTGACATATGTCTAGTATATCTATCTTAAAGTTGTTAAAAGTATGTAATTGATTGTGTTCTTTCATATATATATTACCAATTGATTTTTTAGCGTGGTTTCTATGTAGGTTTATTCGTATATTTAATGGATTACAAGTTTGTCCTATATATGATAGTTGACAAATTTGGCATGTTAATTTATAAATAGTATTCACTAATTTACAACTAGTTGTTTGAAAAGTGTCATGGTTCTTAAGAGAGGGACAAGTTTGACAATTTTTTCTTAGGCAATTCTTAGCGAGTTTAAATTAACATAAAAGAGGTGCTAACACTAATATGTTTGTAGTTTTTTTTAGTTTTTTTAGTTTGTTATTCTTATGAATTTCTTAAATATATTTTACTTAATTGTTTTTGTGGTGATAAAATTTGTAATAAATTGAATAATTAATCTATAAATATATAGATATTACTGTTTGTTATCTGTTATATTTTTAAGAATAACTAATAAAAAAAACATCTTTAAACTAACAAAAACACTGAAAAAAAAACAAAAGTTCTGAAATTATTTTTTTTTTCTAGAATTACTTTTATAATTTAATTTTTAATAATCAAACAATGAAAGATAATTAAAATTTGTATGAAGATTTATTTATATTAGAATATCTAATATAATTTAATTTGTATATTATGTTATATATAAAAAAAAATATATCATAGAGCAAGCTCATATGAATTAATATAGTGTAGAAACTATATAACAAAATTATAACAGTGATTCTAATTTTAAAAAATTTAAGGAGCAAACTGATAATAATGATAACTTATATCAGTTAGATTTGATTAGATTAGCAAGCTAAATCTAAATTAATTATAATAATAAATAGTTATTTAATTTTATAGTCCAGTTTTGTATTAAAATTATCTTCACTATTATGATCATTTAAATACAAATTATAAAATTTGTAAAATGTTATTAATTTGTAGATAGAGAGAGAAAAAAAAAAATCCTTTACTTCTATTACATCCTCAAGTTAATTATATATTTATAATTAATAACAATAAAAAAAATTAACAAAGTAACGTCTATTACATCGGCTTTTACACGTCATTCAGACATACTCTAATCCTATATATAGAATAATCGAAGAGATAATATATATAATAGTTAGAAAAAAGAGAGAAAGACAGAACCATGCACTTTTAATCAAACTAATAATAAGGAAAAAAAAAAAAAAAAAGAGTTTTATAAAGAAGGTAGATAAGATTGTTAGTATATATATATATATTTTTTTATGATTTTATATTTTATCCTTTTTTTTTTTTTTTTTTAAAAAGATTTTTAAAGGTTTTTTTATTTTATAATATGATTATAAATAGTTGTATTTAGTAATATATCTATAGTATGAATTAACATTTGTTATAAGTTTGGATATTATGTTTTGAAACCCTAATGGTAGACCAGACATACACAAAAAACTTTAAATTGAAATAAATTGGAAAAAGAGATCTGCTGGAACGGGGATCATCAGATAAAATTCCAGCGACATTTCAACCCCTCCTTTATTATGTCATAGATCTCTTTTAAACCGTATTTTATGTGTTAATATTAAGTTGTTTCAGTGAAATATTTAAATGAACATATAACAGATACAAGTGTTAACAAATTCAAACTGTAATCTTACCTTGACCGCTGCTTCCTCCATTGTGTATATCTATTTCTGGCTGGCACATGTCGCGGGAGGGGAATGTCCCCCCACATTTCAAATTTAGACCATTTCTTCAGAATTTTTTTGAACAACAAGAAAATTAAAGAAGATAGGAAAAATAGTTGAAGGAAGAAAGCTAAGTTTTATAATCTTTACAGATAGTTATATCAAAATAACTGATTTAACACTTAATCATCTTTTAATATTCCTTTAAAAAGGCAAATTATAAGAGTTTAATAAAGCTATTAATTGTGCAAATTCATCTTTATTTAACTTCCATTTTCCTCCCCAGAAATTGGATTTTAAACAAAAATGAACTATATACTTTAACACTTTAAAAATCTTGTGAAAAAATCTTTTAATCAGTTATTTAATAAAAGTTTAATTAACTGTTAAAGATTATAAATTTGTATTAGTTAATATTAAGAGAAATTATAGAAAGTTGATTTCATAAATGGATATTTCCATTTATTTTTTTTTAAATATTTTATAATTGATATACTGTTGAAATATTTTACTTGTTTGATACTAAATTTGTTTTTAATAAATTCCATGTTTAAATTTTTAACATCTTCTATGAAATTATCTAATATATTATTTATTCTATAAAATCTTAGAAACTGACCATAATATATACCTTTACAGCAATTTAATGATATATTAGAATTCATATTACAGTATTTTATAATATTGAAATTATAATTACTCTTTTTATTATAAACTCTAACAGCACTATTTGTAAGGTCTATATTCAAGTCTAAAAAGTTAACTTTTTTGTTTCTATAAATTTTTTCATTGTTCTTAAGTTTCAAGTATTTAGGATATATTTCAGGTATTAAATTTTTAAACAGTGGATTATTAAATATTATTATGTCATCTACATATCGGAATATTTGCCAATTAATATTATTTTGTAGAAAGTATTCTCTTTCGTACCAGAACAATATTAAATTTGCTAGTAACGGACTAGAAGAAGTACCCATGGGAACGCCTTCTGATTGAATATATATTTTATTTTTAAATTCTATATAGTTAAAATTTAAAAATGTTTCCAGTAGAGTTTTTGCTGTTTTAAGATCTAATTTAAATGTTTTATATCTGTTATGAATAATTTTAATGTAGAAAGTTTTGTCATTAATTAATTCATTAAATAAATTGGTTATTTTATTATTTAGATCTCTTAAATTTATTTTAGAATATAGGTCCTCAAAGTCAAATGTGTGTACTGTTTCAATGTTTGTCCAATTGTTCATTAAATAATTAATGATTTTTTTATTTAAGTCGATAAATTTATAATTATATTTATTAGTTAATTTATTTATAATAAATTGTAGTGTTGAGGCTAATTGTATATCAATATTTTTTATGACTGAATTTATACCAGATGTGATTGTTTTGAAAGAAATAGGTTTTTTGTGTAGTTTAGGAATTATATAGAACTTTGGTATGTTTGGATTTTTGTGGTTATTATAAATTTTTAGTGAATTTTCAACATTTTTGATGTCTTTTTTGATTTTTGTGCCTGTAGTTCTAGCAAGAGTGTATTTATGATTATTATCAATTTCCTTTTTTAGTATATCGTGGTATAGATTTTTACAAATTAAAGATAAATTATTGGGACATTTATCTATAGGAGTGATAATATAGTCCTTCTGTAAATTAATTATATTTTCTT
This sequence comes from Cordylochernes scorpioides, assembly GCA_030710605.1. Taxonomy (NCBI): domain Eukaryota; kingdom Metazoa; phylum Arthropoda; class Arachnida; order Pseudoscorpiones; family Chernetidae; genus Cordylochernes; species Cordylochernes scorpioides. Next base: position 110,981,421 of record CP092886.1, on the reverse strand, counting down.
TGAAAGAAGGAATGTCTGAATTGGGTTTTGTGTATTTAAGTGTATTATTATAATAATTTATAATTTCCTTTTTAATATTATGTTTCCATTCCAGAAAAGTAAATTCTGGAATACTGTATTTTATACTAGTTTTATTTATGAAAATATCTATATCTTTTAATATAGATTTAATTGTATTATTATAATTGTGTTTAATTTGAGGTATATATTTATACCCTTTATTTAAAATTTCTTGATATTCTGGATTTAAAAAAGAAAAGTTGCTAGTTAATATATGACCTGAGTACTTATATTTATCAATATAGTTGTTGCAATTACATTTAATTTTTTTAAAATTTGCCAAATTATTAATAAATTGGTTATAATTGCAAACTAAATTACCTATATTTTTATTGTATCTCCAGATTGTTTTAAAATTTAAATTTTTTATAGGGAAAAGATTATTGATGATTTGGTTATTAAAAATATCATTAAATTTAATATGATTAAATAAATTGTTATTAAATTTAATGATAATATTAATGTTATTAGTATTTTGTTTAATTTTTCTGTATTTAAAGATGTCGTGTGTGATATCTATTAATCTGTTAGTCAGATTATGAATTTTAATATATTCTATGAGTTTGATAAATTTATTATTATTTAGTTTAAATAATGTTTTAATAAATTTATCGACGAAGTTGTTAGTGTACATTTGTTTTGGGTCCAGTAATTCTTCAAATTCAATGTAACCTAATTTATTTGTAGTTTTACCTCTAGTTTTATTAGGTTTAGTTTTAAATTCATTTTTATATTTGCAACTGATTTCATAAGTTGAAATTTCTTCTGTTTGTGGTTTGTATGTGTAGTTTAATTCGTCGTTAAGACCATAAGGGAATAATGTGTTGTGTTTATAAATGTAGTTGTTTTCTAATAATAGTCGTTGTTTTTTGTTTTGACATATGTCTAGTATATCTATCTTAAAGTTGTTAAAAGTATGTAATTGATTGTGTTCTTTCATATATATATTACCAATTGATTTTTTAGCGTGGTTTCTATGTAGGTTTATTCGTATATTTAATGGATTACAAGTTTGTCCTATATATGATAGTTGACAAATTTGGCATGTTAATTTATAAATAGTATTCACTAATTTACAACTAGTTGTTTGAAAAGTGTCATGGTTCTTAAGAGAGGGACAAGTTTGACAATTTTTTCTTAGGCAATTCTTAGCGAGTTTAAATTAACATAAAAGAGGTGCTAACACTAATATGTTTGTAGTTTTTTTTAGTTTTTTTAGTTTGTTATTCTTATGAATTTTTTAAATATATTTTACTTAATTGTTTTTGTGGTGATAAAATTTGTAATAAATTGAATAATTAATCTATAAATATATAGATATTACTGTTTGTTATCTGTTATATTTTTAAGAATAACTAATAAAAAAAACATCTTTAAACTAACAAAAACACTGAAAAAAAAACAAAAGTTCTGAAATTATTTTTTTTTTCTAGAATTACTTTTATAATTTAATTTTTAATAATCAAACAATGAAAGATAATTAAAATTTGTATGAAGATTTATTTATATTAGAATATCTAATATAATTTAATTTGTATATTATGTTATATATAAAAAAATATATATCATAGAGCAAGCTCATATGAATTAATATAGTGTAGAAACTATATAACAAAATTATAACAGTGATTCTAATTTTAAAAAATTTAAGGAGCAAACTGATAATAATGATAACTTATATCAGTTAGATTTGATTAGATTAGCAAGCTAAATCTAAATTAATTATAATAATAAATAGTTATTTAATTTTATAGTCCAGTTTTGTATTAAAATTATCTTCACTATTATGATCATTTAAATACAAATTATAAAATTTGTAAAATGTTATTAATTTGTAGATAGAGAGAGAAAAAAAAAATCCTTTACTTCTATTACATCCTCAAGTTAATTATATATTTATAATTAATAACAATAAAAAAAATTAACAAAGTAACGTCTATTACATCGGCTTTTACACGTCATTCAGACATACTCTAATCCTATATATAGAATAATCGAAGAGATAATATATATAATAGTTAGAAAAAAGAGAGAAAGACAGAACCATGCACTTTTAATCAAACTAATAATAAGGAAAAAAAAAAAAAAAAGAGTTTTATAAAGAAGGTAGATAAGATTGTTAGTATATATATATATATTTTTTTATGATTTTATATTTTATCCTTTTTTTTTTTTTTTTTTTAAAAGATTTTTAAAGGTTTTTTTATTTTATAATATGATTATAAATAGTTGTATTTAGTAATATATCTATAGTATGAATTAACATTTGTTATAAGTTTGGATATTATGTTTTGAAACCCTAATGGTAGACCAGACATACACAAAAAACTTTAAATTGAAATAAATTGGAAAAAGAGATCTGCTGGAACGGGGATCATCAGATAAAATTCCAGCGACATTTCAACCCCTCCTTTATTATGTCATAGATCTCTTTTAAACCGTATTTTATGTGTTAATATTAAGTTGTTTCAGTGAAATATTTAAATGAACATATAACAGATACAAGTGTTAACAAATTCAAACTGTAATCTTACCTTGACCGCTGCTTCCTCCATTGTGTATATCTATTTCTGGCTGGCACATGTCGCGGGAGGGGAATGTCCCCCCACATTTCAAATTTAGACCATTTCTTCAGAATTTTTTTGAACAACAAGAAAATTAAAGAAGATAGGAAAAATAGTTGAAGGAAGAAAGCTAAGTTTTATAATCTTTACAGATAGTTATATCAAAATAACTGATTTAACACTTAATCATCTTTTAATATTCCTTTAAAAAGGCAAATTATAAGAGTTTAATAAAGCTATTAATTGTGCAAATTCATCTTTATTTAACTTCCATTTTCCTCCCCAGAAATTGGATTTTAAACAAAAATGAACTATATACTTTAACACTTTAAAAATCTTGTGAAAAAATCTTTTAATCAGTTATTTAATAAAAGTTTAATTAACTGTTAAAGATTATAAATTTGTATTAGTTAATATTAAGAGAAATTATAGAAAGTTGATTTCATAAATGGATATTTCCATTTATTTTTTTTTTAAATATTTTATAATTGATATACTGTTGAAATATTTTACTTGTTTGATACTAAATTTGTTTTTAATAAATTCCATGTTTAAATTTTTAACATCTTCTATGAAATTATCTAATATATTATTTATTCTATAAAATCTTAGAAACTGACCATAATATATACCTTTACAGCAATTTAATGATATATTAGAATTCATATTACAGTATTTTATAATATTGAAATTATAATTACTCTTTTTATTATAAACTCTAACAGCACTATTTGTAAGGTCTATATTCAAGTCTAAAAAGTTAACTTTTTTGTTTCTATAAATTTTTTCATTGTTCTTAAGTTTCAAGTACACTGCGTGACATTGAAAATGGAACACCAAGAAATAGTGGCCAGAAAGTGATGAAACTCGGCAGACAGAGAGAGACAGGGACGAACAATAAGTGATCTTTATTTCAAAATGATAGTCATAATACAGAGCGAGAACGGCGTCGGCTTAGTAGCAAGTAGAACCACCGCGGACGGCGATGCACGCAGCAACACGTCTAGGTAGAGAGTCAATCAGAGTACGGATGGCGTCCTGAGGGATGGCTCTCCATTCCCTATCAACCATTTGCCACAGTTCGTCTTCTGAACGCGGCTGTGGCAAAGCTTGCAAACGGCGTCCAATGATGTCCCAGACGTGCTCGATTGGTGAGAGATCAGGAGAGTACGGTGGCCAGGGAAGCATCTGTACATCTTGCAGAGCTTGTTGGCTAATGCGAGCAGTGTGCGGTCGGGCGTTATCCTGCTGATAAAGGGCATTGGGTACCCCCTGAAGGTAGGGGAGTGTCACCGGTCGCAGCACATCATCAACGTATCGTTGGGCCGTCATAATGCCCTGAATACGAAGTAAAGGTGACCTGGAATCATACGCGATTGCGCCCCAAACCATGATTCCACGTTGTCGCACGGTGGGGCGTTCCACAATTGCTGCCGGATTGGACCTTTCTCCACGTCGACGCCACACGCGTACACGGCGACTATCACTGGACAAGCAGAAACGCGACTCATCTGAGAACACGACCCTGTGCCATTCCGTCATCCACGTCGATCTAGCCCGGCACCATTCCAAACGTTGGCGCCTATTCGGTGGGGTCAATGGCAGTCTTCTTAGCGGACGGCATGAGTGCAGGCCATTAGCAACCAATCGACGGGAAATGGTTCTGGTCGAGATGGAATGATCTAGGGTGTCTTGCACATGTTGCAGGATGGCGGTACAAGTGGCTTGTGGGGCCGCCACTGCTTGTCGAAGGATACGCCGATCCACACGTGCTGACGTCACTCTGGTTGCACCGACATTCCTATAAATTGCCACATTTCCTTGTTCCAACCATCTTCTCCACAGTCGGTGCACCGTGGACGCACCAAGGTGTGTATCAGCTGCGATTTGACGTATGGACCAACCTGCCCTTTTCAGTCCGATCACCATGCCCCCTCGTAAAAGCGTCTGTCTGCTTGAACTGCCTCCGTTTACGATGCCCTGCCATTCTCAGTTATTACAAGTGTCTTTTGACACAAGAACAAAATTTCTACAATGATTTTCCTTGAAGAAATAACGACACGAATACTGTCCTTTCTGCAAGTTCCTTCCCTTATATCTTACTCCATGTGCGCACGAGAGCTGCGCATTTTACATCATTTGCATAACTCGGTTAGGCGCGTCTACCCTGAAATTTGCATAATTTTCTGGCCACTATTTCTTGGTGTTCCATTTTCAATGTCACGCAGTGTATTTAGGATATATTTCAGGTATTAAATTTTTAAACAGTGGATTATTAAATATTATTATGTCATCTACATATCGGAATATTTGCCAATTAATATTATTTTGTAGAAAGTATTCTCTTTCGTACCAGAACAATATTAAATTTGCTAGTAACGGACTAGAAGAAGTACCCATGGGAACGCCTTCTGATTGAATATATATTTTATTTTTAAATTCTATATAGTTAAAATTTAAAAATGTTTCCAGTAGAGTTTTTGCTGTTTTAAGATCTAATTTAAATGTTTTATATCTGTTATGAATAATTTTAATGTAGAAAGTTTTGTCATTAATTAATTCATTAAATAAATTGGTTATTTTATTATTTAGATCTCTTAAATTTATTTTAGAATATAGGTCCTCAAAGTCAAATGTGTGTACTGTTTCAATGTTTGTCCAATTGTTCATTAAATAATTAATGATTTTTTTATTTGAGTCGATAAATTTATAATTATATTTATTAGTTAATTTATTTATAATAAATTGTAGTGTTGAGGCTAATTGTATATCAATATTTTTTATGACTGAATTTATACCAGATGTGATTGTTCTGAAAGAAATAGGTTTTTTGTGTAGTTTAGGAATTATATAGAACTTTGGTATGTTTGGATTTTTGTGGTTATTATAAATTTTTAGTGAATTTTCAACATTTTTGATGTCTTTTTTGATTTTTGTGCCTGTAGTTCTAGCAAGAGTGTATTTATGATTATTATCAATTTCCTTTTTTAGTATATCGTGGTATAGATTTTTACAAATTAAAGATAAATTATTGGGACATTTATCTATAGGAGTGATAATATAGTCCTTCTGTAAATTAATTATATTTTCTTTGAAAGCTGCTTGAATTTTGGATCATCTTGATGATTATGCTATGGTGATGCAGTCGTGGCAAAGATCTTGAAAGTATAATACTAAAAATAGTTTTGATCAGAGATTTCTATTATTGAACTGAAGGAATATATAAAAAAAACATGGTTTGATAAAAGTACTGCCTTGCTTAAGGCGTAAGAATAAAAAAATGAAAAACGCATTTACATAATGTACAAAAGGTTGAGCTGGCCATCGGGGAAGAACAACAACGAGTTTTTATATGGGAAGCATAACCTCTGGCGGTCGATTTAACAGAGTATTTGGATCTATGAAATATAATTTTTTTTAAATAGAATAATATTTCAATATAACATATATATTTTAAAAAGATGCATATATTGGATTTCTAATTATTTTATTGTTCCAATATTTCGAGGGGCAACTCGCCTCTCTTTATCGAGGATGTTTGTGTTTTTCACTAGAACATGCGCGCACACGTACACCTCTCACGAAATTTATATCTTCAGTCATCTCTCCATTCCAAGAGCAACTACCTCACACAGTCCCCAATCCCATAGTAGGTGTTGAAGCTATCAAAACCGTTCAAATATCAAATAACAGCAGGATGGTTTCCTTCGATATAGAATCTCTTTACACCTCAATCCCGCACGATGAAGCACTCCTGGCCCTCCAATCATTTCTTGAAATCCCCACAGAAATAGTTCTGCCCCTCTCTAAAGAAGCATTAATAAATTTAATCAAACTTTGTTTAGACAATATTTATTTCAGTTTCAAAGACAGATCCTTCTGGCACCTTAAAGGCCTACCAATGGGCAACCCGATTTCATCTGCATTAGCCAACATATTTATGAACGAAATAGACGAGCAAATAATTAATTCAAACCAATTTAAAATATTATTATGGCTACGATATATTGATGACATTTTTTGTCTAACAGAAATAGACATAGGCAGCTCCATACGTTTTCTCAATAGTCTCAAACTTTTTTAAAGTTCACATATGAAAAAGAAAGCAATAATTCCCTAGCCTTTTTGGACATCCAGCTTAAAAGGAATCAATATAACATCGAAACTTGCATTTACAGGAAACCCACTCACACCGGAAAATATTTGAATTTCAGCTCCTTTGGTCCCATGCATAATAAATTAGCCGTATTGAAATCTCTTTCCAAAAGAATAGAAACACACCACTCAAATAGAAATAGTGCAACAGAAGAAAGAAATAGAATTTTCAAAGAATTAATAAATAATAATTATCCAAAAAAATGTATTGAAAAACATTTTCATAAACAGAGAGATATACCTTCAAATAATAGTCGTGATCAGTCTCAAAAAAGATATTGCTCTATTCCATATAGCTACGGTTCGGAGAGAATTGCCCGAATTTTAAAGAGATATAATATAATTGCAACATATCAATCTGCACAAAATCTTCGACCAATTTTATGCCACTCAGATACAAAAAAATTTTCAAATCAAGAAAATAGCCCAATGTAATTTACAAAATTCCCTGCCAAACATGTCAAGCTACATACATTGGAGAAACCGGTAAATCACTTAAAGATCGTATCAATCAGCACGAAGCAGCTTTAAAAAACTACAAACCATTATCCCTACTAGTGGACCACTCCCTAAACAATAGCCATGTACCAGATTTCAAACAGGCCACAATTATATACAAAAATATAACAGAAAAGCATTGTAGACTGTTTTTAGAAAGTTGTGCCTCTGCCGAAGATAAACAGAGTGTAAACAGAAAAATTGATTTTCCAGAAATTTATAAAGAATTCATATCTAAATATTTGTAAATAACTGTGTATATACTTTTAATTTACTCATTTATATTGCTTTTAAAATTTTTATTAATTTAGTAAATTAATAGGTATACACACAATTATTTACAATTACACTGTTGTATAGAAATCTCTCTATCTTTCATAGATAAAATAATAATCTATAATATTAAATATAATTATTTTCTCTATATATACTGAATACAATAATTAATTCAAAGATACAATTCTTTCATTGGCCTTGTAGAACGAGAGTGGTGTACGCGTGCGCGCCTGTTCTAGTGAAAACCAAACATCCTCGATAAAGAGAGGCGAGTTGCCCCTCGAAATATTGGAACAATAAAATAATTAGAAATCCAATATATGCATCTTTTTCAAATATAATTTTAATTATGGATTGCCAAATCTTCAAAATATATATATATGTATTTAAAAAAGATGCATATATTGGATTCATAATGAATTTATTGTACCAATATTTCGAGGGGCAACTCGCCTCTCTTTATCGAGGATGTTTGTGTTTTTCAGTAAAGCATGCGCGCATGCGTACACCACTCTCGTTCTACAAGGCCAATGAAATAATTGTATCTTTGATTTGCTCATTTATTTTTCCTTCAGGGTTTTATCATTGATTTAGAATTAATATGTATGCACACAATTATTTACGGTTACATTGTTATAGATAAATGTTGAATCACCAGAGCATCTTCTTTTAACTTGCCCTCTGACTAATCAAATTGTATGTAGATACTTTGAAACATTACCAAATTCTCTTTGTGTATATACTCTATCTTATGAGAACTTTGTTAAGTTTAGAACTATTTGTACAATAATTTACAAAACAATACTAATCCATCGTGTAAATAATTAATCATATATATGTAAATAATACTAGCACAGCACAATAGTCCTTTGGACTTCGTGCTTTTGTAACAATAAATAAAGGTTATATATAAATCTCTATTTCAGGCACAATGTGTGGACAAAATAATAATAATGGTATTTTTCTGTAATATTATATATAATTGTTATCTGTATATATACTGAATGTATAGTGTTTAAATCAAAGATACAATTCTTTCATTGGCCTTGTAGAACGAGAGTGGTGTACGCGTGCGCGCATGCTTTAGTGAAAAACACAAACATCTTCGATAAAGAGAGGCGAGTTGCCCCTCGAAATATTGGAACAATAAATTCATTATAAATTCAATATATGCATCTTTTTCAAATAGAATTTTAATTATGGATTGCCAAATCTTCAAAATATATATATATATGATTTCCAAAAATAATAATTATATATTTTAAAATTATTTTGTGCGTGATCCATGTTTAATTTGAAATTGTGTAAATATAACTAGCTGATTGGATGTTATGTATAAGTCATTAAATATATAGTATATTTGCTAATCTTTTTGATATTAATTGCTATGAAATGTGTCGAGAGGTTGTATAAATAATTGAATAATATATATATGTATATATAAGGGTGTCGGCAGGTGATATATATAATATGGTGTATGCTGTGATGTGTATATATGTTTCTCATATATATATAATTTAAGTAAAAGAAAAGTTCTATTAAGGATATATATCAAATTTTGGCATATTCAAAACCTTCCATGAATTAAGGGTTAAATGTTATGTAAAACAGAAAAACAAAAAAAGTTGTTCACAATATGAAAAATACCACCGTCTAAGTTGACTCCGCCTCCAGCACGTGCCTGAGTCTTTCTCAAAGCGTCCTAATTTTACACTCCGTTAGATTTTTATTAAACCTTTTTTTATGTTTTCATGGCTTTTAGGCAACATTTATCACAAGTTAGAAAACTATTTTAGAGGCGTAATATTCTTTTTTTAAAATAAAACAATTTCTACTGTCCTTACTGCGATGGAAAAATTAAAGGGAGGGCCTGGCTCGTCCCTTTAATTTTTCCATCGCAGTAAGGACAGTAGAAATTGTTTTATTTAAAAAAAAAGAATATTACGCCTCTAAAATAGTTTTCTAATTTGATAACAGATGGCGCTCTAGTACATCGTAACATTTATCACAAGGAAAATAATGCCAGCTATTGGAAGGATGGAAGCAGGCCAATCGCAGGCAGAAGTAGCAAGATGGCTTGGTGTAAAATGAAATGTTGTCTCAAGGTTTTGGGAAATATTTCAAACGACAGCTAATGTTTCCAGAACACCCGGACAAAGACGGCCAAGGATCACAACGTTAAATCAAGACCGTTATTTGAGTCTCCTAGGGGGTCGCAATAGAAGAATGACAGCATCGCAACTACGAAGTGATCTCAATGCAGCACCAGGAGTCTTAGTATCAACTGATACAATACGCAGAAGGCTTCACATTAAGGGCCTCTATCCTCAACGACCCATAATTCGTGTGCCATTGACACCACCTCAAAAGAGAGCAAGGAAACTTTGGTGCAGACAACATGTCGCCTGGAATCCAGATGAATGGATACGTGTAATGTTCAATGATGAGTCCAGAATTTCTCTAAACAGCTATTCTTGTTCTGTCTTTGACTGGAGTGAAGTAGGAACCAGAAATAATTCCCGCAAAATGGTTGAAAGGGATCCATACAGAAGCCAAAGTTTTATGGTTTGGGCTGGAATCTTTTTGGGCGGCCGCACAGCACTCCATATTATTCGGAAAGGAAATCTGACTGGACAGAGGTATCGGGACGAGATCTTGGCAGAATATGTGATGCCTCAAGCATTGGAAATGGGAGAAAACTTTCTTCTAATGGATTATAATGCCCGTCCACATAGAGCTGGTGTGGCCGACACTTTTCTCCAAAACCATGCAATTGCTCGGGTGAATTTGCCAGCTCGATCTCCAGACCTAAATCCCATTGAGCATGTATGGGACAATCTAGGACGGCGGATCTCATCCCTCCAACCCCCTCCTAGAAACACTCATGAGCTAGAAACAGCCTTAACACAAGAGTGGGCGTTGATTCCACAGGAGCTGATAAACTCCCTAATTCTTAGTATGGGTCGCCGATGTAGAGCCTGTCTATCAGTTAAAGGCGATCACACCCCATATTAACAACAATATCTAAGATATTTATGCACTGACTGCAAGAAGATCATTGCTTGTCCGGCTAATTAAAAAAAAATCCGTGTTAGATTTCTTTGATTTCAGGTATTTTAATGAAATTTGAATAATAAATTTTGTACAAAATTTCATTGATAATTGTTCGATAAAATTTGATATAAATTTTTAAAAAAAGGTTGTTATTTTTAATTTTACGGGTCAGTGTATTTTATTCTAAGTGTGATAAGTATATAATATAGAGACTGAGGGTAAAAATATATTATAGTTTTGGCTAATTTTTTATTTATAATATGGAAAATATAAGGGTGAGAATTTATTATTGTTAAGGGTAAGTGTAATGCGTATGATATGAAAATTCTAAGAGTGAAAATATATTATAGTTTAGGCTAATTATGTTGTGTATAATATGGATTTTAAGGGCGAGAATATATTTTAGGTTAAACGTGATTTGTATAATATCGAGAAGAGTGAGAATATATTATAGACTCAGAATATGATCTTTATAATAAATAATCTTCAGAGAGTGAGGATATATAATAGTTTAGAGGTATTAAATGTGAGATGTGTATATAATATGGCGATTAGAGGTGATAATATTGTGGTATGAACTGAGCGTAATGTGGTTAAGGTTCAAAATATTATTAATGTTTGGCTCAAAAATGGAGTACCCTTCTAGCAGTTTTGCCAGTTCAAACTCCCAGATATCTTGTGTTTATAGATCCGTAAATTTGTAAAATTGAACTCGGGGAAGATGAAAGAAACAGCTATTCAGTAGACAACCTCAATGTGGATAACTTTGATTTCGCCTTGAGGTTGTCCGTTGAATGACTTTTCGCATTTACATCATTTAAAAGGTAAGTTCATGTGACATGATCTATATGTTTAATTGTATAGGTTTTATACATATCTCTAGCTGAGGATACTCGAGAAAATCAAAGAAACAGCCATTCAATGGACAATCTCAATGGAGATAGTTTGGATTTCGCCTTGAGGTTATCCACCGGAAGACTTTCCTCAAATATATCATTAATAAGGTGAGTCACATATGTAATGGTTTATATTATTATATGTGGTATATGTTATATACATATATTTAGAAGAAGACATTCGGGGAAGATGAAGGAAACAGCCGTTTCGAGGATAGCCTCAATGTGGATAACATATGGATATCGCATTGAGGCTAACCTCGGTACGGCTTTTCTCATATACATCATTGATAAGGTAAGTGGCATGTGGAATGTTCAATATTTTATATGTGGTAAAGGATATTTATATACATATTTAGAGGTAGACACTCTGGTAATATTAAGAAAATAGCCATTCCAAGGTTAGCCTCGAAATGTATAGCATATGAATATCGCTTTGAGGCTAACCTCGGTACATATTTTCACATACATATCATTTATTAGTCAACTGGTATGTTATATATTTCCAAAGGTGGTGTAGATTAAATACATATATTCAGAGGAAGACATTCGGGGAAGATGAAGGAAACAGCCGTTTCGAGGATAGCCTCAATGTGGATAACATATGGATATCGCATTGAGGCTAACCTCGGTACGGCTTTTCTCATATACATCATTGATAAGGTAAGTGGCATGTGGAATGTTCAATATTTTATATGTGGTAAAGGATATATATATACATATTTAGAGGTAGACACCCTGGTAATATTAAGAAAATAGCCATTCCAAGGTTAGCCTCGAAATGTATAGCATATGAATATCGCTTTGAGGCTAACCTCGGTACATATTTTCACATACATATCATTTATTAGTCAACTGGTATGTTATATATTTCGAAAGGTGGTGTAGATTAAATACATATATTCAGAGGAAGACACTCGGGGAAGATGAAGAAAACAGCCATTCCGAGGTTAGCCTCGAAGTGAATAGAATATGGATATCACTTTGAGGCTAACCTCGGTATGAATTTTATCATATACATAGTTTTGAAGGTAAGTGGAATGTTCTATATTTTATATTTTTATAGTATATATATTCATATATTCAAAAGAAAACCTCGGAAAGATGAAAGAAACAGTAATTCCGAAGATAGCCTCAATGTGGATGGCAAATGTAAATCGCCTTGAGGCTATCCTCGGTGCGGCTTTTCATATATACATCATTAATGAGGTGAGTAGCATGTTCTATATTTTATAATTTGGTATAGGTTATATTAATTAGTAGTATGAGAGAGAATAGGTTCGTACGGTTTCGATAAAGATGGCGCTACTAGTTTATTATTCCATTGTTTCACCTGGCAAGACCATTATTTTGAAACGTCATCATAAGGCTTCCTTTTTCAGTAACCATCATTTCTCTTAAGGGTAAAAAATCTAGTTTCTGTTTTCTCATAAAATGTCAACCTTTGTACCAAAGTACAAAGGAGGTTTACTTCATTACTTTAATATGAAGAAAAAATCTGCTAAAATAATCGTAGTTTATGGTTAACATGCTCTAGCTGAACGAACGTGTCATAAGTGGTTTTTACGGTTTAAAAAGGGACAATTTTAATTTGGAATATGAAGAAAGACCCGGAGCGCCACCAAAGTTTGAGGATAAAGAATTAGAGTCAAGGCTCGATGAAGATCCAACACAAACGCAAATGGAACTCGCAAAAACACTTGGAGTCACTCAACGAGCAATTTATAATCACTTAGAAGAAATGGGAATAATTCAAAGGTATGTATATAGGAAATTGGGTGCCGTATCAACTGAAACCAAGAAAGTCGAACGCTGTTTTTTCACGTATGAATAACTGCTCCAACGTGAAAAAAGAAAATGGTTTTTGCATCGAATTGTAATTGGCAATGAAAGGTAGGTCCATTACGATAATCCTAAACGTCGGGCAACGTATGGATACCCTGGCCGTGCCTCATCATCGACGGCCAAACCGAATATTCATGGCATGAGGATTATGCTGCGTATTTGGTGGGACCAGCTAGGAGTGCTATGATTTGCTACAACCGAACTAAAGGATACCAGAAGATGTCTACCGAAAACAATTGATGCGTTTGAGCCAGGCATTGCGAGTAAAACGGCTGCAATACGCCAATAGACACGACAAAGTGATAATAGATAATGAATAAAAAGATGTTTAAGCTCGGCCACATGCTGCAGCAATCGTTAAAACGTACTTAAAAACGCTCAAATGGGTAGTCCTACTTCACCCGCTGTATAGCCCAGACATTGCTCCTTCCGATTATTATCTCTTCCGATCAATGCATCATGGCTTGGCTATGTGTGCCCAGTACTTCTCTAATCACGATGAAGTTAAAAGTTGATTCAGTGAATGGATAGCGGTCTAAGAGCTGACCTTTTTTCGCGATGGGATCCGTCAATTGCCAGAAAGATGGGGAAAAGTAGTGGCTAGCGACGGACAATATTTGAACATTGGATGTCTAACCAATTTTTCACAATGAAGCTTCTATTTTCTGAGAAAGACCACACAAACCAAAATAAAAAAACATACTCCACCAAATACCTATCTATCTATCTATCTATCTATCTATCTATCTATCTATATATATATATATAGTTAAATACATATTTAAAAGAATACACTCGGGGAAAATGAAAGAAACAGCCATTCCGAAAATAGCCTCAATGTGGTTGGCATATGAATATCTCATTGAGTCTAACCTCGGTACGGCTTTTCTCATATACATAGTTTAGAAGGTAAGTGGCATGTAGCATGTTTTATATGTGGTATATGCTATACATATATCTAGAAGAAGACACTCGAGGAAGATGAAGGAAACGGCCATTCCGAGGTTAGCCTCAATGTGGATAACATATGGATATTGCATTGAGGCTAACCTCGGTACGGCTTTTCTCATATACACTATTCAGAAGGTAAGTGGCATGTAGCATGTTCTATATTTTATGTTGTATATATTATATTCCAATATATAGAATATAACTCCCGGGGAAGATTAAGGAAACAGCCATTCCGAGGATAGCCTCAATGTGGTTGGCATATGGATATCGCATTGAGGCTAGCCTCTGTACGGCTTTTCTGATAAACATCATTAATGAGGTATGTGGAATTTGGAATGCTTTATATTATTATATGTGGTATATAGGTCATGTACATATATTTAGAGGAAGACTCTCGGGGAATATGAAGGAAACAACCATTCCGAGGATAGCCTCAATGTGGATAGCATATGGATATCGCATTAAAGCTAACCTCGGTACGGCTTTTCTCAATAAAATCCCCATTAAGGTAAGTGGAATGTGACATGTTCTATATTTATAAATATGGTATAGGATATATTCATATATTCATAAGAAGACATTCGGGGAAGATGAAGGAAACAGCCATTATGAGGTTAGCCTCGTAGTGGATTAATATCGATATCGCTTTGAGGTTAACCTCGGTACAACCTTTTTAAATTATATAATTTATAAGGCAAGTGGCATGTAGCGTGTTTCATATTTTTCTATGTGGTATAGCTTATATACATATATTCAGAAGAATATATTCGGGGAAGATGAAAGAAACAGCCATTCCGAAGATATTCTCAATGTGGTTGGCATATGGATATCGCCTTGAGGCTGTCTGTCATCGATACGGACTGCACCATACATCGAACTTCTTACAGCCCCTCAGCATGCTACAAATAAATATAGTATATTAAAAAAAACGATATCACCCTCAATATTCGGCACTTGAAATATGAAGAAAGCCAATCACGCACCATATGAAGTTCTCTCCTGTTATAATTTAGATATCCTGTTTTACCTCCATTCTTTATTTTTTAATGGTCACACATTTGTGTACGCCTTTATGTGTGTGATTGTTGATAGCTTTGTCCGAATACGTTAGTGTGAATATTTTTTTGTATCTGTGTGTGTGTGTCAAACTATTCAATATTAGAGATATAATTGGCTATTCTAATAAATAGTGTGCAATAGTGCTGTGTGCGAACTTCACATGGTGTGTGATCTGCTTTTTCATATTTCATGCGTCAAATATTCAGTGTAATATTGTTTTATAAAATTAGTTTGTAGGATTCTGGGTAGGGTGCAGTTTTCTAATTGCATCTCTAATTCATTATAATGGTGGCTGTGTAAACTAAGATCTAAGAACTGTGCCTGCTCTGGTGTTTGGATGTGATGCTTTAAATTGTGAGCTAAATATATTTTTGTAATATTAGGAGAGAAATAGAAATAAACTTTGAGATTGAAACTGAATTAATATTTCATTCTTATAAGGTTATATAACTTTAATAACAGAAAAATAAATAGGTATCATATATATATATATAATAAATAAGATTGTTTTTCGTACAAATATATTTACTGGAAACGTGTTTCTTCAAATAATATCATCAACTATTATCTTTACAGACCTTACTGCAATGATATGAGTATTATCAGTAGTGAAAACGTTCAGTGGTTTGGCTAAATTAATCTCTAGACCGCACTACTATTGGATTGGATTGGTTTGGAATATACCCTGTATTTTCTATGGAAGCAGCTTAGGGGTGTTTAGTGAACTATAGACATAAGCTTATATGTATGTATCTCTACAGACCTATAGGCTTATGTCCATAGTTCACTAAACACCTCAAATCTGCCTTCCTTAGAAAATGCAGGGTACATAAGAAAACCAATTCAACACAATAGTAGAGTGGCCTGGGGATTAATTTGGCGTAACCACTGACGGGGTTCACCACTGATGAGCCAATATTTCTCATTTAATAAATTTTATCATTACAGTAAGGTCTGTAGAGATAATATTTGATGATATTATTTGAAGAAACACGTTTCCAGTAAATTTATTTGTACGAAACTTTAATGATAGATGGCAATTAAATTTATAAATTTGAAAAAGATTATATAACGATAAATATGTGAATAAAATAATTGATATAAATATTGTTGCAGCAAGTTGCAGCTTTGCAGGGTCGTCGACGTTGGTTTCTTACTTCTTGGTGTTATACACGGTCTTCGAGCGGGTTTCCATATTCAAAGTAAATAAATAAAAGTAAATAAATAAAAATAAATTACCTTTTAAAGTTATTGTGTTTATTTATTATTGTCTTCCTCGTAGGTCGCGATCCGCAGTCTTCGTCTAGGTCCTCTCTCGCTCCAATAAGCAATAATGATATATGTACAATAAATATTACAAAAGGAGTGAAACTATAAAAAGGAATCATGATAATCTAAATATTCTGTTTTAAATAAATATTAAATATCATAGAATATTTTGAATACATGTAAGGCGCATTAAAATCGATGTAACACTTCCCCCTCTCCAGAGGTTGTCACGTCCTCGTGAATGACCTAATCCATTCTCTCAAAATAAGGCTTGATTCTTGAAACATGAACTATCAGAGGTTCTTGGCCCGGATTATCTTTCGGTTCTATTAGATAATTGACGCTAAATATCTTGTTCAATATTCTATATGGACCAAAATATTTTCTCAGAAGTTTCTCACACTTTCCTATTTTCCTAATTGGTGTCCAAACTGCTACTAATTCTCCTGGTTCGTAGCTTCTTTCCATGTGTTTCTTGTCATAGTTCTTTTTCATTCTTTCTTGAGTCTTTATTGTGTTGTTAATAACTAATTTTCTTGTTCTGTCTATTTTATCTAAGTGATGTTTTATGTATTCATCATAATCATCCTTGTCAATGTCCACCGAGATATTCCTGTCGTCCAAAAGAGACGTGGGTTCTCTTTCGAACATCAGGAAAAAAGGAGAATATCCTGTGGTTTCCTGAATTGTTGTATTGTAAGCGTGAGTGATGAACGGGAGTATTTCGTCCCAATTCTTCTGATCAGTGTTCACATACATACTGAGCATATTGATCAATGTTCTATTTAACCGCTCTGTCAATCCATTAGTCTGGGGATGATAGCTCGTTGTGAAGTAATGTTTAATCTTGCACATTTTCATCAACTCTTTCATTGAATTACTGGTAAATTGAGAGCCCCTGTCACTAATAAGATATTGTGGGGCTATGTGCCGGAGAAAAATATCCTCTACTAGAAATTTTGAAACTTCTTACACTGTTGCTTCCGAGACTGCTTTTGTTTCTGCATATCTAGTGTAGAAGTCCGTCAGCACGATTATCCATTTTTTCCTCTTTTTCGTAGATGGCAATGGACCAACAAAGTCAATTCCAATTCTTTCGAAAGGAAAGTTGGCTGGGGGGATGGGCTGTAGTAGTCCAGAAGGTAATTGGTTTGAACCTTTCCTACTTTGGCAAAGGTGACACGTCTTAACGAATTCTGAGACATCCTTTAGCATGGATGGCCAAAATTATTTACTCTTTATTCGGTACATGGTTCTGGTGACACCCAGATGGCCATTCGACATATGATTGTGATTACTTTCATAATTTCTCTATTTTTCTTCTCTGGAACCACAAGCAACCACGCCCTGCCTTCAGGGTTCGGGATTTTCTTAAAGAGGCATCCATCTTCTTCTTTAAAGTTTTGCGCAATTGATCGCCTGCTTCCATTAAGGTTTTTCTTAACACTTTCGATAAACTTATCCTATTCGTCTGTTATTTGATTTAAAAATAGCCTTTCAAAATCCTCATCCCAATCAGTTTCTGGTAAGGGTCCCCTAGATAAGCCATCGGCGTCCAGATGCTTCTTTCCTTATTTATGTATTATATCGAAGTCATATTCTTGAATTTTTAATGCCCATCTTGCCAATCGACCTTTTGGATCCTTCAAGTTTTTGAGCCAGCATAAGGCGTGATGGTCTGTTACTCTTTTAAAGTGTCTTCCATAAAGTTAGGGCCGTAATTTTGACATTGACCAGACAACGGCCAGACATTCTTTTTAAGTTGTTGAATAATTTTGCTCCGCTTTACTTAGGGTACGACTCAAATATGAGATCACCTTCTCTTCACCACCGATGTCTTGGACAAGTGTTGCACCTATGTCGATGTTGGATGCATCAGTATGAATATAAGTAGGCGCATTTGGATTGAAGTGACCTAAAATTGGTGGACTTAATAGTGCTGTTTTTAGGGTTTGAAACGCTTCCTCTTGTCCTTCTGTCCAGGTAAATGATGCACTCTTTTTTATAAGGTTGGTCAAAGGGTCAGCAATTTTTGAGAAATCTTTGATAAATGTTCTATAAAAAAATATGAACACATTCCCAAAAAGGATTGTACTTCTTTGACCTTTATAGGCCGAGGAAAATTTCTGACAGCTTTGATGTTATTTTCCGCGGGTTTTATACCATGTTTGCTCGTTATATAGCCGAGAAACTCCAATTCTTCAAAAGCAAATCGGCATTTTTTGTCGTTTAACCTTAAATTAGATTCACGAAAACATCTAAAAACAGCTTCGAGTTTTTTGAGGTGCGTTGGAAAATCTGGGCTATATATGATAACATCATCCAGATAAAAAAACAAATTTGCCATCTCAGATTTCCAAGCATATTCTCCATATTTATCTCAAAGGTGCAGGCGCGTTACAAAGTCCAAAAGGAATCACGTTGAATTCATATAATCCATGCGCTGTAGTGAAACCTGTTTTCTCTTTGTCTCATTCTTCGACTTCAAATTGCCAATATCTAGATCTGAGGTCTATTGCTGAGAAATATGTAGATCCTTGGAGAGTATCCATAACTTTGTCTATTCTAGGGATCGGATAGACATCTTTTACTGTCATATTATTCAGTTTTCTGTAGTCCACACAAAATCTGTATTTACCATCTCGCTTCTTGACAAATATTACTGGAAAAGACCAGGGACTAGAAGATGGCCTAATTATGCCTTCTGTAAGCATCTCGTCAATTTGCTTTTTTATAATATCTCGTTCTTTAGCACTTGCCCTGTAAGGCTTGTGTTTGATTGGCTTCGCGTCTTCTGTGTCTATCCGATGTTTTGCCAAATTGGTTCTCCCTAATCTCGACGAAAACAGATCTCCACACCTTTCTAAAACTTGTTTTAACTCCTTCTCTGTTCCTTTGGTGAAAGATTTTCGTTTATTTGGTATCTAGGTTCTTCGTTCTCTTCTACCTCTCTTTCTCGATTCACATTTATTTTCGCTGGACTACTTCCAAAAGCCAATGTTTGGTTTTTCATTATTTTTAACCGTCGAGGATACGGATTAGTTATCCAGATATGTGTTTCCCTATTTATAACATTGATCAAGCTTCTTGCTAGACGAAGTCCATTTGTTTGAAAAATTTGCTGCTCTCCTCGATAATATATTCCCCATCCTCTGTTTCTACCAATGCCTTGATCAATTTAATGGAACATTCCGGTACAATGGAATCCTTAGCACTCTTTATTTTCAACATATCAAAATTGCTTTCGTCATGATTATTCGTCAAATCGTACTTTATAGTTTCTTGCTAACAATCTATTTTCTCATTCATTTTCTTAAGGAAATCTCTTCCAAGAATTAATGTCCGTAAATGCGTTTTCAATATCACAAAGTTGTGCGATAATGTTTCGTCATCAATTTTTATATTAAAAAATATACTTCCTACCATGTCCAATTTTTTTCCATCGGGTCCTGCACAAATTTTTACGAGTTTACTTATACCATGGCCTGTATCGAGGGCCGTTCTGAGGTCGACCACTGAGAGGTCAGCGCCTGTATCAACCAAAGCTTCAAAAGTCCCTATCTTGTCCACATTAATTTTTAATTTGTATTTAGGGTCCAACGTCTTGATTCCGTTTATGGTCGACTTGCTTTGATTGACAGAATTAGGCGCGACGCTTAGTTTAAATCTTCCAACACGGAATATCTATTCCGGGTAGGAATATTTGTCTGTGTGTTATGACATACATTAGCATAAAGCCGAGGTCCTGATTTTTCGGGCGTTACCCGGGTCGTTCAGCTAGTAATTTGAATATATATAAGTCGCTAGAGTAGTTATTATGTGGTTGAACATGGATATTTTATCTTGAAGATTAGCTTTTACACACGTTCCCGATTATCCTTCCCAAACGAGCCCATCTTTGTGCACACGTCGAGAGGTATATTGGTAGATTTTGAGGAATTTAGATAAAGGGAAAAGGAGTACTCCTTTTCAACCCCCCAATAACATTTTATTTTTATTTTTTATTCCATATAAAGGAAACCTTGATACACAGCACAAGTCTATCCTAAGAAAATATCATTTCTGGTTCGTCCCAGTTTTGCTTCCTATTGAGCCTTGATTTAATGTATTCCCTTTACGCATTCAATACTATATCCTGGATTAAACGGCTTTTTACACATTCCTAACTGGTAAAGTTGAATTTATGGAGGTTTAGCCGGGTCTGGGCGCTTCCCATCATGGTCAGGATAACCAGGTTGTGGCTAAACAGGTTCATCGGCCTCAATTTTTTCCTCACATATGTCCTGCGTCTTTCTAGAGCGTTTTTCAACCAAGCAGAAAAAATAAATAAGGAAATGACAGAAATCTTATCCAATTATATTCAATGTTCATTTCTCGTCGCCTCTAAAAATAAATAATCCAGATCTAAACAATAGCATTGTTGCAAAATAAAAGGAGAGAATGATATTATACATATAATCGGATTAATATTAATTTAAGATAAAATTTAAATATCAGATTGTCTTTAATAAATGGAGGGGCGCATCAAACATGATGCAACCATATATAAGTTATGGAATAAATATTTTTGGTGTGCCTCTTATATAGGTTTTTATTAATGTTTACCCTATACGCGTGGATGGAATTTTACCAATATATATATATATATATATATATATATATATATATATATATATATATATATATATATATATATATATATATATATTATTAAAAAGGCATCCAATTAATATATAAATATATATAATATATATACTATCGGATGTGTACCCGGCTTCGCCCGGGTTTTATCCGAATTGAAGTTTGCCTAACGAATATTATTGATAATAATATTTCGGAACACACAGAATATTATAAAGAGAGTTAAAATCCTCTGGAGAATATAAGTATAAGAATTTAAGACATGCGAGGATGTGTTTCTTAAAGTGTTTCTTAATGTGTTTCTTTAAGAAACACATCCTCGCATGTCTTAAATTCTTATACAGAATATTATGATGATAAGAATAATAATATTCGTTACAATTTATATTTAAATAATATATAAAATATATTTTTCGAGCAAACATATCCACTCTCTCTAATGAATATATTTTTAAAAATATATATATAAATAAAAATATCTAGAGATATCCTACATGATCTTAGCCAAAAGACCGAGAAACGATATTTTATAAATAGAGATGACCTGACTTCTTGTGTCTTCTGCTCGAGTGAATGTTTCGCTGGTAGAATTTTGTTCCTGCCTACTGAAAATTATTATCTGGCTTCGCCGTGGTCTGCTTTAGTGAATATTCCCCTAAAGAATTTTGTTTATGTCAATCAAGCATGATACAGCAATATTGTCATCATCATTTCTGACTAAAAAAAAATATCGTTGCTCAGTACCTGGTTATTATAATTTTTCTTGGTTAAAGCGCGATAAAAAAACTCTTTCAGATTTAACTCTCTGTCCTATTCAAATTTCAGCTAGATTAGTTACATATTGAGAGCATGCATAGCCGACAAACATATATATATATGTTCCCGGCTTCGCCCGATTTTAACCCGAGTAAAGGTTTGCCTAACGAACATTTGTTAAAACGATTCTAGCAAACATCCAATCCCTATACTGAATCTACACTTGTCTATGCCTCGATAATTTGAAATTTTTTCCAGGTCCCTTTAAAAATACTCGATAAGTTGAATAAAATCAATATTAATTGGTCCACTCGGTAATTTTAAGTTGAAGGAATAGTAACTTGCTACAAACAAACATTTGAAAATAACTGTATTTAGCGAATGTACCGGCTTCGCCCGGTTTTTACCCGAGTAAAAGTTTGCCTAACGAAAATTTGTTAAAATGATTCTAGAAAACATCCATGCCACCTATATATAGATTTATAAACGTATATAAATATTGTTTAATGCGTTTGAATATATTTTTGAAACATAATTTTTCAAAAAACATCTATTAAATTTCAAATAAAATATTGTCACGTTTGTGGATTTTATGATTAATTATTTCTTTTTTTTCTCAATGAATTATATATATTAATTTAAAAATTCATTTTTGTTATCATCATCACATACAATGTAAATTTTTATATAAACAAACGATAAAAACAACAACAACAATTAAATTCGCATCTCCATAATTATAAAACAATAGCAAATTAAATTAACAATGCAAAAATATATTTTATCATTACAACATTTTAACATTTAACACAAAAACGTTACAATATTTACTTTAAATATATATTAATATTGAAATGTCAAGTTTTTCTACAACGTCTTTGGAATATTATATTACTATATTTCTAATTAAATTTATTATACTTGGAACACATTTTAGCATTTTTACAATTTATAAATGTAATTTCACCAGATACCGCGAGAGGCGCTGCTTGCGAGTGTAAGTAGAAAATTTGCAAATAAAATTGCAAATAATATTTATTTCAAATCTAATTCAAACCAGAAATCTTCACAGTAGTATAGTAAATAACTTCCTAAAGATTCACGGCGATTGGATAATCATACCTTTTAAAAACATTCATCGTGTGAACAAACTAACAATAATCGTGTGAACAAACCACGTGTTAATTATTAACCAATCAAATTCATTTATCGTCGCGACCAGTGCTGCACCCAAGCGGTAAAAGGCTGGAACTAACGCTTTTTGGTTTTATATATTTTTTAAAAGCACGTTAACTTTTTTTAGTTTTTTTGAATAGCCTTTATGTTAAACGAAATTTTCAGCTACCTACACGCGGAATTCCATAATGATTGATTCTGTAGATTTTGCGAAACGCGATAACAAACATCGATTTTGGATATCATTTATATATATATATATATGATTTTTCTGCCTGATTTTAGACATCTTGAGGATTATGATATGGAAATGCAGTCGTGACAAAATTCTTCAAAGTATAATAAAATAATAAAGATTATAAACAGCTTTAATTGAGCTTATGGGATATATCAAAAACATAATTTGGTAAAGGTACTGCCTGGCTTAAGGCGAGTAGACATGGCAAACTAAAGATTATTTACATAATGTACGAAGATTTAAGACGGCCAGCGGGAAACAACAACAACGAGTTTTTATAGGGAAAGCCAGACTTCTGGCGGTCGATTTAACACAGTATTTGTATCTATGAAATATATTTTAAACTAGCGGACCCGCCCGGCTTCGCCCGGGTTTTACCCGAGTAAAAGTTTGTCTAACGAATCTCTCGATAAAGTGAACATTTTTTTTCCGGTCCCTTGAAAAATACTCGATAAGTTGAATAAAATCAATATTAATTGGTTCCCTCGGTAATTGGAAGTTAAAGGAATAGTATCTTGCCTTGGAATTGTATCATTATTCTTGTATGGATGTACCCGGCTTCGCCCGGGTTTTACCCGAGTAAAGGTTTGTTTAACGAATCTCTCGATAAAGTGAACATTTTTCCCGGTCCCTTGAAAAAATACTCGATAAGTTGAATAAAATCAATATTAATTGGTTCCCTCGGTAATTGGAAGTTAAAGGAATAGTATCTTGCCTTTGAATTGTATCATTATTCTTGTCTCAAATAAATTGCCGTGTCATCCTGAATTTTGTCTTTCCTAATTTTCTACATTACAAAATCATCGTATCATCATGATAATATTTAGAGCAGATTGTTGAATTATAACAGATAAATTAGAATATTTATATTGATTATTTCTAGGCGAAAAGTTATTTCAAAAATTTTATTTGCTAGAAACCTTCCCAGTACTATACTAAATAACTTCCCAAAGTTTCATGGCGATCCAATGAGTGGTTTGGTCAGGCATAAAGGACAAACAAACAAACAAACAAACAGACACACATACATTCATTTTTATATATATAGATAAAATAATATTTTAATATAACATATATATATATATTAAAAATAAAAAAGGCATATCCTGACCAGGAGCACATGTGCTTCTCGGAAGGCAGAGCGCCATCTGGTGAAACAGAAATCAACTAAACATTGATTTATCCTGCGCATGTGCTCCTGGTCAAGATATGCCTTTTTTATTTTTAATATCAACACCTGACCTTTTTAAAAGCTTTTATTTAACTTGCCTCCATGTCTGTCTGTCTGGATGTCTGTCGCTAAATCTTGTAATAATTTTAATATACTTATAGGGCACCTAGAAATATGAAATTTGGTACACATGTTCATACCTGATGACAATGCTGGCTGACCAATTATCAGACTTTTGGGTTGTCAGGTTGGCCAAGAACGGACAAATTTCCAAATTTCCTTTCAAATTTTGTATAATTAATTTTAATATGCTTCCAGACCATATAGAATAATGAAACTCACAATACTCGCGCTCAGTCCAATTAACAATGCAAGTTTACTAATTTTCAGACTTCTGGGTGGTCGGGAAGGCGGGAAATGAACCATTATCTATATATTTTTTAAAAGCTTTTATTCAACTCGCCTCCATGTCTGTCTGTCTGTCTGGATGTCTGTCGCCAAATCTTGTAATCAATTTTTAATATACTTATAGGGCACCTAGAAATATGGAATTTGGTACACATGTTCAAACCTGATGACAATGCGCTCGCAGCACAGGAGATTCACGAGGGGGAACTCGAGGGAAAACGCTGCTTCGGTAACACTACTTTGAGCCCTAATTCTTTGGCCCCACTGGGTGTCTCTAACTTTGTAATAAATTTAAATAAATTTAGGGTTCCCAAAAGCAAAGAGACGCTGTTCTGTTAGTAACGGATTTTGCTTACGTCACTTCCGACCTCCCACGAGGAATTGACCAATCTGCTGCGAGCAGGCTTGCAGCTATTTAAGGCCAACGTCGTCTCAGTGATAAGGCTTTTTTTTTTGGACTGGAATATATACGACTAAAAATAGCGTGAATAATTAATTATAAAAACACTTTTAAAAAAAGCTTTTATTTAAAATGCACTAAAAATAACAAAATGAATATTTCTGAATGTGCCATTTAACAAATAGATTAATAGAATTAGAAATAAAAGCGGTGGGGGATGATAATCATTTATGCAGCAAATAGGTATAATTTTAATGAAAGCCATAATCTTGCCAATCATTTGCTTCATATAAAATCACATTGATCTCATATTTATTTGTTAAATGGTACCTTCAGAAAAAAAAGCAATACTTCAGAAATATTTATACCTTTCATTAAATTTATACCTATTTGCTGCATAAATGATTATCATCCCCCACCGCTTTTATTTCTAATTCTATTAATCTATTAGTTAAATGGCACATTCAGAAATATTTATTTTGTTATTTGTAGTGCATTTTGAATAAAAGCTTTTTTAAAAGTGTTTTTTATAATTAATTATTATTTTTTTTTATTTTTTCTATTGTTTTTTCATATATATACTATATTTCGACACCAGAATATGGGATTTAGCAATAAAACAGCCTAATCAGCGTATTTTCATACCTATCGGGTTTTGGAGATATTAGTTAATTTCAACAAATATATAATTACTAAACTACCTATATAAATAAAAATTGAAATGTGGCTTCATTTTGTATTTATTCACAACATATACAAATTACCAAATGGAAAACTAATATGAATATTTTTGAGTCATAAAATTATTATTCTGAGAAAAAATAATATATTAATGAGTTAGAATCATTACGATTAGTAATATTTAGTCTAATAATATGAACACAATACACTCATAGACAAAACCTAAGGAAATCTTTGATGTCGCCGGTCATCTGTTTTTTTTTTTTTTTTCAAGAGACAGAGGCAATTTTGTTCACATTCGGTTATCTTATGTGTCTTCAAAAAATGCCACTTTGTATCAAATATATTTAAGAATTATTGTCTGAATCACGATATACATGTTTGAATGTACAACATCGTTTAATTTTGTCCATGTGTGTAATATTTTCGCTGTGGAACAATATTCATTGGACAAACTGCCACTAAGGCCATTTTATTGTAAAGTATGAATATATAAAAAATAAATCTAACTATTCCCATATATTTTCTTCAATAGAAATTACATACTCAAAGTGGATTTCTTTTGGGATCGAATGACTCCAAAAATATTCTCCAATTTACTTTTCAACCCAAAATTATTTTCAGATATTCTATTACGCACAAGCGGATTAAAATTATTTTTGTTCACAATGCATCTAATATATAAATAGAATTTTGTTTAGCTCAAGGATTATTAAGAAATCGCGATAACACTGAAAAAAAGAATAAAAGTTCTCAAAGTTTGTGTATTGCGTTCAAAATAAATTAAATCCTATTTTAATGCTATATACATATTTTCCTAATTAGAAGGTATTTATTTTTGTAAACAACCCTCATTTACAACACATCTCTCTCTACCAGCCAATAAATATAAAAAATCTATTGTAAAACCTTTGTCTTTATATTTTAATTTTCGATGTTAACCTTTATTAAAATCCCCAAAACCTTTGTAGTAGTCGCATATATTCTACAACATTTTGAAGAATATGATACGAAAAGTGTTTTTTACTCTTTTTCAACAAGTTGGCGTTAACACTCATATTTACCTACACAATAAATATATTTGGAATATTTACACATTTCAAAATTTATAATCCTTTGTATCGTATATATATGATAATTTGAAAAATCATTCAATGGTTTCTTATATAAACCTTTAGAATATAGTTCTTAAAAATCAAGAGTGTTTAAAATGTATACTATAAACCTATTCCTCTTTTATATACACGGATTAGAAAAATGTTTTCAAACGGCCGATTTCATAGCTCCCCTCGTAGGAGTTATGAAATCGAAGCCACCCTTGTTCAAAACCATGGTATACAGGTTGTTCTTTTGTATACATTTTCAGAAGTTGGTGTTGTGAAACATTTCTTTTATTACCACATTTGTGTGTTCCGCACATGAGAGGTACTTCTTTTAATACGTATGAAAATATATATTTAACTTTGAGAATATGTGATACATTTTTATATATACCTATGAAACGATTGATAATATATTATATAATATATTAAAGGTTTATAAGAAAGTATTTATATAAATAGAGACTAGTATTACTGACTAAAAATTCCTTGATATATCATCGGCAGAGAGATATGATTTGAAATAGGAATATGATGTGTAGGAATATTTATGTTGTGAATTAACGATTACATTTTTATAAACGACTTGGAAAAAGACAACATTGATAACCGTAGATAATATTTTAAAAACCTATTATAGATTAACACCATTATTATTATTATTATTATATTTTCTACATATTGATTTAAAACAGTGGAAGTATGTATACATATTATGTGTATACATATTAACTCTAAATTAATGATAAAAATATTTTGAAGCAAAATAAATAAAAATATTATAAAGGTATATACATATTTATTTGCAAATAATTAAGATATGAATTATTTATAAATTTCTGTGAAATAAAATTTTCTATTTATACTCTGTTTATCTTCGGCAAAAGTCCAAATTTCTAAGAACAATCTACAATGCTTTTCTGGTATATTCTTGTATATAATGGTGGCCTGTTTTAAATCTGGTATATGGCTATTGTTTAGAGAGTGGTCAACAAAGAGGGATATGGGTTTTTAGTTCTTTTTATATTGCTTTATGTTGATTGATACGATCCTTTAGTGATTTACTGTTTCTCCAATATAAGTAGCTTGACATGTTTGGCATTAAATTTTGTAATATTATAATATATATAAACGTAAGCGATATATTCTCGAAACAGGACTGCATATTAACTGTGCGAAACTGTAGTAATTTGGAATAGAAATACCGAACATTCTAAATATTTTAAAAATATATATCTAATCTAATAAGAGTCAACCAAAAGATGGTTAAAACAAATATTTAAAATTTAAAAAGCCACGTATTTTATCTTCCGACTAATCGTTTCACATGTTTGTGTGACATCTATTGGACTAAATATAATCTAAACATTAATTTATTTTTCCCATTATATTATTTAAAAGTTCGAAACTACTATAGACGCGTATGAATTTTTAAAAAATTAAACAATTTCTATTGCCCTTACTGCAATGGCAAAATTAATGGGAGGGCCTGGCTCCATTGCAGTAAGGGTAGTAGAAATTGTTTAATTTTTAAAAGAATCATACGCGTATATAATAGTTTTGAATTTTTATAACAGATGGCGCGCTAATACATCATTATTTGAAAGTTTTTTTTTCCTTGCTAAAAATAAATCCCTATATATATAAAACGTCAGTGTATGTATGTATGTATGTATGTCATGTTATGTAATGTATGTTATGTAATGTATGTTATGTAATGTATGTTATGTTATGTTAATGTTAATGTAATGTAATGTTTATGGTTATGATGTTATGTTATTTGTAATTGTATTTGTATTTGTAATTGTAATTGTATTGTAATTGTAATGTAATTGTATTGTAATTGTAATTTATTGTATCTGTAATTGTATTTGTAATTGTAATTGTATTGTAATTGTATTATATTTGTAATTATATTGTAATTGTAATTTAATGTACTGTATTGTAATTGTAATTGTAATTTAATGTATTGTATTGTAATGTAATGTATTGTATTGTATTTAATGTATTGTATTGTAATGTAAAGTAATGTATGTAATGTAATGTACAGGGTGATCCAAAAGTCCCGCACTATTTTAAAAATTAATAACTCCGCGAATATTTACGCTAGAGCAATGCGGTAAACACCATTGTGTTCAGGATGCAATGGGATTTTTTATGGCAAATAATGAAAAATTCGGAATTGATTTTAGTTGCAATTTTATTCGCCAGATGGCGCACTACCAGAATCAGAGATTCAGCGGCCAAATTGTTTGATAAATTGAAAAATATAACTGATCGACACGTATTTTTCCTTTTTGAATACCAGGAAAGAACCCTAATAACATCAAATAACAAATTAATAAAACACCACTTCGCCAAAAGTATGAAGAATTGGTTAACTATTTTAAAATACAATCAGAGATATGTAAAATAGGTAAATGCAAATTAAAACATGTAGCAAAAAAAAATTGATATTTTAGATACGGTTTGTGTTTCCGAAGATAATAAATTTCTAATATTTTTTTATTTTCAACTCTCTCTCAGTATCGATTATATTTATTTTAATTCATTTGAAAAATATGTATCTATCTCTGATAATTTATTTTACTCTGGAATGCCGTTGTTGTTGTCGTGTCCAATAAAGAGCCTCAGATGTATCCATGCATCTCCATCACAGCAGCAGCAATGTCCACTATCTTGGGTGTGTAAATCTGCTGCTCTGGGTCTATGTCAAATTCCTGCAAGGCTGCGGCCATTGCTGGCTATGAGAATATGTGGGTAGGTGTAAGTTCCACACCAGGACAATTGTTGCATGCCCTTTAGGTTATTGTGCCATCTGGATGTATTGTCATTCCTTTATAGTGTTTTGTTCTAAGTCTTGTTATAGTTTTTGTAATTTTTCTCTCAGAGTTTATTTCGCATTTTGATCTTTTCTTATTTATTGTTTAATTATCTTGTATTTTGACAAAGAATCAGCGTCAAATAATGACATTTGTTCTTTCCTTTGGCTCAACTTTCTGGCTTCCTTTGCCAATTCAGATGCCATTTCATTACCCCCGATCCCAGCATGGGCAGGGATCCATTGTAGAATGCAGTTATTCTCCAATGGTTCCAGTTGGGTAAGTAACGAGTGTATTTTCCGTGTGATTTTAGTATTGCCCTTCTGAATTGCTTCTAGAGCGGATATGGAGTCGCTGTATATTAAAATTCCTTCTGCTTGATGCAGGGATGGTTGGTTAAGGCATACATCAAGGGCTTTCCAGGTAGTCGTCAGTTCACAAGTGAAGTTTGACGAAATCTGTCCTGCTCCTTCTTTGATTTTGATGTGCGTTCCATCTTGCAGTATTATGTTAATTCCGGCCCCTCCATAACTCAGGGTAAGGTCTGAAGATCCATCTGTATATGCTGTTAAAGGGGGTGGCCTAGCATTTTTAATCAAGAATTTGTACTATGAGGACATAGCCGTTAATATTTCAAACACATCAGACCTCGAAGCCCAAGATATCAAAGTCTACCTCAATCAAAACAAAGCCATCAACATATACAATATGCATCACCCTCCAAATAATACACTTATTTACGATGGAACAATGGCTCAATTTCTTACAGACAACTCTTATTGTAGGTGACCTTAATGCCAAACATCAACTATGGGGATGTTCCACGCCAAACCCAAGAGGCAAAATACTTTGAAACATATTTGACGACAATGCCATCATGTGCTTAAATGATGGGAATCCTACCCATCACTCATACAGCTATAATACTGCACAAGCCCTTGATATAAGTTTTTACTATCCTGACATTTTCCACAAATGCAAATAGCAAATATTAAGAAGTATTGTAAGTGATCATTTGCCTAATTTGATAGAAATTAGCACCAAGACCAAAACCAGCTCAATTAAGAAAAATTCTGGAACTTCAAAAAGGCTAATTGGATATCTTTCGAAAACACCATTATTAAAGCAGCCACAGTTTCAATACCAAGAGGTAATACAGTCGAACTTGGATAATTCGAACCCCAAGGGACCATAAAAAAATTCGAATTATC
This sequence comes from Cordylochernes scorpioides, assembly GCA_030710605.1. Lineage (NCBI taxonomy): Eukaryota > Metazoa > Arthropoda > Arachnida > Pseudoscorpiones > Chernetidae > Cordylochernes > Cordylochernes scorpioides. The sequence goes on along the minus strand of CP092886.1, from coordinate 110,950,190 downwards.
CAAAAATTCGAATTAAAGATGTTAAATTATTTATATAGGAAATTCTAGGGACCAAGATAAATATTCGAATTAAAAAGGTTTTCGAATTAAAGAAGTTCGAATTATCCAAGTTCTACTGTATTAAGAAATGGATTCCAAATTATACACACCAGGCAAAAAATATTCAAACACTTATAACTAAAAGAAATGAACTACAAAAAAAAGCACCCAAAACCAAACAAATTGTAGAACTGAACTGAACATTGTGAATGAAAAATAAAAAGATTATACGTAAATGTGAAAAGGGAAAAATGGAAACAAACTTGTGAAAACCTGAACCCAAGAAACCCAAATACAAAACTTTGGAATTTGGCAAAACAACTTGACAGATCCCAGTCACAAACCGAAAAAACTAATATGATTAAGAATACAGATGGTACACTAGCAACTATTGACAAAATTGCTGCCAATCTTTCAGGTAATTCATATCAAATAAGTAGTAAAATCAAGGTTGAAACAAAGGCCCGAAGGATTATTCATGACTGTAAAAATGTCACCAGCACTCATAATATTTTCCATGAAAAAAATCAATATGAAAGAGCTAGTAATTCACCTTCCGTCGAACTCAAACTCCGGCATCCCATCGCAAAAAGTTCTAAAAAGCAGGACCCACTATCCGCCTCTAACGCAGTGTACAAAATTAAATGCTCAAATTGCGAACTACATTATGTTGGTGAAACCGGCAGAACCATAGAAATCAGGACTAAAGAACACAATAGAAACATCATGAACAAAGACAGCCGTTCCCAGATTTATCAGCACATGGCAGAAACACAGCATTCATTTGATTTCACAGACACCCAATGTATTTACAGTAACATAAGCGGAAAATATCAACGACTGGTCCTGGAGGTTTTGGTTTCCAATAAAATTCCAAGCCTCAATAGAAAAATAGAACTACCCCCACAGTACATAGCTTTTTGTAATAGCATGAACCCCGCATAAGGAATTTTAACCTCAAGTGTTTTCCCGATTTATGTATATATTTTATTTATTTTAAACTTATTTTAAACTGAATTTCTCGCTCGCTCTCTAGGTGTGTTGATACGTGCTTGTTCGTGGCAATTCCGCTTTAATTTTCAAATCTTACTTAGTTGGGTGTATTTACCTCTCCGCTTATTTTTTCTTGGATTACCTGAAGAAAAGCATTTTGCTTGAAAGCTTGTATTTTAAATAAAAAGAAACTCACCACGTTATATTTTCGTTTTCTGTTTTAACTTTTAAAACGTGGCTAAAGTATGCATGAAAGAGCTAGCTTATGCATTAGAAAACACTGACCTAAACAAGACTCCTGGGCCAGATGGAATCCATGGTCGAATGATTTCAAACTTGGGCAAAATTGGCAAAGAAAGACTTCTTAATATTTTCAATAACTCCTGGAAAACTGGAAAATTGCCTCAAGACTGTAAAATGCAACAATAATTTCCATTTAAAAACTTGACAAATCTGCTGATGACCCAAAAAACTACCGACCTATCTCCCTCACAAGTATTTGCTGAAAATTAATGGAAAAAATTATACTCAGACGACTCACCTACCACCCCGACACAAGAAATCTCTTACCAGAAGAACAATATGGATTTAGAGGAAAGGACATGGGACAATACACCAACTCTTATTTTTCACACAAAAGGTAAAAGATGCACAAAACAGAAAACCAACTAACCAGACAATAGCTGCTTTTTTAGACCTTACACAAGCTTTTGATAAGGGGTATGGAAAAACAAGTTAATTACAAAATTATACAAACATTTCAAAATTGATGGAAAAGCTATCACTTGGATAAATGATTCCCTTAAAAATAGATACATCAGGGTCAAATATAATGGCACTCTATCTAAAACCTTCAAATTGTATCAAGGATTACCACAAGGATCAGTCCTTAGCCCAAATCTCTTCACCCTATTTATTGCAGGCATAGAAGAAAAATTTTCACATAAAACCAATATTGGACTTTTCGCTGATGACATTATTCTATGGAGCAGCAACACTAACTGGAAAAAAGCTGAAAGAGATTTGAACAAGACTCTTCTCCACCTAGAAAAAATTGCTAATAAACATAAATTAGAATTTAACCCCCAAAAATCTGAAACCTGTCTTTTTACTACCGATAAGAAACTATACAAAATAAGACCAAATATTATTCTGAAAGAACAACAATTGCAATATAATAAACATCCTAAATATCTCGGCTACACCCTAGATCCATACATTAACTCCAGTAAACATATTGAAGGAGTTGTTAGAAAAAGAAGAGACCGACTAAAAATCTTGAAATGTATTTCAGGAAGAGTGGGGAGCTGAAGCAACAACACTAAAATTAACTTACACATCTCTAATGAGACCTATCATGGAATATGGATATCAAATCTATGGTACAGCATCTGAAACAAATCTAAAATCACTGGAAAATATACAACTAAATACAGCTAGAATTATTACAGGTCTTCGAAATACCTGCCCTAATAATATTGTACTTTACGAGGCAGACATTATGCCCTTAAAGGATAGAAGAAGCTACAATCTGCCAAAATATATAAACAAAATCAAGAGTTATGAAAACAAACACAGAACTTTCAATTACATACTTAATTGGGAATCCAATATAAGACTCAAAAAAGAAGGCCCTCTCCTTCTGGCCAAAAGAAATGGATTTTTAAAATATAAAATGGAAAAATATTATTTAGCAGAAAAAATATCTCCATGCGAATCACTAGCAAAATGTTATTTTTAATGCCACTTTAAATGAACCCACCAACAAACAATACCAAAATCCAGAATACTTAAAACAATTATCATTAGAAATAATTAATAAAATTCCTAAAAATGTAATAACTATCTATACCGATGGTAGCAGAGACGAGTTGGGACACACTGATAGTGACTCTCTCATTAAAACCACAAATGGCATTGAGAAAATAAACAGAAGGAACCCAGATTTTTGCTTGTCTTCAGATCCGAACTTATAGCCATCTATGAAGCCTTAAAATCCATCAGAAACACTAAACATCACGATATATGGATTCTTACTGATAGTAGAAGTGCCATACAACACTTGAGTCACACAAGGGAACTTAGAGACAAAGTAAGCAGGAACATAATTGGTTATCTCCAAAAACTCTCAATACCTCAAAAATTCACCTTCAATGGATACCCTTACATGTTAGCATTGAAGGCAAAGAAGATGCTGATGCGCTAGCGAATAAAGGCACAAAAGAACCCTTACTACAGAAAAATAAACTTACTTTTAAAGAAATAGAAACAGTAGCCAAAACAAAAATAAACAAGAACTGGAGGATCCCACCTAAGCACAGTTGGTACACCCTAGAAGCAGATGGCCACCCAGACCTTTCGGTCCACAAGCCGGCATCCGAAGCATGCCCTTCGCTGCTATTCTGTTCAACTCATAAGCCAAGTAACGGTATCCAAGCTAGAGCTTGGACATTGTACCTAGAAACACCACCTCCCAGACAACGTGTCTGGAAGGATTTCTATACCGGTGGCCTTTAAACACAGCAAAAGAGGAAATTATTTACTGTGTCCAGCAGGGACCGCGGGGAGGCGGCCCCCGGTCGACTCTGTTCACTCACAGTTGAGGAAAAGCTCAGATGCCACGTCGTGGGCTTTCTCAAGAAGCTTGCTGTGGTTTCTCAGCAGCTTACTCTCGATCGCGCCCCTCGCCCTCCTTCTCTCTTCCTGCACACCCACTACCCTTGGACAATCCAAGACGTAGTGGCGTGCATCCACATCCCTTTCTTCATAGACGCAATCAGGGTTTCTCTTAATTTTAAATCTGTGGAGACTTGGGGAAGAGCCCATGTCCCGAATTACCCTAATGAATTTGTGGGACATTACCTTACAGAGGTACTTGGGTGCTGTTACCCAATTGAATACCTCTCTCCCTTCACACTTTTCCTCCATCTGTCCAACCATAAGTCCTGGACGTGCCCCCTGATCCTCCTATAAACTTCTTTCTTGGTCACTGGGGTCCTCAGTGATCTACCTCTAAAGCATCCTGCCTTAGCGAGCCTGTCTGCGAGCTCATTACCTTCGATGAGGCTGTGTCCCCTAACCCTCCGGAGCCCGCGTTATCATCTCCAGCTCCTGGATTATTTGATGCGCGAGTTGCCCTTTCACCAGATTGATGGCGACGAGGGCCGACATACATTCTGAATAGAGGCGGTCCGGGCTGAAGTTCTTCTCGACACACACTCTGAGGGCTACCCTGATCGCAACCAGCTCTCTCGAAAAGACCAATTCGTCCACTCTGAGTGTTAAGCTTTCTTGGAAGATCAGCTCTCCATTAGTGAAAATCACTACTCCAGCTCCAGTATTGGTTCCAGACTTACTGCCATCAGTGAAAACCTCCGTGTCAATCCCTGTCGGCCCTCCAGGACTCCAATTCCACTTTGGCAACCACTGCGGAGGCTTCCTTGGGTCCCTCTTCCATTCCAGGGAACCCGCTTCAAGTCCCAGGGCATCTTCCCTGTTCTCCCAGATCTTCTGTCTGATGGTCTCCTCCTCTAGTTTCAATCCCAGGGGAATAAGCCCAGCGAGGACCAAAAAGGCCTCACTGCTGGTAGTGCGATATCCCCCTGTGATTCTGAGTGCCGCTGTCCTCTGCACGCTCTCCAGAGTTTTTGCCACCTTCTGATCCCTGTTATAGCAGGATTGGCTCGACACAGGAGAGGCAGAGGTTCCTAAAAATAGTACCCTCCTTCTCCCCCCCTATTGAGAGCCAACCAGGACAGGCCTGCACAACGCCTCCCTGCCTCTCGTCACCATCTCCTCCGCCTGGTATTGCCAACCCATCTTGTCATCAATGACCACCCCCAGGATGGTCATCCTATTGACCAACGCTACCCTCCGTCCTTTCATCCGGATAGCCGGCTTGTGCTCCCATTTGATCCCTTTCATTTTAGTTCTTATGTCCCTAGGCTTAAAGCTGAGGGCTTTAGTTTTGGAGACATTGAACTTAAGGCCAGATTCATGGGCCCAGTTCAAGAGGATTTGGAGAGAAGCTTCAACACACTTCTCAGCCTTCGCTCTCGAAGCAGCCTCAATGATGAGGAACTGGTCGTCAGCATAGAGAACCAGCCAGGCTCCCTCAGGTAGCTCCTCCTGGAAAACGGTGTTTACCAGGATATTCCACATAATAGGTCCGCAGCAAGAGCCCTGGGGGCAACCCCTAGCGCAGTTTCTTTCCAACTTCCGCCCACCAAAACTGAGGCTAATCCGTCTATCCCTCAGGAAGTCACGAACCAAGCTGTACAAATAATCAGGACAACCCATGTCCATCAAATTTCATCAGCTTGTTTCAGCTCATGGAGTTGAACGCGCCATCAATGTCCAGGGCCACGAGAAGAACCCAAGCACCCTTATTTAAGCCCATCTCAACCCCCTCTAACACCTCGTTCAGAGCCGTGGTTGTGGAGTTCCCTTCCCTAAAACCATGTTGGAAAGAGGAAAGGAGCTCATTATTCTCTAGCCAGTGCTTCAGTCGCTGAGCTAGTAGGCTATCCAGGACCATACTTAGACACACTAGTAAAGAAAGCGGACGATAATCATTAGGAGAATTACCCTTTCTACCAGACTTTTCGAGAAGCACTACTCGGGCAACCTTCCATGCCTCAGGAAAAGTACCAGTGTCCAGGCACCTATTGAAAAACCTGGCAAGAAGTGATGGGTGCATTCTTAACAGGGCTTTCACGACCGTGTTATCGATCCCTTCGGGACCAGGAGATTTCCTTTTCCCGAACTTGAAAGCCGTCAGTTTCACCTCATTCTCAGAAAAGGGCGGATTCACCAAACCGCAAGTGGTCAGAGAGATCTCGTCCTGTGGTTCCTCGTTTCCGAAGTGCCGATCCAAGTTGTTTTTATTTTATCTTCTGCTTTCGAGCGAGTAGGTCTAGAACACATTCTCTCTGAATTTTCTCATTGTTGGTGTATGAAACAGCACCAGTGATTATTTTGGCCGCTTTTGCTTGAACACTGTTTAGTCTTACTTTTAGTGATGAGCTTGAGGGAGCCCAGACCGGTGTTGCATATTCCATTATCGGCCTTATTAAGGTGATATATGTTGTTCTGAGAATTCTGGGTTTTTCTCCCCAATTTGTTCCGCATAGCCATCTCAGAATGTTTAGTTTTCTGGTAGCTCTATTTGAGGTGCTAATTATGTGTTTTGAAAATTCCAATTCCTCATCAATGACAGTTAAAATAATATTGACATCTTGTCAATACATACAAAGTGCACAGTCTGCACTATTTAAAAAAAGATAATATGCATTATATACATGTGATATCTTGCGACGTCTGGGACCAGTGTTACCTGATGCTAGACGAACCTCGATGTCAACTCTACCGTGCAGTCGTGGTGGAAGGCGACACAGCTGGGCCAAAGGTGAAATAAGCAAATAGAGATTCCACTTAGAAGCGTCTGAACGTCAAGAAGGAATGGGACGAGGAGATTTCTGGCAGGAAAGGGTTTACCTTTTATCGGAGCGTCCGGTGGACAGGGACTGGAACGAAGACTAACTAAAGACTGACTAACTGAGGATCGGGGCCTCCTTTTATAGCTGAGCTGGGTCCGAACAGGTCACTACTCTTTTCTGACATAAACATGGGGGGAAGTTTTATTATCCAGGAGGGCCACGACTTCGTAAAAGTTGGACTGAATTTGCTAGGCCTTCTCTCCTATTTTCACCTAAGCCTGATTAGTTTCAACCTTAATTTTCTCCTGTTAGTCTCCATTCCTTCTATCTGTACAGTTGCTATACTTCATTAGATTCTTACGCGGTACAGATTGATGTTAGTTGAGGCTTTCTATTTGCAGTAAATAAGAAGTTATATAAAATTACGTGGTGGAACATGTGGTAGTAGATATCTGGACTATTTACAACAATTCCATGGTCTTAAATCATCACATACACTATGTACAATGAATATGGCGCCTCTGCCAGCGCTGCAGAGTTTGGTGGAGAATCGCCAGTGGGTCTCCAGCGACACCACGCATTTTGCGATCTACGATGAATACCTAGATCGCGTACTTCGCCGCTTAGGAGATGGTGATGGCGCGGTCCTCGAGACCAACTGGAAAGATCCAGGACTGCAGTATCACACGTTCTTCCTTCCTTGGAAAATTCTCCATTGACCCAAACCTTTAACCTTCTTCCCCTTAAGAAGTCTGCAATCCAGGTTAAGGTTTCTCCTTTTACTCCGATGTTGTGCAGCTTTTCACGTAATTTCTCCCTCCACACTCGATCAAAAGCTGAGGTCATATCAAGGAATATAGCCGTGGTCTTCTTTGGTGGTTTTTCCTGGAAAGAATCTATTATTGATTGACAGAAGTAGAACAGTTGATCAGTCATACAGTGCTGGGATCTATAGGCAGTTTGGTAGAAGTTTATTTTATTATTGTTAGTGAGCCAGACTATGAGCCTAGAGTGGATAATTCGTTCTGTTATTTCACAAAGTATGCTGGTGAGAGCAATTGATATCTTCCAATTCTTTGGTAGTTCACCAGTTTACCATGAAATTTCAGTATGCGTAGGAGTTGTTTATTAGCTTTGTCTTCAAAGTGTTTAATCATTTGACCAAAGATTAGATTATCTCTTGGTGACCTCTTAGATTTTTTTATTGATGAGTTTAGCTCATTCAGTGTGAAGTCTCTCGAGAAAATATCTTGTTGATGCAAGTTTCTTGCTTGTTTAACTAACTGGTTTATATTATTTTTAGAGTCCTGTCTTCAATCGTATATTTGAGTATGGAAGTGCTTGAAAGATATTCAGCAATTATGTTAGTCATCTGTTTGTTCTCGTTCTCGCTGTTCTATTCATATCGGTTAGAGTATTGGAGGATTGGTGTTGGTTTTGATTCTTTTCTAACACTCTAATCATATTCCAGTGTTGGCTGTCCTTTCTTGGATCCATTTTTTCGCAGAACTCTGCCATTTTTCTCTTGTTTGCATATCCAAATTTCTTGTTATATTTTGTGACTAATTTCAATGTGTTACTTTCTCTTTTCTTCTGTTTTATTTTTTTTAAAGAAGTTCATTGATATTGTCTCTCTCTGCAATCATTGCCTCGATGTTGTGATCCTTCCAGTAAGGTATCCACAGGTCAAACGTCTCCTTCTAGGTATCGATGCTTTTGCAGCTTTTGATATATTCGAAGAGAAGTTTTCCAAGTTTTTATCAAGCGTTCTGTATTTCAATTTTTCGTTGCACAATTCTTCAAGCTTTTCTGTGATTTTTTTTTCAAGTCGGCTTTCCTAAAGTTCCATGTTCTTTTATTCTGTAGGACATTCTCAATTTTGAAGTTTAGGGTTGTTAAAATTGGTCTTAGGTCACTGATTGCACCTCTCAGGATTTTCCATTGGATAGATAGGTGCTCTCTCCCTTATTTAATGGTGTAAGGTCGAGGTCGGTGACCTTTGTTATCCTGGACAGATGATCCCCAAGTTGAACTTTTGGCGTTAAAATCGCCGAGTATGATTGTGATATCCGAAGAGGCTTCACTTAATGTCTCTATTGTGTGTACCCATAAAAAATTCAAAGATTTCACGAGCTGAAAGTTGGCGATTTTGAGATGCGTCAAGAATTCGCTGCATGGGTTTTCCGGAAAATTGATATCGATGAAAACTGGCTGTCGAATGTTCTGTGGACAGATGATGCTCACTTTTCTCTAAACGGAGAATCTAACATTCAAAACAGCCGCTTTTGGGCAATAGAAAACCCTAGGATTTTTACAGAAATGCCACTTTATCAGCCTAGAGTTACAGTTTTGTGTGGGTTCACTTCTTCTTTTATTATTGGGCCATTTTTCTTTGAAAAATCAATGGAAGAACTTTTAAAACCGTTTTTGTAACTGGTGAACGTTATGTTCATATGGGGTATTCCCATATTGCAGGGAAAAAGCACTAAGCGAAATAACATTAATGCAAGATGGAGGACCTCCTCATATCTTCCGAGGTGCCAAACAATTGCTGAAGAATACGTTCGTTGAAAATCGTTTGATAAGTCGCCACTTTATATGCCAGTGGCCTCCAAGATCACCAGACTTGACGCCTTGCGATTTTTGTTTATGGGGGTACATTAAATCGTGTGTTTATCGATGCTGGCCTACCACATTGGCCATGTTAAAGGCTTCTATCAGATGGCAGATGGCACGTCTGCAGGCGGTGATTGAGAATGAAGGGTGCCACATTGAGCAAGGATTGTGACCTAATACAAGAGAGAAGGCAGTTACCTCATGTGTTATATAAGCTGCCATGTATTATATTATCTACCAATATTTTGCAGCTCTTTGTGTTGGGATATGGGGATAATAAATGCTGTCCTCACATCTTGACTCTTTTTTTTTTTTGGTGAACAGTAATATTTTGTTTGTCATTTGCTCACATATTATTTCGTGCAAACCAGAGTGTTATAACTTCTCGAATAACACTGGTGCACACAATTTTTCCCCTTATGTTTAGTTTTTCGCTTTTCGCTCATTAGAAGAAATAGCATAGGGAATATTTTCTGTACACCAATAACTTTAGAAATTATGTGCAAAAAAATAATACAAAATGATTTTACTACCACGTTTTTCAACGCAAAAGGTCGATTCGAAAAATATTTTTATTTGAGGGGACACATTTTTTAAAATTGGGTACAGTATGAGAGAGAGTTGAATTAAAAATATTAGAAATTTATTATCTTCGGAAACACAAACCGTATCTAAAATATCAATTTTTTTTTGCTACATGTTTCAATTTGCATTTACCTATTTTACATATCTCTGATTGTATATAAAAATTGTTAACCAATTCTTCATACTTTTGGCGAAGTGGTGTTTTATTAATTTGTTATTTGATGTTATTAGGGTTCTTTCCTGGTATTCAAAAAGGAAAAATACGTGTCGATCAGTTATATTTTTCAATTTATCAAACAATTTGGCCGCTGAATCTCTGATTTTGGTAGTGCGCCATCTGGCGAATAAAATTGTAACTAAAATCAATTCCGAATTTTTCATTATTTGCCATAAAAAATCCCATTGCATCCTGAACACAATGGTGTTTACGGCATTGCTCTAGCGCAAATATTCCCGGAGTTATTAATTTTTAAAATAGTGCGGGACTTTTGGATCACCCTGTATGTATGTATGTGTGTATGTTTGTCGGCTATACCAGTCCACAAAATACGTAACTATTCTGACTGAAATTTTAACAGTATATAGTGTAGAATCTGGAAAACATAGAGTAAATATTTCAGGTCTCTATCCCTAATATTCTTCGAGTTATTTGCAAATTTGCCCTTTCGCTCGCAAGCAGCGCCTCTAGCGGTGAAGATGGGAGATAATATCAGCTGACCCAATGTACATGTAAAACGAGATTTAACAGGACATAGAGAAAAATCTGGAAGAGATATTTATCGGATTTTTAGCCAAGAACAATTGAAATTGACAGGTTCTGGGCAAAAATAGTTGCTTTTTAGTCAGAAAATGTTTATAATATTGCTGTATCATGTTTGATTATTAGATGCAAAGTTACATCGGGGAAATTTCCAAAAAGCAGAGACCTCGGGTGAAGCCAGTTCATTTTTAGTATGCAGGAACAAAATTCTAACAGAAAAACATTCATTCGAGCAGAAGACACAAAGCCAGATCATCTCTCTGTAAAAATATCGCTTCTCAGACACAAAGTTTGGAGCGGGACGTTTCACATGAGTGACATCTACGGCGCCAATTTATAATTGTAACGAATAGCATTTGAATAAAAACATTGAATCGGGTAAAACCCGGGCATTGCCCGGGTCATTCGGCTAGTAATATATAAATATGTACAGTATCAGGCTGCCTTTCCTCATTAGTACGTTGTAGGTTATAACTTATAGGCCGAACTAGGTGATCATAGGGGAGTCTGTATGAATTAAGAACCAAGCATTTAAGGCCATAAAATTTATGAAACGATAAATTGACTAGAAGATAGTATTTATTAATTTTATCATTCTCTGATCCGATAAATTCTTTCTATGCTCTATTCTATTTATTAAAACGTGTTTTAAGGTACACAAGCAGATTAGATTTTGACCACGCAACGTGGCCTGGGAGTACCTAGACAATAAGGCTCTTACATCCCATGGCGTATTTCAGCATTATTTGACTTAAATGCCTCCACCTAGATTTATCAGGAACTTTCTATGATCATCTTGCTTGGATGCTGAGTGGCAGCCTGCTTCACGCTAACGAGATATATAATTATAGAAATCAATGTTATTGCCTTTCCTGATCTATCACAGAAAGGTTTTTTCAAGTATTATTTAAGAAAATATATATTCATATATATTTATTTGGTATAATAATAAGGTGGAGAAAGAGAAATAATCACACCACAAGTTGGAAGAGAAGGAACCCAGGCAACCAGAGAGAGAGAGGGGGGGACAGCCGGGCCTGCCACCGCTGAGCGGCCGGCCGTTCGTTCTTGTCGCCCACAATCCCCCAACTGTCTTAAAAGTCTCGAGGTTCCAAGTAACGGCCCCTCTGGTCGCCCCTTGGAATGTCGCTGATGTCTAAAGTGACCGGACTTTACCCGCCCGTCTCTCTCTGGGTCAACTGTAGGTTTGCTTTATTATTCCTGGAAGAGTATATATTATGACATATGGCCCCCGTTGAAGAAGGTTGAACATGGTTTGAGTATACTTAAAGCTGGAGAAGCCAGGAACATTATTGCAAACTATATTGTCACATAAAAGTCGACAGGATAAGACCTGGCCGGGAATCAAATCCCTCATATACCAGAGTATATGAAGAAAACAAGAAACAAGACCACGATGATCGGACAAACCCACAACCAAGTTTCACAATAATTTACAACCAACTCAACTGTAGCCACTTCTCTTCGAGCTCTCACCCCCTTCCTCGCCAACATTTGAACCGTTACCCTGAGGAAGTGATCACCTACGACGGAGATGAAGCTGCCGCCCACTTCTTTCGGCTCTAGATCTGCCCAAGAACGATCACCGTGCCAGAGCAGGACATCTTCCACCATCATGGACAAGACTCCGCCATATTCCTGCCACTAGAGTGGCTGACAACACTGGCACGTACAGTATCAGCAGACAGAACCCTCCCTCAACGAACTCAATGAACGAAATTGCGCCCTAAACCAGCATAACCTGTGAGTGTAGTGTTTTACCCCTACCATTAATTCTTCAAAGATGTCATTCCTTGTTACTCTGGTCCCAATATTTCCATAATTAGTTTAGTTCAGTTTGAATATACAAAATATTGTTTACTAGTTCCATTTATTCCACCCCTATTAAAAGTAATTTATTATTATCCATACCATATATCTAACTATGTAAAACCCATTTAATCAGTTACCTTACCAATAGAATTTAACAATCGTCATTTTAATTAAATAATTTCCATTTTAACGTAACCCTTTAAAAATGGAATTCTACCTATTATTGCTTTACGATTTTTACTATTAACAATATATTTTTCATAATCAATTTATCTATAAAAATAGTCCTCCAACACCTAAACATTTGTATACTTATTTGTATATGACCTTCTCTCCTACTTGTAAGCACGGCTCACGAAAAATAATTTCTTTCCCTAAAGACTCAAATTTCACTCTGTAATTCAGGCGTCGAAGAATTCCAACCACCACGTGAGCCTTGCTTACAACCAACCCTTGGTGACTCGTGTCTATTTTCCCCTTAATGTCCCACTCATTCTTACAACTTTGTCAACCTTCTACCAGCTTATGACCTTTTATAGAATTATTGATTAATCAATTATCGAACTACTATATTGCCTTTAAAAATTCTAATCTTCACCCTTGATTTATGATAATATATTTTGTAGTTTCTCTCTAGCATATTCACCGACCCACACCATCTAGCCACTGGTGTGTTCGTCACAGGACGCAGATTGACTAACTTCTAGATGTTTATCGACTCCTTTTTGTTCGTAATTGAACAATCTGAATCGAGCGGCACAGCTTCGCTCCTCCTTCTCGCGCCACACGGACCCTGTCTTCAAATCTATGTTTGTCCCTTGTCCAAACCAGCACGATATAACCTACCTCCGATATTTCCCACGGAGGTACGTTAAACATCGTCGCTGAATCTGTCCGGTCCGTCATCATTTCGCGCAGACATGGGTTTTACGTTCAACCCGTCGCGAAATCAACTCCTCGCACTAGCTCCCACGACGGTTCAAACACCTCGTGTACGAGCAGCTTGTCCCCTGTAAAGGACAACACCGTCCTCCTCTCAATTTTTGGCACTGTGCGCGCATTCTATTAGTCCTTCAATTAGTTAAAACAACTAAAGTCTCTTAGTATCGAAATAATTAAGGTAGAAGGACCCAAAGCAAGTTTCCCCTCGCTCTGTTCGCCTATATTCTACCTTTGTATCTAGAACTATTTTATCTTCTCAAATTAACTATAGGTCCATGCGACTTCCTCACCTACACACGGGACCTTTCCCCTCTGACTCGCTACACGAGTAACTGCATAGATAAGGTAGAATGGCCCAAAGCAAGTTTCCCCTCGCTCTGTTCGCCAAAATTCTAACATTGTATGTAGTTCTATATTTACCTCAGTCCTGAGCTCACGCAATTTCCAGCCTCAACCTCATTTCTCGTACTCTCCATCTATAGCATAGAAAACCCATGCCAAGTCTTCCCCTTGCCATGTCCGCCTGAAAACATATCTCAAAGTGTAGAGTTCCCCAGTCTTAATGGCTCAATATTTTCATCATATGTATACCACTCTTCTTCTCCTAGTTGACACCTCTCAATAACATTTCCCTTATAATACATTAGTTGTTATTGTATATAGCCTTTTATACCTTTGAAATTATCAAAATTTTCCTTAAATATCAAACCCTCCGGTGTTGTAAAACTGCTTGTAAATAATATTTACTTGTGTAACTATACAATATTTTATTTACATAAAACTATGTGTGTCACCATAACCTTAATTCATTTCAACACTGTAGAATTATTTTCTTTATTTCTGGCTTCTCCAGCTTTAAGTATACTCAAACCATGTTCAGCCTTCTTCAACGGAGGCCATATGTCATAATATATGCTCTTCCAGGAATAATAAAGCAAACCTAGAGCCAGCCCAGAGAGAGACGGGAGGGTAAAGTCCGGTCACTTTAGACCTCAGCGACATTCCAAGGGGCGACCAAAGGGGCCCGTTACTTGGAACCTCAGGACTATTAAGGCAGTTGGTGATTGTATTCGACTCGAACGGACGCCCAGCTGTTGCCGGGCCCGTCTCTCTCTCTCTGGTTGTCTGGGATTCCTCTTCCAAACTTGTGGTGTCCTTATTTATCTTTTCCCACCCTATTATATTGCCACATATATATATTTTTTATTATAGCGCAGGTCATCAGTAAACCGGGCGAAGCCGGGTACATTCGCTAAATACATTTATTTACAAATCTTCGTTTGTGGCAATATACTATTCATTCAACTTCAAATTACCGAGTCAACTAATTAATACTGATTTTTTTCAACATATCGAGTATTTTTCAAGGGACCGGGAAAATTCTCAAATTATCGAGAGTATAGACAAGTATAGATAAAGTAGGGATTGGATGTTTGCTAGAATCGTTTTAACAAATGTTTGTTAGGCAAACCTTTACTCGGGTAGAAATCGGGCGAAGCCGAGAACATATATATATGTTTGTCGGCTATGCACGCCCACAATATGTAACTAATCTCGCTTAAATTTAAACAAGACAGAGAGTTAAATCTGGAATAGTGTTTTGTCGCACTTTAACCAAGAAAAAATATAATTAACCAAGTACTGAGCAAAAATATTTTTTAGTCAGAAATGATGATGACAATATTGCTGTATCATGCTTGATTGCCATAAACAAAATTCTTTAGGGGAATATTCACTAAAGCAAACCACGGAGAAACCAGATAAAAATTATTAGTAGGCAGGAACAAAATTCCACCAGCGAAACATTCACTCGAGCAGAAGACACACGAAGCCAGGTCATCTCTATATATAAAATATCGTTTCTCGGCCTTTTGGCTAAGATCATGTAGTATATCTCAAGATATTTTTAATTTATATATTTTTTTCAAAAAAATCTATTCAGTAGAGAGAGTGGATATGTTTACTCGAAAAATATATTTTATATTTTATATCCTTCCTTATATATATAAAAATGAAATGCGAAATCGATGTTTGTTATCGCATCACGCAAAATCTACTGACTCAATCATTATGGAATTTCGCATGTAGGTAGCTGAAGATTTCGTTTAACATATAGGCTATTCAAAAAACTAAAAAAGTTAATGTGCTTTTTTTTAAAAATAAAAAACCAAAAAGCGTTAGTTCCAGTATTTTACCGCTAGGGCGCAGCACTGGTCGCGACGATAAATGAATTTGATTTTTTTAAAGCATCGGTGGTTCAGTGGTAGAATGCTCGCCTGCCACGCGGGCGGCCAGGGTTCGATTCCCGGCCGATGCATTTTTTTTAAAAAATTTTTAAAACTCATTTATATTATATCTTCTATATAAATGGAAATTTCATAAGTGGTGTTCGCTAAAAACTTTCGTTACAATGCATCAATTTCGACCAAATTTTCAACATTTATGTAAAACGAGATGGAGCAGGTTTTGCTTAACATTAAAATATTTTTCCTAACTTTAAAATACATAACTTTGCTGTTATCGATAAAATACAAAAAAAAATCCAACAGAGTTAATTTTATTTATATATATATACAAAAAAAAATCAGCAATTCATTCAACTCAATCTAAAAAAATATTCAAAACAAGCAATTTTAAGATAACACCATATGTAAAACAGTCGGCCAAGAAAACAACAACGATATTACATCTTTCTCACATATTCACACACAATCTTGATTAATAATTAAAACTAATCTTTAGCATTGTTTATTATACTTCATAATATATAAAATTCGTTAGGCAAAAACTTTCACTCGGATAAAACCCGGGCGAAGCCGGGTACACATCCGCTAGTAAATATATAATGTAATGAATATTAATATCACTATTATCATAATATTCTGTGTGTTCCGGAAAATTATTATCAATAATATTCATTATGCAAAATATCTAAGATTGTAAAAATAAATAAATTTATTATATATATATATAATATTTGTAAAATAAAAATAAAACGGTCATGTAAAGAAAAAATAACAAAATTTTGGCATATAGATGGCTATTTATAGTTAAGTATCTTTGGAGGATATAGCTTCAAACTTTACAACTGAGAACTCTTTTAGACTATTATCTATATAGAATTTTATATTGTCTATTTCTTTTATAATTCCAACACCCCTACGTTGACTCTTGAATTCACTCGATAGTTTTAAGACAAGAAATGGAGTAGCATTATATGATGGCCCTCCCATTAATTTTTCCATTGCAGTAAAGGCAGTAGATATTGTTTAATTTTCAAAAGAATCATACGCGTCTATAATAGTTTCAAACTTACATATCTCTTTATATTGTTCTCATCAAGGTGTGTTTGTGTTTAAGAACTCTGGTCAATAATCTGTTGCACTGCTCCACTAAAAGGATTTCTTCATTGTGTATGAGTGTTGTTTTTGAAATTTGCGCTTCTCTCACAAGTGAGGTGTCCACGCGAATCGCCTTTATGGTGTTCCTCATTTTATGAACAAATAATTTCGAGACCCCACGAAATATTTCCATATTTCCTATAACGGGTGTTTTTTAGCATTGCTGCTAAAACTCTTTTAGAAAATAATATAAAGTCTGCAAAAGACAAACATACGACAGTGTGAGTTATGGGCGAATAAGAACATGTTCACAAATACATTTTCAACATTTTATTGTATTTTTGAATATGATTGTGTTTTATTTGGAATATTTATAACTCTTCATATTCAAAATGCATTGAAATAATTAGATTGAAGATAAAATTTAAGCCGCTCCTCTAGAGATTAAGGCACAGCCCAACACATGGTTACAAGCTGGCCTTTGGTCTGTAGTTTCGAGATAGTGTTGTGCAGATCGACAGACAAAAATCTGTACGCCCTGAGAAAAGATAATTTAGAACAGGAATTGTTTAAATGCATTTTAAAATACAACTTTTGTCTTAATATATAATGCATAAATATTATCATTAATATAATTTTTTTTATTCTTTTAATTGAATTTATTATTAAGATTTTATTTCTTATATATATAGGAATATTTTGGATTTGAATAATAAATCGCGCATCAGAAATATTTTTTGATATTTATATTATTTATATTTTTCTACTCTCTCTCTCTCTAGAAACTTCCCTCATTGCTTAACTTGTACCGTATAAATCTTGATTTGTATTTGTGCCTTAAATAAATTACTGTCATCCAGAAGTTTGTCTTTCCTGATTTTCTACCTTACAGAATATAAAACTCTTCTTATCTCCTTTTAATTATGTAAATATTCGGTTTCATTTTTCCTTTTTTCTGTATGGCGAACCATTACAAGGCGGAATGCCTTAATAAAGCTTTTAAATGTTGTTTGCTGGATTTAAATAATAATTTTAACTCTCTTATTTTCTCTCTCATAATTATAATTGGATATCAAATAAAGTAAACATGAAGGAAGATGAGTTTCTTTTTTAATAAACGCGAGCGAGCTTTCGGGCCACACGCCCTTCTACTGACTAAAAGGCTAAGAGATTCCAAAAGATACAAGCTTATTTATACTATGGTAGGCGAAATTTTAGCATATTTACATTTTTTCTTATAGACGGAGAAACGAAATACAACTATTATTACAATTAAGATATGCAAAAAATTAGGGAAAAGACGATGAGGCAAATTCTAAATCTAACACATCAGGGGAGAACCGGGATATCACTATGAAGGGAGAACAGTAAAACATCAGGATAAGAATACTTTATAAATATCTGGTATGTCTATTTTCCTATTAAAACTATTCAGCTTGGCAGAGGTTATAGCTTCCAACACCAATCTTTGGTGTTGGTTTGGAACGTGATGGTAGTGGATGGTCGGCTGGCTGAGGTTGAATGTGTGGCCTGTGGAAGACATGTGTTGGTAGATTAAGGAGCGGGGTCACTGTTTTTTATATTCCTTGTGTGTTCTGACATTCTAAGAGCCACGTTTCTACATGTCTCACCCACATATGTGGCACCACATTGCGCGCATGAGACAGAGTAGACAGCGCTGGTACTATGGAGGAGATCAGAGGGCGAGTCTGATGTGGTTATGGGATGTCTGAGGTGTGTGAATAAATTTTGGGTATTACTGAAATATGTGTGGATGCCATATGTTTTAAGGAATCTTGAGATGTTAACTGTGTGGGAGGAAAAGGGTAATACACATGTCAATCTGTAGACTGTTGGAGGGTTGGGGGGACTAAGCCTGTAAGTGTGTCTATTAATAAAAGGGAGTGGGAAATCTGCTAAGGTGAGATTCGAGATTATATTTTCTTTTTTCTATAGATTTAAAGATAGGGAGGGAACAATGGATGTGGATGCGTTTAGTTAGGGTCTTTACAAGGTTAATTTTGTGTGCTATTGGACAGAAAGAACTGAAGTGGGTATAATTAGGGTGACTGTTTTTATTATAGTAAACTGTAGTGTGATGGGCGTTGGGGGTACGTAATGCGCGCAATGTGGTGCCACATATGTGGGTGAGACAGGTAGAAACGTCGCTCTTAGAATGTCAGAAAACACAAGGAATATTAAAAACAGTGACCCCGCTCCTTAATCTACCAACACATGTCTTCCACAGGCCACACATTCAACCTAAGCCAGCCGACCATCCACTACCATCACGTTCCAAACCAACCCCAAAGATTGGTGTTGGAAGCTATATAACCTCTGCCAAGCTGAATAGTTTTAATAGGAAAATAGACATACCAGATATTTATAAAGTATTCTTATCCTGATGTTTTACTGTTCTCCCTTCATAGTGATATCCCGGTTCTCCCCTGATGTGTTAGATTTAGAATTTGCCTCATTGTCTTTTCCCTATTTTTTTTTTTTTTTGCATATCTTAATTGTAATAATAGTTGTATTTCGTTTCTCCGTCTATAAGAAAAAATGTAAATATGCTAAAATATCGCCTACCATAGTATAAATAAGCTTGTATCTTTTGAAATCTCTTAGCCTTTTAGCCAGTAGAAGGGCGTGTGGCCCGAAAGCTCGCTCGCGTTTATTAAAAAAGAAACTCATCTTCCTTCATGTTTTACTTTATTTGATTATCTAAACAGGAAGAGTTCTATCGCTTATAATTAAATATATCAAATCTCTCTCTCTCTCGTGTTCTAACCAAATACTTTTTGAAATTGTGACGCGTGTTTGCCTTGTGACTTTTTTTTTTATTTTTTTATTTTGAAAATAGATAGTTAGCATAAAAATGAATTTTTCTTTCGAAATATTATTTAGCGTCGAATAATATATATACAAATATTTAAAATAATGAAGGCATATCCTGACCAAAATCACATGTGCTTTTAAGATGGCAGAGCGCCATCTAGTGGAACAGAAATCAACTAAACATTAATTTAAACTGTTCCCTGATATTTGGCCAACCCATTTTCCTGATAAATCAATAAATGGGTATTTAAGGCCAAACTTGCGTAGATACGCTTAACACATGAGAAAACAATAGAAATCTAAAAAATAAAATGGTCAGGTGTTGATATTAGAAATAATGAAAGCATATCCTGACCAAAACGTGTTCTTGGATGGCTTTTCTTGATTTATCAAGAAATTGGGTTGGCCAAATATCAGGGAACAGTTAAAATCCTTGTTTAGTTTACTTCTGTTCCACTAGATAGCGCTCTGCCATCTAAAAAGCACATGTTCTTTTGATCAGAATATGCCTTCATCATTTTTAAAATCAACACCTGACCTTTTTATTTTTTTTCTATTGTTTTCTTATATACATATACATATATATCCTTCCTTATAGATATATATATTTATTTTTGCACCAAGTTGCAGCTTTGCAGGCTCGTCGACCTTGGTTTCTTCCTTCTTGGTGTTATACACGTTTCCCGAGCGGGTTTCCATATTCAAAGCAAATAAATAAAAGTAAATAAAATTAAATTACCTTTTAAAGTTATTGTGTTTATTTATTCTTGTCTTCCTCGTAGGTTGCGATCCGCAGTCTTCGTCTAGGTCAGTGTCGGGCAACCGGTGTGCCGTGGCACACTGGTGTGCCGCGAACATTTTTGTAGGTATTTAGAACTTTTGGTTAAATATAAAAATAATGTTTCAAAAAATATTTTTTATAATTTTTATTCAATTTTAATAATTTTTTTCAAAATTTTTCATATAAAAAATGAAATTAAAAAAAGCAAATTTCATTTTATATAAAACTTATTTTGGTATTATCATTACAATAGTTTGCATAATTTTATATTTCATATAACGTATGTACATAATCTTGACGTACATAACTGGCACGTGCCATTATTAAAAAATAAAAATGCAAATAGGTACGTACCTATTTAAAATCATAAGTTAAAATAAAACAATCCGCGAAAACAACTTTATTTAATAAAGTTGAATACATACTGCGGGAAAATACCTAATTTTTAAAATAATATGTCCAAACTTAACCGTCATTTACAATCTTTGTCACAGCTGTTTATTAATAGAGACTCAAAGCTACAAAGCTTAAAAAAAAGAAAACAAAAAAAATTATAAATTTATTTGAAAAATTTATTCGGAGTTTTCGTCAAAGTATTGCTGTAGTAATTCTTCTTTTTTTTTTTTGCATGTTGTAAAACACACACACATTCACACAATAAGTTTTGTACACCGTAAAATCTGTTGGTTAAAAAAGGAAAAAAATATTTTTGTTACGAAATTCTCACTCAACTTAGTAATGCGGCCATCGAATCATTGTTGCCATTTGGAAGTTCCTACCTGTGTGAGCAAGGTTTTTCAACACTCACAGAAATGAAGTCTAAGAAGCGCGAAAGACTTCAAATGATAGATGGGGAGATGCGCGTTTGTCTTTCACAAGTAGATCCCCGTATTGATTTGATATGCTCTCAAAAACAATCGCAATGCTCGCATTGATTATGTAATTTAATATTGAAAATTAATGAAATGTGATATATATGATTAAATTTTTACTAGTATTTATTGTTGTATTTTAATTACCTACGAGGAAATTTATAGTGAGAACCACAGGTGCGCCGCGAAAAAAAGAAATTAAGCTTAGTGCGCCTCAACTCGAAAAAGGTTGCCCGACACTGGTCTAGGTCCTCTCCCGCTTCAATAAGCAATAAAGATATATGTACAATAAATATTACAAAAGGAGTGACTCTATAAAAAGGAATGATGTAACAATATATATATATAAATGAAATATATATATATATATATAAATGAAATTCAAAATCAATGTTTGTTATCGCGTTGAACAAAATCTACAGAATAAATAATTATGAAATTTCGCATGTAGGTAGCTGAAGATTTCGTTTAACATATAGGCTATTCAAAAAACTAAAAAGGTTAATGTGCTTTTTTTAATAAATATAAAACCAAAAAGCGTTAGTTCCAGCCTTTTACCGCTTGGGCGCAGCACTGGTCGCGACGATAAATGAATTTGATTGGTTAATACTTTACACGTGGTTTGTTTACTCATTAATATTAGTTTGTTCACACGATGAATGTTTTTAAAAGGCAATATTATCCAATCGCCGTGAAACTTTAGAAAGTTATTTACTATACTACTGGGAAGGTTTCTGGTTTGAATTTGATTTGAAATAAATATTCTTTGTAATTTTATTTGCAAATTTTCTACTCTCGCTCGAAAGCAACGCCTCTCGCGGTATATGGTGAAATTATATTTATAAATTGTAACAATGCTTAAAATGTGGTCCAAGTATCTCATGCATTTAATTTGAGAATTTAGTAATATAATATTCCAATGACGTAAAAAAATACTTGGCATTTTAATATTAATATTTATTTAAAGAAAATATTGTAACATTTCGGTGTTAAATGTAAAAATGTAATGTTAAAATATATTTTGCATTGTTAATTTAATTTTTTGTTTTTTTGTAATAATGAAGATGCAAAATACATTGTTGTTGTTGTTTATTATCGTTTGTTTATATAAAAAATTACATTGTATGTGATGATGATAACAAAAATGAATTTTAAAATCTATATATATATAAAACTGGCGGATGTGTACCCGGCTTCGCCCGGGTTTTATCCGAGTGAAAGTTTGCCTAACGAATATTATATATTATGAAGTATAATAAACAATGTTAAAGATTAGTTTTAATTATTAATCAAGATTGTGTGTGAATATGTGAGAAAGATGTAATATCGTTGTTGTTTTCTTGGCCGACTGTTTTACATATGGTGTTATCTTAAAATTGCTTGTTTTGAATATTTTTTTAGATTGAGTTGAATGAATTGCTGAATTTTTTTTTTGTATTTATATATAAATAAAATTAACTCTGTTGATTTTTTTTTGTATTTAATCGATAACAGCGAAGTTACGCATGTTAAAGTTAGGAAAAATATTTTGATGTTAAGCAAAACCTGCTCCATCTCGTTTTACATAAATGTTGAAAATTTGGTCGAAATTGATGCATTGTAACGAAAGTTTTTAGCGAACACCACTTATGAAATTTCCATTTTATTAATATAGATTGAATGTCTGTCTGTCTGTATGTTTGTACTCTATAGATTCAAAAACCATACATCCAATCGCCGTAAAGTTTTGGGATATTATTAGCTATATCCCCGGGAAGGTTTTTGAAAAATAATTTCTTGAATATCTCGAATATCTTTAGAGTTATTTGCAAATTTGTAGATTTAACTTGCAAGCAGTGCCCCCATTGCGACGATGAAAACAAGTTTTTTATCTATAACTTTTATTATCACTAAGTTTATTATTAAAAAACGAAAGAAAAAAAAAGATAAAAAGATCAGGTGTTTATATCAATATTAAAAAATGGCATATCCTGACCAGGAGCACATGTGCTTTACAGAAGGCCGAGCGCCATCTGGTGGAACAGAAATCAACTAAACATTGATTTAGCATGTTCCCTGATATTTGGCCAACACAATTTCTTGATAAATCAAGAAAAGCCATCCACGAACGCGTTTCGCGCTTTTGGCGCTCGTCAGCGTGGAGTAGACTGAGCCACTGCGACCAAAAAATATGTTTTGGTCCCAGTGGCTTCCCAAAAAACCAAGAAATGGTTATTTAAGGCCAAACTTGCGTAAATACGCTTAGCACATTAAAAAACGAAAGAAAAAAATAAAAGATAAAAAGATCAGGTGTTGAAATCAATATTAAAAATGGCATATCCTGACCAGGAGCACATGTGCTTTACAGAAGGCATCTGGTGGAACAGAAATCAACTAAACATTGATTTAGCCTGTTCCCTGATATTTGGCCAACCCAATGTTTAGTTGATTTCTGTTCCACCAGATGGCGCTCTGCCTTCTGTAAAGCACATGTGCTCCTGGTCAGGATATGCCATTTTTAATATTGATTTCAACACCTGATCTTTTTATCTTTTTTTTTTCTTTCGTTTTTAATGTGCTAAGCGTATTTACGCAAATTTGGCCTTGAATACCCATTTCTTTGTTTTTTGGTCGCAGTGGCTCAGCCTACTCCACGCTGACGAGCGCTAAAAGCGCGAAACGCGTTCGTGGATGGCTTTTCTTGATTTATCAAGAAATTGGGTTGGCCAAATATCAGGAAACAGGCTAAATCAATGTTAAGTTGATTTCTTTTCCACCAGATGGCGCTCTGCCTTCTGTAAAGCACATGTGCTCCTGGTCAGGATATGCCATTTTTAATATTTAAGTTTATTATCTTAAAGATTATTTATCAAAAGTAAGATTTTCTATCAATTAATTGCGCACAAGTCAAAGTTAGCTTTATCATTTATCTACAACATATATATTGGGAGAATAGATAAAATGATGATTTTGTAATGTAGAAAATTAGAAAAGACAAAATTCAGGATGACACGGCAATTTATTTGAGACAAGAATAATGATACAATTCCAAGGCAAGATACTATTCCTTTAACTTCCAATTACCGAGGGAACCAATTAAAATTGATTTTATTCAACTTATCGAGTACTTTTCAAGGGACCGGGAAAAATGTTCACTTTATCGAGAGATTCAAATTTACGAGTTTCAAATTATCAAAATATATCTATTATTTTTTTTATAAGTTTATTATTTTAAAGATTATTTATCAAAAGTAAGATTTTCTACCTATTAATTGCGCAGAAGTCAAAGTTAGTTTTATCATTTACTAGCGGACGCACCCGGCTTCGCCCGGGTTTTACCCGAGTAAAGGATTGTATAACGAATCTCTCGATAAAGTGAACATTTTTTCCCGGTCCCTCGAAAAATACTCGATAAGTTGAATAAAATCAATATTAATTGGTTACCTCGGTAATTGGAAGTTAAAGGAATAGTATCTTGACTTGGAATTGTATCATTATTCTTGTATGGATGTACCCGGCTTCGCCCGGGTTTTACCCGAGTAAAGGTTTGTCCAACGAATCTCTCGATAAAGTGAACATTTTTTCCCGGTCCCTTGAAAAATATTCGATAATTTGAATAAAAAATCAATATTAATTGGTTCCCTCGGTAAATTCCCTCTTTCAACGCTGTAGTTCGCGAAAGAATCGCGTGATTCGAGTGGTTTTATTTTTCAAAAAAAAAAAAGCATTGATTTATTTTTCTTGAAAAATATATTCTCAAATACTTTTAATCCCTAAAAATATAAATGATTTTGTAAAAAGTTACATTTCAGACTTTCCGAGGAGAAATACTCGAAATAATCATTTATGAAAAAATGGAAGAAATTTGTTACACTGCACGAGGCATGCGCTTACCTTAATGATAGTAACTAACCCTGTGCTATTTACTACGATAAACCTCAAATAAAGACCTTTCAGAACTGGATCGAGCAATGTAAAGAAATTTTCTTAAAAGGCTTCATGATCGTTGCAGGTTTCTGCTACAATTGATACATATAAAAAGATGGACCCAAATGTCAAGATAAATTCGAAAATCTACCAAATACTTATCGATGATCTATTATTCTACAATGAGTTTCCAATTTCGTATCCAAGTGACTCAAGATCCGTGTGGCTGCACCAGAATAAAGCCACGAGTTATACTTCACGTTCAATACGTCAATACCTGGACGAAAAGAGAGATGAAACCGGAATTTCGTACATCCTTTTTAAGCAAATCCCTGACAAATCCCCAGAATTGTCCCATATGGATTTTTGTGTTTTTGTTGAGAGAAAACAGGTCTTAGAGAGATATAGAAAACTGAAGACTCTAAATAGTCCCTAGAAAGTCGTTAAATACCTTTGGGGTGGTCTTGATCAAAATATTCTAAGACAAATCCTTATTTCTTAGAATAATCGATGCAGGGCTGTTACTAAACGTCAAGGATTACACAAAGAAAACATTAAGTTTTACAAACATTTGTAAATTATTCTTAATAAAGAACTAAATTCTTTCATTGTGGTAGATGATATTCATGTATTAACGTATAATTATAGGTAGAGGAGCTTCTTTAGATCCATATATGTTGGGACGTCTGGTTTTCTTATCCTAAGTTTCAAAAAGGGTATTGTTTTAATGTCCATCTATACAGAGAGCCAAACAACAACTGACTCACCCGTGCAGCCGAGGTCACGCTCCGCTGCGTCACGTGGGGAAACATAGGTAGATGTTTTCTTACATCTTCTCAGCACATCCCCCTTTTTAAGACTTGAAATATATATATACATTACAAACTTTAAATGCATAATATAATTAATAATGAAGGCGATCCACAGGTTTAACAATTCGTCCACTCCGGGTTCTTATCTGGCCGTCTTCTGAGTCGTTAGAGGGATGATCCACAACTGGGGTCTTTTCATTTTCAACCAGTTCCTCCCCCGAAAAGGTCGGCGTCGATGGGTCGGCTGGATATTGCACTGTAACTCCTTTTCGTAGATGGAACCTGTTTCGACGTAAAGTCCCAACTGGAGTATCAACCATATATGACCTTGGTGTCGATGCCTTCTGCTTTACAATCCCCCAGGTTCGCATATCTGTAATCCAAACCGTGTCACCTTCGGATAGCTCCTCCATGTCCGTAGCTCCGCAGCGTCGATCATATCTGGATTTCATATCCTTTCTCCTTCTCCCCTCCTTTCTTTTCAGGGTCTGAGAGTCCACCAACTTTGGATTAAGATTCTCTGGTGCAATTGGCAAGGTCGTTCGGAGTTTACGTCCCATGAGAAGCTCAGCAGGGCTGTAACCGTTCTCCAAAGGGGTCGATCGATACTCCAGGAGTCCAAGCGATGGGTCTTGATTTTTCTTGAGGATCAACTTAGCAATTTTCACACCTGCTTCTGCCATCCCATTGCTCTGCGGGAATCGAGGACTTGAAGTGACATGTGTGAATCCGTACTGCCTTGCGAAATTTGCAAATTCACGAGCAGCTCCAAATTGCGTCCCATTATCGCTTACAACAGTTTCTGGTACTCCATGTCGGGCAAATATGGATTTGCAACTACGCACCACCACACTGGCTGTGAGCCGATCCAGCTGAATCATTTCAGGAAAGCGAGAATAATAGTCAATGACGACTAGATACCACTTATTCTCGAACTTGAACAAATCCATTCCAATCTTTTGCCACGGTCGTGTAGGAAAGTTGGTTGGTATCAAAGGTTCATGTTTTGAGACGGCTTCCTGGATACAAACACTGCACTTTCTGACCGTTTCCGAGATCTCTTCCGAAATTCCAGGCCACCATACCGTCTCACGTGCACGAAGTCTTGTTTTTGTAATCCCGAAGTGCCCAGCGTGCAACCTATCTAGGATCTCCAGTTTCATACTTGCTGGAATAACAAGACGACAGCTACGCATCAGTAGTCCATTTTGAACGCCGAGTTCATCCTTGACATGCCAATAAGAGAGCAGAGCCTGTGACAGCTTCTTCTTATCTGGCCAGCCTTGCTCAAGGTAGTTGACTACTGCTTTCAGGGTCGTATCTTCTTGTTGAGCTTCAAAAATCTTCGTCAAGATCTCGTCTTTGTCGAGCTCTTCCAATCTTGTTTTGAGCTTTTCCATCAAAGGTATTGTTACCCGTCGAGGAGTATGCACAGCATATGGTTTTGCTCCAGGTTTCAATTTGATTTCGTAAGGGTTTCCGATCTGTCCCAGTCCTTCAAATACTTCAGGGAATTCCTTGATTGGGTTAATTCTCGTCGCAACCACTTCAATCCGCCTCGCCAGGTTCAAGAGCTCACATGCCCGGCGACTCAGAAGAGGTTCACTCAAACGACGAATGACATAAATCTTCTCCTTGATTTCATAATTGCCATTTCGCAGCGTTGATATAAACATACCCACAGTCTGAAGTTCGGAAAATTCAGCAGCTCTAAGGTTGATATCACTTTTCACTAGTCGTTGCTGTCCCATTATCTTCTTGAAGAGACACAGAGGAACACATGTAACATCCGCCTGGGAGTCGAGCTTGAACTTCACCTGTTTCCCGTTGACTTGGATTTCTGCTGTCCATCGCCTCCTGCACTCGCCTTCATCATCATCGAGATTAGATGAATCCTCCACAGCTGAGACCTCCAGGAGAAAACCAATTTCTTCATCAAGTTCAGAAACAGCTTTGACTTCCGCAGTCTTCGCCTGCTTATCTGGGCAGCAATTTGCAAAATGGCCAGTTTTTGAACACAGGTTACATTTTTGTCCTTCAGCACGGCAAGCCTGTCCTTCCCTGTGGGTGAAACCTCCGCACTTTGGACATCGTGATCTTGTTTTGGCTGACTTCTCCTTCTTCCTAGAAGGCTGCTGTTGTTGTTTCGGTGATTGCTTCTTCGAGTTGAACTTCACCTGATTGACCTTTTGGCTTGTTGAGGGACGCTGCAGGTCGACTTGCTGCTGTCGAACGGCTTCCTGCTGTCGAACCATTTTCACCGCCTTTTCCAAAGTCAGTTCGCTGTCCAACTGCATTCTTTCAGACAAAGCTTTGTCCCTCACTCCAACCACAATTCGGTCACGGATCAACTGCTCATGAAGACCCTCAAATTCGCAACTATCAGCCAATTTGTACAATGAAGTGATGAATTCGTCCACTGGCTCCCGATCCTCTTGGATTCTTGAATTAAATTTCGCACGTTCGTAGATAATATTCTTTCTGACACAGAAGTGGCTGTCGAACGCCTTGAGGACTGAATCAATTTTCGTTGCCTCTTCTTCCTTGTCGAACTTGAAGGTCCTGAATATATCATCCGCGCGGTCGCCCATCAAGTACATGAACAAATCGATCTTGTCCGCCTCCTCTTTCTTCTTCATTCCACTGACCACGAGGTATCGTTCGAATCTCTTCCTCCATTTGGGCCATTCGTTGGGAGTCGAGAAGTCGAAAGTTTCTGGAGGTTGAATCTGAGCCATGTTGAATTATCTTCCAAGGTACACAAAAATCGATATTTTGCGATATACGGGTTCGTATTTTATCCAGTTATCGCTGCCACCATGTTTTAATGTCCATCTATACAGAGAGCCAAACAACAACTGACTCACCCGTGCAGCCGAGGTCACGCTCCGCTGCGTCACGTGGGGAAACATAGGTAGATGTTTTCTTACATCTTCTCAGCACAGGTATGGTTGCTGAGAAAGTTTTAAACGAAGAAGTTTTTCAGGCCCAAGTCGGGTTTCACCGAGGCATGATAGAAGAAGCCTGCCGCAGAACAAAAAGGCTTGGGGACCGACAGTTCCAGAGGGGTGACTGTGGAGGATAAGGGGGGAAACGACAGTATTGTGAGAGGACAGGAAGTATTCCTCAAAAAGGCGCGGTCAGAGTGGTACAGAGCGGACACAGCCCGATGAAGGCCGGTGTTGGGCTGACCGCGGAGTGCCCTGAAGTTGGCCAGGTCGGGTTGATGACCGGACTATACGGAGTGGATTGATTTATAGGAAGTGAACACCGAAACGAATGTGTCAGTCTGCAGCATCAACGTATCAACCTATAAGTCGGGGTCAACGAGGCTGAACGTGAATTGTGTGTAGAAACGAATGGTTCACAGGAGTGGCATCTACGGCGCCAAGGATCCTTCTAACGGTGGAGATGAAGACTTCACGAATGCACTTGTCGTCTTTGTCACATCCTGATCAGACAAAGAGCATAACTACGTCTGAGCATAATGCAACAATAAAAAATGCACAATCGGTAATACCTTCTTTATGGACAAACTAGGCTCCACTGGATCTTGATGGAGTCCATCAACTCAGAGAGGATGTTTAGATTTGGGAATAATATTTCTATTTGTATGGATGGATATTCAAATATAATAAGGGCAGTATAAAATTGTTTCATTTCGAAAAGAATCATACGCTTTAAAAATGGTTTAAATATCTTATAACAGATGGAGAAAGGGCGCTAATGCATCATATAATATTGTGTGTTTAAAATTATTTGAGGTAATTTTTTCTCTTATTATATATAGTTTAATAATCAAAGGCTTTTTTATATTTCAATATAATTTTAACTAGCGCGCCGAAAAAAGTCGCTACCACTGTAAAAAAATAGGTTGTTGGCGTAATGTGTAGTTTGTTCGCCGCGACGATGAAAGATTGGATTTGCTAGATGTTGTCATACTTCTAAAATTCAAAACATGCGGTATAAAGCGCCAATAGCCGTAGCAAATACCTTCCTTCTTTTAACGATTTAGGTATCTAGAATTAGGAATTGCTTTAGCCTTTTCTGGTTTGGGCTGTGTTCCATTTCCAATCGCTTATGTCAGAGTAAACGGTTATATTTTATTTTGCACAAAACTCAGAACTCAGTTTTTTTTTTGACAATTCAATGCCAGTTAAGAGGGGTGTCAAAATTGCAAAAAAATCTATCGAATAAAAGTTTGTTCATTAAGGAACTAAGGAAAATGATCCACTTCAGACCTTTCAGAATACACTCTTTTGTATAATTGTATACTTTCTTTTCTTTATTACTACTTTTTGGATATCATTGGAGAATTACATATCCCAATGTCATTTTTCTAAATCCACCTATTCATTACGGAAATAATTTGGAATTTTTGGAAATGGAAAGTTACTACTCATTGTTTTAACTATCTGAACGAAGGCCAGTTCGATCATGTACCGTTCAGAGTAGAGAGGCAAGCTATCCCTGGTGCTATATACGAGTGAAAGTTTAAAAAGTTATAAACCCGCGCCTAAAGAGAGATGACGAATTTAGCAAATTCAAAAGATTTCTGTCATGGTGATTTTAAATTGAAAACAATATATTTTATCCGGTTCGTTGAATCAGAGTGCGGCTTATGATATAAAAAAGCGAAATTGATCTTCAGAAAAACATATAAGCTAGAGTCATATTCATGGATATCAACACCCGAAGAGAAACTAAAAATTCTTGGTAGTCGGTTGGTTTTTTATTACAATATAGCCGGAAAAGGATAAAGTAAAGCTTGCTCGAAATCTCGAATGACCGAAATCTGACCCTGCTATGAATATAATTCAATGTTTAGGCAGACACATTCCCTCTATCATAATTGTCTCTCGATAGTGTTACATCATGATTAATGGCGTATTTCTTATATTAGTTTTAATATATTTGAAATTTAAATTATATATTTATTTATTTTTATATAAAATATTCTATGATATTTATTTAAAACAGATTATTAATTTATCATCATTTGTATTTAGGTACACTGTGACTTCACTGCTCTCTTTGATGTGAGAAAATAAATAAAGGATTCTGGTGGCTACTTAAAGAAGACTTATCTCGTTATTCCCTTTTATAAATTTGTAGGATGGTTGAAACACGCTCTGGTAAGATGCAAGACCCAGCACAGGAGAGAATCCAGGCTGAAGAGTCTGCCAAGCCGCAACCTGGTGTAACAATTGGTAGAGATGCTAGTTCCGACCCAGTTGTCCTGAATCCCAACATCGACATCCCCAAGTATGATGGAACGGAAGACCCTCGCCCATGGATTGAATCTCTTGAAGAAATTGGCTTCTTGTACCATTGGGCAGACTACATTATCTCTCGTTATGCCGCCATGAACATGACGGGAAGCGCTAAAACCTGGTTGAATTTACACAAAGCTAGTTTCACGAGCTGGGAAAATATTAAAATCCGCCTCATTCAGGATTTTTCTTTGGACGCGAATAAAGAAGAACTTAGAATGAAGCTCAACAGAATGCAACACTGGAATGAACCAGCAATCAGGTTCGCGGAAGACATTCTAGTGTTGTGCAACAAGGTTGACCCCGCAATGGAAGAAGAAACAAAAATTGAACATGTTATTGGAGGACTGAAAAAAGAGTACTCATTCGCGCTCTACCTGAACCCTCCTAAAACGACCGATGACCTTCTTGTCGTGTGCAAGAAAATGGATTCTTTTGAAAAGAAGTATCGGGAACGTGTGGAGAAATCCAGAAACCTATATAACGGTCCACGCTATTCTAGACCCCAACAACAATCGAGGTACGTGCCGCCGACTGCCGCACGAAACTACCAGACCACTTCCAGGCCCCAAGCCCCTGTTTCCAATAATTACAAGAACGACTCCCATCCTACCCCCAGACAGTATCGAAACAACTTTCCCCAGCCCTCTACCCCTAGACGTCCTTATAATCCTAACTTTGTGCCGAAACCAAACCTTCAGAGAAACACTTACAATAAAAGCCAAGAAGTGAGCAAAAATAGGACGGAAGATGGAAGACCAATCTGCTTTAAATGTAACAAGCCAGGGCACGTGGCCCGTTATTGTAGGGTCAAGTTTATAAGAATCCTAGAAGAGGATCCAGCAGATACCCAAGAGAAGGTCGAAGAAAAATGCCAAATGAATGAAATATCAGAGAAATCAGGACCTCGGCTTTATGCTGATGTATGTCATAGCACACAGACAAATATTCCTACCCGGAATAGATATTCCGTGTTGGAAGATTTAAACTAAGCGTCGCGCCTGAATCTGTCAATCAAAGCAAGTCGACCATAAACGGAATCAAGAAGTTGGACCCTAAATACAAATTAAAAATTAATGTGGACAAGATAGGGACTTTTGAAGCTTTGGTTGATACAGGTGCTGACCTCTCAGTGGTCGACCTCAGAACGGCCCTCGATACAGGCCATGGTATAAGTAAACTCGCAAAAATTTGTGCAGGACCCGATGGAAAAGAATTGGACATGGTAGGAAGTATATTTTTAAATATAAAAATTGATGACGAAACATTATCACACAACTTTGTGATATTGAAAACACATTTACGGACATTAATTCTTGGGAGAGATGTCCTTAAGAAAATGAACGCAAAAATAGATTGTAAGCAAGAAACTATAAAATATGATTTGACGAATAATCATGACGAAATCAATTTTGAAATGTTGAAAATAAAGAGTGCCAAGGATTCCATTGTACCGGAATGTTCCATGAAATTGATCAAGGCATTGGTAGAAACAGAGGATGGAGAATATATTATCGAGGAGAGCAGCAAAATGTTTCAAACAAATGGACTTCGTCTAGCAAGAAGCTTGATCAATGTTATAAATAGGGAAACACACATCTGGATAACTAATCCGTATCCTCGACCGTTAAAAATAATGAAAAACCAAACATTGGCTTTTGGAAGTAGTCCAGCGAAAATAAATGTGAGTCGAGAAAGAGAGGTAGAAAAGAACGAAGAACCTAGATTCCAAATAAACGAAAATCTTTCACCAAAGGAACAGAAGGAGTTAAAACAAGTTTGTGAAAGGTATGGAGATCTTTTTTCATCGAGATTAGGGAGAACCAATTTGGCAAAACATCGGATAGACACAGAAGACGCGAAGCCAATTAAACACAAGCCTTACCGGGTAAGTGCTAAAGAACGAGATATTATAAAAGAGCAAATTGACGAGATGCTTACAGAAGGCATAATTAGGCCATCTTCTAGCCCCTGGTCTTTTCCAGTAATATTGGTCAAGAAGCGAGATGGTAAATACAGATTTTGTGTGGACTACAGAAAACTGAATAATGTGACAGTAAAAGATGTCTATCCGATCCCTAGAATAGACGAAGTTATGGATACTCTCCAAGGATCTACACACTTCTCAGCAATAGACCTCAGATCTGGATATTGGCAAGTTGAAGTCGAAGAAAGAGACAAAGAGAAAACAGCTTTCACTACAGCGCATGGATTATATGAATTCAACGTGATGCCTTTTGGACTTTGTAACGCGCCTGCTACCTTTGAGAGAAATATGGAGAATATGCTTGGAAATCTGAGATGGCAAATTTGTTTGTGTTATCTGGATGATGTTATCATATATAGCCCGGATTTTCCAACGCACCTCAAAAGACTTGAAGCTGTTTTTAGATGTTTTCGTGAATCTAATTTAAGGTTAAACGACAAAAAATGCCGATTTGCTTTTGAAGAATTGGAGATTCTCGGCTATATAACGAGCAAACATGGTATAAAACCCGCGGAACATAACATCAAAGCTGTCAGAAATTTTCCTCGACCCAAAAAGGTCAAAGAAGTGCAATCCTTTTTGGGAATGTGTTCATATTATAGAAAATTTATCAAAGACTTTTCAAAAATTGCTGACCCTTTGACCAACCTTATAAAAAAAAGTGTATCATTTACCTGGACAGAAAGACAAGAGGAAGCGTTTCAAACCCTAAAAACAGCACTATTAAGTCCACCAATTTTAGGTCACTTCAATCCAAATGCACCTACTTATGTTCATACTGATGCGTCCAACATCGGCATAGGTGCAACACTTGTCCAAGACATCGGTGGTGAAGAGAAGGTGATCTCATATTTGAGTCGTACCCTAAGTAAAGCGGAGCAAAATTATTCAACCACTGAAAAAGAATGTCTGGCCGTTGTCTGGTCAATGTCAAAATTACGACCCTACCTTTATGGAAGACACTTTAAAATAGTAACAGACCATCACGCCTTATGCTGGCTCAAAAACTTGAAGGATCCAACAGGTCGATTGGCAAGATGGGCATTGAAAATTCAAGAATATGACTTCGATATAATACATAAATCGGGAAAGAAGCATCTGGACGCCGATGGCTTATCTAGGGGGCCCTTACCAGAAACTGATTGGGATGAGGATTTTGAAAGGCTATTTTTAAATCAAATAACAGACGAAGAGGATAAATTTATCGAAAGTGTTAAGAAAAACCTTAATGGAAGCAGGCGATCAATTGCGCAAAACTTTAAAGAAGAAGATGGATGCCTCTTTAAGAAAAACCCGAACCCTGAAGGCAGGGCGTGGTTGCTTGTGGTTCCAGAGAATAAAAAGAGAGAAATTATGAAAGAATATCACAATCATATGTCGAATGGCCATCTGGGCGTCGCCAGAACCATGTACCGAATAAAGAGTAAATACTTTTGGCCATCCATGCTAAAGGATGTCTCAGAATTCGTTAGGACGTGTCACCTTTGCCAAAGTAGGAAAGGCTCAAACCAATTACCTTCTGGACTACTACAGCCCATCCCCCCAGCCAACTTTCCTTTCGAAAGAATTGGAATTGACTTTGTTGGTCC
This sequence comes from Cordylochernes scorpioides, assembly GCA_030710605.1. Lineage (NCBI taxonomy): Eukaryota > Metazoa > Arthropoda > Arachnida > Pseudoscorpiones > Chernetidae > Cordylochernes > Cordylochernes scorpioides. Next base: position 110,915,588 of record CP092886.1, on the reverse strand, counting down.
ACTACCATCTACGAAAAACAGGAAAAAATGGATAATCGTGCTGTCGGACTACTACACTAGATATGCAGAAACAAGAGCAGTCTCGGAAGCAACAGTGAAAGAAGTTTCTAAATTTCTAGTAGAGGATATTTTTCTTCGGCACGGAGCCCCACAATATCTTATTAGTGACAGAGGCTCTCAATTTACCAGTAATTTAATGAAAGAGGTGATGAAAACGTGCAAGATTAAACATTGCTTCACAACGAGCTATCATCCCCAGACTAATGGATTGACAGAGCGGTTAAATAGAACATTGATCAATATGCTCAGTATGTATGTGAACACTGATCAGAAAAATTGGGACGAAATACTCCCATTCATCACTCACGCTTACAATACTACAATTCAGGAAACCACAGGATATTCTCCCTTTTTCCTGATGTTTGGAAGAGAACCCACGTCTCTTTTGGACGACAGGAATATCTCGGTGGACATTGACAAAGATGATTATGATGAATACATAAAACATCACTTAGACAAAATAAACAGAACAAGAAAATTAGTTATTAACAACACAATAAAGACTCAAGAAAGAATGAAAAAGAACTATGACAAGAAACACATGGAAAGAAGCTACGAACCAGGAGAATTAGTAGCAGTTTGGACACCAATTAGGAAAATAGGAAAGTGTGAGAAACTACTGAGAAAATATTTTGGCCCATATAGAATATTAAAGAAGCTGTCCAACGTAAATTACTTAATTGAACCAAAAGATAATCCTGGCCAAGACCCATTGATTGTCCATGTCTCAAGAATCAAACCCTATTTTGAAAGAATTGATGAGGTCAATCACGAGGACGTGACGACCTCTGGAGAGGGGGAAGTGTTACATCATGATTAATGGCGTATTTCTTATATTAGTTTTAATATATTTGAAATTTAAATTATATATTTATTTATTTTTATATAAAATATTCTATGATATTTATTTAAAACAGATTATTAATTTATCATCATTTGTATTTAGGTACACTGTGACTTCACTGCTCTCTTTGATGTGAGAAAATAAATAAAGGATTCTGGTGGCTACTTAAAGAAGACTTATCTCGTTATTCCCTTTTATAAATTTGTAGGATGGTTGAAACACGCTCTGGTAAGATGCAAGACCCAGCACAGGAGAGAATCCAGGCTGAAGAGTCTGCCAAGCCGCAACCTGGTGTAACAATATGACAAAAAGGATTTTGTGCCTATTTTAATGGGTGAGACCGCCTTTGTATTTTTAGATCAATGTCCATCGGGAAAATTTTTCAAAAATGTTTTTATAATGCTTTATTTTAGTACCAACATAGTACTTAATATGAGATTTAAAAAAAAAAACATTTGTATGTGAATTCAAGGTATAGAGAATATGTTAGATAAGTGGAGTCGCTCTTTTTCCAGATATAAAATATTTGGGTTACACTTTTTCAACAATGGACTATTATATAATAAAAGGTTTTTTAATTGTAAATTATACCTACACCCAGAGCACTTGTGCAAGTGGTACGGGATAATAAGGTACGTTAATACGTTAGGGGTCTCAAAATTGAGAGCTTTCAAATTAAGCCGTTCGCTTAAACGCTCTCACTATGGATCAACGAAAACAATCACGCGCTAATAAACAAAGCGTAATTAAGGCGCCATTCATAAAGTTTGAAAGCAACTGCAATCAATATCGGCCAGAGGTGGCTGAACTAAAAACCTGGCCAGACATAGTCATCCCTCGGGAAGCCGAAAATCCCGCAGCAAATGCCGTTCTTCCTAAAGGCGACGCTCCTGAGCCGGAAAAGAAGCCTGCGGCATTTCTCAAGTGGAGACACTGCGAAATTTGCAAAGGAATTTACATTGGTATTGAAGAACACGTTAACAGTTCAATGCATCAAGCTTTCATGAATACCAAAGGGAATTATGCCGAAGTTGAAGAGTGCATGGCTTCCTCTCCAAGCTTCAACGAATTCATCCAAGCTCACTGCGAGATAGAAAACGCTGAAAACGAGATGGAGCCCAAGCCAGAATCTCAGCAAGATTTAGGAGAACCTAAATCTTTCGCTTAGGTTTGGGATTCAATCCAAATTGAATATTCAAGTTGGCAAAAAAACTACAATTTTTTTTCACAATTGCAATGGTCGAAGCCTAATAAAATTTTAATTTTCTACGAGAATCTCCATGAAAACAATATTTTAACTTGAATTTATTTTTTAATGGTGAATAAGGTACAGGGACATTTATAAAAAAGATCACGTACGCGATTATATTATTTATTTTTATTTTAAAAAATATATTTCAGGATTGATAGGGCTAAAATATAAATTCTTCGTATCATCATAACCTTAATGTTTCTTAAATGAAAAATAGAAATTGTGTAGAGGAAATCGCTTGATAACCTTAATTTCGAACAGCGAATTTTATTAACCTGAAAGAAAAATAACAAACAGTATATATATTTCGTTTCCCTATGTGTATTGCGGTGTGTGTGATAATCAATGTATATATATATATTATATTAAAAAAATATTTTTTCCGTTTGATTTTGGAATTGTTGCGAATATCTTGATTTTGGTTATCTTGAGAATTAAGCTATGGTGGTGCTTATTATTATATAAAAACAAATGATATTTTCTGTTGTATTTTGATCATCTTGAAGTTTAAACTATGGCAATGCAATCGTGGTTGAAATAACAATTTTGAAAGTATGAAAATAAAATAAGTTTTGAAAAGAGATTGTTTTAATTGAGCTAAGGTAATATAAAGAACATAATTTGATTAAAGTAATGCCTGGCTTAAAGCGTAAGAATAAATAAAACAAAAGCTTATTTACATAATTTACAAAGTCTTTAGCCGGCCATTGGGATAGAACAACAATGAGTTTTAATAGAGAAAGCGTGACCTCTGGCAGTCGATTTAAACAGAGTATTTATATCTATGAAATTATATATATATATTTTTTTAAATAAAACAATACCTTAATATAACATTTTAAATAATACCTTTATATAACATTTCAAATATAACAATTCTAAATAAAATATTTTAATTTAACATATATATATACAGGGTGATCCAAAAGTCCCGCACAACTTTAAAAATTAATAACTCCGCGAATATTTGCGCTAGAGCAATGCGGTAAACACCATTGTGTTCAGGATGCAATGGGATTTTTTATGGCAAATAATTAAAAATCCGAAATTGATTTTAGTTACAACTTTATTCGCTAGATGGCGCTCTACCAGAATCAGAGATTTAGCGGCCAAATTGTTTGATAAATTGAAAAATATAACTGAACGACACGTATTTTTCCTTTTTGAATACCAGGAAAGAACCCAAATAATATCAAATGATAAATTAATAAAACACCATTTCGCCAAAGGTTAGAAGAAATGGTTAACGATTTTTAAATACAATCTGAGATATGTAAAATAGGTATATGCAAATTGAAACATGTAGCAAAAAATATTTATATTTTAGATGGAGTTTTGTGAAATAGATTGAATGTTTGAAAATAACTACTGATATCAATACACGATTTTTGAAATGTTAATATAGTACCAAAAATTATGATGGCACTACTAATAGGATTTCGTGATATAAGGAATGTATAGTTTCTTGACAAATTGGCGACACTTGACTATTTAACTGGATATTTGTCATGATCCAAAGATGAAATATAGAGGGGAGTGACAAAATATATTTGTCGTACTTTATTCCAAATATCCTATGGGTTTGTCAAATGTTATCATTGTTTATTATACTGTACATAATTTTGAAAATGTATCCCCTAAAAAAATCATTTTGAAATCGACCTTTTGCGTTGAAAAACGTGGTAGCAAAATAATTTTGTATTATTTTTTGCGCAAAATTTCTAAAGTTGGGGGGGGGGGATACAGAGAATATTCCTTATGCTATTTCTTCTAATGAGCGAAAAGCGATAAACTTAACATAAGGGTTAAAATTGTGTATACCAGTGTTATTCGAGAAGTTATAACACTTTGGCCTGCACGACATAATATAAGATGTGGGAAAATGACAAACAAAAAAATTACTGTTCACAGAAAAAAAGAGTCAAGATGTGAGGACAGCATTTATTATTCCCATAACCCAAAAAAAGAGCTGCAAAATATAACACATGAGGTAACTGCCTTCTCTTTTGTATTAGGTCACAATCCTTGCTCAATGTGGCGCCCTTCATTCTCAAACATCGCCTGCAGACGATAAATGACAGAATGGTCACAATTAAATAGTTGAAATTTATAAAACGTGCCATCTGATAGAAGCCTTCAACATGGCCAATGTGGTAGGCCGGCATCGATAAAAACGCGACTTAATGTACCCCCATAACCGAAATTGTAAGGCGTCAAGTCTGGTGATATTGGAGGCCACTGGTATATAAAGTGCCGACTTATCAACGAATTTCACCGAACGAATCCTTCAGCAATTGTTTGGCACCGCGGGAGATATGAGGACGGCCTCCATCTTGCATGAATGTTATTTCGTTTAGTGCTTGTCTGTCCTGCAATATGGGAATAACCTTTTCTCTCAAAAGTTGAACATAACGTTCACCAGAGAGAGTTACAAAAACGGTTTTAAAAGTTCTTCCATTGATTTTTTCAAAGAATATTGGTCCAAAAATAAAAGAAGAAGTGAACCCACACAAAACTGTAACTCTGTGCTGATGAAGTGGTATTTCTGTAAAAATCCTAGGGTTTTCTGTTGCCAAAATGAGGCAGATTTGAATGTTGATTTCTCCCTTTAGATAAAAGTGAGCATCATCTGTTCTTAGAACATTTGACAGCCAGTTTTCATCAATATCAATTTGCCGGAAAACCCATGCAGCGAATTCTTGACGCTTCTCAAAATCGCTGACTTTCAACTCGTGAAAACTTTGAATTTTGTTAGGGTATTTTTATAGAAAAATTCTAAATGTGTGTTCTCTCAAAAATGTTCTATACGAAATCCCCGTTTGTCGAGAAACTTGCCTAGCACTTACTTCTCCATACGTGGATAACGTTTCAATAGCTTCAGCATTCTGCAAAACCGTAACAGCCACTGACTTGCATGTCGATGGTCTTCCACCCCGAGGTTTTGTTTCCAGAGATCCAGTTTCCTCAAAACTTTTAATCAATCGCTTTAGAGAGTAGCAACTCATTGGTCCTTTACTGCTTCGAATACCTTTAAAGGAACGAAACGCTCGTAAAGCTTCAGTGGCAGATTCTGAATCACAATTAAAAGAATTCACCAAGAGTGCTTTATCCTGTAGTGACGGCATTCCAGGGGGAAGGGGAGAAGTGCGACCACACCTCCTTGCGGTCCCCCCTGGACCCTTGGAATATTTGACCAAATTCTGGTTCGTTTCGAAGATGACTAACGTTGCAACGGGACCCATTTTCAAATGAAGAGCAAAACTGATATCTCCAGTAATGCTACCGCGTCCGGGGTAACCGCCGCGTCAGGAGCTGCAGCTCGAGCTCATGATGAGAAATCTACTACGAGGACACAATTCAATCTACTACAACTCAATATAAATGGTACCCAGAGGAAAATAAAGAGCTGACTTGTCTTCTCTGTGACAACAATGTACATATTACTTGTCCTCAGGAGACAAAATTGAATCAGAATCTGAGAATCAATATAAAAGATTATACAACACCACGAAAGGACAGACCGGGAAAATTCGGAGGAGGACTTCCCGTTTTTTGAATAAAACTCTAGGAATCAAATTTAAGGATATCACCTATAATCAGAGTAAGCCTAGAGAAAGCACGACAGAAGCTCAGGCAATAGAAATCTATCTTACAGATAAAACAATTCCAATCATAAATGTTTATGACCACGATAATACTAGCATCAATACAGGCCAGATAGAGACATTAAGTGAAGCGTCTTCGGATATCGCAATCATACTTGGTGATTTTAACGCCGAAAGACCAACTTGGGGTTCACCTTTCCAGGATAACAAAGGTCAGCAGGTTGAGGACATGCTAACCGACCTCGACCTTACACCGTTAAATAACGAAAAGAACACCTATCTATCCAAGTCCACAGGCACAGAATCCGCAATAGACATCACAGCGTTAAATTACAACATCGCACCTACAATACAATGGAAAATTCTGAAAAGTGCAATCAGTGACCACAGACCAATTTTAACAACCATAAAATTCAAAATTGAGAATTTCCAACAGAATAAAAGAACACTGTAGAAAAATTTACAGAAAAGCTTGAAGAACTGTGCAACGAAGAATTAAATCACAAAACGATTGACAAAAAATTGGAAAAATTATCTTCGAACATATCTAAAGCTGCAAAAGTATCGATACCTAGAGGTAGACGTAAAGACCTGTGAATACTTTACTGGAAGGACCACATTATCGAGGCAATGATTGCAGAGAGAGACAATATCAATCAACTTCTTAAAACAAATAAAACAGAAGAAATCATAAAGGAACTCATTGAAATTAGTCACAAAATAGAACAAGAAATTTAGATATTCAAACAAGAGAGAGAGAGAGAAAATGTGTTAAAAGTCGTAACATATAGTATGTAAATATCTTTTTTGAATGTATGACTAGGAATGTAGATTTCTATTGAATGTATAAAATTATTATGTAAATTTCCTTTTGAATGTATATAACTTAGCCGTGTTGTTTAAATAAAGAATTTCTTTTAGTAGAGCGAGAGCTTTACGGGTGTAGCCGCTGGTTTTGTCTTCATTATTTTCTTTCTTGCTTGATCACCCGAGGCAGTCCAAACAATATCAAGACTTTGGGTAAAAGTCTTACTTGTTAAGAGGAGGTTTCTTTAATTTGACCTCTTATACCCTTAACAAAATGGGCAGAATTCTGCGAAAAAAATGGATCCAAAAAAGGAAAGCCATCACTGGAATTTAATTAGTGTTATAAAACAATCAAAACCAACACTAATCATCCAATACTCTAACCGATATGAATAGCGAGAACGAACAAACAGATGGCTGAAATAATTGCTGAATATCTTTCAAGCACTTCCAGACTCAGCTATACGAATGAAGGCAGAACTCTAAAAAATAATGTAAACAGGTTAGTTAAACAAGCAAGAAATTACCATCAACAAGATATTTACTCGAGAGACTTCACACTGAATGAGCTAAACTCATCAATAGGAAAGTTAAATCCAAGATGTCACCTGGAGATGCTCTAATCTTTGGTCAAATGATTAAACACTTTGGAGACAAAGCTAAAAATCAACTCCTACGAATACTGAACATTACATGGCAAACTGGTAAACTACCAAAGAATTGGAAGATATCAATTATAGTGCCAATACTGACACCAAACAAAGATGCCAAGGAATGCAAGAACTATCGGCCAATTGCTCTTACCAGCATACTTTGTAAAATAACAGAATGAATTATCCACTCTAGGCTCATAGTCTGGCTCACTAACAATAATAAAATAAACTTCCACCAAACTGCCTGAGATCCAGACACTGTACAACTGATAAACTGTTCTACTTCTGTCAATCAATAATAGATTTCTAGGAAAAACCGCCAAAGAAGACAACGGCCGTATTCCTGGATATGACCTCAGCTTTTGATAGAGTATAGAAATTATTTGAAAGGCTGCACAACATCGGAGTAAGAGGAAAAACCTTAATCTGGATTGCAGACTTCTTAAGGGGAAGAAGGATAAATTTCGGGTTAATGGAACATTTTCCAAGGACCGAAGAACATGGGCTGGTGTACCTCAGGGATCTGTGCTCAGTCCTCTACTCGCTATATATCAACTGTTGTTTATGTAAATAGATGAATATTATTTGTATTATTTAAAGCCTCATTATGTAAAAATATATGTATATATAAATTGGACATTTGTTGTTGGCCATAGTCAAGTTTGAGCTCTTGTATGTCTAATTACGACACAACAAAATTGGCGACGAGGATGCGCGATCTACAGAGCCAGTAAAAAGCTGAGGAAAACGGCGTCTATGCAAGTATAACAACTACATCTTCTAAACTATCTGGATCAAGAAAACAAAGGTGTAGAAAAGATCAGCATGACAAGTTCAAAGTTAATAGTGCCTTTTAGATGCTATAGCCCAGTGGAGGACACTTCGATCTTTTTGTACAAAAATTTGAGGCTCTTTTTTTGGCATCTGAAGGAGGAGATTAAAGTGCTGATGTTTACCTCGCTACCAGATTCCGAAACTTTGAAGCAGGGAAACTACATTTTCTTCCTGGTCTAATGAAAGATCAACCCTATGATACTATCATTCTGATAAGAAATCTGCATTTGGATCCAAAGTAGAAAGTGCTACCACAGTGATGCAGATTTTTAAAGAGAATTCAACAGGAAGGATAATTAATTTCGGAATATCTTAGAGAATGGAAACATTTAGCAATAAATTGTAATTTCGGCGATATGCAGGGAACCATGATGCGAGACCGTTTTGTGACTGGATTCAAGTTGGAAAGCCTGCAAAAGAAGCTACTACAAGAAAACGACGATGTCACCCTGGATAAAGTTTTGCAAAGGCAATCTCGTACGAACTGGCGGAGATAAATACAAGAGAATTACAAGATAAATAAGTGGCCAAAATATCCCCTGTGAATGGAAAAGATAAAAGGGTGAGTACAATAATAGTATGATGCAGCATAGGCCTTTCAGGGAAAGGGGAGAAATAATGTGTTATAGATGTGGTGAAAGACATTCACACGTGGCCTCTGTTTGCCATCATAGAACAAAGACTTGTTTTAAAATGAAAAAACTGGGTCATTTAAGTTGGGTCTGCAAAGCTAGTAAAAAATGAGGGGATGTAAATTTGTACAAGAGGACTCTATATATTCTGTACAAGGCGAAACTGATGCCACAATAAATTTAACAGTAGATGAATATTCTTTGTGCTTTACAATAGATAAAGGAAGTCCAGTTACGTTAATACCTAAAGATATTTATAAGATTTAATGGCAAGGTAAAAGATTATTTCCAACAAATTTAAGATTAAAATCCTTTTGTGGTAAATCAATAGAGATTATAGGGCAAAGAAATGTTTTTGTAAAAGAAGCTAACCAATATTTACGATTAATAATTGTAAATGAAAAATCCAGGTGATTTTGTTAGAAAGAGAATGGCTTAAACAGTTAAAACTTGATTATTCTAGATTGTTTAGCATTAAAAATTTGAATAATGAATCTAATAGAAATAGTTTGATGGATAGGTATGCAGATTTGTTTAACAAAGATTTGGGCTGTCTAAAGGATGTTAAAATAAATTTTAATTTAAAAAATGATGTGACTCCTGTGTTTTGTAAGGCCAGAAGTTTACCTTTCTCTCTAAAAAACAAAGTAGAGAATGAAATTGATCGTTTAGTGAATTCTAGCATTTTAGTACCTATAGTTCATGCATATTGGACCGCTCCAATAGTACCAGTATTAAAAAAGGATGGTAGTGTAAGGATATATGGTGATTTTAGATGTACAGCTAATAAAGCAATAGAATTAGATTGGTATCCCCTTCCATCGATCGATGAGATATTTTCAAAATTATCTACAAACACCGTACCTTCGAATTTAGACCTATCACAGGCTTACTTACAAGTAATGTTAGCGGAAGAAGCCAAAGCTGTTATTGATATAAACACAAGAAAGAGGTTGTTTTCTTATAAAAGACTACCATATGACGTAGCGGTAGCACCAAATAAATTTCAGAGGATTATGGAAGGTCTATTTGCTGGTTTGCCAGGTGTGGCCTGCTACATAGATGATATTTTGGTTGCAAGAAAAAAAACTTCGAAGATCATGAACAAAAGTTGGATCTAGTGTTTGGATGATTGTTAGAAAAAGGTTTAAAGTTAAACAGATATAAATGTAAATTTAAAAAGAAATCGGTGGAATATTTAGGGTTTAAAATGGATAAATATGGACTGCATCCCTTAGAAAATAAAATTAAAGGAGTGATAGAGGCGCCTGAATCTAAAGAATGTTTCGCAATTAAGATCTTTCATAGGACTCTTAATTTATTATTATAGATTCATAAAGAATATAGCAAACATTTTAGCGCTATTCTATCAACTTTTGAATAAAAATTGTAGATGGAATTGGACGAAAGAATATCGAATGTTATTTTAAAAATGTAAATCATTTTTAATGGACTATGGACTAGGCGTAATTCTGAGTCATAGAAATGATAGAAAGGAAGAATGCCCTATAGCTTTTTCTTCTAGAACATTAACTGAAGCGGAAAAACGTTTCTCTCAACTAGAAAAAAAAAGCGTTGAGCATAACCTTTGGCGTTGAGAAATTCAGACAATACTTACTGGGACGAAAATGTTTATTGGTCACAGACAACCGACCCTTAATTCATATATTTTCACTTCATAAACCAATTGTCATATGTGCATCATCCAGAATTAAAAGATGACCCTTAAAATTAGCTGCATTTAATTATACTGTGGTATTTCGAAAAACTAGTGATAATTCCAATGTTGACGCATTTTCACGTCTTCCTTTAGAATCGAGTGTCAGGGAGTCTCTTGATGAAGACCAGGTACTTCTTCTCAGGAAGTTGAATGAGGTACCGTTCTCTTTTAGGGAGGTGGCGTATGAGACGCCCCAAGATAAAATACTGTCTATAGTATTAAGGAATGTTAGAGAAGGCAACTGTGTGGAAATTAACAAGGGTACCGAGAGAAAACCCACTAGCTCCTCATTATAAGATCAATGAGGAATTAAGTTTGGAGTTTGGTTGTCTTCAATGGCGTGAAAGAGTGGTAATTTCCCAAAAATTAAGATCTTTAATTTTAAATGACTTGCATGAAATACACATGGCGATTGTTAAAATGAAGATGATTGTCAGACGGTATTTTCTGGTGGCCAGGCATAGACAGTAACATCGAGGAGTTACCTAGAGAATGTAGAGCATGCCCCCGGCTACCATCTCGGAATGGACTTGGCCCGAAAAACCGTGGCATCGACTTAATCTTGATTTAGCGGGTCCGTTCATGGAAAGAATGTTTTTGGTTCTCGTGGACGCATACTCAAAGTGGATAGAAATTTTTATCATCAAAGATATTACCAGCGAGGCGATTATAAATCATCTTAGAGAAATTTTTGCCAGATTTGGATTGCCCTAATATATGGTTACAGATAACGGAAGACAGTTTGTCTCCGGTGAATTCGAGCAATTTACCAAAATAAATGGTATACGGCACACTAAGACCAGTCCGTATAATCCTAGTACAAATGGTTTAGCTGAGAGATATGTAAGAGAGTGCGTCGTGTATAAGAGGCATATCAATCAATTGCGACCTGTGAGAAAGAAACAAGTGGAGACAAGAAATTTGATACTTCCTCGAACATTAGGAGAGAAGCCTGTAGGTGGAAGTCAGAAATAAAGTGAAGAGGAGGTTCCAGAGGTTACATTAGGAAACAAGGAGGAGACTGCTTCTGTGCACGTGTACCCTCTTGCACTCCTAGACCAGGGCCTGTTGCTGTGCACGTGCCCTCTTGCACTCCTAAACCGGAGCCTGCCGCTGTGCAATTGCCCGTCCGCAGTCCTAGACCTCAGAGAGCAAGGAAACCCCCAGACCGACTGGAGTATTATTAAGGGGGGAGATGTGTTGTGTATGTAAATATATGAAGATTATTTGCATTCTTTAAAGTCTCAATATGTAAGAATATATGTGTATATAAATTGGACTTTTTTTGTTGTCCAAACGAAAAGAATAAGAGCTAAAAAAAGAGTCATGGTCAAGTTTGAGTTGTTGTACATCTAATTACGCATCCTTACCTCACTGAAGACACAAAAGTTGCCTGTTATGCAGATTATATAGCCATATGGCACACAAGTAGCAGTATAGAAATATCAGAAAAATACTGAACACATCAATGAGTAGTGGGCAATGAAACTCAAAATGACAAAAAACCCAATAAACACAAACCTATAGGTCTCCTTCACTGACAGGAAAAAGGGCATGAATTTAACTCCAAAATAAGCATAAACAACCATATAATTGATAAATTTAGATCTCCAAATTACCTAGGTGTGATACTTGATGAGGAATTGCGATTTACAGAACACATAATTAGCACCTCAAATAGAGCTACCAGAAACCTAAACATTCTGAGAAGGCTATGTGGAAAAAAATTGGGGAGCAAAACCCAAAATTCTCAGAACAACATATATCACCTTAATAAGGCCAATAATGGAATATGCAACACCCGTCTGGGCTCCCTCAAGTTCATCACTAAACAGAAGACTAGACAGTGTTCAAGCAAAAGCGGCCAAATTAATCACTGGTTCTGTTTCAAATACTAACAATTAGAAAATTCAAAGAGAATGTGGTCTAGACCTACTTGAAAGCAGAAGACAATTAAAAACAATAAAATTCACCAATAGCTTAAAAACCAAAGAAACCGAACACATATCCCATAGAACCTATTTAAACTTGACACAAAAAGAAAGGCTCAAAAGATCTTCAACACTTCAGTACGACAACAATATTAGAAAGAGCATAAATATGAAACATAATGAATTTCAAATTCGAGAAAAACCAATATTTCCTACCCCATTGCCATCAAATGTAATCATCAATCTTAACCTGAATGAACGCTGCAATAAAAAATAAAAAAGAGAACAAAAACATTCTTAAAAAGAAAGGACTTGACACAATTAGTTTATGCGATCAGATAAATTATTTAACAGCATATACAGATGGATCATCAGACCTTACCATAAGTAATGGATGGGCTGGAATTAACATTATACTGCAAGATGGAACATACATCAAAATCAAAGAAGGAGCAAGAAAGATTTCGTCAAACTTCACTTGTCAACTGACAGCTATCTGAAAAGCTCTTGATGTATGCCTTAACCAACCATCCCTGCATCAAGCAGAAGGAATTATAATATACCGTACAACGAATTCATATCCGATCTAGAAGCAATTCAGAAGGGCATTACTATATTCACACAGAAAATACACTCGTTACTTACTCAACTGATATAATTGGAGAATAACTGCATTCTACAATGGATTCCTGCCCGTGTTGGGATCGGGGGTAATGAAATGGCAGTTGAATTTGCAAAGGAAGCCAGAAAGTTGAGCCAAAGGAAAGAACAAATGTCATTATTTGACGCTAATGCTTTTGCAAATACAAGATAATTAGACAAAAAATAAGAAAAGATCAAAATGTGAAATAAACTCCGAGAGAAAAATGACAAAACTATAACAAGATTTAGAACAAAACATTATAAAGGATGACAATACATCCAGATGGCACAAGAACCTATAGAACATGCAACAACTGTCCTGGTGTGGAACTAACACCTACCCACATATTCTCACGCCCGCAGCCTTGCAGAAAATTGACATAGACCCAGAGCAGCTGCTTTACACACCCAAGATAGTGGACAATGCTGCTGCTGCTGTGATAGAGATGCATGGAGACATCTGAGGCTCTTTATTGGACACGACAAAAACAACAACGGCATTCCAGAGTAAAATAAATCATCAGAGAGAGATAAATATTTTTCAAATGAATTAAAATAAATATAATCGATACTGAGAGAGAGTGGAATTTAAAAAATTAGAAATTTATTATTTTCGAAATATAAATAGCTGAGGGGATTCCAGCAAACCGCATCTAAAATATCTTTTTTTTTTTTGCTACATGTTTTAATTTGCATATACCTTTTTTACATATCTCAGATTGTATTTAAAAATCGTTAACCATTTCTTCTAACTTTTGGCGAAATGGTGTTTTATTAATTTATCATTTGATATTATTTGGGTTCTTTCCTGGTATTCAAAAAGGAAAAATACGTGTCGTTCAGTTATATTTTTCAATTTATCAAACAATTTGGCCGCTGAATAGCTGATTCTGGTAGAGCGCCATCTAGCGAATAAAGTTGTAACTAAAATCAATTTCTAATTTTTCATTATTTGCCATAAAATATCCCATTGCATCCTGAACACAATGGTGTTTACCGCATTGCTCTAGCGCAAATATTCGCGGAGTTATTAATTTTTAAAGTTGTGCGGGACTTTTGGATCACCCTGTATATAAAAATGAATGTATGTGTGTGTGTGGTCTGTTTGTCCTTTATGCCTGACCAAACCACTCATTGGAACGCCATGAAACTTTGGGAAGTTATTTAGTATAGTACTGGGAAGGTTTCTAGCAAATAAAATTTTTGAAATAACTTTTCGCTTTAAAATAATCAAGATAAATATTCTAATTTATCTGTTATAATTCAACAATCTGCTCTAAATATTATCATGATGATACGATGATTTTGTAATGTAGAAAATTAGGAAAGACAAAATTCAGGATGACTCGGCAATTTATTTGAGACAAGAATAATGATACAATTCCATGGCAAGATACTATTCCTTTAACTTCCAATTACCGAGGGAACCAATTAATATTGATTTTATTCAACTTATCGAGTATTTTTCAAGGGACCGGGAAAAAATGTTCACTAGATAAAACGATCATTTTGTAATGTAGAAAATTAGGAAAGACAAAATTCAGGATGACACGGCACACAGGGACCGGGAAAAAATGTTCACTTTATCGAGAGATTCAAATTTACGATTTTCAAATTATCAAAATATATCTATTATTTTTTTTTTATAAGTTTATAGAGAATTGTTTTAACAAATGTTCGTTAGACAAACCTTTACTCGGGTAAAACCCGGGCGAAGCCGGGTACGTCCGCTAGTATATATATATAAATATACAAGTATCAGAGTCATCAACAATTCTGTCGCCGTTTGCTTTTGGTTCAGTGGTATAATGCTCGCCTGCCACGCTGGCGCCCTGGGTTCGATTCCCGGCCGATGCATTTTTTTTTTTACAATTTTTAAAATTCATTTATATTATTAGAATACATGTGCTTTTCCTATCTATGTACATGTTTCCTATCTATTTATGGTCTATGTATACAAGTTATTTGCAAATTATGTTTAAAATTTGCCCTTTCGCTCGCAATTCTTTTAGATTGTAGATGTAGTCATATTAAAAACTTTGTTTTTGTTTCTCTGTTGCTTTATTTGACTATTTTTCTTTTCAATTTCCATGACTATTTTCATCCAATGTGATGGATCTTTAGGCTGGGCTGCCACAAAATGATTATTCCATTCTAATGGTAATCCATCTGTAAGCTTTTGTAATTTTTCTATATTATTGAGGCTTGTTTGATTTAATAGTCTAATTTTCTCTCTATAATAATCTTCGACTGTTTCTTCTCTTCTAAGCCTTCTTTTAGATGCTGCTACTATAGGATTTTCAACTTGGTAACCGAAACGCTGGATTAATTTAGACGTTAAAGTATCCCATTTTTTAATAGATGAATTGTCTAATATCTAATCAGCGAATCATTCCAAAGCATCTTTTGATAAATAGTAAATTAAATTATTGCTTCTTTCACTTTCATCTAGCTTGATAGTTTCTAATTCATATAGTTTAAGCCAGGATTCAGGACGAATTGAACCTTTCTCACCGCTAAATTTTTCTAATTTGTTTACGCCTGCCGCCATTTTACCTTTCTTGCATCGTAG
This sequence comes from Cordylochernes scorpioides, assembly GCA_030710605.1. Lineage (NCBI taxonomy): Eukaryota > Metazoa > Arthropoda > Arachnida > Pseudoscorpiones > Chernetidae > Cordylochernes > Cordylochernes scorpioides. The sequence goes on along the minus strand of CP092886.1, from coordinate 110,900,036 downwards.
CCTTTTGTATGGTATCCTTTCGTAGCTGCGCCAAAATTTAATGTAACATTTTTGAGTTAAGTGTTAAAATTTTGTAATGTTAAAATAAATTTTTACATTGTAAATTTATTTGTTGTTGTTTTATAATAATGAAGATGCAAATTACATTGTTTTTGTTGTTTATTTATTATCGTTTGTTTAGAAAAAAATTACATTGTTAGTGATGATGATAACAAAAATGACTTTTTAAATTAATATACAAAATTCATTGAAAAAAAAAATTAATTATAAAATTCACAAACGTGACAATATATATTAGAAAAAACAAGCTATACCATCTATGGATATTTGCATGTAAATGTTCAAACCATTTTATATACGTGTTTTCAAAATATATAATAATCATTTCCTTATTTTGAGAGAGAGAGAGTGAAAATAAAAAAAAATATTTAAATTTACATATTTCACAGTAATATATATTTATGAAAAAAACATTGATCATTTATATATAAATTTATATTTTCAAAGTTGAGCAATCAATAATTTTCAATGTGTAATTATAATTAACCACTAAATTATTTTTTATAATGATAAAAATTATTATTATTTATAATTGCGCTAAATTGAGCAAATTAAGGCTAGGAATTTCAATCAATTAGCCCACGGTAGTTGAGATAGTCTTAAAGAACTAGATAAATTTTAAACATTCTTCTTTACTGGAGACTATTTGGCTTAAACTGAAATTGTTCATTTGACATCGTTTTCTAAGGTATACAACAAGTGGGTACCCGATTAAGATAGGCTCTGGGTTATGAACATTTTGGTATTATAAACATAGTGCAGAATCTATTCTACCAAGTATATGTTGTAGGCGTTGAAGTCGCCATTCCCCGTAAAAAAATTAGTATACTTTAAAAATTTAGTCATGCAAATTTTGATAATCTTTAAAGGATTCTCTGAAATTATCATTAGAATATCAATAGTATTTTTTTTATTAATAAAGTTAATATTATTTTAGCTGGATCATTTATATTTGACTCTATTTCAACTTTGACAGAATTAAATCCGTAAGTCTATGTAATCTTGCAGGGACATGTGTGAAGTTCGATGATGTTGTATTGTAAACTGGTATACAGTGTTCGAGAATTATATACGGCATTGAATCCAATTTGTCTTAAGACCTCTTGTTTAAATATGGGTACCATAATGTTGAACCATAAGTTATTGTGCTTCTAAATAAGGCCTTATAGAATATTAATGATCGCCTGCAATCCAATCCCAACAATTTCTTTATTAATCTGAGGAAATATCTACTATCTTTACTTGTTTTTGAAATAATATTGCCAATATGTGGCATGATATCTAATTTTTCTTTCTTCGATGATTCTTTAAAGTCAACCCCAGTAATTGTGATCTTTCAACTGGTTTAATAAGGTTTTCTTACAAATTAATTATATCGTTTTTACAATTAAATAAAACTATAAAAGTCATTTCAAGTTTATTGTTTTCAAACAGGCCTTATTTTTCAATTGTATTCTTAAGATATGTTACATCAGTATTACAGCATATTACTGTTAGATTATCTGCATAACAAATCCTTTCGCTATTAGATTCCTAAAGGTAGGTTAAAAAGTCATTCATTATGATTTTCCAAATTTTCTGTGCGGATATCCTTTACCTTCCGGTTAGTGATGTAGGATTTTATAAGATTTATTATTGGTGCAGGTTTATTGTCTTCTCAAGTATTTTTATCACCATTGATCACTATATGCATTGTCAAAAGCTCCACTAATATCAATTGCAATTATAGCGGTATACCTCTTGGCTTTGTGATCTGAAGCAGTGTGAATTATATCAATTAATTCAGTTATTGTTGTTCCACATTTTGTGGAACTATGTTGACGATAACTGGAAAGCTTCATTTCCTCTGTAATATTTAATGAATTTATTGTTGATTATATATATATTTTTTTTTCTTTCCAAAATTTCAAATTATTTGAGTTTCGAAATAGAGGTCGATAGCTACCATAATCTTTGTAATCTGATTTACATGGCTTTGGGATGATCAACACCTCTGTTTTTTTTTTTTTTTTCGGGAAAACCCAAAAGTCCAACACAAACACCTATAATATATTTTAGTTGGAAATGGCACCACAAATTGTTTGAATGTATCATCATATTATTAGGAATATTATATATTCCTGGATATTTCTTCGGATTCAATTAATCAATGATAGTGGGGTTTTTTTTTGTGCGAGAGAGAATCTTAAAGTATAGCTCCTTGTGTTTGTATGCATCTACTTATATAATTGCCTTATTCTGTCTGTGTGAAGTTCACGGATAGATTTTGGTCAGAATGGATAAAATAAAAAAGTGTCAAGGGATGGGAATCGAACCCACGACCTTCCGCTTACCGGGCAGATGCCATGACCACTAGGCTACCCTGGACATATTTTTCCGTTCATAAATATAATATAAATATTTATATAATAACTGCTCTAATTTGAAATATATTTGGTAGGTTTTATTTATTTATATATTTTCATTTTTAGATATAACTGATCTAATTCGTCGTTTAAAATAACTAAAATAGTTCGCTTAATTACACATATAATATTAATATTTATATAATAACTGCTCTAATTTGAAATACAGGGTGATCCAAAAGTCCCGCACAACTTTAAAAATTAATAACTCAGCGAATATTTGCGCTAGAGCAATGCGGTAAACACCATTGTGTTCAGGATGCAATGGGATTTTTTATGGCAAATAATCAAAAATTCGAAATTGATTTTAGTTACAACTTTATTCGCTAGATGGCGCCCTACCAGAATCAGCGATTCAGCGGCCAAATTGTTTGATAAATTGAAAAATATAACTGAACGACACGTATTTTTACTTTTTGAATACCAGGAAAGAACCCTAATAATATCAAATCATAAATTAATAAAACACCATTTCGCCAAAAGTTAGAAGAAATGGTTAACGATTTTTTAATACAATCTGAGATATGTAAAATAGGTATATACAAATTAAAACATGTAGCAAAAAAAAACCTGATATTTTAGATGCGGTTTGCTGGAATCCTCTCAGCTATTTATATTTCGAAAATAATAATTATCTATTTTTTTTAAATTCAACTCTCTCTCAGTATCGATTATATTTATTTTAATTCATTTGAAAAACATTTATCTATCTCTGATGATTTATTTTAATCTGGAATGCCGTTTTTGTTTTTGTCGTGTCCAATAAAGAGCCTCAGATTCTTTTCGTTTGGCCAACAAAAAATCTCCAATTTATATACACATATATTCTTAAATAATGAGACTTTAAAGAATGCAAAAATTCATCTATTTACATACACAACACATCTCCCCCCTTAATAATACTCCAGTCGGTCTAGGGGTTTCCTGGCTCTCTGAGGTCTAGAACTGCGGACGGGCACTTGCACAGCGGCAGTCTCCGGTTTAGGAGTGCAAGAGGGCACGTGCACAGCAACAGGCCCTGGTATAGGAGTGCAAGAGGGTACGTGCACAGAAGCAGTCTCCTCTTTGTTTCCTGATGTAACCTCTGGAACCTCCTCTTCACTTTATTTCTGACTTCCACCTACAGGCTTCTCTCCTGATGTTCGAGGAAGTATCAAATTTCTTGTCTCCACTTGTTTCTTTCTCACAGGTCGCAATTGATTGATATGCCTCTTATACACGACGCCCTCGCAACTTATAAGGTAGTGACAGTAGCTCAATAATACAAAAATGGTACCTTTTTACCGTTTAGGTCCAGTTGCATAGTTGCGGAAATAAACCTCGCAAATTTCTCTAAGATGACTTATAATCGTTTTTCTGGTAATATCTTTGATGATAAAAATTTCTATCCACTTTGAGTATGCGTCCACGAGAACCAAAAACATTCTTCCCATGAACGGACCCGCTAGATCAAGATGAAGTCGATGCCACGGTTTTTCGGGCCAAGTCCATTCCGAGATGGTAGCCGGGGGCATGCTTGCCGATTCTTGGCATACTCTACATTCTCTAGTTAACTCCTCGATGTTACTGTCTATGCCTGGCCACCAGAAAATACCGTCTGGCAATCATATTCATTTTAACAATCCCCATGTGTATTTCATGCAAGTCATTTAAAATTAAAGATCTTAATTTTTGGGGAATTACCACTCTTTCACGCCATTGAAGACAACCAAACTCCAAACTTAATTCCTCATTGATCTTATAATGAGGAGCTAGTGGGTTTTCTCTCGGTACCCTTGTTAATTTCCAGTTGCCTTCTCTAACATTCCTTAATACTATAGACAGTATTTTATCTTGGGGCGTCTCATATGCCACCTCCATAAAAGAGAACGGTACCTCATTCGACTTCCTAAGAAGAAGTACCTGGTCTTCATCAAGAGACTCCCTGACACTTGATTCTAAAGGAAGACGTGACAATGCGTCAACATTGGAATTATCACTAGTTTTTCGAAATTCCACAGTATAATTAAATGCAGCTAATTTTAAGGACCATCTTTTAATTCTGGATGATGCACATATGGTAATTGGTTTATGAGGTGAAAATATATGAATTAAGGGTCGGTTGTCTGTGACCAATAAAAATTTTCGTCCCAGTAAGTATTGTCTGAATTTCTCAACGCCAAAAGTTATGCTCAACGCTTTCTTTTCTAGTTGAGAGAAACGTTTTTCCGCTTCAGTTAATGTTCTAGAAGCAAAAGCTATAGGGCATTCTTCCTTTCTATCATTTCTATGACTCAGAATTACGCCTAGTCCATAGTCTATTAATAATGATTTACATTTTTAAATAACATTCGATATTTTTTCGTCCAATTCCATCTACAATTCTTATTCAAAAGTTGATAGAATAGCGCTAAAATGTTTGCTATATTCTTTATGAATCTATAATAATAAATTAAGAGTCCTATGAAAGATCTCAATTGCGAAACATTCTTTAGGTTCAGGGGGGCCTCTATCACTGCTTTAATTTTATTTTCTAAGGGATGCAGTCCATATTTATCCATTTTAAACCCTAAAAATTCCACCGATTTCTTTTTAAATTTACATTTATATGTGTTTAACTTTAAACCTTTTTATAGCAATCATCTAAACACTAGATCCAACTTTTGTTCATGATCTTCAAAGTCTTTTCCTGCAACCAAAATATCATCTATGTAGCAGGCCACACCTGGCAAATCAGAAAATAGGCCTTCCATAATCCTCTGAAATTTATTTGGTGCTACCGCTACGCCATATGGTAGTCTTTTATAAGAAAACAACCTCTTTGTTGTGTTTATATCAACAACAGCTTTGGCTTCTTCAGCTAACATTACTTGTAAGTAAGCCTGTGATAAGTCTAGAGTCGAAAGTACGGTGCTTGTAGATAATTTTTAAAAGATCTCATCGATCGATGGAATGGGATACCTATCTAATTCTATTGCTTTATTAGCTGTACATCTAAAATGACCACATATCCTTACACTACCATCCTTTTTTGATGCCGGTACTATTGGAGCGGTCCAATATGCATGAACTATAGGTTATAAAATGCAAGAATTCACTAAACGATCAATTTCATTCTCTACTTTGTTTTTTAGAGAGAAAGGTAAACTTCTGGCCTTACGAAACACAGGAGTCACATCCTTTTTAAATCAAAATTTATTCTAACGTCCTTTAGACAGCCCAAATCTTTTTTAAACAAATCTGCATACCTATCCATCAAATATTTATATATTTAAATATATTTATATTATATTCATTATTTAAAATATTAATGCTAAACAATATAGAATAATCAAGTTTCAACTGTTTAAGCCATTCTCTTCCTAATAAAATTACCTGGATTTTTTCATTTACAACTATTAATCGTAAATATTGGTTGGCTTCTTTTACAAAAAAAAAATTATTTGATCTATAATCTCTATTGATTTACCACAAAAGGATTTTTATCTTAAATTTGTTGGAAATAATCTTTTACCTTGCCAATAATTCTTATAAATATATTTAGGTATTAACGTAACTGGACTTCCTGTATCTATTGTAAAGCACAAAGAATAATCATCTACTGTTAAATTTATTGCGGCATCAGTTTCGCCCTGTACAGAATATATAGAGTCCTCTTGTACAAATTTACATCCCCACATTCTTTTACTAGCTTTGCAGACCCTACTTAAATGACCCAGTTTATTACATTTTAAAACAAGTCATTGTTCTATGAGGTAAAACAGATGCCACGTGTGAATGTCTTTTACCACATCTATAACACACTATTTTGCCTTTGCCACTTTGCCTGAAAGGCCTATACTGCGCCGTACTATTATTGTACTCACCCTTTTTATCCTTTCAATTCACAGGGGATATCTTGGCCACTAATTTATCTTGTAATTCTCTTGTATTTATCTCCGCCAATTCGAACGAGATCGCCACTGCAAAAACTTTATCCAGGGTGACATCGTCGTCCTCTTGTAGTAGCTTCTTTTGCAGGATTTCCGACTTGATTCCAGCCACAAAACGGTCTCGCATCATGGTTCCCAACATATCGACGAAATTACAATTTATTGCCAAATGTTTCAATTCTCTAAGATATTCCGAAATTGATTCTCCTTCCTGTTGAATTCTCTTTTAAAATCTGCATCGCTGTGGTATCACTTTCTTCTTTGGATCCAAATGCAGCTTAATTCTTTGAATGATAGTATCATAGGGTTGATCTTTCATTAGACCAGGAAGAAAATGTCGTTTCCCTGCTTCAAAGTTTCAGAATCTGGTAGCGAGGTAAAAATCAGCACTTTAATCTCCTCCTTCAGATGCCAAAAAGAAAGCCTCAAATTTTTGTACAAAAAGATCGAAGTGTCCTCCACTGGGCTATAGCATCTAAAAGGTACTATTAACTTTGAACTTGTCATGCTGATCTTTTCTACTCCTTTGTTTTCTTGATCCAGATAGTTTAAAAGATATAAGCTTAACCCATTTTCCTATATTTCCTCTCCATAATCCGAGAGTCAGATTTGTTTAAAAGATGTAGTTGTTATACTTGCATAGACGCCGTTTTCCTTAGCTTTTTACTGGCTCTGTAGATCGCGCATCCTCGTCGCCACTTTTGTTGTGTCGTAATTAGACGTACAAGAGCTCAAACAAGAGCCAACAACAAATGTCCAATTTATATATACATATATTTTTACACAATGAGGCTTTAAATAATACAAATAATATTCATCTATTTACATAAACAACGGTTAATATATAGTGAGAAGAGTAGAGGACTGATATATATAACTGATCTAATTCATCTTTTAAAATAACTGCTCTTGAAATATTTGGTATGTTTTATTTATTTATATATTTTCACTTTTAGATATAACTGATCTAATTCGCCGTTTAAAACAACTGCTCTAATTCGAAATATTTGGTATGTTTTATTTGTGTTCACTCTATTTCTATTTATTTGAAGTATTATAATTTCCATGTTTCAAAAACCTTTTTCAAAAAGGTCGTTAGAAATATGTAAGGCCTGAAATAGCTTTACATGCCAATATTTAAGATGCCAAGCGTAGCTTAATGGTTAGGTGTGCGGCTTCGTATTTCCACAACCTTGGTTCGAAACTTAGCCTGGGTGTTTTTTTTTATATTATTGAAGCAAAGTTATTTTACAGTACCGAAATTTCCATACATAGGTAAAAAAATTACGAGGAAAACGATAGGCTATTTTAAATTATATATAAATTAAATATTAAAACTATATATTCAAATTATTATGTTTAGCTCACGAACAGCGCCCTCTATCAAGGTTATAAATACGTTTAAAATCGATATCTTCTCAAAATTTTATTAATAATATTTTTCGCTTAATAATTAGAATACTTGATCTAAATCGAAATATTTATAGACGCTCGCTCGATTTGAAGATTTACACATGTGTATATCGTAACTAATCTGACTGTAAAGTTTGGAGCGGGGCGTTTCACAAGAGTGACATCCACGGCGCCAAATTTATAATTGTAACGAATAGTGTTTGAATAAAACATTTAATCGGGTAAACCCGGGCGTTGCCCGGGTCATTCGTCTAGTATTCAAATAATCACCAGAGTTGTCGCCAGCAAAAAGAGTCACTGTTAATTCTGTGGTTTTCTATTGTTCATGGTAAGTGGTATTTCTCAATTTTTAAAAATATTTTTTATAGATTCCCAAAAAGATTAGTCGAAATATTTTCTTCCAGGAAGAATTTTCATTCCCAATATTTCTTCGAACTTTCTAATCTCCCTTGAAAATACTTCATTTATTTTTATTTTCGAAATTATTCTATTAAATATCTTGAAGAGTTTCGAGTTCGGTAATAAATATTTTTTCATATAGTTAAATAGTTTTTTTAGCAACTTCAGCTCTGGGTTCCATCATTTGACTCTACCGCATTTTGGAGTTATATTATTTTTCAGTTTCAGTGTGGACTAGGCAGGTTGATTTAGAATATTCGAAAATAATTTTATCGTTTGATCAACTATACTGATGTGGATATATTAACCGATAAGCTTGCAATTTCTTATTGTTTGCGTCATTCACATTCTGTGTAAATTACGTTGCCATTCTGCTCTTTTATCATTGAATTTCTAATTTGAAAATAAGGTTGTGGCTGAAAATTGTTCAGTCATACGTACATCAAATTTTATCGGGGCATAAAAAGATATTTGTAATTTTTGTTGTGTACTCCATTTCTTAATAGTTGTATTTTTTTTTATTTTGTCAATGTTAAATCAATTACACTGGTATTCCTTTATGTTGGGGTTTTATCCTTGTGTATAATTAGATTAGTAACATCGATAATGGGAAATATTCTATGATCGTTGTAATGTCTTTAAATACTACCATAACGGAGATCTCGCATTGAAGTTTCCACAGAGAATCAAAGTTATATTCCCCCTACAATATGTAGTTTATTATGTAAATAATGTTTCTCTTCTCGTATTCTTTGTTCATGGAGTATGTATACATTATAAAGTATAACATATTTTGCATTAGTGTAAAGCTTAATAGTTTTTGCGAAATAATTTGTAAATATAGTAATGGATTCCGTCTGAAGACTACTAATATTGACAATTATGGCTGTATTTAGAGTATTTTCTATTTAATATTTTTAGCAGACAAAAAATAATTAGATATTTAGGATTCGAATTTATGCCATACGTTCAGCGATTCTCTGTCGCTCCTTAAAGAAACAATTTTTTGCTAATATTTACTTTTTAAATTTTTGGATAACCTGATATTTAAAAGCGTGGTGCTAGCAGTGCTTTTATACTACAGACAACGAAATATAAACAATAAGAAATTAAATTCACATATTTTTCAAAATTTTTATTTTTTTTTTTGTTTCTATTGTGTTGTTTGGAGTATCGAAGCGCTGCTGGCCCCAATCTTTCTAAATATCATATCATTCAGAATTTTATTAAAAGTGAACATTATCAAAATAGTTACTTAAAAGGACTGACAGCGGGTCGCCGAAACAATGTAAGTAAAGTTCTATATAAAAGTTGTGATATAAAAATAATTTAGAACTCATTTATAAAACCAACCTACAAAATGGCGTTTTGCCCAATTACTCTCTGTGCCTTTTTCATTTAGGTACGGAATATATCATCAAAATTAATTCATCCATTTTTGTTTAGTCAACAACCTGGTAATCACACACATATATACATGCATACAGTCTAACGGTGCTTTTTAAAAAGTTTTTATTTAACTTGCTTCCATGTCTGTCTATTGACAAATCTTGTAATCAATTTTTGTTATACTTCTATAGAGCACGTAATCTGAAATTTCCTTCCCTTTTTAGACCCTGATGACAATAGAAGTTGACAAATATTTATACTTCTGGGTTGCCAGGATGGCCGGGAACGTACGAATTTCCTAATTGTGTTTCGAATTTTGCCATTTAATTTTAGTGTGCTTTAAGAGACCATATAGAATTATGATATTTTACACATTGCCTCAGTCCAATTAAAAATTCAAATATACAAATATTCTGACTTTTGGATGGTCAGGGTGGTCGAGAATGAACAAATAAGTTTCTTATTAGGTGTCTTATGTTTCAACTCAAAAACTGTTGGGAGTTGCTAATTCCTTTTTTTCATAGATTGTTCAAGACCTCAAACGAGTTACATATCCAAACATTCAGGTTCCTATCTAAAGCCCCCTTGGAATTACAATCAAATAACTGTCAAAGTCAATATATTAATGTATCTGTTATAATCCAGTAATTCCCTCGATTCCAATATCATCACGCATATATTTATATTCATTACGTATATATGAGGAAGGGTCAATAAGTTCTATGAAAAAGCCTATAAAGCTATTGTTGTCAAAAAGAACTTAAAATCCCTAGCATACATTTTTGGTGTAAACATCTGGTACCCCTGTTGCAAATTGGCGCCTTTGTAGCACTTACCGCGCATGCGCAAAACATGAAAACAAATGGCGGCGACTATTGGAGGGTTGTCAAGCATTGAGAAACGATCTATTGTTAAATTTTCAACCAAAGAAGGTGTGAAACCTAACAAATGATAATTCAAGACCATACATTTCACGACACACGTATATCTATTCTATTCTATATACATTTACGAGCGTCATGCGTCATTCTTCAATTCTTCATCTCTGTCACCGTTTGCTTTTTTTTTTTGGAATGGCGCTCTCCTAATGGTTGGCTACGATCACGTGGCTACGATGGCGCCGCCACTACGAGAGGCACTTTGTTTTTGACTTTGCCCCCCCCCTCCCCCCCACTCGCTCTTTGGTTGTTGTAACTATTGTGTTGGAGCGGGTCGTTCCTTAAATAAATGCATATATTAGTTAATAACTAAATGGAATCCTCTCTTTCTTTTTCCCAGTAAGAGACGCCTACGGAAGCCAACAGTACATAGACAGATAAAGCACATAGGCTATAGTTATTAACTAATATATGCATACATTTTAGGCGCCAATTTATAATTGTAACAAATAGTATTTGAAACAAAACATTCAATCGGGTAAAACACGGGCGTTGCCCGGGTTTTACCCGATTAAATGCTTTTATTCAAATACTATTCGTTATAATTATAAATTGGCGCCGTGGATGTCATTCTTGTGAAACGTCCCGCTCCAAACTTTATGTCTGAGAAGCGATATTTTTATAAAGAGATGATCTGGCTTTGTGTCTTCTGCTCGAATGAATGTTTTTCTGTTAGAATTTTGTTCCTGCATACTAAAAATGAACTGGCTTCACCCGTTGGCTCTGCTTTTTGAAATTTTTTCGGATATAATTTTATATCTGATTTTTTTTTTTTTTGCTTATCCCTAGTACACGTGGTACAGGCCATGATAATCATGGTGGGCAGTTAACGACTGCTTTTACTGTAAGCGCACCACATGTCTACACATGTGAAAAGCAGTTCGACTTTGCACTTACAAATGTGCCAGAGCCCCGTTTGGTTACTTGCACTCGCTGGTGGGGTTGGACTTTTGCAAGAATCGGGGGCCATTGAAGCTTTTTTTTTAACAGAAAAATCTGATAAATCTGATAATTAAATATGATACAGCAATATTGTCATCATCATTTTCTGAATAAAAACAACTACTTTTTCCCAGAACCTGTCAATTTATTTTTCTTGACTAAAAATCCGAAAAATATATTTTCCAGATTTTTCTCTATGTCCTGTTAAAACACGTTTTACATGTCCATTAGGTCAGCTGATATTACCTCCCATCTTCACCGCTAGAGGCGCTGCTTGCGAGCGAAAAGGCAAATTTTAAACGCAATTTGCAAATAACTTGTATACATAGACCATAAATCTGTACATAGACAGGAATAGCACATATATTTTAATAATATAAATGAGTTTTAAAAATTGTAAAAAAAAAAATGTATCGGCCGGGAATCGAACCCAGGGCGCCCGCGTGGCAGGCGAGCATTATACCACTGAACCAAAAGCAAACGGCGACAGAATTGTTGATGACTCTGATACTTGTATATTTTAATGAATGTATGTGTGTCTGTCCTTTATGCCTGACCAAACCACTCATTGGAACGCCATGAAACTTTGGGAAGTTATTTAGTATAGTACTGGGAAGGTTTCTAGCAAATAAAATTTTTGAAATAACTTTTCGCCTAAAAATAATCAAGATAAATATTCTAATTTATCTGTTATATTTCAACAATCTGCTCTAAATATTATCATGATGATACGATGATTTTGTAATGTAGAAAATTAGGAAAGACAAAATTCAGGATGACACGGCAATTTATTTGAGACAAGAATAATGATACAATTCCAAGGCAAGATACTATTCCTTTAACTTCCAATTACCGAGGGAACCAATTAATATTGATTTTTTATTCAACTTATCGAGTATTTTTAAGGGACCGGGAAAAATGTTCACTTTATCGAGAGATTCGTTAGACAAACCTTTACTCGGGTAAAACCCGGGCGAAGCCGGGTACATCCATACAAGAATAATGATAAAATTGCAAGGCAAGATACTATTCCTTTAACTTCCAATTACCGAGGGAACCAATTAATATTGATTTTATTCGACTAATCGAGTATTTTCCAAGGGACCGGGAAAAAATGTTCACTTTATCGAGAGATTCGTTAGACAAACCTTTACTCGGGTAAAACCCGGGCGAAGCCGGGTACGTCCGCTAGTTTATTAATATATATAACGCTGTGAATAGTTCCCTTTTATATATTAATTTTTTGTTACTTTTAACTAATTAATCAATTTTGATTAATAATAATTCAAATTATCAACAATAGTCCATTGTGTGTCTGCAACTTTGTAATATATTTCAATAAATATATAGTCCCAAGCCAAAAGAACAAAGTGACCAATTTCAGTTACTCTTTTGCTTACGTCACTTCCCACATCGTGCGAAGAATTGACCAATTCTCTTCGAGCAGACTTGCGACTATTTAAGGCCTAATCCCCAGTGATAACGACTTTTTTTAAAACTTTAATTCAAATTTCTTCCAATTATCACCGTAAATCTTGTAATTATATTTTAATAAACTTCCAGAGCACGCAGAAGTCTGGAATTGTGTACACTTATTCGAAATCTTTCTCTCTCTCTCTCTCTTGATGACAATTCAAGTTGATAAATTTTCAGACTTCTGGGTAATTAGAGTGGTCAAGAACGGACTAATAAGAGGTTAAATAAAAATGAGGAGTAATTTTTGCGCACACAATATACATATACATATATACAAAATACATATACAAGTACATTACATATTTACACATTACATATACTTGTACATATGTGTATATAGATAAAACATTAATAAAGTTTAGAAATTACTGTCGTTATAGACCTGTTCGTAGAGCGAAATAATGATCTGGTTCGTAAAATATAAATCCAGACCACATCACAGCCAGCATTCTATTAAAATGTGGTCGGGAATGAACTAATTTTCACACTTACTTTCAATATATTTTTGTGATAGATTTTTAATATAATCCCAGACCACATAGAAATCTTAAATTTTGCAAACTCGCTTAATACAGCTTTCAAAAAGCAAAAGTAATTAATATAAAACTTCTAGGTGACCGTGGTGGTGGTGACGTGGTAAGCACGGGGGAGAATACCATTGTTTTGACGCCTCCACGAGGAACGGCCATTTTCATCCATCTATTTTCATCAAACCTTTTTAAACTCTACTAGATTTTAATTTGAAACAATAATAATTAACATTGCTATTTATTTTTATATTTTATCTGTAATAATTAAAATACCTTGGAATGAATAATTGAATCATTTCTTCAAAACCAGACGAACCACCACAGTTTTGGCGCAGCCGGCAAGTATTTTCAATTATTCAAGCATCAAAAAGATTTTATTCATTTGAATATTATATTTATTTCAGTCATATTGTGAACATAATTTGGATTTTAATAATTTTTAAGCAAAAAATTGAATACTGAAAAAAAAAAACCTTTTTTTTAGAATAAAAATAATATCTAATATTATTATATGTGTCGAAAGAAAATATCTTAAAATTGCAAAAATACAGCGGGGATCAGAAGGATATTCGTGCCCAGAGCTGAGTAAAACTTTTTGAATTACATGTTACAGATGAAGATAAAGGAAAGTTGTTCTTTTACTATCTAGAAGGAAGAGCTTTAGAATGGTATGCTGATGAAATTGCAGGAACAAATATTAATCAATGGGTAACCATCAATCAAAAATTTATTACAAGATTTGGATCATCAACAGCAACACCATTAATTGATGCACAACGGAGGTATCTTGCCGCGATGAATCCGTCAATGACTATTTTCAGTCCAAAAGCCGGCTTCTAAAACAAACTTCCTTATCCAAAGTCGAACAGATCCAGATGTTGACGGAAGGATTATAATCCTTCCGTCAACATCTGGATCTGTTCGACTTTGTGGTAATTACCAGCACAATGGAAGATAAGCTTAGCCCCAATACATTTCGAAGATATAAAGACTTGGGTAAGTGCAACCTTAAAATTGGAGGCTGCTGTTAGCTCCATACAAAAGAACTCCAAATCAGCCTTCGGCGATAATAAATTTAAAGACTTTAAATCTGCTACCTCTTACGTCGCTTCACCTCCCAAGCTACCATACCCGTGCAGATTTTGCAAAATGCGAAATTTAAATAATTTTCATTGGCATAATGAATGCCCATATAGACCCAAAACATTCCCTAAAGAAACCGCTACTGAGTTGGAATGTTTTGCCATCATCGAAGCAGTCAGACATTTCAACAACTACCTAGACAAGACATTCCAAATTGTCACTGATCATAGTGCTTTAAAATGGCTATTGAATCATAAAAACCCTGGGGGAAGACTTTTCCGATGGTCAATGGAGCTATCTTCTAGATCGTTCACCATTATCCACAGAGCAGGAGGACAGGAAACACATGTTGACGCACTTTCCAGGAATCCAGTGTGCACATTCATAACCGAAGATAAGATGAAGATTGCTCAACAACAGGCAGACTTGCGATTTGTAAAGAACCCTCAAATTAAAAGTGGCATTGTCACTATATGAATTCGAGGCCATTCCAAAGCAGTTGTACCTGATTCCCTACGGGCAAAATGTCTTCACCACTTTCATGATGACTTTGGATATCCTGGAAAAAACAAAACATTGAAGCTGATTTCCACATATTACTGGTGGCCACAAATGCTCAGGACCATAAAAGAGTATGTTTCCTCATGTAAAGTTTGTTAGCTCAGCAAACAGTCAAACCAACCGACAATCGGCCACTACCAAATACCAGACAGCGACCTCCAACCATTTGACCTCATTGGACTCGATTCAATTGTTTTGGGGAATGAAGCCTAGAACACCAGACATAAGTATCTCCAGGTGATCATAGATCACCATAGTCGTTACATTTGGGCATGTCCCACAGCATCCAACAATTCAGCTGCCATCCTCAACATCCTTAGACAGCTGTTATCTTCTGGAGTACCAATCAAACGTATTCTGACAGACAATGGTTCGAATTTCACAAGTAGAAGCATCAAATATTTTCTGTCGGAAAATAAAATTGCCCATTCCCTTGCTACCCCATACCATCCTCAGACATGTGGAATGATAGAAAAGGCTAACCATACCCTTCTCACAAGATTGAGAGCTGCAATTTTGGAGAAACCGAAACAAAAATGGTCGACACTTGTACCATTTATTGTCAAGACATACAACCAGACCCCACATGAAGTAACAAAATTCAGCCTAAAGTTTCTTCTGTATGGGATTGATGAATCACCATCTTTTGCTGACTATCCCATCACTTTAGAAGAAACAAGAGGTCTGACTCGCGAGAATACCAGAAAATCTCAGATAAAGAGGAAGAACCATCATGATGATAAACATCCAGATGTGGAATTCTCTGAGGGAGATCAAGTTTTGAGGACTGTTGCAAAGCACCATCCATGCATGTCTAAACTCAGCCCAAGACAACAAGGCCCTTTCTTCGTTGAGAAGAAGATCAGCAGTCTATTCTATGACATCCAAGACACCGAAGGACGAGTGTACCGGGCTCATGCTTCTCAACTTCGATCTTTCAAGAACAGGGAGTCCTTGGGAGCCGGGGGGTGTGACGGTGTTTTGACAACCGCCAATTTTGAACAGCCCTTTCAACCGCCACCACCTCGGCCGGCTGGGTAAGCTAAGTCGGCGCATGCGCGGCGGTGGTGGTGACGTGGTAAGCACGGGGGAGGATACCATTGTTTTGACGCCTCCATGAGGAACGGCCATTTTCATCCATCCATTTTCATCAAACCCTTTTAAACTCTTCTTTACTAGATTTTAATTTGAAACAATAATAATTAACATTGATATTTATTTTTATATTTTATCTGTAATAAAATTAAAATACCTTGGAATGAATAATTGAATCATTTTTTCAAAACCAGACGAACCACCACAATATTACGACCGAGTTTTTATTTTTATCACTATGTATATTTAACACCACTGGAACTTCACACCACTTTGAAGATAGGCGTGAGGATAGAACAATTCTTGGCAAGAGCTACGGACGCAAAGACAACGAGAAAAACAACTACGAGGACGACAACATATAAATAAACTTGGCAAATTCTGAAGGTAACTATTTAATTATTTATTTTTTAAATTTACCTTTATTATGGAAACCGAATCGGAAAACACATAAAATACCAACAAAGAGGAAATAAAGATCGATTTTCCTGCAAATCTGCAACTTGGCGTAACCAGTCCACCCCTCTATACATCCTATGTACAACTTGTTATGTCAAAGGTCACAGAGGTATTCTGGTGAATGAACCAGCAGGCCGAAGAGCTAAGCCTGATGTACCTTCTAACTTATACACCGTATTTCAAAATCGTTCCATAAAACACTGCCCACAATAAAAGAACTCGGCTCATACAGAATCTAGAGACTGACCTATACATTATTCTATATACAGTTACGAGCGTCATGCGTTCTTAATTCTTCAGTTTTCATCTCTGTCACCGTTTGCATTTTTTTGGAATGGCGCTCTCCTATTGGTTGGCTACGAACACGCCACCTTTGCCCCCCCCCCCCCCCCCCCCCCCCCCCCCATCATGCCCCCCCACTCGCTTTTTGGTTTTTGTAACTATTGTGTTGGAGCGAGTCGCTCCTTAATTAAATGCATATATTAGTTAATAACTAAATGGAATCCTCTCTTTCTTTTTCCCAGTAAGAGACGCCTACGGAGGCCAACAGTACATAGACAGATAAAGCACATAGGCTATAGTTATTAACTAATATATGCATCTACATAAGGCGCCAATTTATAATTGTAACAAATAGTATTTGAATAAAAACATTCAATCGGGTAAAACACGGGCGTTGCCCGGGTCATTCGGCTAGTGGACTATATAAATAGCATTCTCTGAAGAATTACAGCCACACCTAGAATTTTGATCTCAGTGCTCCCAATAATGTAACATAAATGCACTTCAACAACCATCCTAACCGGCCATGGCCACGCATAAGCATACTCAGCGAAATTTTGAAAGAGGATCGATCTTCCCCAACTGCTAGAATTAAGACCAAGCAGTGAATCATTTTCTCTTCATCTGCTCAACTTTCCAATACCAAATATTTCAAACAGCCATTTTCCTATGAATTACCCATGTTTCATTCATGTGAGTGTATATATATGAAAAATAAAAAGACATATCCTGACCGCTTACATTAGCATTCTAGAAGGCAGAGCGCCGTCTAATGGAAATCCAAATTTTTCTCTAGACTGTATTCTCTCTCAAGTCGGTCAGATTTATTTTTCAGAATTTAGAAAGAAATATGAAAATAATACTTCTACACAATTCGTTTTAGCAATCATTGTTGAAACTGCAAAACTATTAAGTACAAATTTTCAATTTATAATCATTTTAATTGTTTAAACTACCTGTTTATTTCAAGCCAAATGTATCAAACAGCCAGGTGAAATGTGTATAATGACCCAACCTAATATCCGAAATGTGGAGAAAGTTTTATATAACCGCGTGGAACAACTTCCATCCGAGTGAATATTTCACCAATAGGCACAAGAGAAACTCGTGATATTTGTGCATATCAGTCCTTACTTCCTCTGGAAATGGATTGGTGGAACGCGCTGTCCATGAACTGAAATCCCGCATTAAATGTTATGCTAAGTTTCCTAAATGCTCTAAATGCTGCTTTAACGCTGTTATCAAGCTTAAATATCAATCACCTTAAATACTCGGAATTCTATTCTTGGTTAAATAAAAATACACAATTACACAATATTATCAGGGAGTGGTGAATTGTGAATTCGCCCCAAGTGGCTGAAACGGAGAACACTAACACATATGAGGATCATTATAGAAAGAGAATACCATGAGGTTCATTGTAGATTGAGAACGCAAATGAAGCTCATTATACAGGGTGTACCAGGTAAATTGGGAATTTCAACAATGGTATTTTAACTGAAATTTTTCGCAAGTAAAAATTAAAATATCCGAATGAAATTTGACACAGTAGTAGATAAAAGGATATAGTTTTTATTTATTCAATGTAGTTTCCATTATTAGCTACAACAGTCTCGAAGCGAGTGCGGAATGAAGCACAGGCCTTGGCGACGATGACCTTGTCCATTTGGGTCATCACCGTGTGAACTGCTTTCTTGACAGACTGGATGGTGGTATGAGGAGCTTTGTTGACATCTCTCTCAACAACGCCCCATACATAGTAGCCGAGGGGATTGCAATCTGGAGAATTAGGGGGCCAAATATCAGGACCCCAGTGACTAAGGACGTTAAGTGTCAGCCACGATTGTGTCTTTTTTGCCTTATGGGCTGGAGCTGAGTCCTGTTGGAAGACATACTTCCTTCCTGCGGCCACCATGTCCATCCAAGGCTTCACAACGGTCTCCAGAACATTGATGTAGGTGTCAGCGTTCATCCTAAGGCCCTTCTCAAAGAAATGGGGAGGCATGACATCACCTTCACTGCTGATAACGCCAAGGACCATTACGGAGGCAGGAAATTTCGTGTGCATCACGACAGGTAACTCTGAGGGGTCTTTACAGATCCAGCGATCATTCCTGGGATTTACCTTTTGGTCCACGTCAAAGTTCTTTTCGTCAGAGAAGAACCTTAGCATGCCAAAAGAGTCGTGTTTCAGGTTGTTGAGGAGGGCAGCAGCCTTTCCTTTTCTGTTATTCTTCATATTCTCAGTCAGCAACTGACCTTTCCGAAGGGCATAAGACTTGAGACCAAGGTCCTCATGGATAGTTCTGACAATTGTCATAGAGCCAACGTCCATTTCCTTGGCTATGGCCCTCATGCTCTTCCCAGGGTTTCCATCAATCTTCTCCTTGACATTTTTGACAAATTCTTCGCCTCTTACCCTGTCCAATCGACGCGAGTGCTTTTTCCTTGTAGCTATCCCCTCTTTGTTACTGTCGGCCTCATCAAACTGCTTCTTGACACGATAAATAGTGGTTTTGGGCAACTTAAGAAAATCCACTATCTCTTTGGGGCTCCTTCCGGCGCGCAGAGCAACGATGATGGCAGCTCGATTTTCAAATTCTCGGTTACTCTTCATCACTACACTGCGCACACATGTACTGTTGCATTTTACATGAATATGGCTACGTAATGAAAAAAATACAAGTTTTTAATCTCAAGTAGTTTTTGTTTTATGGACTGTCAAAGTTAGTCCCAATTTACCTGGTACACCCTGTAGATTGAGAACGCTAATGAAGCTCATTATAGATTGAGAACGCAAATGAAGATCATTTTAGATTGAGAACGCAAATGAAAAAAGATCATCATAGAATTAAAATATGATTTTATTACAAAAAGAGAAACCTCGAAGAGACCGCCAGATATCAACCCAAAGACCTAATTCTAATCAAGTATCTAAAAGCTGAAAAAATATACATTTTCAACTGCCCCACACACAGGATCTAATCTAAAAAGTAAATGTCAAGTAGGTCGTATATAAAACTGAAAGATAAAAACCTAAAGTTCTATAATGTTTAGACTCATGAGACACACGTGTATCATGTATTATGTTGCAATCATTTTATTGAATTTCACACCCTTTTTGATTTTTGTATTTCAGAAAGCGGTCTCTAAAGGCGCATTCAAAATAGTACAATATGCATTTTTATACTATTCTAATATCCAAGCTATGCAAATTGATCTCCCTCAATAAATAACGATGTGAGTATTTAGAATAATGGTTTGCTAGAGCCTGGTAGATAGATTCAAGTTACGATGTTGGATCTCTCTTAATTAAAGAAGTAGGATAAAAGAGCGATTGCTGGCCCGTCTCTGTTACATCGCCAATAACAGGCGCCAATATCAAAGCCATGTAAGGTGAGAGAGACTCCAGAAAAATTGAGAAGTTCTTTAGTTATATCGTCGGCTCTCTCCGCCCCATGTGCGAGAGCCTGATGTTATAGTAGTATTAAGTCATTATATATTCTAAGTAATTTTCTGATATCTTTCGTATATTTATTGGTATATATATATTTATGAATGAAATACACCATTTATATAGACACTCATGGAAAAGCTTAAGGAAGTGGAAGGTTTTTGTTGTCGCCGGTCGTCTGTTTTTGAAGGAGACAGAATATTTTTTTTTCACATTTGGTTATCTCGTGGGTCTTCAATGAATGTTAATGATATCAAATATATATTTTAAAGTCATATATAAGACTAAAATATAATAAGGAAAGTAAGAGAAATATAATGAGTAAGATAGGTTTATATCATTAGTTTGGAAGTAAATAATATGAATGTATCAATAAATATTTAAAATGTTCAAAGGGGCAAGATTTAACAACAGCACCAGGCATTTAAATCGGCTTTGACACGTCATGCGCTTGTCCAAAAAAAAAACTGGGGTAACGAACTAGATATTATTGAATCTCGCACAAATAGAAAAAGGTAATCTAGAAAGAGTGAAGTTTTGTCAATTTAGTTTTTTTTGGTTGTTTTGCTATTTTAAATAATATTTATTAGTAAAATACGAATATACTCCTTGTAAAAAATGAAAGAGAACATTATATATACAAAGAATAATAGAGAAAGGTATATTTCGAAATGGAAGGGATTGATAAGATATGTAATTTAAGACTTTGCAATTTGTCAGCAACCACAATGCCAAAATTGTATAAGCCTTTAAGAAGAAAATGTTAATTATAGGATGTTTATGTATTCATGTGGTTGGACATTCAATTTTTTTTTTGCTAACTGTGACTGTTCAAAAAAAAGGATAATTAGGCATAAGATAAAATGATTTTAAAAGACTTCTCTTCAACTGGTCACTGCCTTTTACCGAGTCTTCTTTATTTGACGCCATTTTTAAGCTACATAATTTGTGTTGCTATGTACCACATGGTATGTAAAATATCATATGTAAGGTACGGCATATATATACAGGGTGTACATCAGTTAAATTGGGAATAAAAACAATTGAAAATGTTCACTGAAATTAATTGCAATAAAAATAGAAAATAAAATTAAAATGAAATTTGGTATAGTTATAAGAAAATAGGTTTTATTTATTCAATGTAGTTTTCATTATTAGCTAAAATAGAGTCGAGGCGATTGAGGAATGAAGCACAGGCCTTGGCGAAGACTATCTTGTCCATTTTGGTCATCGCCGTGTGGTCCACTTTTTGACAGACTAGATGGTGGTATGTGAAGCTTTGTTAACATCTCTCACAACAACCCCCCATACATAGTAGTTGAGTTAGGAAGCCAAATATATCAGGACTCAAGTAACTGGGGACGTTAAGTATCAGCCAGGATTGTGCCTTATTGCCTTATGGGCTGGAGCTGAGTCCTCTTAAAAAACATACTTCTTTCCTGCGGCCACCATGTCAATCCGAGGCTTTATAACGATCTCCAGGACATTTATGAAGGTGTCAGTGTTCATCCTAAAGTATAGGTATACTGAGACGCTTAATTAACCTTGTGTTGTAAGTTTAATGACAATCTTGTAATTCATTTTCATTATTTTATATCCGAATTTTAAACACACAATGAAATTATTTTACCAGAAAATAAAAGGATTGCAGATTGGGAATCCTGTTACTTCACCCTTTGCGAGCATATTTCACAATCATTGGCACGAATCACATTGACAATAAGGCTAGAGAAACGAAACCGCCCAAAATCATATTATCGAAACGACATATCGATGATGTACCAGGTATCACTATAATAGCATATCTAGTATTTTATATTTCCTAAATAATATGAAGCCCCTCTTTTTTATTCAAGGTAAACTTGGGAAAGGTATTTAAACGTTTTGAAGATTTTCAAAATGAGTCTATTTTTTCATATGAAATGCTAGCTTTCAAATATACTCATGGATAAAAAATAAGGAAGTGTAGAGTCTTCAATGTCGCCGGTCGTCTGTTTTTTTTTTTTTTTTTTTAAGGAGACAGTGGTAATTTCTTTCATAATTTGTCATCACGTGTGTCTCTTCAATAAAGGTTATTGTGTATAAAATATCTTTCAGAGATAATGTCTGAATCTCCCATTTACATGCTTTAAAGGTGAAACTTCCTTAAATTTTGTCCATGAGTGTAAATGACAAAAACGCTTAGCTTTGTGAAGACGAAACCCCCCAGATGAAAGAATTAACTAACATAGAGCGTCCTTCAATCTCCTATCACATCGAGCCGAATATGATATCCAACAGGGCCATATGCTGGATGCTAATATTTCAAAACTCACCTACAACAGCATGCAAGACAAACAGGTTAGTCTCCTTTTATAGAAAGCTGGGTCATCCAATGGAGATAAAACATCAGTAGCAGAAACACTGAAAATGCAGAAACATATTTACAGATCAAATCTAAATCACATATAATTACACGGATATTTATAGGCAAACTTTAAATCGAATTCACATGATCTAGGTATTTGAATAAAATATTTATATAATTCAAATATAAGCGCTTTACCTATTAAATATTTATGACTTTCTCATTGGTCGAAAATAAAAATATAGTTGAAAAATAGCACAGAAGTTAAATTGTACTGTGATCAGGTGGATAAATTAATAATAAAAAAAAAAGAAATCTTCTAATCGTGCAAGGCAATCGTGCTTTTTTAATTGATTTACCCATCTGATTCCAGTACAATTTCACTTTTGTACTATTTTTCACATTGTTTGGCGTTCTCACGCCCTTCGGGCCTAAATACCTGTTTCATGATCTTTTAGATGCCCCAAAGAACATATTTTTGGTCGTTGAGGTACAGCTTGCACCACGCTGATGAGGGCCAACAAATAGTATCTGACCAATTCTGGAATAATTAAAATTCAACAATTAATCGATTTTCATTCCGACAGAGGCCGAAAGCCTTCAGAAACTTTTAGGAAATGTGTTCTCGCCATACACACTCATAACTTGACAACAAGTCTATTTCTTTAGATATTGCCGAAAGTTCCAAGCTTACTTTGTTAGACCACAAAGGGCACATGAGTGAATAATGATCACTAAGTGGTTTTTCCGAATTCGTTAGGGTTAATGTCGTGATAATTTCACAGAGTCAACCTGAGAAAGTGCTCATATTTTGTCTCTTCTTTCCGCTTATCTCCCATCAATCATATTAAACTGTCAAGTCTGTAGAATCATCTGATTGACAAAAGTAAAATGCATCTGATTTTATCATGAAAATGGGAGCATTCCAAAGAAGCTGATATAAAATGACCGCTATATATGTGTGTGTGTTTGTGAAAAAACAATAAAATATATAAATGGTCAGGTGTCGATATTAAAAACAAAAAAGGCATATCCTGACCAGGCTCACATGAGCATTTCTAGATGGCAGAGCGTCATCTATTGAAACAAAAATCAACTAAGCGTTTATTTAACTTGATAAGGCACAATTTGGATTATAGATTATAAACACAAGGTAATAAAACCAAATCAAATATAAATAAATTTAATATACTTAATAAATAAATAAATATAATTTATTCATTTGGATTTAGTCTTATTACCTAGTGTTTATTTAACATGTTCCGAGATATTTGGCCAACCCAATTTCTTGATAAATCAAGAAAAGTCAACCGCGAACGCGTTTCGGGCTGTTGACCCTCGTCAGCGTGGTGCAGACTGTACCTCCACGACCAAATTTCGGTCCTAGAGGCTTCCTGAGAAATCAATAAATGGGTATTTAAGGCCTAATTTGCGTTAATAATATTTTTATGTGAAAAAACAATAAAAATGGTCAGGTATTGATATTAAAAACAAAAAGGCATATCCTGACCAAGCTCACATGACCATTTCTAGATGGAAGATCGCCATCTAGTGGAACAAAAATAAACTAAACTTGTATTTATCTTGTTCCGAGATATGTGGTCAACCCAAGACAACAGAAGCCATGTGCAGCCCCTCTACCTTGGAGTACAGAAGCTGTTCAATGTATCCTTGAATCAGACGTCCTTACAGGGCACCCTCAGCCAGGCGGATTGAATCCCGGTTTTTAGGGAATGTTTACAGCTCTCCACTCCTTTTTTCATCCGGACTTGGGGGACTAGTAAAGGCGTAATTATATTGCCACGTGTAAAATTAGGGAAGACAAAAACTTCAGGAGGAAACAAAATTTATTTCAGGGAAGGACAAACTAAGAAAGGTAAACAAAAGATAAGCCACGAGGGAAATTTACAGAGTCGCAAGATATAAAAATAAAAATGACCACTCTGTTAATAAAAAATAATAAAATTAATAAATACTATGTTACAATATATTGCCTCCCTCTTCTGACAGCAAGGTTGAATATATTTTTTATAAAATACCCTTTTTCTCTAAATTTACTCTTAATATAATTCTAAATGCCCTTTGTGGCCAAAAGACTAAATGATATAAAATAATTTTGTATATTCAAACTATAAAATAAAATATCCAAACGAATTTCTTCTTATGCTAATTAAAGAGTATGGTATGCAAACAAAATAGAAAATTTATTAGGCGCTCAACAATTAGCCTAAGCATTCCAACACATTACACATAGCATAATATGCTAATTTAATATGAGACCTTATATAAAAATTATAAAGATTACTATATAATATATATAAAATATACCAGTACTCTCCACTACTTTATTATGCTCCCTTTCCCCTCGCCTATATATAATTTTCACTTTTTCAATCCAGAAGATATTGATATTATTTTAAAGACTTTATATCTCACGTATGTTCTATATATAATCGGTTGCTATATCCCTTCTAAATAAGAGCCAAAATATCACTGCCGCTACTCAGTGAATATAGAGAAGTTGAACCGTGGCCATAGAAGGTACGTGGGCGAAGTCCCTTCTCAAGATTAGAAGAGAAATTAATCCTACGAAGAGTTAGCGACCAAATAAAAATGTTTTTCTAGAGCTTCCACAATTTCTCTGGCTGATTAATTTTCTTCACATTTCCTCCGCGTTACCTCTTTCATTTCTAGTCACATGAGATTTTTAAAGAAGACCTGGCGGCTAGTGAAGAAGAGGAAGATTGGAACTATTTTAAAACGTATATAATCACCATTCCGCATATTCCACGTTCATATATATTTTATGATCTTTATGGGTTTGCGTAAATATGGACAAATAAACATACATTTGATTGTGATATTTTATTAACTTTTAGCCACACGAAGCAAAATAAAATACGATATAAAGTTGCAGGAGGATGGTAGGAATGTACTAAAAGAGGCACTTCTCCCTTTAAAAATCTTCTTATTCTTTCTTATTTCCACTCAATCTTATTAAGGTATCAAGCTTGTAAAGCTTGAGACTTTTGATGGTGTCTGCCGGGGAAGAGTAGAGATCATGGATGAGTCAATATAGTAAATAATGTGTTTTGGGGTTGTAGGTTGAGAATTGCACTTAGTACATAGTGGGAACACCCTGCAACCATCCTTTTAAAAATGCATTATAACAATGCATTATCTTTATCCCGTCATTAAGTTTCGTACTGGGGTGTAATAAAAAATACGTTTTTAATTCATTTTTAAAGGAGGGTACTTATTTTGGTACAATAAATATATATAGCCACGTGGAAAATTAGGGAAGACAAACTTCAGGATGACATAGTAATTTATTTAAGGAAAGAACAAACTATGAATGATAAAAAAGGATGAGCAATGAGGGAAGTTTACAGAGTAACAAATTATAAACATATAAAATGATACTCTGTTAATAAATTAATTAATATTTTCTACAATATTATAGCTTATGGCTATAAATAAAATGTCTTAAATTATTAATTTACATGCTTTGAAGTTCAAAAACTATGCCGTTCCCCAGATTTGACCGCTATAAGGGCAGATGATCTCTCAGAAAAGGGTAGATCAGCACTGAAAGAATAAATCTAAACTTCCTCCCTTTTCAGATAGCTATCCTAGATGACTTTAAGAAGAGTCAAGTTGAGAAATAGAGTGGAAGACTCAAGTTTTATGATCGTAAGAGGAGTGAACGGAAATAAAGGTTAAAATACTTGTCATAAATATGCATTGATATATTCCTATATTTATATCTTTTAAACCATTTCTAATATATTCTTGTTCTTTCCTCTACGTATAAAGATTTAATGTTCATAAAATAAAATGTTGTCAGCATCTACACTCGCCATTGTTATATATATATCGATATAATAAACTTTATAAAGTGTCTATAAATTAATAATATAGCAACATAATCACTTCGAGGAGTTTACAAATAAGTAAGAAATTATATAAGTTTAGAAAAAGAAATAACACCTTTCCTTCCAAGTAGATGAGGAGAAAATGCGCCATCTATTGACCGTCTCTGAAAAAGAGTCGAATCGGGTCGGTGGCAAAGCTGGTGTTGTGGATTTGTCAACAGTTGCTAGTTTATTGAGAGGGTCAATAGATGGCGCTTAGTTTTAGCATATATTTTGACAGGGGATGTGGCCTTTATTTTATAGGTCAACATTGTCCTGGCAAAATTCCATTTATGGAAACTAACAGTAATACATTGACGCTTTCCGTGGGGAATCACCCTGAAGTATAGATGCTCCTGGAAGTTGTTTCTCAATGAGGGTCCTGATAAACAGGATTCCCTTCGTGAGCAGCCACCTCCATAATATGCCGTCATTGTAAATAAGGAGCGACACCTTCAGAAATAGCCTTACCTCCAAATATAGACTACTTTCAGGAGTGACCAGGAGTCTCCGTTGTTTTTGGAAGGTCTTTCGTGGGAGGTTATGGTGGAGTATTTTAATTTAATGTTTGTTTTACAAAGGCGTATTGCAAAGAGTTGGTTTTATGTGAGTTTTTATTGAACGGCGCAAAAAGTTATATTTATAATAAAGGTCGCCTCTCCCGCCAAAATAGATGGCGTCTACTTTTGACGTCTCTCTCTCTCTCTGTATATTTGAATATATGAAAAATTTGCCGGGAGGAATTTAATCTGTAAAAATAAAGGTCGCCTCTCACGTCAAAAGAGACGCTAAAACTAAGCACCATCTATTGACCGTCTCTCCAAACTAGCGGACTCAGGTCGATGACAAAGTCTCAACACTAGCTTTGACAAAATGAGAAGCCCCCACCTGGAGACAATGGTTTCGCGCTAATGGCCCTCTTTACCCCAGGGCGGACTAAAGACCATAATGTATGGTAAAAATGGGGAGGATGATATTTATGTGCAATATGATTCACCTATCTTTGAATAAGTATATAAAATTATATTAATAGTTGCACAAAAATTCAAAATAAATAAGTCACAGAAGTTTAGAGTATTTTAAATAATGCATGATATACCTTTATTAAAAATAATAGGTGCCTTTTTTATGTGTGCGCATATGAGAACATCATCCCCTCGAATATATATATTTTAATAAAATCTCTTTATTTGAGTTTATTTTTCCTCTAATATAAGCACGAAGCGATGGTGTTAATAGAAATCTCTTCTTTACTATGCCAATTGTTTTGGTTCAGCCAATCTCTTTCTTATTCCATCAATAATTATATCTAATTAGCTCTATATAGTGTTAATGTTTAAAACCTTTCAACCCACGTGACAAAGTAGGTTTGAAACTGGGAACTATAGGAAGAAAGCACATGGGTGAAACACCGAATGGAAGATCTAAGTGATCAGATTAATTAGTCGCATGTAAATATTTGAAACCCCTCGAACATTCTTCGAAAATTCCTTAACTTCCACTCTTGAAAAATTTGATGAAGTAAGAAAAGAGATTGTGTCTAATGGATTGGTCTTCACTTAGCACCAAGTTGTTGGTTGACCAAAAATAAGCGAAAACTAATGGATTTCAAGTGTTTTGCTTTATAGTTTAGTCTTCCTCCGTTTAATATACCATTAGTTGCAATAGATTTAATTGTGGGGAGGGGAGCTTTAAAATACTAAATATTTAATGAATTTAATTTAAAGGGAATATAATATACAAAATTAAATAATTTCTCTTAATTGTATATATAAATGAGGATTTTTAGAATGTTGTATGTGTGAGATTGGCGTTAGTGGTCCCGACCGTGTAAAGAACAATGTGCTCCAATACAACACACACAATAAACAACAACACACACAACACGCACAATACACATAACACACACAACACTCAATACAACACACACAATACACAACAACACACACTACACTCAATACAAAACACACAATACGCAACAACGCACACAATACACAACAACACACACAAAACTCAATACAACATACACAACACACAACAACGCACACAATACACAACAACACACACAACACTCAATACAACACGCACAATACACAACACTCAATACAACGCACATAATACACAACAACCCACACAACACACATACAACGCACAAAAAACAACACACACAAAATACAACAGACACAACAACACACACCAAGCGACAATTAACTACTGTATACTCTTTCATCTCAAATACACGTATGCCACGATACTCTTTGTGGGTAGGTAGTACTGCCTTTTACTCTAAGTTTTTATCTCACATATCTACTATACTAGCCGAATGACCCGGGTAACGCCCGTGTTTTACCCGATTGAATGTTTTTATTCAAATACTATTTGTTACAATTATAAATTGGCGCCTTAAATAAATGCATTTATTAGTTAATAACTATAGCCTATGTGCTTTATCTGTCTATGTACTGTTGGCTTCCGTAGGCGTCTCTTACTGGGAAAAAGAAAGAGAGGATTCCATTTAGTTATTGACTAATATATGCATTTATTTAAGGAGCGACCCGCTCCAACACAATAGTTACAAAAACCAAAAAGCGAGTGGGGGGGGGGCATGATGGGGGGGGGGGGGGGGGCAAAGGTGGCGTGATCGTAGCCAACCAATAGGAGAGCGCCATTTAAAAAAAAAAAACCAACGGTGACAGAGATGAAGAATTAAGAACGCATGACGCTCGTAACTGTATATAGAATATGTAGAAGGCATTTCGACACTTCCAATTTTAAAAACCCAGAGCACTGTTTGGTTACTTCTACTTACTGGGGGGCAGGACTTGTGCAAGAATCTGCGACCTTTGGTCCACACTAATGAATCCGAAATAGGGATATATTCAGAAATTCCATCACCTTGGAAAATCGTCTTCAAACTTCATAAATTACAACGACGCAATATAATTCTCTCCCACACCCAATATCTTAGAATAACTCTAAAAGTTCTCTATGATCTCCTGACCTCGTAATAACCAGACGGTGCTAGAAACTAAGTAGCGACTAAAATTCCCTAAAGGGATAGAATGAAACGCAGATAAAGATAGTCTCCATAAACTTGTCTGGCCATTATTATACTAATTCATGAAAATGCCCAACCGATGTTGGTAATTCCGTGCAAAGCCAATCTAGATGAACAATCAGGTACAAAGTAGTTCTGTAAGAATTATATGTGGACTCAGGACACCTATCTAACCATAATTGCAAAGGTTTAGGCCAACTTTCTCCCTCTCACACACAGAAGAACGATCGGCTTAACAGACTATATAAGGGTGCGGCAGGGGTTTAAGAACACACAATATAGGTGCCACACTTTCCTGTGTGTTATATTATCATTGTTTTTTATATGGAAGGTAGACATGGCAGAACCTATTCTTACGCAAGAAATAAAGAGACCTGCAGTTTTTGTCTCCTTGACTGAAGAACACACCTATTCAGAAACTGTTGCATTCTTTAAAGTCACCCGATCATTTGTTTTCAAATTTCGGAGAGAATTGTGAGCTGCAAATGGTTATTATAATGGAGGTTTCCCAAAGGAATTGACATTGTCGACGTTCTGGCAGTATTAGGACATCAGACTTTATAAGCCATGTCCAAACTGCCATCGATGAGGACTCTGGGAAGTCGATGAGTGCACTTGTCAGAGATCTGCAGGCTACCATCCAAAGTTTGGCTCATGACGACCTCCGATACAAATCATACGTGATATCGGAGATGAGAGTTCATGTCCGAAATAACCAATGTGAACAGCTTAACCAGAGCTAAGCGCCTTCTGAACAAGCTACATAATCCCGAGAAACCAGGATTGATCTAGGTTTTCTCAAAATTAATTTGCTCAGGACCAGAAGGTGAACCGCAAAAATGATCGATAGCTGTGTATAAGCCCTGATGAGGTACTTACTGTCATATATAACAAATTTCCAGCTTTATTGATGATTCTTGGTGTTGTTAGTAGTAAAGGTGATGTGATGCCTCCACATATATATATTTTTTTTTTACACAAGGTGCCAGAGTCAATGCCGTTGCTTACGCCGAGGTGTTAGCCACAGTTGTCAAGCCCTGGATCGCTACTGTAGCACATGGGAACCGTATGGTTTTTTAATAAGACAGCACCATCTCATTCAGCTAGAACAACTCAAAATGGATGGCCGAGAATCTTCACGACCATGTTACACCTAACGTTTGGCCTCCAGCTCACCAGATGTGAATGCTCTTGACTTCTACGTGTGTAGGGGGTAGTTGAGAGGGACTCCAATAGTCATTCCCACAACATTATTGCATCTCTCTAAGCAGCTATAGTGGATGCAATAACAAACCTTCCCAAGACCCATCTAATTATTGTCTCCAGTCGGTTTCGACAGCGTATAGAAGCTCTTATTGTCGCTGATAGCGGGTTCATTGAATTATGTCGTCCTGCAGTTATGTGTTAATCTATATGAAACTTTAATATGTAATAAATTCTCTATTCATCTATTCATTTTCCCATGAACATCATTATTTTCTCAAATAGCTGCCGCACCCTGTACATAGAAGGGAGATCAGGTACACCATAGCCACACATAACCGGAGAATTTATCAGGAAATGGAAACCAATACAAGACTGAAAGCAACCCGTGGTAAAGACTCATTTAATCACACACATAACCTAGAATATAAATTAAATCCCAATTATTTACTTGTCAAAATTTATTAAGGTTTGATATGATTAAAACAAAACTTATGAAATTCACGGGAGCCCACAAGTCGACCTTAAGCACCTTCTGCTAGATGATAACGTATACGAGACGAACTGCAGAAAATTTTATAAAATCAGATAGACAAAATAAAAAGGGATAGACTAAAAGACAATAAAATATATATTTACAAACGATAATGTAACGACATTTAATGAAAATCAAGAATATATCTTCAGGCCAGCTTTTAAAGTATAATGTGGAGGAAGAATACAAACCAAATAAATTGTCTTTTAACCATATGATATATTATAACCACGCATTTCTCAGTACATAATTTTGAAGAATTTTATAATTCTATAAGTTGGAAGAAAAATATATTTGTAAATATATATTCCAGTTAAATATATATCTTTTACGGATTGCCTGTTTCTCTGAGACATGCCCTCTTTTGAGAAAAAGGGCATTTCCTGATCGTGTAACTAAAAGTTGCTGATGGCTTGCACCATCTATCGGAATAAAAATCAATGATTATTTAATATTTATTCCGATGGATGGCACAAGCCATCAGCAAATTTTAGTTACACGATCTGGAAATGCCCTTTTTTTTCCAAGTTTTTGATCCAAGTACAAATTCACTTTTGTACTATTTTTTACATGCCCTCTTTTGTCAGATGTTGTATTATTTTGAGAAATTTATTGGCTATTTGTGAATATATTGTGTGTTTGAAAGAAATATATTTAAAAATTTTAAACCAAAAATAATCACGATAATATTTCATAGGCTTTGTTAAAGCAATTGAAGAATTTTAATTAAAATAACAACAATAGCGAGAGAGTAAAGGTTTTCTACAGTACGAAGAGAACCAGGTAATGTCTCCCGACCCGTTGGAAGAAAGAAGGCCGTTGACAGAACCTGACAACGTTCAGAATTAAGGGACAAGACCGTCTCGACACTTGCAGCGTGGTTTCAGATTATTCAATGATTTGGCTCATAATGACACGAATATAAACCAGTGTCGGGCGCTTATTGGTTTAGACCAATTGAGATCGGCCGGGCATTAGGGACAATCAGACGACCCTAGCTGGAGGCCAACCTGGAAATCTCCAATTTTATCATATTATCTGCTGTTTTTATAGGGCGTCAATTTCATAACTCTGGTTCCCATCATTCATGTGATCATCGTGGGTGTTTGATTGAAAAATTGCCTAGGGGAATAAAAGTGACTGCTAGCTTAGAATCAATTTGCACGTGTCTGATGTCTTGAGATAGTAGTTTAATTTTCTCCCAAGTTGCCTACCTGCTCTAAATATAATGGCATTATGCTTGACCCTACGATATGTTCATTAGCCATCATATGCATAATAATTATTTTTATTTTCAAATATATATAACAAAAAGAATATATATTTTTTGAATATTGAGAGAGAGGGTTATAATAAAATATAAGAAGTTTTTCTATGAAATTTAGTAAATAGGTTCATATATATTAAGAAATATTGTGTGTGTTTTTTGTAATTAAAAACCTTCTGCCTGTGAGATTCGGCAGCTTCGCCTTATATTCTGGATCCGAAAAAAATAAGCGAAGAGAATCCGAATACATGTATATGGTAATTTAAACCAACAATTCCATATTGTATATAACTTATAACAAGATTTTCATGTTGTATAATAGAAACACATCTGTAAATCATTATACGCATGATTGACATGTGTCATTACATCACCATATGTAATGTACTTTGTACAAACTGAGGACAAATAAATAAAACTCTGTAATAGATTAAGAGTTGAGCTAAAGAGATAGAAGTCAATAACGTCTAAAATCGAGATAGATTTAGAATTCCCACAACAAGGTCTAAAAATGGAAACTGCCACGGCGCCAGTAGAAATTGACCAGACGATCCACGCCCCTCTCACATCTGGTGAAATATTCCCTTTCTCAGAAAAGGTATATAAAGCCCCCGTCTTTAGCCAAAAATACAGTCAGTTCACCATCTACGTGAGCCCTCGTCGGTTGTACCCCAGGTCCACCTCATCCACCATGTATACCAGTAAGAACTCTTCTATCACTCCATCTTTCGCTCCTAGTTCAACTTTTATCTGTTCACGGAACTTTCTTAGTGCAACTGTGTCTTCGTTTTTTGTGTGGACATTCCCAAGCTTTCCACTCTGCCTCGACCACGACTGCCTGTACTCTGTGAGAACTGTAAAAGGTCTTCCAAGGTGCAGAGAGGTACTGGAAAACTCCTTATCCTGACTGTTCCTCTCTGTCAACACAGTAAAGCGAGAGTTACAGGGACTCACACCATAGTTTAAGTCGACTGGATACCTCATCACAGTTTTAGTCGATAAGATTCTACAAGAGCTACCAGACATGTGTCTTTACATCATCATATGTAATGTAATTTGTACAAACTGAGGATAAATAAATAAAATCTGTAATAGATTAAAAGTTGAGCTAAGCAAGAGATAGAAGTCATAACGTCAAAATCGAGATAGATTTAGAATTCCCACAACAAGACCACCCACACTGTTCACAGCTGGTGGAATGTAAAGCCCCCTCTCACACCTGGTCACATGCAAAGCCCCCTTTCTCAGAAACGGCCCCCTGTCACATAAGGCCCCCCCGTCTTAACCTATAAATACAGTCCCTTTACAGTCACTTGACAGTTTTTTTCACCCTCAGCGCAAGCTCACGTCGGTTGTTACCAAGGTCCTCCTCATTCACCATGTAGACTAGTAAGGACTCTTCTATCTCCATCTTTCGCTCCTAGCTCAACTTTTATCTGTGCACGGAACTTTCATAGTGCAACTGTGTCTTCGTTTTTTTGTGTAGACATTCCCAAGCTTTCCACTCTGCCTCGACCACGACTGCCTGTACTCTGTGAGAACTGTAAAATGTCTTCCAAGGTGCAGAGAGGTACTGGAAAACTCCTTATCCTGACTGTTCCTCTCTGTCAACACAGTAAATCGAGAGTTACAGGGACTCACACCATAGTTTAAGTCGACTGGATACCTCATCACAGTTTTAGTCGATAAGATTCTACAGGAGCTACCAGAACTTCACCACATTACATTACATGTATATACCTACATATAAATAAAAAGGCTTATATTGGATAATAATATATAATTAAATTTTAAAATTAAAAATCCAATATTTTGAGAAGCTGTACGTCAATCTGCATCTGGATTTACCGTCACGCAACTGTATATGATTTTTTTTAAATATATTTTTCGCGAATAACATTTTGAATATATTGTAACGTAGAAAATTAGGAAAGAGAAACTTCAAGATGACACGGAAATTTATTTAAGAACAGAAAAATTAAAATTGACTAAATACAAGAGAAGCAATGAGGGAAGTTTACGCAGAGTAACAAAATATGTAAACATAAAAAATAAAAAAATAATCTGTTGATAAAATAATAAATATTTTTACTACAATATATATATATACACTAAGTGACACTGAATTCAAAGAATTAGTCGACAAAAATTATAAAAATATTCATTGAGTATTAGAGTAATGAACAATAAATTATATTTATCAGGGCAAAATAAAACTATTCCCTGAGCGAAATCGCCGTCCATTCAATATGTTGTGGGACCACCGCGGGCGGCTATGCAGGCAGCAACACGTCATGGTACTGACTCAATGAGCGCGCGATGGTGTCGTGTGCGATAGCCACCCATTCTCTGTCAACCATCAGCCACAGTTCATCTTCTGAACGCGGCTGTGACAGCGCACGCAAACGACATTCAATTAGGTTCAAGACGTGTTCTTCAGTTGAGAGATCAGGAGAGACTGGTGGCCATGGAAACATCGAGGCTTCATGCAGGGCATGTTGGATGGTGCGTGCTGTGTGAGGTCGGACGTTATCCTGCTGTAGAATGACATTTGGTACCTCCTGAAGGAAGGATAGTGCCACCGGCCGCAGCACGTCATCCACGTATTGTTGGCCGTCATAGTGCTTGCAATATTGTCACGGTAGAGATAACGAGCACTACAAAAGTTTAAGTAAAAATAGTTTATTTAGAAAATGCAAAACTATATCTAAAAATTTATTTACAAGTAAAATATATAAGAATCGTAAGGAGTGACTATGCAAATATTAATGATGATATACCACAGAATATTTAAAATAATTATTCAGTGACATTGCCCCCTTCCTAGATGAACAGCGTCCCGCTGTAATTATCACTTGAACAGATCAGCTTGGTCCTCAGGATCATGGTAGGGTTTCATTCTCAGTACATGGACCAGGTCTCTTGTTTGGCGTCTCCTGGTTGGTTGGTCCACAGGTTCAACTTCGAAGGTCACGTCAGAGAGTTTCCGAGTAACCCTGTATGGCCCGAAGTACCTTTTCATCAGTTTTTCTGAGAGTCCCACCTTTCTTATCGGGATGAAAATCCATACCAGGTCACCAACGTTGTAATCCATTGCCTCGTGCTTTGAGTCATATCTGGCCTTGTCCTTTTCTTGGGCTTTCAAGGTTTCTAATCTTGCTAGCTGCCTAGTCTCTTCGACTCGCGAGGCAATCTTCTGACTGTAATCCTCTTGGAGATCTTCATGCGGATTTGGGAAAAGAGTGTCTACAGTTGTCTCGGCTTCGCGTCCATGAATCAGTTTAAAAGGGGTAAAACCTGTCGTATCTTGTTTTGCCGTGTTGTAGGCGAACGTAACGTAGGGCAGGATTACGTCCCAGTCCTTCTGTTCAACACTTACATACATAGCGATCATGTTGGCTAAGGTTTTGTTTAATCTCTCCGTAAGTCCATTCGTCTGGGGATGATACGCTGTCGTGAACCGATGTATCGACGAGCATTGATTGGTGAGCTCCGCAATCAACTTGGATTGGAATACTCGTCCTCGGTCCGTGATGATTTCTCTGGGGGCTCCGTGCTTGAGAACAACATCTTCCATTAAAAACTTGGCTGCTTCTTTTGCTTCCCCTGTGGGTAAGGCTTTAGTAATGGCAAATCGAGTAAGATAGTCAGTACAGACTATGATCCATTTATTACCAGTATCAGACTTGGGAAATCTTCCAAGGAGGTCCATTCCAACTCTCTGAAAAGGGGAGGTTGCAGGAGGTATTGCCTTAAGTAGTCCGGGTGGCTTTTGAGTTGATTGTTTCTTTCTTTGGCACTCTTTACAATGAGCGACATACTTCCGTATGTCCCGGAGAAGTCCTGGCCAGAAATATTTGTTTTTAACTCTCTCATATGTCTTCGAAAATCCAAGATGACCTGCTGTGGGAGCGTCGTGTAAACTTTTCAGTAGTTCTAAGCGTAAGTGCCTGGGAACAACTAAAAGGTGTTGGTTTCCCAGGGGGTCGAAATTCTTTTTGTATAAGGTTCCTTTTAACATTTCATATCCTTTTGATTCTGCACCAAATCTTTCTGTTTCTTCTATCAATTTACTAATTTTAGGGTCTTTTCTTTGTTCAGCCTCAAAGCACGTCAGAGCAGTTATTGAGGGTATATCACCATCCTCATCATTGTATGCTTCCTCCGATTCAAGTTGGAGAGGATTTCGAGAAAGACAGTCCGCATCTTGGTGTTTGCGTCCACTTTTATAAACAACTGTTACGTTGTATTCTTGGAGTTTTAAAGCCCATCTTGCTAGTCTTCCTGTCGGGTCCTTCAAGTTAGATAACCAGCAAAGAGCGTGGTGGTCAGTGACGATGACAAAATCACGACCAAAAAGGTACGGTCGAAATTTGTTGATGGCCCAAATTGCGGCCAAGTATTCTCTTTCCGTTGTTGAGTAATTCCTCTCCGCCTTAGATAAAGTTCTTGAAGCATAACCAACTGGCCGCTCCTTCCCATCGTTGATCTGCTCGAGGACAGCTCCAATTCCATAACCGCTGGCGTCAGTATGAAGCTCGGTTGGCAGTTGTTCTTCGAAATAGGCAAGAACAGGTTCAGACATCAATGCTTTTTTCAAGGAATCAAAAGCATCCTGTTGGCCAGAGTTCCACGTGAATTTATTATCTTTTTTGAGGACTTCGTGTAGAGGAGCAGCTTTCTCAGCAAAATTTTCGATAAATCTACGATAATAGGAGCATAAGCAAATGAAGCTTCTCACATCTGTTATAGATCTTGGGGTCGGAAACCTGGCGATAGCTTCAATCTTTTCTGGATCGGGATAAATACCTTTACTATCGACGAGGTGTCCAAACACTCTTATTCGTTTGGTTCCGAAAAGGCACTTTTTGGGGTTGAGGCGCAGCTCGGCTTTGTCGAGACATTGTAGTATGATTTCAAGCCGGTGTAAATGTTCGTTGAACGATTTGGAATACACCACGATGTCGTCTAAATAACAGAGGGCCATCGTCCATTTCAGGCCTTTCAATATCTTGTCCATCATGCGCTCGAATGTTGCAGGGGCATTACATAGGCCAAAGGGCATGACCAGGAATTCATAGAGTCCGTCAGGGGTAATAAAGGCAGTTTTTTCTCTATCTGCTTCGTCGACTTCTATTTGCCAATATCCTGAACGAAGGTACATTGATGAATAAAATTTGGCTCCTTTCAGGGAGTCAAGTGTATCATCGATTCGAGGTAGTGGGTAAACGTCTTTTTTAGTAACCTTGTTTAGTCGTCTGTAATCCACACAGAAACGCCAGTTACCATCCTTCTTCTTCACTAAAATAACCGGCGATGACCATGGACTTTCTGAATGACGTATAATCCCGGCGTCTAGCATTTTGTCCACTTCCGTTTGGATTGCTTGGCGTTCTGTAGGGGAGACTCGATATGGTCTATGCTTAATAGGCTGATGGATTCCAGTTTCAATTTTATGTTTGGTTACTGAAGTTTGCTTTACTGATTCATTATTTTTATCAAATA
Organism: Cordylochernes scorpioides; assembly: GCA_030710605.1. Classification (NCBI taxonomy): domain Eukaryota; kingdom Metazoa; phylum Arthropoda; class Arachnida; order Pseudoscorpiones; family Chernetidae; genus Cordylochernes; species Cordylochernes scorpioides. The sequence continues at coordinate 110,861,810 of CP092886.1, read as the reverse complement.
TTTTATCATGTCGCTTTAAAATTGATAAGATTTGAGACTGCTGCTCCTCTGATAAATCATCACTAATTAGATTTTGTAAAAATTTAAAGTCACCTTTATCAGCATGACTGGCATGATTCACATCCCTCACCTCCTTATTAAATTCAGAACATTCTGAAATAGCCGTCAAGTTATTTTCTTCAACCCTTTGAATTTTTCCCAGGCACATTCCCTTAGGGACTATTTGAGCTGTTGTGCCAGAATTTACGATCCAAAGTTTTCCTTTATTATGGGAAAGCCTGAATAATGCACAGGGAAGTGTTAACCCTTTTCCTATTGATACCTTTTTCGAAGGTTCAAAAAGTACCTGATTTTGCCCATTAAGCTCTTCACTCATAACATTTATTAGTTTGGCAGATTCGGCTGGGATTACGACGCTTCTGCTAGCCACAACCTTTCCCATGGAAGCTGGTGAATTTAGTACATCTTTGGCCTCTTCCAATCTGATTTCGGCGCGTCCACAATCAATCACGGCATTTGATGCCTCTAGGAAATCCCATCCGAGGATAATACTTGGGTTACTATTAAGGAGGACGATAAACTCAAGCGGCTGTTCCAATCCATTGATGCTCAAGCTGATTGTGCATCGGCCGGTCGATGTAACATTCCTGCCATCAGCAACTTTCAGAGTCATTCCGCTATCCTTGAACATGGTCTTTTTTAATTGTCGTCTTAATCCATCAGAGATAACCGAAAAAGAGGAACCCGAATCGACTAGAGCAGAAAACGCAATGTCATCAATGATGATTTCGACATAATTTTGTTGTAATTTAGCGGCTGTCGACGATGGAGGGTTTTTCACACCCGCGGCTTCCCCCTCGAAAGAAGACGCGACGCTTAGTTTTTTTCTAGATTGTAGCGGCGTGGGGATTGGCTTGTATGGCGGCCTGGGGAGATGGACTGGCGTCTTGGGGATCTTCCTCTGTTTGGATACGGCGATTGTCTGCGGTCGGTTTGGCTTCTTATGGCTTGGTGGTTACCCATTTGAGGTTCTTGGGTGCTTGGTGCATGTCCTTCGGGTCTCTGCGTCCATTGTCGGCGTTCTCTACAATATCGCTTAACATGGCCTGGGCGGCCGCAATTAAAACATATTGGGATGTTGTCATGCGTCCTCCATTCATCCGTTCTTCGTTGTGGTGGCGTCTGGTTATATATGGGTGTTTGGGTAGGGTACTGACGTCGTGGAACCTGGTTGAATGTACGTGTTTGGTTGGGGTACGACTGTCGTGGTGGAGGCCTTTGAATAGGCTTCGAAATTGCAGCTACGTTTTTTTCAATCTCTTCTCGGATAATCTCTTTCAGAGAAGATGGTTCAGGGGTAGTTGACTCCGGATTTAGTGCGCGATGAACCTCTTCACGCACGATACGTCGGACCAAGTCTTCCATTGATTCAGAGTCTGCTGAACCGATGGCAGCAACATTCGGTAGTCTGTCGAATACTACACGTTTTTTATTTGAAGCCTCGATTTTTCGGCACCATTTGATGAACTCATCGATAGTTGCGATGTCTAAAATGATCATTGACTGATATATCTCCTCCGATATTCCTTTCGTCAAGTGTGCGATTATTTCATTTTCCATCATAGCCGGATCTACTTCTCTGCACAGATGGAGAACATCTTGAATGTAGGAATCACTGCTCTCCTCCTTCCCCTGAGCTCGAGTTTTGAGGCTCTCTGCGAGCTGATCTTTTTGGGTGACATGATGTCCGAAATTCTGAGAAAACATTTTCACAAAAATATCCCATGAATTAATTTTCTCTTCAACATTTTCGTACCATCTGTGCGCTGTTCCTTGGAGGAAAAAATAAACATTTGCGAGGCACATTGAATCATCCCAGCAGTTATAGCGGGCGACGCGATGGAACTCCTTCAACCATTTTTCTGGATTCTGGTTGCGTTCTCCAGTAAAAATAGAAGGGTTTCTAAAAGGTTGAAAGTGGTACTCACTCATTTTTGTCTGTGTCTCTTGATTGACCATAGCGATGTTTTCCTCAGGTTCTAGTCCTTGTAGTCTTCGGCTTCTTCTAATGGCTTGGGCGTCGAGGGAATATTCCAGCTTCTCCACCAGTTGTCACGGTAGAGATAACGAGCACTACAAAAGTTTAAGTAAAAATAGTTTATTTAGAAAATGCAAAACTATATCTAAAAATTTATTTACAAGTAAAATATATAAGAATCGTAAGGAGTGACTATGCAAATATTAATGATGATATACCACAGAATATTTAAAATAATTATTCAGTGACAATATGAACAAGAGGTGATCTCCTAACATAGGCGATGGTTCCCCCCTAAAATGCCGCATTGCGGTGAGGTGCGGCGTTCCTTTCCCTTCCACTACTCTTTTTTTTTTGCCGCCATATTTGCATTTATCCCTTTTTTTCTAAAAGAAGCACAATAGTACTTGAAATATTATTTTTTATCACATATCATTTAGCTCTCTACTAGAATGCTGAAATGTTATTCTCAACTCACGTGGGCACGCTCTTCGACCGTGGGAGCGAACCTTTATATATATATATATATATATATTAAGAAAAAGGCATCTCCTTATCGTGCAACTGTAAGTTGCTGATGGCTGGCGCCATCTATCGGAATAAATATCAACTATTCTCGTTGATTTTTAATTATTCCAGAATTGGCCAAATACCCATTCTTGATTAATCAAGAAAAGCTAACCACGGACGCGTTTCGGGCTGTTGGCCCTCATCAGCGTGGTGCAAGCTGTACCTCAACGACCAAAAAAATTGGTCATTAAGGCATCCTGAAAAATCATGAAACGGGTAGTTAAGGCCAGAATTGCGTGAGGACGCTACACAATGTGAAAAAATAGTACAAATGTGATATTGTACTGGGATAAGGTGCATAAATTAAGAAAAAGGCATCTCCTTATCGTGCAACTGTAAGTTGCTGATGGCTGGCGCCATCTATCGGAATAAATATCAACTATTCTCGTTGATTTTTAATTATTCCAGAATTGGCCAAATACCCATTCTTGATTAATCAAGAAAAGCTAACCACGGACGCGTTCAGCAACTTACAGTTGCACGATAAGGAGATGCCTTTTTCTTAATTTATGCACCTTATCCCAGTACAATGTTACATTTGTACTATTTTTTCACATATATATATATATATATATTATAAAAAAGATTTTCTTGTGATTTTAGAGTAGTTTATATAAATTTATTGATCATTTGCTTGATCCCGGAATTCATGAGCATGATATTTTTCTGCAGTCGTGGTAATAATTAAATAAAAATAGTTATCAAAAATAGCTTTAATTGAGCTAAATGAATATATTAAAAACATAATTTGATAAAAGTACTGGCTGGCTTAAGGCGTAAGAATCTAAAAAATGAAAAACTTATTTACATAATTTACAAAAGTTTGAGCCGGCCATCGAGAAAGAGAGAAAATATCTTTATTTACGGGGCTGCTAACCAAAATAAATGATTTTTGAGCCCCAATGGCCGCGTAAAGCGAAATATATAAAACCATTATGACCAGGGTGGAGAGGCTAAGGACAGGATCACCGTCAGGGAAGTGGCAGGTTAGGCCGGATTGGGTCCGCGGAGGTCAGGAGGCAGGAAGAAGGCGGGAGGACTAGAACTTTGCAGCTCTAGCTCTGGCAGTTGGGCAAGACATTGATCTTGCCTCGTGGTCGGCAGAGAGGCCCTTGGCTGAGCAGTTGGCGCACTTGGCCGTGCGTGGGTTGGCAAGAGTTGGACAGCTTCGGCCTTGGTGGTCACCAGAAGCGCAGTGGAAGCAGGTGACTATAGCCTTGGTGCACCTATCGGCGTTGTGGCCGTAACCACAGCAGCGGTAGCAGACGCGGACGCGGACAGATTCCTCGTAGTTCAGGATCACTTGGTCCACAATGATCCTGCCGCGTCTTCCAATGGCCTTGTAGGAAGCCAAGTCCAGCTGAATAAAGGCCGTGCAGGTGCCATTTCTGGTCAGAGATCTGTGTGCCACTCGGACATACTTGTCTCCAGGAAGCTGGCTGAGGGCATCGGTGGAAAGGAAGGCCTTGACAAAGTCCTCATCCGCGGTTTCCGCCTCCACGTTGAAAAGGCAGATTCTTGTGAGGAATTGCCTCAGTTCCCGGACTTTCAGGCCTTGGAGCTTGTTGTCCAGGGCAGAGCTGACGGCAGGAATGGCCTCTGGAGTGTTGGAGTGCAGCAAAGTTTTCCCCTTGTGCGAAGAGACGCCCAGACGCCTTGGGGCAGACTATGGGCAGCGCGGACCGCTTTGAGGATGTTCCGTGGATCAGCCTGCGGGTTATCTGCAATAACCACGATGTGGGCCGCAGATTTCTCCCCATTGAGGGTGCCTTTGGCAACGGCAGGCTTGGGGGCGCGGGAAGATGCAGGCTTGACTGGAACCAGTGGTTTGCTCCTCTTAGCGGGCGGGTTTGACGCCTCTGGCTGCTTCCTCTTGGTTAGAGCAGGATCTGGCTTCTTGGGAGCAGGTGCTGCCACAGGGACAGCAGCTGGAGCGGGGGTTGGCAGGCTTGATGAGCTCGGTCTGAGCGCTAGAATCCTTGCAGGTGGGAGCCGGGCTAGTTTGAGTGGTTTGGCAGGTTTTCTTGGGCATTTGGGCATCCATGATTTCATCCAGCTCCATGAAGTCATTCACGGTGCCCTGAGGTTCTTCACATCCCTAACTAGGCACTTGATTATTTCTGTTCGCTGCTCAATGAAGCGAACAAGGTCCAGGTGAAGAGCTGCTAGGGAGGGCTGGCCGAGGGATTGCAGGATTTGGTAGTGGCGGGAGATTACTATGTTGTCTTCTTCAACAAGAGCCGCAATGTCAACCGAGGGTTGAGAGGGCTTGTTGGCTTTCTTCTTCTTCTTCTTCTTCTTGCAGGAATCCATGGCGGGAGAGCGTCGGAGCGTTGAAGAAGTGGACACATTAAGGCCATCGAGAAACAACAGCAATGAGTTTTTATAGGGGAAGCGTGACCTCTAGCGGTCGATTTAGCAGAATATTTGAATCTAAGAAATATAATTTTATATAAAATAATATTTTAATATAATAAATGCATAATGTATATATATATATTGGTATATAATTATAAAACTATTTTAGAGGCGTAATATTCTTTTTAGAATAAAACAATTTCTACTGTCCTTACTGCGATGGAAAAATTAAAGGGAGGGCCTGGCTCATCAGTGGTGAACCCTCCCAGCGGTTTCGCCAGTTTAATCTACCATACCGCTGTTTTATTGCATTTTTGGAACTTCCTTTTATAGGTGACTGTTGTAAGACTCTTGGAATGGGTATTTTAGAAGAACTATGGACATAAGCCTTCAGGACAGCAGAATTAAATATAATTATAAATATATAATATGCTTCGAGCAATCGCTCTTCCGCAAATATCAAATTGGATATTTGCGGAAGAGCGATTGCTCGAAGCATATTATATACTTATAATTATATTTAATTCTGCTGTCCTAAAAGCTTATGTCCATAGTTCTTCTAAAATACCCATTCCAAGAGTCTTAAAACAGTCACCTATAAAAGGAAGTTCCAAAAATGCAATAAAACAGCGGTATGGTAGATTAAACTGGCGAAACCGCTGGGAGGGTTCACCACTGATGAGCCAGGCCCTCCCTTTAATTTTTCCATCGCAGTAAGGACAGTAGAAATTGTTTTATTTTAAAAAGAATATTACGCCTCTAAAATAGTTTTATAATTTGATAACAGATGGCGCTCTAGTACATCGTAACATTGGTATATAATATTTATATAATTTGATTATTCATTGGGCTTTCGTTTTGGGAACGAAATTTAGATACTAATAGCCTGATATTATAAATAATCATTATTAATTTTGTTTTATGTTATTATCATTTTGTTATAAAAATAATATAATAAATAATAATATATTGTCATGATCTTTAAGAAAAGACTAAATAAATTTGAATTGCATGGGTTTAAATCAATTAAATTTGAAACTGATAGATTTTGGAAGAGTGTAAACAAATCAATAGTTTGCAGCCGCAAAAGTATGTAAATTTCAAAATGTTTCAAGTTGGCAGAATAGGTCATTCACAAAAGTCCTGTGTGTTTAACAAAAATAAATCATTTTAAATATTTGCATAAAAATAATAGTTCTAGTCATCACATTGTCTCGGAACAGATGATAATTGATTCTACATTCCAGCAAATTTAGATTCCGGTATATGTCGTATTCATTATTGAATAAAGAAACCTTTTGAAAGTACTGGTACGCAACTTATAGGAAATATTGTTTCTTCAAGAACATTAGCATCAAATAAAGTAAAAATTCAGAGGAAAACTCAATGTAAGGACTAAAGTCGCAAATTTCCCTAAAAGTATGCCAATTTTGGTTTGCTGATGGACATTGTCTAAATATGATGCACTAGCGCGCCATCTGTTATCAAAATTCAAAACTATTTTAAAGGCGTAGGATTCTTTTTGATATTAAACAATTTCTACTGCCCTTACTGCAATGGAAAAATTAATGAGAGGGCCTGGCTCATCAGTGGTGAACCCTCTCAGCGGTTTCGCCAGTTTAATCTACCATACCGCTGTTATATTACATTTTTGGAACTTCTTTTTATAGTGATACTGTTGGTAAACTCTTTGAATTCAACAGTATCACTATAAAAAGAAGTTCCAAAAATGTAATATAACAGCGGTATGGTAGATTAAACTGGCGAAACCGCTGAGAGGGTTCACCACTGATGAGCCAGGCCCTCTCATTAATTTTTCCATTGCAGTAAGGGCAGTATAAATTGTTTAATATCAAAAAGAATCTTACACCTTTAAAATAGTTTTGAATTTTGATTGTCTAAATATACTTGGAAGCTAATGGTTCGGAGCTTTCCGTTTGAAAATAAAAATTTTAAATTTAATTGAAATAAACCCCCCGATATCCCCTGAATTTAAGGAATTGTTCAAAGTAGATTCATGAGAACATGGAAACCTCATAGAGAGTTGGAAGAAGGACTGAAGGTTGTTGCTAGAAATTACTATGGTCTTAAATGGCTACCTGGAGTTGTCTATGAAAAAGCGGGTCTCTTTTTAATTAAAGTGGAAACTGATGGTACAATTATTAAAAGACATTTGGATCAAGTGAGGAGCTGTGGAGAAAATGAATCCTTTCCTTATACATCGTCGACTCCACAAGTGCCACCTGAAAGCGAAGTTGAAGGTACCCAAGTAATAGAATCTTCAACAATAACATTCCGAAACCTGTCTTGAGGAGATCTTCAAGAATAAGGAAGTCTACAAAGATATTTTTACATTTGATGAGTGTTTACTAAAAATGCGTTTGTCGTTTGTCGTCAAACACGTGTTGGCGGTTGTAATAGCATAATTTTCGTTGATTTTTTACGTGAGCTTGATGAAATTGTAGCCACGCGATATGGATTTAATGATGCCTGTTTCTATATGGATAACGCAAGAGCGCATACATCCGCAGAAACACTGGCATCTGTTACTCTGCTAAGAAGCAGCGTGAAGTTTTTGTTACCATATTCATATATGCTAAATTCGATCGAATTTTCATTTAGAAAAATTAAAACATTGGTAAGGTCGCTGCTTCCTCGACGTGACATTACGTTAGGCGAGGTTATCACTGATACAATCAGTATAATTACATAAGGAGACCGTGAAGGATGATTTTCTCGCATTCGCAAATATTGTTTCCTGGCCACACAAGAACACCAGTTTATCCAAAATAAAATCTGTTTCAAATTTAGTTTGTGGTTATTCGCTCCAATATTAGTGTTTTGGACTCAATGTCACATTTTTACAGATTTACAAATTTCAGTTCCATTGTCAGTTCATACATCTTTTATTCTAAGACTTAATTCGTTTTCGGCTCTTGCTTTGAATTCCTCAAATCTTTCAAAGGTCTCATCTTTTGATCTCAGGAAATATACAAAGATTCTTCTACTGTAATCATCTACTATAACAAGAAAATACTTAGATCCTTCTAAAGGTTGACATGGCATTAATCCACATAAATCCATATGAATCAACTGCAGGGGTTTAACTGTATAATTTTCCGTAATATTATATGGATTCTGAACCATTTTTCCCATTATGCATGCTTCGCACTCTGGTAACCTTTCGAATTTTAGATCCAATCCTCTAACAATGTCTTTGAATCATTTTTTCATGTATTCTTCATTTATATGGTTTAATCTTTTATGCCATAAACTTATATTGCTATTTTTATTTGATAAATGTGTATTTATAACCATGACATTTTCAATTTTTGCTATTGGTACATTTCTTAGTTTTGTTTCCATCATAAACATTCTATCTTTGATATATGCCTCAGCAACTAAATCATTCCCTTCATTATAAATATTTGCACCATCCTTATTGAAAATAACTGAATTTCCTTTGTTGACTAATTTGTATACAAATTTAAATAAAATGTTTACAAAAATTAAATTCAACACATTATCAAATACTAACATGGTGTATACAAGCCTATAAATCCGCATCATATAGTTGTGTTCATAGTTTGGCCAACATTCCTCTGATCTCAGACTTTATCGAATCCAGAATCATGATATCTGATCTGAGAAACTTATCCACAGATGATCAACAAATTTATGACCCATTTATTCCAGGAATTATAGATACCTTTCTCAAATAAAGAATGAATGTTCTGAAAAACGAAGCAAATAATACTTTCTTAAGCTTTTTTCCCCAAGATATCCCTAAATACGTTCGTCCAAACTTTTATAATACACAATTTGTTACAAACCACTGAAATTTCAAAGGTTTTTAAAATAGAATAAAGGCAGTGGAGGATTCAAGTTGTTTTTGTGGTATTGAGGAACAAACCTCAAGACATCTACTGATCGAATGCCCACCATTTCAAGATTATAGAATGAAGAATGAACTAGTTGTTTGTGAACTAAACGATTTGACTTCCGATAAAAAATCATATTTAAAGTTTAATCCATTTTGTAAATACATTCTAAACTTTCTACAAAATCTGGATCTCTAGTGTTTTCATGTGTTGAATAATGTAAATAACTTATGTAAATAAACTTTTCTCCTTGTTTGGCGCAAGTATCCCTTGCGGGATATAGCGCTTTGGAAATAAAATAATTGATAAAATAATTGATAATTGACAAGAAATCATTCCTTAAACTTGGTACATGTAAGATATCTTTGATGCGAATATTTTCTTGGCCTTCACTTGTGAATGTAGTAAGTCTCATATCTCCTTTGGCTATGGCTTGGGTAGTTTTGCCCTTCTCAGCTAGGTTGATTTCATTTTTGTACTCTGTCACATTTTCCATCAAATTTAAGTTTGGCGTTAAGTGTGTGGTGGATCCTGAATCTATACTTTCTTAGCATTTGTTTCTCCTATGAACATTCCAGCTTGTTCATTTGTGAACGTAGTGATGTTTATCCCAAATGCTTCATCATTTTTCTCACTCCAAATCTCCCAAGAACTTTTGTCTTCCATATCAGGTTCTGGATCAGAAATTACACATTTAAATAATTTTCTTCCTCTCAGAACTGCGCCGATTTTCAACGCCCAAATTTGATAAAAAAATAGTTCCTGTTAATGATTCAATTTTTGTTTGGGATAAAATATTATATTCAGCCATTCTCGCCTTTTGAACTAATATAAACAAACCAATATATTTTAAATAAAAATATATATTTTAAACTTATTTAAATATTGGGTAGCTTTAAAACATGAAATATATAGATATAATTTAACTTAATCTATATAAATACCTTTAATATTCTCAGAAGTGCTTCAGTTTACCGATCAGAATAAACTTCTTGCTTAATCTTCAGATTAAATATTTTCGCTTTTGAGTTTTTAATCAAACAACCCCGCTCTGCTACCATTTGTTGACTTTGCTTAGAATTTTTAATGAAACTGATTCCAATAATTATTAATTAAACATTATATGTATTGATTAACAAGAGAGAGAACAAAAAATAAAATGGAAACTAATATTAAACAGAGGAACTTTTTCTTCTTTCGGTTAGCGCCTATTTTCCTGTGAGCTTACACACATTCTGTGGTAACAATTAATTAATATACACTGGTCCGCAAAATTAAAGGAATATCATTTTTTTTCATTTATCTCAAATTTTATTGAACATTTATCAATGAAATTTTATACACAAATTTATTATTCCATTATTGATTAGAATACCCGAAATCAAATAATTCTAACACATATTTTATGCAAATTAGCCGGTCAAGCAATGATCTTCTTACAGTCAGTGCATAAATATTTTGGATATTGTTGTTAATATGGGGTGTGATCGCCTTTAGCTGATAGACAGGCTCTACATCGGTGACCCATACTAAGAATTAGGGAGTTTATCAGCTCCTGTGGAATCAACGCCCACTCTTGTGTTAAGGCTGTTTCTAGCTCATGAGTGTTTCTAGGAGGGTGTTGGAGGGATGAGATCCGCCGTCCTAGGTTGTCCCATACATTCTCAATGGGATTTAGGTCTGGGGATCGAGCTGGCCAATTCATCCGAGCAATTGCATGGTTTTGGAGAAAAGTGTCGACCACATCAGCCCTATGTGGACGAGCATTATCATCCATTAGAAGAAAGTTTTCTCCCATTTCCAATGCTTGAGGCATCACATATGCTGCCAAGATCTCGTCCCGATACCTCTGTCCAGTCAGGGTTCCTTGCCGAAAAATATGGAGTGCTGTGCGACCACCCAAGAAGATTCCAGCCCAGACCATAAAACCTTGGCTTCTGTAGGGATCCCTTTCAACCATATTCCGGGGATTATTTCTGGTTCCTACCTCTCTCCAGACAGAGACACGACGAGAATCGCTGTTTAGAGAGAATCTGGACTCATCAGTGAACATTACACGCCTCCATTCATATGGATTCCAGGCGACATGTTGTCTGAACCAAAGTTTCCTTGCTCTCTTTTGAGGTGGTGTCAATGGCACACAAATTATGGGTCGTCGAGCATAGAGGTCTTTCTTGTGAAGCCTTCTGCTTATTGTATCAGTTGATACTAAGACTCTTGTATCTGCATTGAGGTCACTTCGTAGTTGCGATGTTGTCATTCTTTTATTGCGACGCACAAGGAGACTCAAATAACGGTCTTGATTTAACGTTGTGACCCTTGGCCGTCCTTGTCCGGGTGTTCTGGCAACATTAGCTGTCGTTTGAAATTTTTTCCAAAGCCTTGAGACAACGTTTTTTATCATTCCAAGCCATCTTGCTACTTCTGCCTGTGATTGGCCTGCTTCCATCCTTCCAATAGCTTGCCATTTTTTTCTTGTGATAAATGTTGCCTATAAACCATGAAAACTTTAAAAAACAAAAAGGTTCAATAAAAATCTAGTGGAGCGTATAATTAGGACGCTTTGAGAAAGACTCAGGCACGTGCTGGAGGCGGAGTCAACGTAGACGGTGGTATTTTGCATATTGGGAACAACTTTATTTCTTTTTCGGTTTTACATACTCTCTTAATTCATGGAAGCTTTTGAATATACCAAAACTTGATATATATCCCTTTATATAACTTTTCATTTTCTTAAACATGTGTTGTTCCTTTGATTTTGCGGACCAGTGTATATACAACATGTCTTTTGAATTTTACACATGGCAATTTTATTTTTAAAGGCGACGAACTCGTTTTAATCGAACTCGAATTTATTTTTAAAAAGGATGAATTCACTCTTAAAATGCTATAATTTTGCATTATGTGTTATCACATCATTTGTTATCAAAATAATATGCCGAAGAATATTTTGTCGTTGTGTTAAACAAATCTTGTTATTAATTTAAATAAAACATAAGTTCTAAATGTAATTCGCTACTGAGACTAACTGCCTCTTAACTGATTCACAAGTCGTATTTATACCATTAATGAGCATAATCAACAGCTATGCAAAATAGCGACAAAACAAGAACAATCATTCAAATAAACAACAGGATGCATAACTTTCTCTCCCCGGTGTCTGGGGGATTCCAACCCCCCATCGGCTTCCACTGTCGCCACTGACTCTTTCTCACTCATTTATAACTATAGTTAAAATTTATTTTTTAAAATTCTACACTTGGGCCTTCAGGTTTAGACTTCTGTTGCTCGTCATTATACAGATACAAACTACAGGATATAGGTCATTCATAGTTAGTCTGCTCCTACCATCCTCCCACGGGTGGCCAGCACAATTCGCTGCCACTCTCTCGTTGAAAGCCGAGGTATGTAAATGCCAGGTCTAAGATCCCTACCGGTCGCTCCAGTCTAACCAGGTCCGAAGCCTCTGACCCAGAAGAAATGACAGGCATCAGCGGCCTGCAGTCCGTCCTTCACTACACGGACTGATAATTTCTAGCCCCCCATCGCGCTCCATCGATCTGCCGCCGACTGTTTTTGAGGGGCTTCAGCTGCTCTACGCGGGAACCGACACAAAAGTTTGAATCGATAGCAACAACACCTGCTTGTTCAACGTGTCTATAGGTCTTCGGCAGGGTTGTGCCTCCTGCGCAGTCTTCTTCATTATCATCAATCCCGACCTGCGTCATCTAGAGTGAGTGTTGCGATGAAGCAACGTCCTGGCTTACACCGTTGATATTCTTCCGCTGATGCCTAATAAATGGCGGTTTAATTAGGTTTAAACCATATTTGAATTCGGTACGCGTCAGAAATCTTCGTGAACTTTTCCAAGAGTATCGAATTTTAGTAAGACTTCTGGAAATATCGCGACTCTTTCCTCTGATCAACAACAACAACAACAAAAAACTTTATTAGGGCATCTTGCCCTGTACGGATTCGTCGTAGAGTTACAGACAATATTAAACATTCTTTCCTCTGATCATCTGATGATTGACATTTTTTATCACAGCGCTGTGATGCTAGATAATATCGAATAAGGGAAGGTCGGTCTAATATAATCAATAACTGCTGGACATTTTGTTAAGGACAATCTCCGATTGATCCTACGTTCCTGGCTTCTCCCTCGTTGGGCTAGCAGAGGTGGCCAGCACGTTAAAATCGTTCTGCCAGGTTAATGTGGAACTTACTGGGTCGTATTATGTTCTTCGATAGCGTGGACTACCGTAAATCAGATGTCGGCTCCAGATTACCTACTTCAAGAGGTCCACGCCGCATTTTGGGTTGGAAGCCGAAACACTTATTCCTGGATGCCTGATAGTGGATCCTGTTGACCCCATTGATATCGGAATCTTGGCTGCTGCCTTGTCGCCATCGTCTACCGGAATTATGGGATCAGGCTTCTAACATCCTTGGGCTAAGCCACCGAGGGTTATGTTTTTCCATTTCACTAAATATTTCTCTCGTCGAAGCACATGGTTTTCTAGTAACGCCATCGCCTTTTACATCTCGTTGACAGCGCAGCCCTCATACTCAATTTTGACAGTAATAACAACGGTCATTATACGCCTGAATATTGAGTCAAACATAAATTGAATGGCGTGTACAGATACAGCTTCCTATGCAACTTAAACACGGTGCCACAGTCCATCGAGAGTAGTGACTGGCGTTTGGTGATGAACCAGTCGCTCGGTAACCATTGACCAGACGCTTTCTATTCAGAAGCAGCCGAACATTTTCTTATGTAGGAAGGTCTGTACGATACCGACAGCATGCGGTCGTGTATTAATTTTCTGAAACGTAGCGTTTCCCAGGCCTCGAATAAAGGAAATTGCTACAGGTCTTGATACATTAGAAATGTAACGGGGACTGTTCAAAGTTACAGTAATGTAAACAAGAGATGTCCGAAACGTGTATCCAATGGCACCCCATTCTATGACTCCAGATGGGTCTGAAATACGATCGAAATACGCTGATAATGTGCCTTCTCTATGGTGCCAAACACAATGCGGTCATCATGGTGCTGCAAACCGAACCTGGATTCGTCTGAACACACGACGTCACGTCATTCCTGTGTCCAGGCTCGTCGTTTATCATGCCATTTAGGCACTTTTGTGATGCACCTTTAAGAGTAGACGGAGCCAAGGTCGCCGAGCTGACAGTCCATGCTGCTGTAGACGTCGTCGAACTATTCTTGCAGACACTTTTTGACTTGCAAACGACCCCATTTCTCGATTCACTACTGCTTTGCGATCCATTAAGGCCATGCGAGTAACATGTCGGTCTTCTCTGCTGTTAGTGATAGCGGGCGGATGAGATCACGTACGTTGTTCCGTATGATCGTCCTGATCTTATCTCTTCTAATTCTGCTAACAGTCATGGGATCCAGACCGACACATGCCGCAATACTGCGGTACGATAAACCGAAATCAACACATAATTTTACTTCTAACAAACTTAAAAACGTGTTAGAAAGCATTTAATAAATTGTGTATGCATATGTAAAATATTAAATATATAATAATAAAAAAGTAAATATTTCGCTGATGAGAATAATGAATATTTGCTTATAAGAAAAGAAAAGAAATTTCAAAAATGGCCGAAACCATCGCAGCCTTCTTCTTAAGAGGCCCGCCTAAGCATCATCCTCTTTTCAATTGGTCTAACCTTTAGGTTTCGAAAATTCCTCCTTTTAATTATCATTATAATATTGAACCATTTACGCACACAGGAATAATTAACAGTCACAAATTCAGAGTAAGATTTGGCAACAATGGGTTTGCTATATTCGTTCAGTGCTGACTCTTCGCAAGGTTTTCTCTCTTTGTTTTGTTGTTGCATTTATTTATACATAATTAGTTTCAAGTTAATCATTCTATTAAATTAATATGAAAAATCATAAATAAACACATTGCCAAAATTAATTGTTAAAACTTATAAATAATTTATAGTGTTATATAAAAGACAAGAGAGACTATTATATGTCCCTTATTTGTTTCGGCTTTATTGCCGACGCACACATATCGCAGGTAATTCATATATTTTCCAGTTATTAAGAGTCAAAACAATAAGGCATTTTCATTGTATAGCGAGCACATACTTATTTTGTTCATAATACATTTTTGTTATATTCTCGATGGCAGGTAGGATTAAGGAGAGGCAAGAAGGTGACACAAGAGGATAGCTGATTTGGTCTCGCTTATATACACACTAGCCGAAATACCCGGGAAACGCCCGTGTTTTACCCGATTGAATGTTTTTATTCAAATACTATTTGTTACAATTATAAATTGGCGCGCCTTAAATAAATGCATATATTAGTTAATAACTATAGCCTATGTGCTTTATCTGTCTATGTACTGTTGGCTTCCGTAGGCGTCTCTTACTGGGAAAAAGAAAGAGAGGATTCCATTTAGTTATTAACTAATATATGCATTTATTTATGGAGCGACCCGCTCCAACACAATAGTTACAAAAACGAAAAAGCGAGTGGGGGGGGGACAAAGGTGGCGTGATCGTAGCCAAACAATAGGAGAGCGCCATTCCAAAAAAAAAAGCAAACGGTGACAGAGATGAAAACTGAAGAATTAAGAGATGAAGAACGCATGACGCTCGTAACTGTATATAGAATGATGATGATAAATAAATAAAAAGTCAATGACAACAACACTGTTGTCAATACCTGTACACAATGTTTCTTCCCTCTAAGACAAGTCACAGTGTGTGAGGTAACTAGGAAGTTGAATATTGCGTCGGGGTCTATCCCGAAGTCCTCTATCTTGGATAGGTGGTGGGTCTTCAGAACTACTGCTTGGTAGATTTCCCAACTGATCTGAGCTCTCAATCTCGTCTTCATTATCGCTGTGCTCAATTGATGACCTTCTATCCGAGATGAGCCCTCATACGGATCCTGTTCTTCCTTTATTTCTCTTGGTCTCAGCTGATCTATGTGCCGTTGTGTCTCCTGACCATTCACATCCTGTATATCGTAATTCCTGGAGCAAGTGGCTCGAATTACTTTTCCTGGAAGCCACTTTTCCCGACCATTATAGCTCCTATAATATACATTTGAATTCTGTTCAAACCTTCGTTCAGCACTCTTGGGTCCAACCCGCTCTTGGTCATCTCTCTGTCGCTGCGCGAAGTCAGGATGGACACGGTCAAGCAGAGTTCTAGTCTTTTTACACATTTGAATCTCTGCAAGCCTTCTTTTAGTAGTCCCATTGGGAGTATTTCTTAGACCAAAGAGTACTCTGTCTAGCGCCAGGTTAAATTCCTCGTTCCCGCTTTTCTTTAATCCTTGTTTAATGATCTGGACATATCTCTCTACTTGTCCATTGGATGCTGAATGGTAAGGTGCTGAGCAGATATGCCTTATTACATTTTTCTTCAAAAAATATTCAAATTCTTGACTTTTGAAAGTCGGAGCATTATCAGATACGAGAACATCTGGCAATCCATATGTTGTAATTAACCTTCGTAGCTTCAATACAAGCTCCCGGACGGTCATTCCTTGAACCGGTATGGCTTCAGGCCACTTTGAGTAAGCATCAACCACTACCAAGAGCATTTGACCGCGTATAGGTCCTGCATAATCAATATGAAGTCTTGTCCAAGGCTTAGCTGGCCAAACCCAGGATTGTGGTTCAGCTTTGTGTAGGAAATTATTCTCATTTTTTGACATTCTTCACATCGCCTTACTTCCTCTTCGATTTCGTGGTTCATTTTCGGCCACCAAAACAAACTTCTTGCAATTTCTTTCATTCTTACTTTTCCTGGATGTGCAGTGTATAAGATGTTCAAAACTTTGTTTCTGAAGGCTCTGGGTATCCAAATTCTATGTCCCCACAAAAGACAATAATCCTGCGTTGTGATCTCATCTCGCCTAGAAACATATGGCGAATATTCTTCATCGACCCTGCATATAGGCCAATCTTTCAATGCCCACTGAAGCACTCTTTTTAGGATTTTTTTAGAACGTGTTTGTTCAGCTATTTCTTTCGAATCCCATGAATAAACAATACTTTTTGTTAATTACACTCGATTGGATATCTAATCTAACTAGGGTATATTTTAGGTTCATATTATTATTATATCTTGTATCCTTTTTTTATTTTACAATAGATTGTCAATATAATAGGCTTTAAAAACCAAGAAATAAAATTTTCGAAAAATTTAACAAAACTTTCATATCTTCAGCTACTTACATGTGAAATTCCAAATGATAGTTTTCAGCAGGTATTGTCAGAAGAGGAACAAACATCGCTCTCAATATAGCATTTCATTTTATGTACATAAGGATTTAGATGAGCCTTTCTAAAAACGTTAATATTTTAGGGGATAGTGTCGTTTTAATAATTTATTTTTATTTGAACTAACTGGTAACAAATTGGTGTGTTTTCTTTAGAAATTCTATTATGATCAAACAACTCAATTTCTACTTTGGAATTTGTTGGATCATCGAATATAATTGCAAAATTACATCATTTTGTTTTGCAGCCATTAACTAAAAAGAAATATCAAACCTCGCATGGAAGAAGTTGGAAGGGTGGAAAGAGGCACGCCTATTCCTTGGCCACAAAATGATGACTCAAAAAAAAAAAACACCTTCCTCCCGTTTCATGAGAGGAGTCATCCAAAGGTTTAGCTGGTTTCGGATTTCAGACTACCTACGTCTTGCCTTCATTCGTCACCTTGGAGCGAAGGTGGAGGGTCCTTCTCTCCCGTGGACATTTCACTCCATGGTCATTGGCTCTAGAAGAAGTTATTGCACATATTGAAAGGTAAGTACACACACTTAATTATATAATTGTTATTTTATAATACACGTTTTTTCTTTACAAATTATCCTCACAAAAGCACATCTAGATTATACGGTTGGAACCCCTACATATTTACACAATAACATATGTCTCGCTTCTTCCTGCACAATTTTCAAACATTGAGTTCTCCGGCCTGATGGAACTCCACGTTTTTGCAGATTATTTGATGAACTCTGCGATAGTTCAGTAATATGCTCTTCTATCTGATTTGCTACCTTCCACGTAGGATGAGGTTTTAAATGCAGTGCGGTGTTTAGAAGTAAGGAATTTATGTTCGTTTCTTTCCCTTGTGTTTTATAATGCTTCCCTTATTTTCATGTACATTATTTGATCATGCTTGTGGCTAATTCAAAAAAGGACACATATAAATACACATTTCTCTCTCTCTCTTCTTTATAAATCAATACCTTTTATATTAGGAAAAACTAAACTTCAAATTTAGCGATAATTATGCTTCAAATGAATAAACATTTCATATACAGAATATATCGGTAGATATATTATGCTCTATATATATATATTATGTGAAAAAATAGTACAAATGTAATATTGTACTGGGATAAGGTGCATAAATTAAGAAAAAGGCATCTCCTTATCGTGCAACTGAAAGTTGCTGATGGCTTGCGCCATCTATATCAGGAATAATTAAAATTCAACGAGAATAGTTGATATTTATTCCGATAGATGGCGCAAGCCATCAGCAACTTTCAGTTGCACGATAAGGAGATGCCTTTTTCTTAATATATCTATATATATAAAATTGAATGTCTGTCTGTCTGTTTGTCTGTACTCTATAGATTCAAAAACCATACATCCAATCGCCGTGAAATTTTGGGATATTATTAGGTATATCACCGGGAAGGTTTTTGAAAAATAATTTCCTGAATATCTTGAATATCCTTAGAGTTATTTGCAGATTTGTAGATTTAACTCGCAAGCAGCGCCCCCATTGTGACGATGATAACAAGTTTTCTTATCACTAAGTTTGTTATCTTAAATATTATTTATCAAAAGTAAGATTATCTCAGGATGACACGGGAAAAAATGTTCACTAGATAAAACTATGATTTTCTAATGTAGAAAATTAGGAAAGACAAAATTCAGGATGACACGGCACACAGGGACCGGGAAAAAATGTTCACTTTATCGAGAGATTCAAATTTACGAGTTTCAAATTATCAAAATATATCTTTTTTTTTATAAGTTTTTAGAGAGCTGTTTTAACAAATGTTCGCTAGACAAACCTTTACTCGGGTAAAACCCCGGGCGAAGCCGAGTACGTTTTATAAGTTTATAGAGAATTGTTTTAACAAATGTTCGTTAGACAAACATTCACTCGGGTAAAACCCGGGCGAAGCCGGGCACATCCGCTAGTATATTATATAATCTAAAAATTCAAATATTTTGTTTTAAAATATATATATTTTATTTTCATTCACACACACATTGAATATTTCACACTTTTGACCATATAAGTTTTTTTGTAATATGCTACTTTTAATATTTGTTGTAAATATGTAGTTAACTCACCTTATTGCTATAAAAATTCACTAATATATAATTAATTTATAAGTTCTATATAACTGTGAGAAAATGTTCTATTGCAATTTTCTTCAAGTTATTGAAAATAAAACTACTTGATAGTAATTAATTATTCTTCTGAATATTTCTTCTAACACGACACACTGCACCTTCAATTCTTTCTTTATTTTACAACAAAAATATTATTTTTTTTATTTTTTTCATAACATATATATATATATTTTTTTTTTAAATTCACCGTGTGTGTTTTATTTTCCAATTAAATGTTTTCATGGCTATAAATTAAATTAGTTTGAAAACTATAACCTATGCGCTCCTCTCATCTTGCGCCGTTTAACTATTGGAATATTGGAACACTTCAAATAAATGTATTAATATTTCGATGGTATATTTGTAGGTTTGATAGTATCTTAGTCGAACATGTAACCCCAAATAATCACACCTACCTAACTGGCAAGCTGCAAAAAAAGTATTAATCACTATTAAATGCGAAAACTTGTTTTGGAGACTTTCTCTTCTCTAGTAGATCCCATCAGTAAAATAGAAATCCCCCTAGCTTATATAAATTTGAAAGTCTAACCCAGTGCTACACCTGCCGCTGTCTGAAATATTATAGTGGTAATAATGGTGGTGGTACTTATCTCAAGTACGCCATTATAATCATGGTGGGTAGTGAGCGACTGCATAAAATGCCTCCAGGCATGTAGAAAGCAGTTCTAATTTTGCGTCTACAAAGTACCATAGCCCCTTTGGTTATTGCACACACTGGTGGGGTTGGAGAGATTTTTTCAATAAAACAAAATCCAAAATATATCTTTAAATCATATATATATATTTGAAATACTGATTCTCTGGCTTAAACTTTCAAATATCGGTAATATTTGAAGTTATCTCCATCTGTGATTAGACATGGACGTTTTGTAATCCTTTTAACTCATCGCTCTCTAACCAGTGGTGGGGGAATATTGGTACTTGAATACTTCATCTATGAGTGTCAGCCACAGTTCTTCAACTGAACTTTTTCACGTTGTTCCCTTCTTATTGCCCACCTGTAGATTTGCTTGTAATTGTATCGAAAAAAGAGGCGCTCGGTCTCTCGGAATATCTCGTTTATTTGTTCCCTAAATGAACCTTTCAATCTAACCCTAGCTACGCCTTATTATTGGTTGAAATCAAATTTTAGATTGCCTTATATATTTCCAACTATTGGATAATATATAATCGTGATAAAGATATGGACTCAATATAAAAAGTAATTTTATTATAAAGAATTTTTAAGTCAAATATTTTCATGATGATTCTGACAACAATATTTTTTTTTACCTTTTTGGTCCATTTTTCTCGAGAGTTTGAAGAAACGTTAGTAATTTTTGAATGAATTTCTTGGTGTGGTTTCAAATATTACATAATGTTATATCTACAATTGGCTTATACATATTGGTATATATGGTATCTAATTTATTCTTCCACTGATTGATTTACTACTCTCACGTTACTTTAATATACCAATCAAAATTCAAATATCACCATCGGCTTAACGCCCTCTATCGCTCAAAATTAGAAATATTTTAGCGCTGTGCTTTTCTTTTAAATATATAAAATTTAATTCTATATATATATATATATTTCTACGGCTCTTATACTGCAATTAATCCTAGAAGCATATGTCTATAGTTCTTTCAAAACACTAATGTAATGCATTCAATAGCAAATGCAGAGTATATTATAAATACAGTACAATAAATAGTGGAGCGGTCTGGAGAATAAAATGGCGAAACCGCTGGGAAGGTTTATCACAGATGATCCATGCTCTCCCTCTTTCAATATTTAATATATTTAAGTATAAGGGCTGTAGAGAAATAAATTTATATTATATATATTTAAAACATATAACGGTAGCGTTAAAATATTTATAATTTTAAATTAAAATTCAGTGCATTAGCCGAAGAGCAGGCATATCTTTTAGTTCAGTGGTAACACCGAGGTATTAAATCGATATATTAAATAAATGAAGGTGGGTTTGAAATATGAAACTTCGTTGTGTGTGTTTTTTTTTTATTGTTACATGCTCCCTGAACATATATTTGATTTTATTTCGTGATATCATTTGTACTTATTTTTACAAATAGCATGTTTTCAGCGTTATGTTAATGGTTCATATACTCATATTATTTTTCTCTTTATAGTAGAGGGATCTCTCTGACGCTTGTGTGTGTTCTTATTCTGTAACGATAGATATTATCACAGCATAAGTATGGATCGATTTTATTATCCATAAGACTCAATTATCAAATAAATAATTATTAATGTTTTAACCCTAAAAGTCATATTTTGTTATCTTTAATTATTCTTGGATTTTTTCATTTATGTATATATGTTAATTGTAACCTTTTTTGTTTAGGCAAGCAATACCTGGCCCACCCTAATCGAAACTTAGAAATTTCCAACTACCAAATATACTAGAGTTGGAGCTGGATTCAGGATTCAACACCAAGATCACCACTAAGTTAAATAAATAACCTGGAATCACACAACAGGAATCTAGGATTAAGTGATTGGCAACCCGCTGCTTACAATTAACACATTAGGTCTTTATTAAAATATAATGGAACCTCAAAACCCATCTACGAGTGGAAAAAATTGTGACGTCGAAGATGAAATAAGCACTGCTTTAACATTCGACTTCAGTGATGAAAACGCCGAGAATATCGCCCAGGAATATCTCTTTGCTCTGCAGACAATATACACAAAGCTTATAACGGACAACATAGAGTATCTAAGTCTCCATTCTCAGTGTAAAGAGCTTAAAAATATGACGCTTAGGCAACGCGCAACCCTTCAAAATTTCCATCGCGAATATGCAACCTATTACAAAATGATCCATGCAAAGCTTGTCAAACTCATGTTCATGGAAGACCTACCTGCTAAGGAGCTCAAAATTGTTGTTCATTCTTGCATTGATTACAGAAATATCTTATATGGCTTTATAAAAGACCTAAAGGAATATTTCAATAGATTTCCGCAAAAACCTTAAATGTTTTAATAAATGAAACTATGATACTTTTTGCCCAAGATTTAGAATTCATTCAAATGTCAATATTGTTTTCTGATTTTGTATATAATAGTATGAATTGTTCCATTTTTATGTTCCATATATAAGGCTTTAAAAACTTTTACAAAACTATATATAAACTGCATTTCACTATTATATAGCGTTACTACTAGGTTAGGCCAATAAATAATGCATTAGCTTCAATAGTTAACCCACAGAAAATTAAAATGGTAGGTATACACTTCTAATTGTCGTCTATTTACCAATATCATTCAATATATCCTCCGGGGTTCAGGATATAATTCCGACACCAAAACTCCCGACCGAAATTCCGACATTGTAAAAATTCAGCATATAAAAAATCTAAATAAGATTCAGCATTAGAGTACATCACTTTAATTTGTTTTGGAGAGAATATGTGTAAACCTTTCTATTTATATTGACGAAATAAAGTTATGTATTTTCTCTCTCATTTAATTTGTCGATATTTTGGCTCGTCGGGCTTTTGGCCGTCGGTATTTTGAATTGACTTCAGTTGTTTTAATTTTTATCCGTTCCTAGTTCAGATGTGCACATTCGGTGCGCGCGTGCATAGCTTTATCAAACTCACAAAAGCATTTCGGTAAATAGCTCCCCATGCTTTCTGAAACACTCTCTACACTTTTGGAATAACTGCTTACCTTTTTACAGATGTTTTCCCACGTAATGGTACAAAAATGGTAGATATCGGGTGGAACCTGATCGGGACTGTGAGCGAGGTTAGCCACCCAAGTTCATCCTTAGCGTTCAATTAGTGCCAGCGCCTGGTGCGCAGAGCAAGGTTTGCATCGTCCTGATGTGAAACCTGATTGGAGTATATTTTAAGCCAGGTCTTTTTGTTGAGAATAGAACATTCTCATTTGAAATTTTTAATTGATTTGCAATATCGTTCCAAGTTTTTACTTTCTTCTAATGTATCTGTGAAAATGATTCCATGTTGATCCAAAAATACAATGAATTTGTTTTTGGAAAGATAAATCCTTGATAGTTCTTGACTGTCATATATTTTATCAGTCCATTGCATCGGTTGCGGCTTTGACGAAGTGTTGTAGTGATAAACGTAGTTATACTGCTTAATATACCTTTGGTGCTATAGCGGATTGCAAATTGCTTATTGGCTTAACCTTCTACTCTGTATTAGTGTAATAATTGTTTTTATATTGTATATGTGTACACATGTGTGTGACAATTCTAAAGAACGTTCGAATTATTTCAGCCTCAAAATCATATGTAGTACTCTGCTGTATATATTATATATTTTATAAACTGTTAAAATAGATTTTTATAGTAAGTATTAGACTTTGACATTTCTATTTTTAGAGAGGCACTATATTTTTATCAATTCAATCATTATGCAAATTTTTGTACCTATCTCTATGTAAATATTAACCTATATCTTTGTTGTTATATATAAAGCAATTATATTAAATTAATATTTTCAATTATTTTGATGTGTATATATGTGTAAAGGCTTAATTTTACTTTGTGAAATGTTATGGTCAATTGGTTGAAAATTTTTAAAAACGGTTGATTCAAACGAAGTGCTTCACCTCATTTTTAGCCTAACGATTGCGATAAAACTTCTTAGGTAAGAATCTTCCAAATTATTATTTTAATTCGAACCAATTACTCTATCACAATATGTATATATATTATTAATTTAAAAAAAAAAAACACTTTAATCTTTTTAATCTTTTTTGAAAATGAAGGTTGCCTGGCCGGCCGTCTAACCGTAAAACAAAATTATACTAGCCGAGGTGATTTTTTTCTGAAGAATTAATAGTTTTTGCTTCCATTAATAATTTTTTTTTAGAAATTTGAATTTTGTCATTTGAAGTTGCTCTGGTATCGATCGCCTGTGGTGGCGACTATATACACTCATGGACAAAATTTAAGGAAGTGAAAGTCTTTGATAATATCGCCGGTCATCTGTTTGTTTTTTAAGGAGATAAAGGCAGCTCACACTTGGTTATCTCGTGTATCTTTAATAAGGGTCACTGTATATCAAATATCTTTCAAAATTATTATCTAAATTCCGATATACATGCTAAAAGGTACAACTTCCTTAAGTTTTGTCCACAAGTGTAAATGGACGCGAATGTAGTCTCGACTTTAATTAGCCTAAGTCGCTGGTTTTATGGCTATAAATGAAGTGTAGATATAGTTTATTATATAATGTTTGTATTGAAAGCCCGAGTTGGGATATGGTTCTGCAAACAAGGGTTGGCGCTAATCCTACCGTTAGGCTTCCGGGAGGCTGACGAGCCTCATGTGGCCAGAGACGTCAGGGAGATCAAAAGGCCGCTGTTCAGCGCCGCTATTGAAATCAGTCCTTTTCGAGACGAAAAGAATTGGGAAGGGGCAGTGTAAAATGAATGACAAGGCAAGATTCCAGAGTAAAGTTGGGGAAAGAGGGGTGGACTCCAGCTTCTCCAGCTGCGATGTGTGAGGCGCCAAAATTGGCATTATTTCGTGGGGGGAGGACAACGGGCAGTCTGGTGACATCTGTGGCAAGGAGAAGAGTGGAAAGTTGCCTTTGGGGGTTTGGATGATCGGGGCGGCCTACAAACCAGTGTAGTTTAGGCTGTTTAGTGTGGAGCGGAACGTTTCACAAGAGTGTCATCCACAGCGACAAGGATCCTTCTGACGGGGAGGTTGAAGGTAAGTCCCACTTATTGTACTCCTTCTGTTTAGTGCCACGTGTAATAAAGCGATAACTTTTTCTGCAACCCTTCAAACTCACTTGTGTATCTTTGTGGCATCTTGATTATAGAAATAACACGAACAGCGTCTGGGTACGACGTAACAATATGTTATTCAAATTAGTGCACCAATGCAGAACACAACATTGAATAAACATCAATTTTGTGCGCTTTGAAATATATTTGCCGTTTAATGAAACAGGTGCACTTCATAAATTGGGTCTAATTGTTTTATCCGAATGGGATTGATTTTAATTGTGATCATCCCTAACAGCAAGGCAAGCTGTGACCTCATGGTGTTAATTAGGACCTTCAAAAAGAACTAGAATAACGATTTCCACTCTTCTAAAAGGACATTTTTCAGTTTCTGGGAATTTCTAGCAGGCGATGTGTCACGCAATTCGTTTCTCTGAAGCATTTCATATATGGTCAATGAGGTTCTTATCTGGAGAACTTGGTGACCACTCCATCCGACGAATATTCTCACTTTCAAGGATATTGTCAACATGTGAAACCCTATTTGGTCTCCCATTTTCCTCCAAGAAAATGATTTGGAAACCAAATTGATAAATAAACGTTTAAACATATAAGGGATGAATATTTCAAACCGATATCTGGGTTCTTCATTCTACCACGTATATGGCTGTACAGCATGACGTCACCCAAGACCATGAAATCGGACCCTTCACGGTGCCTGTCTCTTTCACTGATGTTGGCCGGCTGTTCTATGTTCCCTCCAGATCAGAACATATCGGGAATCAAACTTAAGACCGAAACGTTATCGATCAGTGATCACCAGATCAGAACACGAGCCCAATGATCACAGCCCACATGAGGTCTTCGCGACACAAGTCCAAACGAGCACTTCCATGATAAGGCCCGAGTGTTGAATGCTCTCTTGCCTGAATAATTCTTTCCTTTAGTTACCTCGATATACAGTTTTCGTTAAATATTGGCTCTTGATGCAGAGGCTAGCTCCGTACTGTTTTAATAATAGCCATTCACGTAGCTATGACACTTGGCTGTACGTGTTACGAAACGATCTTCTTGGGCTGTTGTTAATAATTTCCTGCCTTAACCGAAGCTTCAAGAAATTGTACCTATCACCTGAAACTGCCTTCAAAGTTTTAAAAGCACCTCTCTTGATGCATTGACCTTTCTCGTCACTTCAGCTAAGATTGTTCAGCCTCCAATCATCCTATTGAAGCTTCATCTAAACGACCATGTACTGCCGTTACAAGAAAAAGGTGAAGAGGAAGAAAATACGTTACAAGAATTGATATCAAGAGTGATACTTTAAGCGATTTGATAGCAAGCAAATTTCTGGCGACAAATGCCGTAGCTCGTGAAGACAAAAATTTACATATTTATATTTTCTGAATCTATTTTACTTGAAAATATTTCATATATATATATTAATATTTTTTTTATTTTAGAAACAAGGTTTTTTTGTCAATATGAATTCGTCCGCTAAAGTAAATATTCAGGTGAGTGACTTGGTGACAAGGTGAGTGGCCGCCTTAAAAGGTTTAGTGTAAGGTCAGAGTTGCTACTGCTGACGTTCAGCCTATCCTATCAATACTATGGGTGATGGCAATAAAATACTGAAACCTATTATACGCACTCTACTTTAAATTCATATTTCAATAAATAAAAATTGCGAAGAAAAATATTGTATAGTGAGAACCCGAGAACGCCCAAACTCCTCTGAATCCTTCGCGCTCGGCGGCCATCGTGATTGGTTCCCACTGCAAAAACCGCCTTTTTAGAAATTTAACCATTTCGATTTTATCTTTCACGTAAATTAACTACCTTTTAAGATTGGTATTTTATATCATAGTAAATAATTCCGCCTCGTTTTTTTTTTTTCAGTGGTTATTCTCAAAATATCTTAACAGTAAATATATTCGAGCAATGTTAGCCCCAAATCTATGACTATATATATGTTTTCTACATATTTATCAATATTAGATAGGTAATTAACTCTTACTGCATATATATATTAACACTTTTTATGTACCAATCTCACGGGATGAGTACTTTATATTCAATATAGATATTTTATTAGGCACAGAGGATGTCGCGCCATCTATACTTGGCAGATGAAACTACTTACACAAATCCTCTTTAAAATCGTGAAAGTCATTTTTTTCTTTACAATTAAGGAATGGAATGGAAGATATGAGCAAATATTTTCATGTTTTGAAATAATTTGTTTAATAATAATGCATAGCCGTGCCTTTATTTACCTGATATAAGCATCCCATATGTATTCAAAATTATAGTTACCATTTCTTGTTAAAAGCCTTGTACCTCTGCTTCAAAATAGAATACAACCGCTCAAGCTGTTCAGGAATAAATATTGGTGTTGATAGTTTAACC
Source organism: Cordylochernes scorpioides (assembly GCA_030710605.1). NCBI lineage: Eukaryota > Metazoa > Arthropoda > Arachnida > Pseudoscorpiones > Chernetidae > Cordylochernes > Cordylochernes scorpioides. The sequence continues at coordinate 110,834,388 of CP092886.1, read as the reverse complement.
GTTTGGAATGAACTCGAATGATCTGGGGTCACGCAACCACTGCCTTAGGGTTAGGATTACGCTAATAGGCCTACTTTATGTACACCAGAAGTAACACTAGCCTTTTGAAATGTATATATACGAAGTACCCAGTAGTTTTTCACACTTGCATGCGATGGTTTGCCTTAGCTGGCGTCAATTCGTGAGGTACAAAGCGGCAACTCCTGTTGGCCATAGCTAGAACGTGAAGGTGTTTCGTGATGTCATTGGCTCGTCTGATAGGCTCCGAGTGCTGGTTGTCGAATTTTCTCCCAAAACTTGGCGCAGGGCGTCATTATCTATGGTTCGCCGGTCCTTAGGTTATCTTCAAGATCCCTGTATCTTGAACCACCTGGTTGTGGTGCTGTGGTTTACGGACCTTTGCGCATGACAATTGTTTCTTGTTTTTTCAGCAATATTATAGTTAAACTGAAACTTATAAAGTAAAAGTGTTCGCTAATAAGATTTTTGACACACACACAATATGTGTGTTAATAGAACAAACAAACAAAATATAACGAAACTAGGACAAAATACGATGCTTCATAATGAGGTATCACATGCTAAGAGAGATAGCTATTTAATAAAGAGTGAGAGAATTGTTAAAAGCGTTACCTTTAAAAATTACAAACCTTTCGGTTTATCCTTAAATTTCGTACTATTTTATGTTGAGAATTCAAAGATAACAAACTCTACATAAGCATTTATAAATATTGAATGTGGTACTCAAACTTTTAAAAATGATATCTTTAGAGCCATTTCTGTCAGAATTGAAATAGTTAAATAATTTACACTCATGAAAATGTTTTTTTTTTTTTAAGGAGAAAGAGGCAATTTTTTCACGCTTGGTTATCTCGTGTGTCTTCAATAAAAGTCACTGTGTGTCAAATATATTTCAAAGATATTGTCTGAATCCCGATAAACATGCTAAAAGGTACAACTTCCTTAAATTTTGTTCACAAGTGTATATTGAACTCGCTATTTTTGTACGATTGTTTCAACCGTTCTATGAGGAAGGCCAACTCCAATACCTTTTTTACACCCATTCCGCTGTAAACTTCTCCACCTTTACATCCTGGCAGACACACATTTATTTTGACATCGCGACCTGAACATCTGGAGGCTAAGAGTGAAAGTTAGAGGTTACAATAACCAATGACATCCTTTGATTTTACACAAAAATGTTCCCTCATTTTAAAAACCTGAATCGCCCTCATTTTAAAATGTTTACTAAAAAATTATTTATAAAAATAAAGGTCGCTTCTCCGTCAAAATAAACGGTAAAACTAAGCCACATCTATTGACTGTCTTCGCAAACTAGCGGAGTCTGAGACAAAGTGTCGAGATATTGAAACGTTTTAATTCCAATGACCGCCAGAAATCAATAATTTTTTACTTCTTATTACGGGGTTTATAATAATTTATATTTAAAAGATGTTTTGTTATATAGGCACATATTTTAGAGTTTTTTTTAATACTAATATTTCAATTTAAAAAATAATTTTGCTCTTTTCCCAACTCTGGCCATTAATACGTCAATATATATTTTTAAATGTAAAATTTAAAACTAAAACAACAAACACAGAATTTAGAAAATATGCATAAATATGAGAGATATTTACTGATTACATATTTTCTGATCAATTTTGAAACCCCCAATGCTGATATAATTTGTTATCTGCTGACACAATACTATGAAGGGACTACAAGCGGTGTGTGAAAACACTTTAGAATATGTGAAAAATAGCACAGAAGTGAAACTTTACTGGGATCAGGTAGATAAATTAAGAAAAAAGTCATCTCCTGATTGTGCAACTAAAATTTGCTGATGGCTTGCGCCATCTGTCGGAATAAATATCAAATAATCGTTGGGTTTTAATTATTCCAAGTCTGGCCAAATACTCTTTCTTGATTAATCAAGAAACGGTATTTGTGCATCTCAGGGCAAGATCAATTAGACTACCTAGAGAACTGTGAGAGATAGGGAATCGCTGGGTGAGTCAGCTGGAGGTCATAAAAATCATGGGGCCGGGAGGCGATGGAACCCCCGCGGTGTCAATTAGAAATGTTTACCTTTTTAAGTTAAAGGAGATAAGGGGGGGGGGGGGTTCACCGAGCAGTAAAATTTGATCCCAGTTTAAGGAATTTGAAGGATCTGCTGAGTTCATTAGGACCCTGGGAAAATATCTTGGTCGCTCTCCTACCTTACTCCCAACTATTTGCTCGCAACGTCAATATTTAAAAAATATGGATTTTTTAAGGGTCGCCTCTCCCTTTAAAATTGTCTCAAAATCTATGCGCCATCTATTTTTACAAGAGAACGATGACATTTCTTTTTAAAGAAAATGGCCTCCTGGCATATATTATCTCGGCCATAGAATCAATCTTGCAACTTTTGGCCAAAAATCAGCTCTTTGTCATATCCGGAAGATTTCATGAAACACTTGTGGATATCATGAAATCAAAGAAGGTCCTGGACTGAAGAGGGCTATTATTCCAAAATCTTGTTTTTGAGTGGGCGTTCGGAATTTCCTAAAGCTGGTTTTGTGGCTTTATCTCTGTTTCGAGTCTGCTAGTTTTAAGAGAAATTCAAAAGATGGTGTATAATTTTTGTGTCTATTTTGACGGGAAATATGACCTTTATTTTCATAAATATTTTATTGATTAGGTTTTTCCTAGTATTCTCCTGCAGACTAATTTTCTCTAATTTTCCTAAAGAATATTTCTCGTTAGTCGGCTTTATCATTCTCAATGTCATCTTTACTATTTGTTTGAAGAATATTGCAGGCCTCGTCCAGCATCTTTTAGCAACTCAAAAAGATAATAAAAAAGAACGATTTCAGGAGTATGAGCCGAATGATAAAACATAATCACCCACCCAAAACCTTTATTAAAACACCAGTCTTATACAGATTCTCCTCTCTCATTGCCGGTTCGCAAATATATCCTCACGATGATCAATCACCATCTTGTAATGGAGGAGAAAATGATTAATCTAAGTTCCTTTTACTATTTATTGCTTTGTAAAAGTTGTATAGGGAAAGAGCAACCATTCGACTTGGTATGACGCTGGTTAAAATACTGCCACGTGGCAAAATTAAGAAAGACAAACTACGGGATGACACGGCAATTTATTTCAGGCAAGAACAAACTATGAATGATAAAAAAAAAAGATATGCAATGAGGGAAGTTTACAGAGTAGCAAAATATAAACATAAAAATTATACTCTGTTAATAAAATAATAAATACTTTGCTACATAGCCCCTTCCCTATGGGAGCTGTGACCCACAGCTTGCGATTATTATAGTTACTGTTTTAATGTCCATCCATACAAAGTTCAAAACAACAACCACTCACCCGTGCAGGCCCGGTCACGCTCCGCCGCATCACGTGGGAAAACATACAATGTTCTCAGCACATCCCCCTTTTTAAGATTTGAAATATATATACATTACAAAATTTAAATGCATAATATAATTAATAATGAAGGCGATCCACGGGTTTAACAATTCGTCCACTCCGGGTTCTTATCTGGCCGTCTTCTGAGTCGTTAGAGGGATAATCCACAACTGGGGTCTTTTCATTTCCAACCAGTTCCTCCCCCGAAAAGGTCGGCGTCGATGGGTCGGCTGGATACTGCACTGTAACTCCTTTTCGTAGATGGAACCTGTTTCGACGTAAAGTCCCAACTGGAGTATCAACCATATATGACCTTGGTGTCGATGCTTTCTTCTTTACAATCCCCCAGATTCGCATATCTGTAATCCAAACCGTGTCACCTTCGGATAGCTCCTCCATGTCCGTAGCTCCGCAGCGTCGATCATTTCTGGATTTCATATCCTTTCTCCTTCTCCCCTCCTTTCTTTTCAGGGTCTGAGAGTCCACCAACCTTGGATTAAGATTCTCTGGTGCAATTGGCAAGGTCGTTCGGAGTTTACGTCCCATGAGAAGCTCAGCAGGGCTGTAACCGTTCTCCAAAGGGGTCGATCGATACTCCAGGAGTCCAAGCGATGGGTCTTGATTTTTCTTGAGGATTAAATTAGCAATTTTCACACCTGCTTCTGCCATCCCATTGCTCTGCGGGAATCGAGGACTTGGAGTGACATGTGTGAATCCGTACTGCCTTGCGAAATTTGCAAATTCACGAGCAGCTCCGAATTGCGTCCCATTATAGCTTACAACAGTTTCTGGTATTCCATGTTGGGCAAATATGGATTTGCAACTACGCACCACCACATTGGCTGTGAGCCGATCCAGCTGAATCATTTCAGGAAAGCGAGAATAATAGTTAATGACGACTAGATACCACTTATTCTCGAACTTGAACAAACCTATTCCAATCTTTTGCCACGGTCGTGTAGGAAAGTTGGTTGGTATCAAAGGTTCATGTTTTGAGACGGCTTCCTGGATACAGACACTGCACTTTCTGACCGTTTCCGCGATTTCTTCCGAAATTCCAGGCCAGCATACCGTCTCACGTGCGCGAAGTCTTGTTTTTGTAATCCCGAAGTGCCCAGCGTACAACTTATCTAGGATCTCCAGTTTCATACTTGCTGGAATAACAAGACGACAGCTACGCATCAGTAGTCCATTTTGAACGCCGAGTTCATCCTTGACATGCCAATAAGAGAGCAGAGCCTGTGACATCTTCTTCTTATCTGGCCAGCCTTGCTCAAGGTAGTTGACTACTGCTTTCAGGGTCGTATCTTCTTGTTGAGCTTCAAAAATCTTCGTCAACATCTCGTCTTTGTCGGTTATACTCGAGAGAACTGCATTTATATGCGCTGAGGTTGACCGTTCGTTTTCACCTCCCTCGGTTGTAAGAAGTGGTTGTCTGGATAATGCATCGGCGTCGAGCAGCTCCTTTCCAGGGATGTCCAATCTTGTTTTGAGCTTTTCCTCCAAAGGTATTGGTACTCGTCGAGGAGTATGCACATCATATGGTTTTTCTCCAGGTTTCAATTTGATTTCGTAAGGGTTTCCGATCTGTCCGAGTCCTTCAAATACTTCAGGGAATTCCTTGATCGGGTTAATTCTCGTCGCACCCACTTCAATCCGCCTCGCCAGGTTCAAGAGCTCACATGCCCGTCGACTCAGAAGAGGCTCACTCAAACGATGAAAGACATAAATCTTCTCCTTGATTTCATAATTGCCATTTCGCAGCGTTGATATAAACATACCCACAGTCTGAAGTTCGGAGAATTCAGCAGCTCTAATGTTGATATCTTCTTCTTCTTCTTTCTTATCTCCACTCAATCATATTAGGGTATCAAGTTGTGACCCTTGATGGTGTCTGTTTGACAACCATCATGACTGGGTGAAGTATAATGCGTCTGCCTTTGTCATTAAGACTGGGAGCACTACTCAGTGGCAGGCTGACTTAGCTCCAAAAGAAATGGCCGCCTCTGAAATGAGGAACAGACGCCATGTGCAGACGCTCCTAACATGGAGTAAAAACACTGCTCATCCTGTATCCCAGGATCAGGAGCCCTTACAGGGTACTATCAGCCGGGCCAGCTGAACCCAGGTTTTTTAGTGAGCTTGTTACTGCTCCCCCTCCTCCTTTTTCATCCGGGCTTGGGACCGGCAAAGGCGGAGTTATGTTGATATCACTTTCCACTAGTCGTTGCTGTCCCATTATCTTCTTGAAGAGACACAGAGGAACACATGTAACATCCGCTTTGAGTCGAGCTTGAACTTCACCTGTTTCCCGTTCACTTGGATTTCTGCTGTCCATCGCCTCCTGCACTCGCCTTCATTATCATCGAGATTAGATGAATCCTCCACAGCTGAGACCTCCAGGAGAAAACCAATTTCTTCATCAAGTTCAGAAACAGCTTTGACTTCCGCACTTCTTCGCCTGCTTATCTGGGCAGCAATTTGCAAAATGGCCAGTTTTTGAACATAGGTTACATCTTCCTCGAAGGCTGCTGTTGTTGTTTCGGTGATTGTTTCTTCGAGTTGAACTTCACCTGATTGACCTTTTGGCTTGTTGAGGGACGCTGCAGGTCGACTTGCTGCTGTCGAGCCATTTTCACCGCCTTTTCCAAAGTCAGTTCGCTGTCCAACTGCATTCTTTCAGACAAAGCTTTGTCCCTCACTCCAACCACTATTCGGTCACGGATCAACTGCTCATGAAGACCATCAAATTCGCAACTATCAGCCAATTTGTACAATAAAGTGATGAATTCTTCCACTGGCTCCCGATTCTCTTGGATTCTTGAATTAAATTCCGCACGTTCGTAGATAATATTCTTCCTGACACAGAAGTGGCTGTCGAACGCCTTGAGGACGGAATCAATTTTCGTTGCCTCTTCCTCCTTTTCGAACTTGAAGGTCCTGAATATATCATCCGCGCGGTCACCCATCAAGTACATGAACAAATCGATCTTGTCCGCCTCCTCTTTCTTCTTCATTCCACTGACCACGAGGTATCGTTCGAATCTCTTCCTCCATTTGGGCCATTCGTTGGGAGTCGAGAAGTCGAAAGTTTCTGGAGGTTGAATCTGAGCCATTTGAATTATCTTCCAAAGTACGCAAAAATCGATATTTTGCAATATACGGGTTCGTATTTTATCCAGTTATTGCTGCCACCATGTTTTAATGTCCATCCATACAAAGTTCAAAACAACAACCACTCGCCCGTGCAGGCCCGGTCACGCTCCGCCGCGTCACGTGGGAAAACATACAATGTTCTCAGCACAGTTACTGACAGAGTCTTGGAACTTGGAACCCATAAAAATGATACTCTGTTAATAAAATAATAAATACTTTGCTACAATACATTGCACTGAGGTAAGTTGACTGTCGTTTACTTTTGAGAAGAACGTCTCTCTTCCACTAATATACTGGCACCCAAAGATGTTATGAGATATTTCCATTTCCTTTTTTTTTCAAAGATGGCATATTGTTATCCCCTCACCGAAGATTTTGGCATGGTTTTCCTGGGGAAAAAATAGGATATTCTCTGTTGTGCCAAATAGCGTTTTACTGGAAACGTAAGGTCGCTGAGTAGATAGCTTTGTCAGAAATAAACTTCGTATTCCATCCTCGTCGCCAGTTGATGTATCTCCTCCTGGTGTTTGTCACAACACACACACAGCCGAGATCTATTGGTCAATTTCTGTTTTATTGCACCGTTGATGTCGTATATATACAAATATGTATTTACATATTAATAATAAAAAACATGCAAAATACATATAGATGTTTACCAATTTACATACACAACACAATGTATAGTGAGGATAGAATTCATATTTTATATTTTTATCTAATCATTTTGAATATATTTCTATTGCTATTTTGACTATTGATGGAATTTCCCTCTGAACCATGCTTATATTATTGCAGTGAATTAACCAAGAAAATCCGCGGTTGAATTGAGTATGTTGGCTAAACTTTCGGCAAACCCTATATATGTATTTCTTATTTTTGATATCTCCACAATATTTGAGTTATTTGAAGAGAGAGATTAAAAGAGTTGAAATCTCCGCAAAGGACTTCTGGTTGATTTTAAAGTTTCTAGTAGTAGGCTAAGTGATATTTATTGAAAAAAATTGGGTGAATAAAATGTCGTAACATCGGTGTTTTTTTTTTTTATCGAATTTTTATCATCATCGCGATTTTATCTGTTAACTTTTCTAAAGTGATTTCTTTATCGATTTCTGTCAGCGATTCTACTCCGTTTTCAGCATAATATATCATTGAAGACAAATACGTCATATATTTTTTTGTAAAATCGTTTTGGGGTTGCTTTTAAATTTTTATCAAAATGAGGAACTATTTCGCCTAGTCTTTCTCTAAGGTATCATAAATAAAATCCACTTTTTTATTATATGAGTAATGATAAAATTAAAGTCTATAGAAAATTATATAACTGGCTCGATCAATTCTTTGATTAAACTCTAAACGCTCAAAGGCCTTGTCGCTCAGTAAAGGTTGTCCTTGGGAATGAATTAGATAAATTTTTATATTTCATATTTTTATTAGCCGTGTTATTCTTGTCCAGATATTTTTTCCTTTAACTTATAATTTACTTTTATCTGTATAAATAAAATTGTCGGAATTATCAGAGAAACATTTATATGCAAATTTTAGTTTTATTAGAATATATAAAGAACAAAAAGAGATTAAATGAAAAACAAAAGCAAAGCTAGCGAGAACGTAGTTACATCATGATAAACAAAGAAGGAAGACAATCAATGTGACTCGTCCTCGATCTGTCAACATAGTTCTTGGCGTGTGTGGTTGCAGCTTGGCTATCACATCAAATGAGAGTTGGGTCTGTGATCAAATGTACAAATTTTAATTGTTTTATCAGGTCTTTCACCCATGTGATTTCTCTCACTGTCATTGAAAGAGCAACATACTCTTCTTCCATTTTACTGAGTGATGTAACAGTCTGTTTTACACTCTTCCAGATTATAGGAGATCCTGTTAACATAATCACATAGCCAGTTGTACTCTTCCTATCTTCAACATTGATGCTCAGTCTGCATCTGAAAAAGCTTAAGTTGCTCTCCTGTTGTCCTTTAGGTGATACCATAATCTTTCGTTCCTCCAAGGTATCGCAATACTTTCTTTGCCGCATTAGAATGCTTCTTTGTAAATTTGTTACAATATTGAGCCAGTCGTCCAACAATATATTCTATATCTGGTCTTGCTCTTTATGCCAAGAATGATAGCCGTCCTATCAGTTCTCGATAGGGTAGGTTTTCTTCAATTCCATCAATAGTGTCATCAAGATTTACATTTTCCTCCATCGATGTTGATATACTTCTCACATATTGTAGTCTGAAGCGTTCAAGAAGATTATCAATGTAGTTGCTCTGGGTAAGTTTAAGGCTTCCATCTTGATTTTGGGAAAATTTGACGCCGAGTAGATATGAGATTGGTCCAAGATATTTTACATACAAAATTTCTTCAATAAGTGTCTTGCACTTTCTCTTATTGACTCCTTTTCTGAAATGGTGAAAATATCATATACAAAGACTGATAGGATTACTCTTCCTTCTTTGTGTTAAAGTTCATAAACGCGTGGGTCAATTGGATTTCTCTTGAATCCTGTTTCCTGAATTTCGTCATTTAGGAACTCATTCCAACTTATTACACTCTGTTTGAGTCTATAAATTGATTTCTCTAGCCTACAATATAGGTTTTCTGTTCTTGGTTTAACAACACTTTCTGGTTTCTCCTTATGAATAACTTGATCAAGGTTTCCTTGCAAATGGGAAATGCAAATGCAATACAAATTTTTAATATCAAATTAGTCTAAATGCCAGCCTTTCTCAATTTCAAATGCTGCCAAAATTCTTATTGTCTCAAAACTTGAGACTGGGGCATAAATGTCATTAAAATTAAGTCCTTACCAAAACCCTTTGCAACTAAGCGCGCCTTGTATCTAGTGATTTCTCCTGAGGCATTAGTCTTCTTGTGTGGAACCCATCTACATAGAATGGGGGTGATATTCTTTTGCAGTTCCCCAAGTTCCCATACATTGTGTTTTCAAATATTACATTTCTTATTTTATCTCTGCAGGCCTACGTGTAGATTCTAGGCTTTCCATGGCTTCATGATAAGAAGAGTGGTAGTTCTCAATCTTCTTTGAATCTGTTATTCCACCACAATAGGTTAGCTCCATTTTTGATCTTATGACAGTTTCACCTTCCTTTATATGATGTCGCACTGTCATTGGTGGCTGCTTGCGGTAGGAACTTCTTTTTCTCTGTGCTGTTTACTTGGTTCCGATTCCGGTTCTGGATCCTCATCACCTTTAAAAGTTCCACTGTCTTCTGTTTGAAACTGTTTATGAGAATCTCCCTCCTGGCATGAGTTATCCTCAAGGGAAAACTTTACATTGGGTAAGGAATCAACCTCTCTAGTTGCCATTCTGTCGAGAACAGATTATTTAAACACACAGTCTCTAGATTCTATCACCTGGTTCTTTTCAGTAATCCAAATTCTCCATCTTTGTCCACGAACCAAATAGAATTTCCCTAAGTGCTCTTGGTTGAATCTTTGATCCTCTTCTTTCCCTTGGTATGAACAAACACTTCGCATCCACACACTTTCAGATGTTTTAAACTGGGCTTCCATCCAAACCATAATTCAAATGAAGTCTTCTCCTTGTTGTACTTGTTTACAACTCTGTTCCTCAGATATGCAGCGGTGTAGATCAATTCAGCCCACGAGGCATTTGACAAATTTCAGCTATTCATTGTGTTTCTAACTAGATCCAGTAAAGTCCTATTCATTCGCTCTGAAATGATATTTTGTTACGGGGTATACACCATTGTGCATTCATGAATTATGCCATGAGCTTTAGTGAAAACATCCCAAGGCTGCGAACAAAATTCTAGTTCATTATCTGTTCGAATTTTATTTAAAGAATAATTTGTTTGCTTCTCTACTTCAATCTTCCATTTCTTGAAATTTCCCAATACATCACTTTTGTTCTTGAGAAAATAAACTCGAACATATCTAGTGGCATCATCCACAATGCATAGGACATAATTCGCACCTCCCTAACTTTGGACTCTGAATGGTCACATTAGATCACAATGAATTAATGCCAATGGTGTTTTCTCCCTTTTAGGCATTGTAGCTGAAAATGGCGGTCTAGTTGATTTGTCAATCAAGCAATCATCATATTGCTCGATGCTTTCAACATTGCACATTAAACCCCTAACTACTTGGTTCTTTATCAAATCAATAATGGTTTGACTGTTAATTTGCACCAATCTTTGATGCCATAGAAACAACATAAAGCCTACCTCTTCTCTCCGCTTCAATTAGTAGGTTGTCATCATCATAATAAATATGACATCCGCGCTTGTCGAAGATCACCTTCCGATCATTCTCCACTGCTTGTAGGACTGAAATAACTCCAGTCTTGATATTTGGTATCAACAAGGTATTAGCAACTGTCATCTCATCAAGTTGACCCAAATTTCCCTTCAGTGTTGCGTAGGCAGTTCCTTTCCCTGTCGAAGGAATTACAGTCCCATCTATTGTTGTCACTTGTCCGTGAACTTCTCCACTGAGGTTAGAAAAGTACTTCTTATTTGGTGTCATATGGTGAGATGCTCCAGAGTCTATTATCCTAGTGTCTTCTGGATTGGTGATGGATGTATCACATGTCACAGATATCCCTTTGGCATCTCCTTTAATGGTTTTTCATGGGATTCATGCTTGGTTGCTTTCAACCTGTAGCAGTCCTTGGCTAAATGTCCTATTTTACCACATCCCAAACATATTTTTTTCTTCTTCCAGTTTTGAGTTCTATCCAATGCTCTTTTTGGATAAATATATTTCCAAGAAGAATATTATAATAATCGTTATCCCTCTTTGTTTCTGCGAAACTTCTGCAGATAATGCACCCTTTTCTCCGTTTCTCAGCTTCTGCTAAAAGCTTCCGTTTCACTGTGGCACAAGTAAATTCTTCCTCTAGCAAATTACACAAAGTGGAGACTACATTTTCCCAATCTTCTGGCATTCCACAAAGGATGATCAGGGTTAGATCTCCATCTTCAAATTTGTCACCTGTACTTGTAAGTATGATAAACAAAGCAGTAAGGCAATCCCGTGATGCTCTCCTGCGACGGGGGGTGGGGTGGGCGGTCGTAGGTCGCGTAATCATCAGCCAGCCGCTGGCCATCTGAAGTTCCAGCTAAACTTTAAAGAATAATTATCTCTAAAATATGTAATGGCATAACTGTGACTTCTGCTGCAGTATCTAACATGCATTGTATATGGACTCCATTTACTTAGGCTAAGCCTCTATCCAGTTTTTTTTTAATTCTTGCTTGAAACAACTATTCCTATGGAATTTTCATTTGTTTGATTAGATATTATTGATATCTCCAGCCTCGGAAAATATCATCTTAGTCCTCAGAGAGATTAATTTCTTAGTCGCCTGTTTTAATCTCTTCATAGAAATATCCCGGGTGTCCGCGATTCTAGTTTTCTCTACAGTCCACGGCAGGGAAACAATGTATCTTCCAGAAACAAAATGTTTGACTGTTTTAAAAATGTTGACGCGCCAGGGCGCCTCTCTGATATATCTGTTTAACTTCAATAGGATTGACGCCAAGAACATCGAGATTCCACAGATTGGTCATATTGATCTCCGATAGTATAATCGTTGTAACATGATGAACGGGTGAAATATCACTATATCACTGCGTAGCTGCCATTCGCCCAATTAAGTCTATCCAAAACGCATCTGCGACGCAAACAATCCATTTGACAGCACACAAGATTTTCCCCATGAAAATATATCCTAACACATCACTTCCTATAAATATCTCAATTTCCATTTCATTCTCTTCAATATCAGGAAGCTAGATTTTGCGAGCTTTGAGTTTATTCATCCATGGCCCGCGGCTCAATTTTGATAGGTTACTATAGATTATTATTTTTCAAGAAGCTTTGTAACCATTTAAAAATCCCTGAAGCACGACCTTAGATGACTATATTCTTGGTTGAAACTTGGCCCCCGAAAACCACATATTTAAGTGATTTCTTGTCAATGGGAGATAGTCCGAGATCCTGGAAAGTTTTAGACAAAATATAAGAATTTTGGAAACCTGGTGTCATGAAGGGCGCGCACTACTTTTGCGGAGGTCTCACCTTCGATCTTCATTGTCTGTGTAGCAGAATCAGAGACTAAGCTCTAAGACCAGAGAATGAAACTCCGTTTTGTACTGTAGAAGAAACTTAATAGAGGAGTCTTCCACTTGTTCCTTGTCTTTACCCAGTGATTCTCATCGAGGAGCACTAAAGAGGGCATAAAAAATTACGTTGCCTCTTCTTACACCAATACAATCATTTATCCTCTTTCTACAATTAAAATAGATACGACCTGGTTTGAGGTAGAATAACTAAAAATTAGAATTTTTATGCGCTCTCGTCTTTCTTTAATGCCCATTTTACGCGCAGTAAGATATTTCTTGTATTTATTATCTTTATTACAAAATATGCTATTCTTGGCACTTCAACAAAGAGACCAGATACTGTAGGTATCTTAGCAGGATGTTGTTGTCTATCTTGTGTTTCTATCTTGTCTTAGATAACACTAGTACACACACTTTTTCCTTCTCAATATTTGAAAGTTGTTTCTAGTAAATTCCAACCCGTGGATCATGAATATAACCTTCAATTAGTTCAATTTTTTTGTAAAATATTTGAAATTATTTAATTTTATAAAGAAGCTGATGTAATCGCTGTCATCAAAATATATTGAAGATATTGACTTTGTAAGCATAAAATTTAAACATTATTTAGATAAAATGCATACCATTGCAATTTTATATCAATATAATGTTTAACAATAAATTTATTTTCATAGATATTTTTAAATATATAAATAATGCCGCGTAAATGCAAAGCTAATGCAGAAATGTTCTGCTACATTTGTGGAAAATTTACATTTCCCAAACAGAGGAAACGATTCACCCCAAAGATAGAAGAATGATATAAAGTATATTTTGGTGTGGCTTCAGGTGATCAAGACAAGTAGTGGTGCCTCCATAGTGTGTGCGGAACGCATTATCAAGGGCTTTTGCAATTGAAATCGGGGAAATCAAAAGGAATGCCCTTTGGTGTACCAATGGTTTGGCGAGAACCAAAAAATCACCATGACGATTGTTGTCTCTGTGTCTGCAAAATCACAGGCCTTAATAGCAAAAAGAAGCAAACTAACTTTTATCCTGATATACCATCAGCTAGGCAACCTATTCCTCACGACCTCGAGAATCCCATACCGATTCCTAAAACGGTTCAAGAATCTTATATCAAAAAGGATGATCAGCACACAGCATTTGCAGTTAATCATCAATTAGAAGACCCTGAATTTATTTCAAATGAAAGTGGCATTCCACATTTATTTGATCAGGCATCATTAAATGATCTAGTTAGGGATCTAGGGCTATCAAAAGGAGCAGCAGAAATCCTTGGATCAAGATTAAAGCAAAGGAACCTCTTGTTACCACAAACCAAAATCTCTGTCTATCGTAATAGGAAACAATAGGGATTTTACAGTGCTTGCAGAAAGGAATCACAAAGTTTCCTTGCATTTTATGCAAGTGGGACAGCAGAGACAGAAAGAATCATTATATACCAAAAAAATGTGGCCTGAAAGAAGTATGTTTCGCTTAGGTGAACAAAACGTTGAAAATGGACCGCTTTTCCATAAACTAAAAATGCTTCTTTCCCCTTTACATATAAAATTAGGGTTATAGAAAAATTTTGTGAAGGCTTTGAAGAAAGAGAGTGATGCTGTCAAATATTTAATGACTAAATTTCCGAATATTAGTTGTTCTAAGATAAAGAAAGGTATTTTCATTGAACCTCAAATTCGTAAACTAATAAATGACGAAGAGTTTATTGAAACATTGAAAGAAGATGTGAAAAATGCTTGGCTTGCACTCATCGACACTTTTTAGGCAATAATTAGTCACCGAATTATGCGAGAATCGTAGAAAATCTGATTTCCAAATTCCATAAGCTCGAGTGCATAACGAATCTAATATTTCATTTTATGGATTCACATTTAAACTTTTTCCCTGAAAATCTCGGTGCAGAGAGCGAAGAACAAGGTGAACGCTTCCACCAAGATATTAAAATCATTGAGCAACGATACAATGGTCTGTGGAATCAACATATGGTGGCGGATTATTGTTGGAATCTGATGCGTAATGAAAAGCAAAACTTCACAGAAAAAAATCTTTAAATCCATGAATATAATTTTTTTATTACTTCCTAAATGTTATTGCATCTTTATAAATAATGTTTATTGACCCAAATAAATGTATCAAGAAAAGCTGAGGGCCAACAGCCCGAAACGCGTCCGTGGTTAGCTTTTCTTGATTAATCAAGAATGGGTATTTGGCCAATTCTGGAATAATTAAAAATCAACGAGAATAGTTGATATTTATTCCGATAGATGGCGCAAGCCATCAGCAACTTTCAGTTGCACGATAAGTAGATGCCTTTTTCTTAATATATATATCAACATATATAGTCACGACCGTCTTTCCTCAATTCCTCATCGCTGTCACGGATGCGCGCGCATCATCATCATGATCATTTTCATTATCTAATGATAATAATAATAATAATTATTATTATATTATTATTATTATTTTATTATCAACATATATAGTCACGACCGTCTTTCCTCAATTCCTCATCGCTGTCACGGATGCGCGCGCATCATCATTATGATTATTATTATATTATTACAGTAGAACTTGGATAATTCGAACTTCTTTAATTCGAAAACCTCTTTAATTCGAATATTTATCTTGGTCCCTAGAATTTCCTATAAATAGAATTTCCGTTTTTAATTCGAATTTTTGGATAATTCGAATTTTTTTATGGTCCCTTGGGGTTCGAATTATCCAAGTTCTACTGTATTATTATTTTATTATTAATTTAATATATATAGTCACGACCGTCTTTCCTCATCGGCCTCAGTCACGGATGAGCGCGCATCATCATTATGATCATTATCATTATCTAATGATAATTATTATTATTATTATATTATTATTATTATATATATATATATATATTGTCACGATCGTCTTTCCTCATTCCTCATCGGCCGCCTCTGTCACGGATGCGCTCGCACAGGGAGGTCACGTGCTCGCCGGCAGCCAACGGGCGCGCGCCGCCGGCATTACGTCATAGATTATAAACACAAGGTAATAAGGCCAAATAAAAAAATAGTGTGTGATAAGGCACAATTTGGATTATCTACTTATATAATTGCCTTATTCTGTCTGTGTGAAGTTCACTGTGTGAAGTTCACGGATAGATTTTGGTCAGAATGGATAAAATAAAAAAAGTGTCAAGGGATGGGAATCGAACCCACGACCTTCAGCTTACCGGGCAGATGCCATGACCACTAGGCTACCCTGGACATATTTTTCCGTTCACATTTTTATTTTTATATATTCAAGACACACACAGTTTGGGGCGGGATGTTTCACAAAAGAGACATCCACGGCGCCAATTTATAATTGTAATGAATAGTATTTTAATTAAAACATTTTTAAAATATATACGCACTCGGGTAAAACCCGGGCGTTGCCCGGGCCATTCGTCTAGTTAATATATAGTCACGACCGTCTTTCCTCAATTCCTCAATTCCTCATCGCTGTCACGGATGCGCGCGCATCATCATTATGATCATTATCATTATCTAATGATAATAATAATAATAATTATTAGTATATTATTATTATTAATATATATAGTCACGACCGTCTTTCCTCAATTCCTCATCGGCCGCTGTCACGGATGCGCGCGCATCATCATTATGATCATTATCTTCTATAGAAGCTTCTATCTTTATAATTATGTATATTTACAAAAAGTCAATTCGCTCGCGCCTCTAGCGGTGAAAATGAGGGGTAATACCAGCTGACCTAATGTACATGTAAAGTTTGGAGCAGAACGTTTCACAAGAGTGACATCCAAAAGGCTCCAATTTATAATTGTAACAAATAGTATTTGAATAAAAACATTCAATCGGGTAAAACACGGGCGTTGCCCGGGTCATTCGGCTAGTATATATATATAAATGAAAATTCATATGGATATAGAGTAAGTAGTTTGATAAATATGTATATATATCTAAGGGCAGTTATTGAAGTAAAATATATACACATGCATATATATAATATTGTTTCTTCATTTGCACTCTCTTTGGCGCATTTATTTATTTAGTAATAAGTTTAATGTCATAACCTTTCCTCAAATAAATGAATATCATGGGTAAAAGGCATTATATCCATAACTTGAGAAATTGAGCTAATCTAAAAAATATATTGATACCACGTTAATCAGCACAAAAAGCTAACTTAGAAAATGTTTTGTTTATTTGAGGAGGAGAATTTTTTTTTAATTTTGTGTACTAGTGTTATTAAGTCCAAACTTGGATGCAGTTAAAGCTGTCATGTTCTACTGCAGCTTTCTTTGGGTGAAACTTTATAATTAGGTTAACTCTAGTTCGAGTCAAATCTTTAGCATCAATCTTAGCATCATGGAGGGGGCTTCTTTACCAAGCCATCAGGAGTTCCTCTGAGAGACATGTCTAAACCATTGGGAAGATAAATACAGGCATCTGTCTGGCCTCGATCTTTAAGATTCCAATGTTCTCAAATGAATCACTAACTCATCATAAAATGATGTAACCTTCAACTGTTGTTTAGGAAGAACATTCAATCATTAGGGGGATAAGATCTGAAACATAGACTTGCTGTAACAATTCAGATCCTTTAAAATCGTTCTGTCAAAGTTTCTATGACTTTAGGGTATTCTCAGAAGTCAGAGGATAACATTCTACTACTTCACTAGCCCTTGTTCCAGGCGACACAGATTACACAAATTAGTGAAACTTGTCGCTCTCTTTTGAAGTTGGATCGACGTGTATCTTGTTGCACTGTATCTATCACCCCAACCAATCTTTTATTTCCCCTGTAAATTTCTTCAATTCTATCTTAGGTAGTCTTATAGTTCGATGGTGTGAGCTAGAAGCGACGCTCATTTCATTGTTTGTGGGACTAGTTGCATTAGTCTTGGTTCAACAAAAGCGAAACATGATCTTATATCTCAAGGTATATTGCAAGGATTCCTCATCTTCGTGTTCTAATTCCTCTTCGCTAACGTCTGAAGTCAGCATGAGGTCTCTTATCTTGCTTTGGATCACGAGAAGTTCACTGTGAGTTTCTTCATAGATCTCTCTTTTATTTTCAATGTCCTCTACAGGTATGGGTGGAGTACTTTACAGAAACTTTTTTCCGCTGTCTTCACGATGCGAGTTAGTCGCCTTATAACGCCTTATAAAAAAATAATAATAATATTTTATCAAAATAAACCTTTAAAATTCAAACACTAAAGTATGAACAAAAAGGTAAAAAAAAGTACTTATCTTGAGCCTTTTTTTTTGTTCACCGCAGCTCAACCTGATAGATCTTGCCTTGTCAATCGAGGAAGCCACTTTGTGAAGAAAATATGAAAAACGCTTCACAAACAATGATGTGGTGCTGGATATAAAAGCTCCGCAGTTATAGTACATTGTGGGCTATTACAATAATTTTAGATAGAACTCTAAATGGCAGAAAAGAGAGGGCAAAATCTCTTTTAACTAAATGTATTTCAAAAGATTAAGAGAGGACAAACAATGTCATGTTATGCAGCAGCAGACCACTTCTCCAACGGTTTACGGGTAGGGGATGTTACCAGGCGGCCTTTCAATTGGTTGCTGGCTCTTTGACCGTTCCGCAGTGGGAATCTTCATTATTCCACACTGCCACTGAACACTCATCATTTATATGAAACATATTGACAGAATTTCCTTATTCTTTGTTTCTTTCACTTAGGATTCTCCGCTAGGTGGCCAACGGATGCGCAGCAAGAAACGTCGGCTCCAGCTAAGTACTTTTTATCTTTGTATTTTTAACTTTTTTCTAACTTTAATACTTATACACTTAAAGTAAACTAAGATAGCAACTTAAATTAACTTTGAAATAGGAATAGGGGAAATAAATGATGAAACTTACTATAATTTTGATATCACTTAATTTATACTTGATTAAGAAAAGGCTATGCCCGACTTCTAACTATGGAAATTATGTCAGTAACGATAAATATGCAAATCGGACTATTGAAATTGACCTAACTTACATCAAAAATACAATTACTAAGATAGATACTTGTTCTAGAAAATATAATCTTAGACAAATAATATATATTCTCTTACTTACCTCGGGTATTGAACAAAATCCTGGACCTAAAAGCACTAAGCAGACAACACTTGATTCCAGCTCGGATAAGAATAACCGAGAACTAATTGTTGCCCCCTCTGACAAGATGGAAGATTGGCATGGGAAACTAGAGACAAAGTTATCTTCTGTTGAACAAGGAATAGAGAAATTGGATCGTCGCATACAACAGTTAGAAACAAAGATGGATAACACTGCGAAATCAGTCTCGATGAACTCGGAGAAAATACGAGAAATGGATACTCGAATAGAATCTTTGGAAATGAAAATGAGAGAAAATAACCTAATTTTCCATGGAGTAGAAGGAAATGAGGGTGAGGATCCCGAAGAATCCGACTCCACTATAAAACAGACAAGATGCAGATACCGGAGAAAATTAATATCTTACAATGCCGTCGGCTGTCCAAAAGGGCTAGGGCTCCACTCCTTGTTAGTATTCCTGACCACAATGAAAGAATAAAGCTATTTAAGAATGCATTTAAGCTTAGAAACTTTAAAATATACATAAGTAAAGACTACACTCTTGGGATCAGAGAACAACGTAGAATATTGATCGCCAAAAGAAAAGAACTTTTAACAAGTGGAACTTTTGCGAAATTAAGAGACAACAAGTTGATTGTCGCAGGCATAAAGTACCAAGTCGTAAATGGAAAAATTGTCAGTCCAAATGGGGCTGAATTATAGCAAATAAACAAAAATAATCTAGAGAAAAAATGTAAATATTTAAAAATAAATAAATCTACCCAACACATACCTTTTGATGGAAATCAAAACAAAGCCGGTCCACCCAATAAAACACTTAAATCTAATATAAACTTTACAATTACACACCCACGAATCGATGTTGACAGCTCAGAAACTTTACAGCCATTGCAAAATAAAATACATACAAATAAATGTTCACAAAAAAGTTCTGAGAACAAAAAGATTAAAGATTTCACTATAAAAGCTAAAAAACCTTATACATGTAATTCTAATTGCTTGAAATCTGCTAAATGTAAAAATTCTATTGACATCTTATACTGGAACATAAATGGATACATGAGAGCTAGTTCATTGTTTGATCTCGATTATGCAAAACATTACCATATTTTTGCACTTGCAGAGACCTGGCTCGACCGCAATATACAAGTTGACATACATTAATTTACTATTTATGAATCGCTGGCTACAAGATGCTGCAAGACTGGAAGACCGTCTGGTGGAATACTGGTCGGAATCAGTAAAATGCTTGCAAATTATATTTACAAAATAGTAATTGAGCCTAACTGGATTTTTCAATTTGTTTTAAACAAACCTCTGTATGTAAATTGTGTATACTAGTCGCATATTTACCACCTGGTGATACTTTTAAACTCAACTTAAACAAACTATTTAGGTTTATTGAGGAAAGATTATTATGTGGCTATGAAATAATACTGGCGGGTGACCTTAACATTCGAACGGGATCTATGGGCGGTTTTCACAATGTATTTGCGCTCTCTTCAAATATTTTCTCACAGCGTAATTCCAGTGATAAGATGATCTCTCCAAATGCAACCCATATTTTGTTGAGTTCCTCGACAATAGCTTACTGACAATATTAAATGGCAGATCGATAGCAGATCAAAATGGCAATTTTACTTACATCTCAGACCGTGGCTCTTCGGTCTTGGATTACTTTGTGGTGACCCCTTTGCTTTTGGATCTATTTGAGAACTTCCAAGTCGAATGCTCTCCATACTCGGACCATCTCCCTATCACCTTGTCTGCCCTTATAGTACCGGTTCTGATCGCAGAATTACTTCATTACAGGCGATGGTGAATTACTCAAAACATACAAATCCAACACCTTTAACAAGTTATAGATGGACACATGAGAACTCACAGTTTTTCACCTGAATTGGAATCACTCAATAGATAGCACAATGAGGCTTTTAACTGATAAAATCATTGATACTATGGGCAAAGCGGGGATGCAGAGAAGATCTAAAACATCGAACCCAAATTCAAAGCCCTGGTTTGATCGAGAATGTTATCTAACAAAAAAGAATACTAAATCCCATCTTAAAATCTACATGAAATCAAAAAAAGAAACAGACCGTGTTAACTATATTTCAAAAAAGAAATTCTATGCTGCATTAATTAGAGATAAAAAGAAAAAATACTACCAATCATTGCATTTAAATTTATTAAGCAATACTCATGACTCTAAAAACTTTTGGAAAACAATAAGCATTTATAAAAAAATAAGTTTCATTCAAGGAAACATATCGCTTCAAGAATGGCACCAATTTTATGACAAACTACTCTCATCTGAAACATCAACAGAATATATCCTTCCTATGTTAAACACGCTTTCAGCGGATACAGGCTTATTGGCGGAAATTACAATGAAGGAGATAATAGAAGAAATCTCGCGTTTAAAGAACTGTAAGGCAGCTGGAATCGACGAGATACCGAACGAAGCAATTAAGCTCCTTCCCCACAGTTACTTACTGTTACTAAAGGATCTATACAACATAATACTAAGATCAGCTGTATTCCCATCCTCCGTCTCGATGTCTATTATTCATCCGATTTTTAAAAATGGCGATTCTGATAATCCATCCAACTACCGCGGAATTTCACTGCTGAGCAATTTCGCGAAACTATTTATAGCAATACTTAAGTCCCGCCTAGTCAAATGGATTGAAACTAATGATATTATCCCAGAGAATCAAGCGGGCTTTAGATCTGCTCACTCATGTCAAGATCATATTTTCATATTGACATCTATAATCCAACTTGTCCTAAGGAAGAAAAGAGGCAAATGTTACTCCTACTTCGTAGACTTAAAAAAAGCTTTTGACACGGTTCCTCACGCATTGCTATGGACAAAACTAGTCAAAATAGGACTGAATCACCGATTTGTCAAATTAATTAAATGTTATTATGAAGACATGACCGCTGCGGTTCGTTGGAACAATTCTATCACTGAATTCATTGAAATTCGTTGGGGGGGTGCTCCAAAGTGACCCACTATCCCCATGCCTATTCCTACTCTTTATTAATGATTTGATTAAAATATTTGATGACTCGGGGTTGTCAGGAATATACTTACCCAATTTCGGAAACATACACCTCCTCCTATATGCCGACGATATTGTTTTGATCGGTGATTCTAAAATAAACCTTCAATTGAAAATCAATATACTGAAAACCTATCTAGAAACTAACTTACTAACTCTGAACGAAAACAAGTCAAGAATAATGGTTTTCCGTAATGGAGGAAAGGTGGCGCGTTCAGAAAGATGGTATTGGGGTCAAAGTCCTTTAAGTGTTACTTCAAAATATACGTACCTGGGCTACCCGCTAACCCCTTCGATTTCTTTCACTCAAGTTGCCTTAAATTATAGAGGCAGGACCATGGCCGCGATGGGTGCTGTGGGGGAGATTATTTTGAAGTCCAAGCTCAAATCCTTTCATGCAAGTATGAGATTGTTGGATTCTATGATCTTGACAGTCCTACTCTATGCGGCTCCAATCTGGGCACATGATCAAGCCTTAATCTTAGATAGAATCCAGGATACCTTCCTCAGACGTTTTCTGTGCCTCCCAAGCTATACTCCGGGCTATATTTTGAGGGCCGAAACAGGAAGAAACTCTCTTGATATCACAGTGAAAAAACTAACTTTAAAATTCTGGACTAGAATTCTGAAAATGGACGGCAGCAGGCTACCTTCAATATGTTTGGCACATTTGTGGGACATTTCAATTTCTTCAAAACAGAATATCGGACTGGTAAGAAGTATAACAGAGCTACTTAATAACACCGGCTTCTCATGGCTTGTTGGATGTACAGACTTCATTATTCTTCAAAGATACATCCCCCTAATTATTAGAACGGCAACCGATCAGTCCTTGCAGCTCGATTATGTAAGAATAAGAAAATCAGTACTGTTGTAAGATTTAAGTACTTACAGCTTGTAGGAAGGCATGAGGACGTTGAGGATTATATGATGATAATCTTTATTATCCATTTAGCAAGAAAAGACAAAGTTATGGTAGCGAACAGTTATTGTAATATAGAGAAGAAAAGTAAACAAACAGTTGTGATGATGATAGGTCCAGTGTGGCGCTAGCTGTCGTAGCATTCAGTTATCCAACAAATCCCCGGCATGAATGTGGAGACATCACGAGGTTGTAGCGTAACTTCTCAAATGTCGGCCTTGGTAGCGGCTTGGTCAGAATGTCCGCCTTCATGTCGCCAGTTGGGCAGTAGACCATTTTTATCACTGTCTTCTTCTGAAGATCCTTCAGGTGATGGATCTTGGTTGCGATGTGCTTGGTTCTAGAAGACACTTTTTCGGATGAACATATCTTGAGACATGATTGATTGTCTTGGTGGAAGTAGATTGGAGCTTTCTGTTCCAGTTCGAGATCCTTTAGCAAGTCGAGAAGCCATAACAGTTCTTGTGAGGCTTCAGCTGCGGAGATTAGTTCCGCTTCGGTGGATGAGAGAGATATGCAACCTTGTTTCCCAGTCATCCATGAGATGGGGTTTGATCCCAGTAGGAACAAGTTTCCGCTTAGTGATTTTCTGTCGGTGTTGTCGCTTGCCCATGTGGCATCGCTGTATGCTTCCAGCGTGGGAGGTTTTTGGTTAGATATGCGTAGCTCGAGTTCTTTAGTAGTTTTTAGATATCTTACGATTCTTTTTGCTGCATTCCAGTCACAATTTCTAGGATTCTGGTTTCTGCTGCTAAGTATGCAGACTGGAGCTGCGATATCTGGTCTGGATACTACGCTTAGGTACAATAGTGAGCCTATCAGTTGTTGGTATTGGACGTTGTTTGGTAGAAGTTTTTCATCAGATATACCGGGGTATCCGCTTTCCATGGGAGTGAAAGT
Organism: Cordylochernes scorpioides; assembly: GCA_030710605.1. NCBI lineage: Eukaryota > Metazoa > Arthropoda > Arachnida > Pseudoscorpiones > Chernetidae > Cordylochernes > Cordylochernes scorpioides. Next base: position 110,810,703 of record CP092886.1, on the reverse strand, counting down.
AGGTTTCGCTTCTTGGAGATTGTACCTTTCAACTAATTCTTGGATTTTATTCTTTTGGCTCAGAAGGAGTTCACCTTCTCTGTTCCTTGAGATTTCTATACCAATGAATTGAGTGGGGTCTCCAAGGTTCTTTATTTCGAATTCTTTTTCGAGAGTTTTTACAGTGTTTTGGATGATTATCTCGGAATCGCTTGCGAGGAGCATGTCATCCACATATAGAATCAAGTAGATGGAATGGTTTTCTTCATTCTTGGTGAATAGGCATGGGTCTACAATGCTTTGTTTGAAGTTATTTTTAATTAGAGTGCTTGCAATTTTTGTGTTCCAAGATCTTCCAGCTTGTTTTAGACCGTAAAATGCCTTCTTTAGTTTGCAGACTTTGTTTGTTTGTTTTGTATGGAGTCCTTCTGGGAGTTCCATGTAGAGTTCTTTATCTAGGTCGCCGTGTAGGAACGCTGTCTTCACATCGAGGTGGTTCACTTGCATCCCTTTGTAGACTGATGCAGCTAGGAAGGCTCTAATTGTAGAATGCTTCACAATTGGTGCAAAGGTTTCTTCGTAGTCTCGGCCGAATTTCTGATTGAACCCTTTTGCTACGAGTCTGGCTTTGTACCGCTCTATTTCTCCTTTGGAATTGAGTTTTTGTTTATAGGTCCATTTACATCCTATGATCTTTTTGTCCTTAGGTAGAGGCGTTAGTTCCCAGACATTGTTCTTCTCAAGAGAATTTAGTTCTTCGTTCATTGCTTGTAGCCATTTTTCTCTTTCTATTTTTGGTAATTGTAGGACTTCCGAGTAGTTGGTGGGTGTCTGAATGTCTTGAGCTTCAGTTTTGTACAGCATGTAGTCATTTCTTATGGGAGGTATTCCCTTTGTTGGTCTCGTGGATCTTCTTTGTGTGACCACTTGTGTTCCTGTGCTTGTACCGGGTTGAAGGTAATCCTCGGTTTCTGAGTCCTCAAGGTTTTCGGGTTGTGTTCCTGGTTCCTGACTTTCCTCTGCATTACCAAAATGATTGGAGGAAGTTAGATCTGTACTTAGTACTTGTGGTGAAGTTGTTTTTGTGGAAGCGAGGTGAAACCCATTTTCTTTTTCTATAAATTTTACGGATCTGCTGATTGTGATGTTGTCTGTGTCGTGCAGGATTCTGTATCCTTTGCTTCGATCATCGTATCCAAGAAAAATCCCTTCGATAACTTTGCTATCCAACTTGTTTCTTTTTATCTTGGGAATATAGGCGAAGGCTTTACATCCGAATCTTTTTAGATGCTTCAGACTGGGCTTCCTGTTGGTCCATAGTTCAAAAGGAGTCTTGTCTGTAGCTTTCGAGGGTATTCGGTTGTGTAGGTAATTAGCTGTGGTAACCGCTTCCGCCCATAGAGACTGTGGGAGTCCTGAGTCAAACAGCATGCATCTTGTCATCTCCATTAGTGATCGATTTTTCCTTTCGGCTACTCCGTTCTGGGCTGGTGAGTAGGGGACTGTTAGCTGATGTTTGATTCCACTTTGGTTCAGGAAATCTTCGACTTGTCGGTTTACGTACTCACGACCGTTGTCTGTCCGTATGGTTTGGATATTTTTTCCAAATTCCGTGTGTGCTGAGATGACGTAGTCTTTTATTTTTTCATAGGCTTCGTCTTTTCCTTTCAGGAGGTAGGTCTTCGTGTATCTGCTGTAGTCATCAGTGAAGGTGATGAAGTATCTCTTACCGCTGAGAGAGTTAGTTGGTAATGGACCGCAGATATCACTGTGGACAAGTTGAAGCGTTTCAGTTGCTCTGTACTCTGTCTTCTTTGGAAATGGGGTTTCGGTGAGTTTTCCTTGAATGCACTGAATGCAGTCTGTGCTGTGCGAACAGTTATTTAGACTTAGTCCTCTTGCTAGGTTATCATTTCGAATCTTCTTAATTGATTCTATATTTCTTTGTCCTAGTCTGTCGTGCCAGAGCATGAGGCAATTTTTGTTCTTGCAGTGGTTTTGTTTTGCAACATTTGCTTTGAATGTGCGAGTTTGGGGGTTGTCATCCAGGTGGAGTCGGTACATTCCATTGTCAAGTATACCGTTCGCGAGGGCTGTGTTGTCTCTTTCGATGGTACACCAATCTCTGTTGAACGTTACTTTACATCCGTTGGAGGTGGCTGCACTCACTGACAGAAGGTTGTCTGTTAGTTCCGGGATGTAGAGAACTTTTGTGAGAAGTAAGGTGTCAATCTTTCCTTGGGGTGTGATGACTTTGATTTCTCCTTGTCCTATCCCTTTGACCTGCAGCTTATTGCCATTAGCAACCACAACATTTTGTGTTTGTTCTCTGTTAAGTTCAGTGAAGAAGCTTTCGTCGTACGCCATATGAGATGTGGCTCCAGAGTCGACGAACCAGTTGTGTACACTTGCTTCTCGTTGAGTGCAATTGAGAGCTTTTGGGTTAGGTCCTTTTGTTGTTCTCTGATTTGTTGATTGTTCTTGGGCGACACTCGACTGATTTGTGTACTTTGGTACGTTTCCTCTTCTGAAGTTTTCATATTTGTACTCTTTGTTGCTGTTGTTCCGCTTTTGATAGTGCCAACATTCTTCTTTGGAGTGGTTTGGTTTGTGGAAGAAAGAACAGAATTTCTTCTCTTTTTCTCTTCTTTGGCTTGAAGCTCCGTGGAGGCTTTTTAAGGCTTTTGATTCAGTGCTTTCGTCTTTCGAGCTTTCTACTCTGCGTGTGTGTTCATCAAGGAGTTTGTTCTTGGTGAATTCAAGCGTTAGCTCGTCATCAGGCCTTGATTCCAACATCGTGATGAGATTGGAGTAGCTCTTTGGAAGCGAGCAAAGCAGTATAGCCGTGATGTGAGAGTCCTTTAGTGTTTCGCCAATGGTTCGCAGTTTGTCAACAAGTTCCATCATGGTAGTGATGTGCTGTTGCATGTCTTTGTCTTCTTCGAGTTTTAAGCTGTATAGCTTCCTTAGCAAATAAATTTTTCCTGAGAGTGTTTTTCTTTCATAGATATTTTTAAGAGTGTCCCAGGTAGCTTTGGCTGTTAGTAGGTTTTTGACATGCACTATTTGTGAGTCGGCGATGCTTAGATTAATGATAGCTCTAGCTTTTGAGTCTTTCTTTTTCCATTCGACTTTAGGTTCATCTGGAATATTTTCGGTGACAACTTCCCAAAGATCTTCCTTTTGCAAGAGCATTTCGATTTTGAAAGACCATAGTGAGTAGTTATAGCCGTCGAGCTTATCTAGGGTTACATCGTGGCTCGGGAGTGACGCCATTTTTGCTAAGCCTTTTTTCTTTGTCTTAACTCGTTAGTTGAATTTCATGCAATACTCAGTCTCATAATCTAATTGTTGTAAGATTTAAGTACTTACAGCTTGTAGGAAGGCATGAGGACGTTGAGGATTATATGATGATAATCTTTATTATCCATTTAGCAAGAAAAGACAAAGTTATGGTAGCGAACAGTTATTGTAATATAGAGAAGAAAAGTAAACAAACAGTTGTGATGATGATAGGTCCAGTGTGGCGCTAGCTGTCGTAGCATTCAGTTATCCAACAAGTACTCTACTCTCACTATAAATACTTTCATTCATCACCTACATTGGAATGCTATCTGAATGACAATATCCCCATAACCTTAAAGAGAATCATTGTTCAAGTAAGAAGCCTTTTTGTAGTACAGAGAATTAATCATGTTTCACTATAGAAAACTAAGACCATAAAATGCACTTTATGCAACGGTGAATTTGGTCTCGATTTTCCACACTACATGTTCTACTGTATGGCAATGGAAGAAGAGAGAAAGAGAAATTCTTCAAGAGACTTGCTATAATAGCAATTCGCCTTATGTTTTAATGGCAAAAGTCGTAAAATCCAGACCCTTTGCATTCGCTTTTTATAAATACTGGAAATCAGCTCAATCGAAATATTTAGCACAGACACCGGATCCAACTCGATTATTGGTCGAGGCCAATACCCAATACTTGTATATAACTACGATGCTAATTTGTTATTTATTTATTTTCTCCTACAGAGAGAATCTTGTATGGCACGTGTGCCCAATAAAGGTTATTGTTGTTGTTTCTTTCACTTAGAAAAAAAAAACATTGAAAAAGAGGGGTTTTAGTAAAGTGTTACACAAACATGAAACCTATTTAGGTTATGGCCACTAGTTTTACATCCATATTGTTATCTAACTTATCATTAATATTTTTTATTTACGCTGCCTCATGATAAAACTACAATCCATATTCAGTAATAGAATAGACTTTTCTTGAATTCAAATTTAAAGTTTTTTTTCAGAGATAGCATTAGCTAATTTTGCAACACATATCTGCAGTTTATATGTGATGCTAAAGCGATTCCTTTGTTCAACCTTTACTAACTCATATACTTCTTCCCATATTATTTTTGATTGCATTTGATTTTGGAATAGCTCTATTTTTACTCTTCCTTCAAAAACTAACCCGTTTGCTCAAACATCTTTCGAAACTTTTTTTTTTTTTTTTAATCTTTCTTTGACATTTTCTCAATGAAATTAAAATACAGATATAAGTGATAACAATTTTTAAATGTCATAAAAACTCTGTATTTTATTACGCGTGTGCTATATTTATTATATAAAATACATTTATAAAAATTTGAAAATAAAAGGTGTGTAAGAAAAAAAAAAGAAAAGAATAATTATAAAAATATACAAAATAAAATAGCACAATAAATATCATTTATTTCTTATAACTTGTTGAATGAACAAAAGAAAATATATTTTTTTTTGATATACCTAATATAAGTTTAAAAAGAAATTGAAACCTCTTGATTAATATATATATAATTTTAAATACTTATTTTTTTGAAAATCAAAGTTAAATTCTGTAATGCAGCTATACAATGCGTTCAAATGTAAGCTGTCCAAAATATTGTGTTATAATAAGATATTTGTGTTATATTACCTAAAAACATTTCCCCGAATATTCATGCAATTTAAAATGTGTTTAGAGCATTTCTATAGCTGACATTTTGTTGGAACTATCTAAACATCGAGCTAATTATTTTTAAATGTCATTTGTATAGGCATTTGTTTACCGATTCTTTAATGTGTTGTATTCACTAACATTTTTATACTTATTTATACAATATAAAATATGTTTAGGACATTTATATAACTGACATACTGTTAAGACTAGCCAAACATTGAACAAATTGGTTTATAATGCCATATGTATAAGCATTTGTTTACCCCTTCCTTAATGTGGTATATTACGCCATAACATTTTACCACTTATTTATACAATATAAAATATGTTTAGAGCATTTATATAACTGACATTCTTTTGGGACAAGCTAAACATTGAGCTAAATAATTTTAAATGCCATATATGTATTTGGATTCGTTCACTACTTCTTTAATCTGTTATATTGCCCTAACATTTTTCTACTTATTTATACAAGCTAAAATATGTTCAGAAAATTTATTTAACTGACATTTTTTAGGACTAGCTAAATATCAGAAAATTCATTTTTGATGCCAAATGTATAGGCATTTGTTTAGGACTTCTTTAATGTGATATTAACCTAACAATTTCCTTCTTATACTATTTAAAATATGTTTAGAGACTTAATATAATCAACATTTTGTTGGGACTAGCAAAAAATTGTGCTAATTCATTTTTAATACCAATCAAATGTATAGGCATTTGTTTACTACATCCTTATGTTATATTATCCTAACATTTCCCCACTTACTTATTATACAATCTAAAATATGTATAGAGTTTTTATATATAAAACATTTTGTTGGGACTAGCTAAACATCAAGCAAATTCATTATAATGCCTTATGTAAGGCATTTGTTTACAGTTTTCTAAAATATTTTAAAAATAAATGAAATATTATAAATATAAATATAAATAAACATTTATTTATAGATTTCATAATTAAAATACCAAATCGCCGCCACACATCAGTGCCTATATTGTGACGCATTTTAGCACTTTTAAGCAAAGTACACATACACTAGCTACAGTCACTGTGTCCTGCATGCCAAAGTATTGTGGTTTTAGCAATAAATTTTTATTTTAACAAGAATTATCTCGTATTATCAAAATCTGATTTTAAAAATCGGTCGAATTATTGATTGTGACTAATTATTGTATAAAGCCAAATTAAAGTTTTCTATTTGATAGGCTGGAGGTCAGGACAATGAAACATGGTCAAATTACTGCAAGTTTCAAATTATCTTGTGTCAAATTAATGAATTTTACTGTACATCTATAATTCATGGAGATAACAATCATTGAAATGACACATTTATATATGGGGCATCGCTGGAAGGGTAGTCTGAACTGTTGGTTTTCAACCACTACGGCCCTGGATCAAATCCCGCATTAGGCACTTTTTTTCTAATAAAAAAAAATGCTCCAATGGCCTTCGATTCTTGCAAAAGTCCAAGCCCACCAGCGAATGCAAGCAACCAAACGAGGCTCTGACACATTGGTAAGTGCAAAAGTTGAACTGCTTCTCACATGTGTAGACATATTGTGCACTTACAGTAAAAGCAGTTGCCAACTTTTACCCACCATGATTATCATGGCCTGTATCACATGTACTAGGGATAAAATAAAAATTATTTATATATTAAATCTGAAGAATAAGATGACACTTTATTTTAATAAAATTGTAACCTCTTTTAATTAAAGAATCATAGTTAATTATCAATGTGCTGGCATTTATTTTGTATCTCAGTAAACTTTGGATTTTTAGAACATATTTTCAGACCAGGTTTCATATGCCACTTCAATTTTTTGAAACCACTTTAATATGGTATTACTTTTGAAAAATTGATCAAAAAATGAAGAGTAAAGAACAATGAAAAAAGACTAACAAGACCAAATCCAAGTCAATAAATTATGCACGGGGGACCTCTTCCCCTAACCCCCTCTTCCTGAGGCATGTTATAAATGAACAGCTTTCATCTTCTAGCTGTTTAGTTTATTTTAATGGCCTTTTCTTTTCCTGAATATTTTGGGTAAATTGCCTTATCTGCTCCATCCTTATTCAAATAAGCAAATTTAGATCATATATTAATCTTAATATGATTATTCTTTCTAAGGTTCTTCATTTATCAATTATATATATTTTTGCATTTTTCTCAAAGAATCCAGACTTTTTTTTTTTTTTCCAAATATCTTCACAAGGTAATCACCTTGATTTTACCCTTATTCAATTGATGAAATCCTTATTCTCTTCCCAAATGTCAGTGCTATACAAAATATGTTCAGTTCCTTATTTTCTTTCCTTTGCAAGCTTCGTTCTGTTGAATTGATGATTCTTACATTCCATTTTCTGAATTTCCATTCTATCTCTTTCTTTTCTTGCCAAAGAAGGTGCCAATGAAGGTGCCTCAACTCTTAACAGTCCCCAAGCCTCTGTCAGTGGCTTTGTGTTATTGGTTTGCTGCCCGTCCGAAAGCCACTATTAGTTGCTACTGTGTAAACAAGGGATGGGGGACAGGGGAGGCTGGCACCGATGTCAGGTTTCCTGGAAATCACGTGGGAATCTTGCTGACTCATCCTTCATTCCCTCTCACCTCAATTTGTTACTTATTTTTCTTGCCTTTTTTTCACTTTTTTCAATGTTGTTTCTATTTTGTCCGCTTGCTCTGAATAATTTGGAAAATTCTTGATCAACTGAAAGTGTTTTTTAAGATTCTAATGCGGATATTAATTCCCAAGTTACTGAAATTTACGAATTTACAGAATTTCAAGTCTAACTCATCTTGGACGGCTATACATATTTTCATATTTTAATAGAAAGATTCTATACACAAATTTAACTCATATTGAAGAACATTCTAGAATGCAGTGAAACCTAATTGGGGCCTTTATGCCAAACTGACAAGGAATGCTACAGGAACTGAAAAAAAAAAGACTTTCGGTGGGACAAATTTTGCCTTCAGAAAGAAAAACACATTCACACTCTGTTGGAAGGACATACATGTGATCCATCTTGCCTCTTTATTTCACACAGCTCCAACAAAGCTTGCCACCAGGAAAACTAGTTGTGGTTAAGAAGATATTTAGAAGCCAGCTGCCAATATAGACTACACTTTGAATATGGGAAGTGTGGATGCTGCTGGCCATTATTGTACAACATACAACTTTCTCATAAAATCTGAAATGGTGGAGAAATATTTTTTCTGGGGCCTTGAAGTGTTACTGTCAACACATACATCATATACACCCAGAACATGAAAAAAAAAGGACTAAGGCCAATCAGGCACAAAAAATTCACGAACATTTAGTGGAAGAGCTTGAGGAACCATGGAAGAGTGAATGTCCATAACGTATGAAAGCTCAACTTAACAAGCTTGGAATGGATGGAAAATCGGTTCCACAATGCGAACATCCAGTCTGTCAAAAAGTTCAAGGTCTGTACTTCCCAATCCACACCTGGTGGATAGAATCGTAACATTGTAGCAGGTTTTTTGTGAAGCCTGTAGTGACAAACCAGCTCTTCATTTGTGGGATGGTCTCTGGAAATACCATACTTTATTGAATTATAAATTAAAATATTATTTTATTATTTTTATTATTTATTATTGTATACACTAATAAATATATTTCCACATGTAAAACATGATGTTTTCCATTATTTTTGACAATTTGGAGATTTAAGGGAATATGCGCAAGAGGATTATACAGGGTGTACCAGGTAAATTGGGAATTTCAACAATGGTATTTTAACTGAAATTTTTTGCGAGTAAAAATTAAAATATCCGAATGAAATTTGACACAGTAGTAGATAAAAGGATATAGTTTTTATTTATTCAATGTAGTTTCCATTATTAGCTACAACAGTCTCGAGGCGAGTGCGGAATGAAGCACAGGCCTTGGCGACGATGACCTTGTCCATTTGGGTCATCACCGTGTGAACTGCTTTCTTGACAGACTGGATGGTGGTATGAGGAGCTTTGTTGACATCTCTCTCAACAACGCCCCATACATAGTAGTCGAGGGGATTGCAATCTGGAGAATTAGGGGGCCAAATATCAGGACCCCAGTGACTAGGGACGTTAAGTGTCAGCCACTATTGTGTCTTTTTTGCCTTATGGGCTGGAGCTGAGTCCTGTTGGAAGACATACTTCCTTCCTGCGGCCACCATGTCCATCCAAGGCTTCACAACGGTCTCCAGAACATTGATGTAGGTGTCAGCGTTCATCCTAAGGCCCTTCTCAAAGAAATGGGGAGGCATGACATCACCTTCACTGCTGATAACGCCAAGGACCATTACGGAGGCAGGAAATTTCGTGTGCATCATGACAGGTATCTCTGAGGGGTCTTTACAGATCCAGCGATCATTCCTGGGATTTACCTTTTGGTCCACGTCAAAGTTCTTTTCGTCAGAGAAGAACCTTAGCATGCCAAAAGAGTCGTGTTTCAGGTTGTTGAGGAGGGCAGCAGCCTTTCCTTTTCTGTTATTCTTCATATTCTCAGTCAGCAACTGACCTTTCCGAAGGGCATAAGACTTGAGACCAAGGTCCTCATGGATAGTTCTGACAATTGTCATAGAGCCAACGTCCATTTCCTTGGCTATGGCCCTCATGCTCTTCCCAGGGTTTCCATCAATCTTCTCTTTGACATTTTTGACAAATTCTTCGCCTCTTACCCTGTCCGATCGACGCGAGTGCTTTTTGCTTGTAGCTATCCCCTCTTTGTTACTGTCGGCCTCATCAAACTGCTTCTTGACACGATAAATAGTGGTTTTGGGCAACTTAAGAAAATCCACTATCTCTTTGGGGCTCCTTCCGGCGCGCAGAGCAACGATGATGGCAGCTCAATTTTCAAATTCTCGGTTACTCTTCATCACTACACTGCGCACACATGTACTGTTGCATTTTACATGAATATGGCTACGTAATGAAAAAAAAACAAGTTTTTAATCTCAAGTAGTTTTTGTTTTATGGACTGTCAAAGTTAGTCCCAATTTACCTGGTACACCCTGTATTATGTGCGCAGTAGACGGAAAGTGTTAAAAGAATGCTTGACATATAGAGAAATTAGATTGCACTAATAAACAGTCATATCACATTGTGGCTTAACCTTAGTAAGACAGCTCTCCATGATGTATCTTTAAAACTAATACTGTATATAGACCCTAGGACTAAATGAAGGTTTGTGATGAAATTTGTCTTTTTTAAAATGAACTGCTGTGACAAAGGCTATGAAGCCCCATCTGCCTTTGGTTGAAATAGGTATTCCTTCTCCTAGTACCACAGTATCATTCTTAGACATGTGGGCTTTTATATAATCAATGGTTCCACACAGTCCCATCACATCCTATTAACTGTTGGTCCATGATTGTAAATTTGATGGATCTACAAAATTGAAGTCTCAATCACAGCTAGCCTCCATTTCTGAAAGCTGTTCCCTACACTTATTACCCAGAGGACACACCCGGCAATAGTCAAAGCTTTACCCCAGAAAATATAGTTACTATTATATAAAAAATAAAAATATCAGTGGAGAGAAATTTTCGGACTTTTAGAAATTCAATTTAATTAATATTAACATCATAATATCAATTAACCAAAATATCTTATATTTGGTAATATTAACGTGTATATTTTGATAAAAGAGGTTTGGAGATTTTTCAAAATATCCCAATTAACTAAATTCTCATTTATCAAATTAATATTAAATGAAATCTCCACTATATATAAAAAAAAAATATTAAAAATATATCTAGTGTGACATTATTTTTTATTGTGCTATACAAATCTTTTTCTCTAAAATATTATCTATATAATTCTAATTTTTCTATTGAAAAATTAACATTGTTGCTATGTTCTAGATTAAATGATCTTTGACCCATGTGCAATGCTACCTGGTCATGAGATTTCTCCCAATGAAATATCTGATGGTGGAAGCAGTTGGTCAAACTTTATTATGAGAAGAACAAGTAATATTTTTGCCCTTGATAAAGTTAATATAAGATATAAAGTAAAATGTTCCCGAATAAAGAAGTTAATGAAATCATTAGTATTTGTAAGTATAAATATTTATCTTAAAATTGATTAATAAACCTTTTGCTGACAGATACACTAGTGTATGTTGTTATCCAATGGTGCTACCATGGGTATAGACTCACCTCTGATGCCAGTTTTACATAGTTTATCCAATTGATGAATACTATATTATAAACATCAAATCCATGGTTTTAAAAATAGATAATTATTATAACCCCTGATAACATCAAATAGTTAAAATGCAGGACTGATTGTACCAGAAAAATACATGCTGGATCATGGATCATAGACAAGCACATAGTAGGGACCGGATTAAAAGCCAAAACTCCATGATGATGCATGAGTGACACCTAAGTGAAGTCTCAATATCATTAAAAGGGGCATGATTGGCAGCAAAATAAATGAATAATATTCTATAGGTTGTGAGGATTCAAAAAGATAAAAAATAATAAAGCTATTTATGTGTGCTCTTGAATCATTACTTTATAATATTAAACATTTAATTTTAGGCAACCTAAAGAAAATGTAAGCCTTTATTTGATCTGTTCTCTTTGCAATTTTTTTATGCTTATAATGCATTCTTCCGAGAATAAGTATTACTTTTCATCCATTAATCTTACATATAATTTTCAATAAGGAAGTCAACATAATGAAATATTTCACCTCGCCACATGTGTTTTCATATATTACACACAATTTAAGACTCCGATATTAATAGTTCTCTATGTAACAATTCCCCCTAATGTGTGTCAGTGAAAAATATTTATAAAAGGAAATAATTTTTACTTTTATTTTAGGAAAATGGAGCTTTATGTGATGAAGTAGCTCAAGTGCAACAAAAAATACTGGTTGCCAAAGAAGAAAGAAAGTAAGTAACAACCAAATTTTAAATGAAAATTGATCTGGCTTCACGGTTTGTGAACAAAAAAAAAATGCATACATAAATATTGCCCTTGTTTTGAAAGGTTATTTTCTTTTAACTTGCCTATTTACATACATATATATTTAGTGATAAAAAGGCATATATTAGATTGAATATATACACTTATGTGTTTAATACCAACTGCACAAATCTGCTGATTATAGCTATTCTCCCATATATATTTGGAACATTTTACTAAAGTTTACTTAGAGGTAATTATATGCAAAAAAATATATATTAATTTTTCTTTAATATACTTGAATGACACACACTTTAAGAAACAATTTCATTTTAAAAAATGTGCTACAATTAACAGAATTAAAGAAAGGAAAAATCAATGATACCAGGTTGGGTCAATAAGTAATGTACAATCACCCCTAGCAAAATATAAAATTATTTATTATCATAAAATACATGTTTTCTGGTGAATAAAACACTGCTTTTCATATCTACAATCAGAATTGATTTTCTTATGTATTTTTTTCAGATATGGAGCCTATAGTGAACACAAGAATCCAACAACGGTCGGTGACCGAGTTCTCTTTAAGTCTGGGGACATTTCAGCCACAATTAACTTCAGCCAGTATATTGAAACGAAACATTGGATAGAACCACTATACAGAGATGGGCTTAGCACTTCCAGAAAGGTGATTTTGATCTTCAGGACAAAGAGAGGCCAGGTAAACCTTCAACTGTCAGAATAGACCAAAATTTAGCATTTGTTGAGGAAATTGTCAAGAATAACCAGACAATAATGATATATCAGACATACTTTAGCCACGTTTTAAAAGTTAAAAGAGAAAACTAAAATATAACTATATGAAAATATAGTATCTATATATATAAAAATGAATGTATGTCTGTTTGTCCTTTATGCCTGACCAAACCACTCATTGGATCGCCATGAAACTTTGGGAAGTTATTTAGTATAGTACTGGGAAGGTTTCTAGCAAATAAAATTTTTGAAATAACTTTTCGCCTAGATATAATCAAGATAAATATTCTAATTTATCTGTTATAATTCAACAATCTGCTCTAAATATTATCATGATGATACGATGATTTTGTAATGTAGAAAATTAGGAAAGACAAAATTCAGGATGACACGGCAATTTATTTGAGACAAGAATAATGATACAATTCCAAGGCAAGATACTATTCCTTTAACTTCCAATTACGGAGGGAACCAATTAATAATGATTTTATTCAACTTATCGAGTATTTTTCAAGGGACCGGGAAAAAATGTTCACTTTATCGAGAGATTCGTTAGACAAACCTTTACTCGGGTAAAATCCGGGCGAAGCCGGGAATATCCATTTTGTAGCTACACCGTCTCTCCAAGAGGCAGTCTCTTATTAAAGGTCTATTAGAGATTCTTTAATAGCAATTAGAATCTTCAATGAGAGACCACCAACAGGAGAAACAAGTTGATTCATGTTTTTAGGTGGTCTTTCTTAAGAGACTCTATTTACATATCTATATACAGTGGACCCTCAGTTTACGAGCACCTTGGAGTACGAGCTTTTCGCAGTACGAGCAAAATTTTTTGAAAAATTTTACCTCGGATTACGAGTGAAATTTCGCATTACGAGCAACTCGTGATGGTTGCCCGTAATCGTGATAGATGAAAATTCACTGGGATCCCTCCCTTCAGATCAGATTCGGGAAATATGTAAAATGTGGGAAACTGTGCAATTGTTCGTAGCAAGAAGAATTGCCCGAGTTTCAATTATTAAAAATAAGAAATTAGTTTCGCACTACGAGCGTTTTGGAGTACGAGCATGGCTGGAACGGATTATGCTCGCAAACCGAGGGTCCACTGTATATAAAAATGAATGTATGTCTGTTTGTTTGTCCTTTATGCCTGACCAAACCACTCATTGGATCGCCATGAAACTTTGGGAAGTTATTTAGTATAGTACTGGGAAGGTTTCTAGCAAATAAAATTTTTGAAATAACTTTTCGCCTAGAAATAATCAAGATAATTATTCTAATTCATCTGTTATAATTCAACAATCTGCTCTAAATATTATCATGATGATACGATGATTTTGTAATGTAGAAAATTAGGAAAGACAAAATTCAGGATGACACGGCAATTTATTTGAGACAAGAATAATGATACAATTCAAAGGCAAGATACTATTCCTTTAACTTCCAATTACCGAGGGAACCTTAATATTGATTTTATTCTACTTATCGAGTATTTTTCAAGGGACCGGGAAAAAATGTTCACTTTATCGAGAGATTCGTTAAACAAACCTTCACTCGGGTAAAACCCGGGCGAAGCCGGGTACATCCATACAAGAATAATGATACAATTCCAAGGCAAGATACTATTCCTTTAACTTCCAATTACCGAGGGAACCAATTAATATTGATTTTATTCAACTTATCGAGTATTTTTCAAGGGACCGGGAAAAAATGTTAACTTTATCGAGATATTCGTTAAACAAACCTTTACTCGGGTAAAACCCGGGCGAAGCCGGGTACATCCATACAAGAATAATGATACAATTCCAAGGCAAGATACTATTCCTTTAACTTCCAATTACCGAGGGAACCAATTAATATTGATTTTATTCAACTTATCGAGTATTTTTCAAGGGACCGGGAAAAAAATGTTCACTTTATCGAGAGATTCGTTAGACAAACTTTTACTCGGGTAAAACCCGGGCGAAGCCGGGCGGGTCCGCTAGTTTTCAATAAAAAACTCACCACGTTATATTTTCGTTTTCTCTTTTAATGATATATCAATTGATGACAAAAACTTTCAATCTCTAAAGGAAGTGTCCTTGAACTACTTTCAGATCTTGGCTATCGTAAATTTTGCTCAAAATGGGTGCCAAAGCTTCTAACACGAGAAATAATGCAAACTCGGAATGAAATTCATTTTGTCCTCGAATCTTACTAAGGAGCTTCTGAGGCCTTTAAAGGAGTCATAACGTGTGATGAGACTTGGGTTTATCATTATGATTCTTCTTCAAAGCATCAATCAATGCAATGGACCCATAAAATGTCTCCAGTCAAGTAAAAAAACAAGGCTTTCCCTTTCCAAAGAAAAAATCTTGATCACAGTCTTTTGGGACCAAATTAGCTCATATTCATGAACATGCTTGAAAAAATACTTCTTTCAACAAGGAAAGATATTGTAAATCTTCATAAAAGCAAAAAGAGCCATATCAACAAAAAGGCCGGGGCTAAAAGTAAAAATTTCACCTGGACAATGCAAGACCTCACACCTCGCAACAGACATCGGCTCAAATTTCCAGATATGGGTGGATTTTGATGCCTCGCCTAGCTTACAGTCCTGACCTGGCTCCTTCCGACTTCTACCTGTTTAATAAATTAAAGAATTCTCTACGTGGAAGAACATTTGAAAATGATAAAATGTTACGCCATGAGGTTAGAGAATGGTTCAGAAAGCAAGATGTAGCATTTTACCAAAGTGCTTTTGTGATTTGGAAAGAACGCTGGACCAAATGTGTAAAAAGGGAAGGTGATTATATTGATTGATGCTGATATATAGCTAATACTTAGGTATTCATATATACATGGTTTCATTTTTATGGTTTGTCAAATACAAAAAATTATTGATGATATTGCATTACTTATTGACCCAATAAAAAAACAAAAAAGGGTTTTTCCACTTCTAATTCAAAGAATAATATTTCAGGGTTCTTAGAAGACTATCCTCTTCTTATCTGTTATCTTGTTTACACACTTTTGATAAGTGTAACTATTTAAAACACGCTGTGATTTATACTCTTGTCTTAAGATGGTAACAATGCTGTTACTGATATGTAACACACTATTTATTTGGATTTGGTCCTATTACCTTGTGTTTAAATGAGAGAAAGAAAAAGAATAATCACTGATTCATTCATTTTATTATACCCCTTTCGCAAAATATACTGTGGGTACTAAAATTAGCCGATCATACAAAAGGATCACTTTGGTGAATACAAATTAACTATAAAACAAACACACTCTATTATTTTGTGGAAAATAGTTTCAAATTTTTTTTAGGCATATCAGTTTTGAAAAAAATTATCGAGTACAATTTCCCCCAAATATTGCTAAATATATATATATATATATATGTGGCAATATGATAATAAGGTGGGGAAAGAGAGAAATAATCACACCACAATTTTGGAAGATGAACCCAGACAACCAGAGAGAAAGAGGGAGAGCGAGGGACCTGCCCCGCTGAACGGCCGTTCGTGTCGTGAAACAATGACCAACTGTCTTAATTAGTCCTGAGGTTCCAAGAACGGGCCCCTTGGAATGTCGCTGATATCTCAAGTGACCGGACTTTAGCTGCCCATCTCTCTTTGGGTTGACTGTAGGTTTACTTTATTATTCCTGGATATATATTATGACATATATATATATGTATGTATCTAAAGAGAGGTACCTCTTCCTTTATTATGCATTGGTATGGTGCATTATGTTTTCCACCTTAGTAAAAAACTAAAGGAAGGGTGTCTCTTCAGGTACATGAATATCATCCTCCCGCAGCTTTATGTTATATTCTGCCCTTGCAACTTTAGCTTAAACACCTTTTAGGTATATTTGACCAATTTCATATTCCCTCTCGTAGGATATTATTAAATCAAAGCTGCTCCTGTACTAATGATGTCCATAGCCTGAAACCAGAATTGTCAAAGATAGTTATTTCCATCAAAGAAATACATTCCTGTGTAATCTGAATCAATTGACAATGAATCAGAAATATTTAATTCCAAAAATTCAGATGTGTGACATTTTAATATGCTAGTTATTGTGGTAAAATGGCTGCGATCTGGCCTGTGAGACAAGAAACTCGAGTTCAATGGGTTAATTTTATAAAATTTTACTGTAGATTTGGGTCTCCTAAAATGGCCTTTCTAATTCACCAGTTAATAAATATTTTTTTCTGTTATGTTGGAATGGAATTCTAATGGAATCCTTACAATCTACCAAAGAGGTGTTTTGCTGGCAATGTGGCTGAGCCAAATCTATTGGCAAAACATAGATGGAAAATTTGCCGGGAGGAAATTAATCCATTGAAGCAATGGTTGCCTCTAGACTGACGAGGGCCATTAACTCGAAACCATGGTCTCTAGGTGGACGCTTATCAGTTTGCCAAAGTTGGTGTTGTGGCTTTGTCACCGACCCAATGCTGCTAGTTGCGGCGACGGTCAATAGATGGCGTCAGATTATGACATTTATTTTGACGGGAGAGGCGACCATTGCCTCCATGGATTAATTTCCTCCCGGCCAATTTTCCATTTATATATATATATGAAAAAACAATAGAAAAAAATAAAAGATAAGTGGGTCAGGTGTTGATATTAAAAATAAAGAAGGCATCTCCTGACCACAAGCACATGTGCTTTTTAGATGGCAGAGCGCCATCTAGTGGAGTAAAAATAAACTAAACGTTTATTTAGCTTACTCCGAGATATTTGGCCAACCCAATTTCTTGATAAATCAAGAAAAGCCATCCACGAACGCGTTTCGCGCTGTTGGCGCTCGTCAGCGTGGAGAAGGCTGTAACCATTGTGACCAAAAAGAATTTTTGGACCCAATGGCTTCCCGAGAAATCAAGAAATGGGTATTTAAGGCCAAATTTGCGTAAAGACGCTTAACACATGAAAAAACAACAGAAAAAAATAAAAGATAAGTGGGTCAGGTGTTGATATTAAAAATAAAGAAGGCATCTCCTGACCACAAGCACATGTACTTTTTAGATGGCAGAGCGCCATCTAGTGGAGTAAAAATAAACTAAATGTTTATTTAGCTTACTCCGAGATATTTGGCCAACCCAAGTTTGGCCAAGCACATGTGCTTGTGGTCAGGAGATGCCTTCTTTATTTTTAATATCAACACCTGACCCACTTATCTTTTTTTTTTTTCTATTGTTTTTTCATGTGTTAAGCGTCTTTACTCAAATTTGGCCTTAAATACCCATTTCTTGATTTCTCGGGAAGCCATTGGGTCCAAAAATTCTTTTTGGTCACAATGGTTACAGCCTTCTCCACGCTGATGAGCGCCAACAGCGCGAAACGCGTTCGTGGATGGCTTTTCTTGATTTATCAAGAAATTGGGTTGGCCAAATATCTCGGAGTAAGCTAAATAAACGTTTAGTTTATTTTTACTCCACTAGATGGCGCTCTGCCATCTAAAAAGCACATGTGCTTGTGGTCAGGAGATGCCTTCTTTATTTTTAATATATATATATATATGTTAAAAATTGAGCAATCCATTTTTAATAACATTAAAATAGAGACACATTTTGGATCAATATAATTTATTTAAAATATTTCCAATATTTCTATGAGGCTCTTCGCCTATCTTTCTCTAGGAATTCAAACTCCTTCTAAGCCCATCATCCGCGTGATGCACGAGAAGTATTGTTTATATAAGTTGGAGTGACCGAACCATTTTGAATGAATAAATTATATAATCAGAAATAAAATGATAGATCTATTATTTTTAACTGTTGGTATGATTGCGGTATGTCTATTTTCCTATTAATACTATTTTGATCATCTATAGATGCCCAGCTCTCCAGAAATAATCTTGAATGTTTGTCCTGTATGTTGCTGTATAAAACTATTGCATTTTCAAAATCTGGAATATGTCCTTGCTTGATTGCATGATCTACAAGTAATGACAGAGGGCTATGATTTCTGAAGGCTGTTATGTGTTGATTAAGTCTCTCTATTAGGGTTTTTCCAGTTTCGCCAATGTAAGATGATGTACATGATTTGCATGGTATGCGGTATATGAGATTGGATTGGGTTTCTTGTTTTGCGGTTCGTTTAGTTGTAGGATGATGGAGAAGGTTTCTTAAGTTTGGGGCAGATTGGTATCTAATATTTATATTGAATCTTTTGAGAGATCTGGCTATTCTTTCGATTCCATATCTGTAGGGAAGTATGCAGGATGGGTTCTGGCCTTGACTATTGTTTTTTGAAGGGTTTCTATTTCTATAAATATATTTGTTTATAAATTGTTTAGGATATTCATTGCATTGCAATTCCCCCCCCCCTCGATAATATTTTCCTTTCTTTTTCAATGATTTCTATATTTTGAGAGCAGTGGGTGAGGATTCTTTTTGACAATGTTTTTATTATCGATATTTTATGGTGTATGGGGCCAAAAGATTTGAAATTGAGTTATGATCCTGTGTGAGTAGGTTTCTGGTATATATATGTTTTATGCTATTGTTGGTCCTCGTCAGTTTTATATCTTAGAAAGATAAAGTTCCATTTTCTTTTATTTCATTGGTAAATTTAAAAATGGTTTTAAATTGTTTAAGAAGTTCAGAACGTTGGTTATGCTATTGATATCAGTGATACATATCATCGATGTATCGCTTCCATAAAATTATATTGAGATCTTTTTCTTCTATAAATCTATTATCAATTTGATTCATAAATATATTTGCAAGTGCAGAAGAAATAGGGTTACCCATAGGCAACCCTCTTTAGCTGCTTATAATATTTGTTTTTGTAGTTGAAGTAATTGAAAGAGAGACAAAGATTTAGGAGTTCTATTGAGGTTTCTTTTGGAATGGGGAAATCTATTTTAGGGTGATAATTTATGAAATTAGAAAATTCCATCAGAGCTTCTTTATGTGGGATCGAAATGTAAAAGGATTCAACATCAACTGATATCATGCATGAATCTATTTTTTACCGATGTTTCTTGTACTAATTTTACAGCTGCAGTTGGATTCTGGATGGTGTGCGGCAATTCTTTTTGCAATGGTGATATTATGGAAGAAAGATATTTTGATAAAGGGTAAAGGGGAGAGCCAGAATATGAAACTATGGGACGTAATGGATTTTTGGCTCTATGAATCTTTGGTAAGCCATAAAAAATGGGTAATTCTCTATTTGTTGCATTCAAATTTTCAATTAATTTGTTTTCCAGCCTATAGGTGCGTTTAATATGGTTCAGTTTTTTTATTGAATTATTTTATTAGGTTAGGTAGTGGATTACTCGTTAATTCCTCATAGGTTTCTTTGTCTTGAAGTAGTTGATTGATTTTGGTGTCGTATTCTTCAGCATCTATAATAACAGTATTTTTACCTTTGTCTGATGGCAAAATGACGATTTCTTTGTTTTCTTTGAGAGATTTAATAACTTTTCTTTCATTATGATCTAAATTGTTTTTCTTTAGTGTTTTTAGATTTTTTAAGGTGGTATGATTTCTGTTTGTATTTTTGATTTATCCTCTTCAGATAGATTTTATTATTGAGGACTCTATGGATGCAAGCGTCCTAGGTATGTTAAGGGTTTGGGACGAAACAAAGTTCATAGCCCTTTGTCATTACTTGTAGATCTTGCAATCAAGCAAGGACATATTCCAGATTTTGAAAATGCAATAGTTTTATACAGCAACATACAGGACAAACATTCAAGATTATTTCTGGAGAACTGGGCATCTAAGATGATCAAAATAGTAAAAATAGAAAAATAGACATACCGCTATCATACCAACAGTTAAAACAAAACTAGTTAAATATAATAGATATATCATTTTATTTCTGTTTATATAATTTATTCATTCAAAATGGTTCGGTCACTCCAACTTATATAAACAATACTTCTCGTGCATCACGCGGATGATTGACTTAGGAGTTTGAATTCCTAGAGTAAGGTAGGCGAAGAGTCTCATCGAAATATCGGAAATATTTTAAAATAAATTATATTGATCCAAGATGTGCCTCTATTTTAATATTTATATATAATATTGTTGCAAATGCCGACGTATGGATAAGCTGGCAGTCGTGTATGTGAGGCGAGTGTTGATGTTCTTCCCACAGGCGGACAACAAGAAGCAGAGGCAGGGCTAGATGTTAGCACAGAGAGGGATCGGGGACAGCCCACGGGACAGAGGTAGAGGCCATGACACAAACTTGGATGATTATCACCGAGACATGGAGAGCCAGACTGAAGCGGCCTGCTGAGAATATAATTGATTAATATTAAAATGTTTTATACACATCTAAAGTTGTATTAATTGAAATAGTAATGGGGCAGGTAAAATGAAGAACTTGATAATTTTTACAATAACAATGCTATTGTCATAAATAGGGTATCGATTGAGTAGCTAATTTAGTGGGAGGAAAAAAAGTGAGATAGTGTTACATTATGAGAGTTCTGTAGAGAAAATTCTCCTACCAGATGGGTCATGTGGAGAGGGCTGCACTGAGGCTTGGTGATCACTTTTTGCGGTGGTTGCCATAGGACATCGTCAGTGCTGGTGAGCGGGGCAATGCCAAGATTTCTCGATGAATCTTGTCTGCTTGTTCGAGCCGATGGAGGAAGGTGCTCGTGGCGCAGGAGATGTCGATGGGGGCGATGATGACCTGCTCGATGTGAGGTACAGCTAGTCCTCGCATGGCGTCTTTGAGATGGTCCACTGGATTGTCAAGGTCGAGGGCAAGTAGAAGGAGCATCCACACGAATGCGCCGTTGACCACCAGTGCCTCTGTCATCCTCTGCATGCCGCTGTCCTCATTTATCCTGTCGACTTTCTGTAATATTGTTGCAAATGTGCCGACGTATGGATGAACTGGCAGTCGTGAACATGAGGCGAGTGTTGGTGTTCTTCCCACACGTAGACAACAAGAAGCAGAGGCAGGGCTGGATGTGAACACCGAGGGTGATCGGGGACAGCCCATGGGACAGAGGTAGAGGCCATGACACAAACTTGGATGCTTATCCCCGAGACATGGAGAGCCAGACTAAAGCGGCCTGCCTAGAAACACACCCTAGAACCATCTGCTGCTGACCCCCTGCCAAAACCTGTCTTGTTTACAGGGGAGTCGTCTATAAAGAGTCCCTGGGGGCCCCACATGGGCTGGGCGTTGCCTTTTTCCTCTCCTCTGTCCCTGGCACCAGCTGACCGCTCTCTCTTTAGATCTTTATTTTGACGTCAACATTTTTAGTTTTACATACAAATAGGGGTTTAAATACAAATAGTTTATATACAAAATATGGGGTGGTAGTAAATAGAAATAGTGTACATTTTAATGGAAGGGTATGATTGGAAGATATGTGACATATACTAAAAGTGTCATTCATTTTAAAATATACAATATATATATATATTAATTTTCAAAAAAGCTTTTAAAGTGTATTTAAATGTGTCAAATATTTTGGTTCAGATATATACACGTGGAAGCTTAATGTTCTTGATATTTATACAGTGTAAATATTCTTAAATTTATCTGCCATATGTGCGACAATTAGTATACTTAGATCTTATCAACAGATTTGTGCGCTAACATTTCATTCGTGCTCTATGATTTACCTAACTTACATTCATATTCTTTGAAAAGTAAAGCAAGATAGCCTAGCTGAGCTCCTGCTGGTTAATTAGTCCTGGTTTAACTAATATTAATATATTTGAACAACTCTAAATAGAACTTTAATTTTTATTTTACCACAACTTGCACATGTAGAATATTGAAAAAATACTGGTCACAGCATTTTCAAACTAAAATAAAGAAAAAAACTATTAAAAGACAATTTAAAGATACATTTTCCATTCATTTAAAATGCGCTAAAATTAATGAATGGAAGAAAAAGAAAATATTATTGACATTTACAGATATATTTTATTTCACTCCACTTTTACAAATAATATTTCAGGATTCTTAGAAAATAATGTTTATTTTCTTCTTATCAGGGTTCTTTTGTTTTCAAAACTGATAATAGTGCCAGCTATTTAAAAATGCTATAAAATTTTTCTTTATTCAATATTTTTATCTAAATATAGTAAAAACGCTGTCAACGAAATGCCTAACTTAATTTATTAAACTGGATTTGGTCATGTTACCTTATTTTTACCTCCAAAAATAATTTATTTAGTAACATTATAAAATGTTTGGAAATAAATATTTTGTGTACAGGTATCTTACCAAAAAACTTCTCCTCTACCAAGGATACACAGATGCTTCACCTTCATATCAAGAACCAAAGCCTAAAAAGAAGCCACCAGCTAAAAGAAAAATTACCAACAAAGATATAGCAGGTATAATATAAACTTATATTATTAATTATGAGTATTATAGAGCAAATGCTTTGTTATAATAATGTTTGTAAAAGAAACAATCATGCATAATAGTTGTATTTTGTATAAATATATGGCGCATTATTATTGCCTTATAATTAATTTATGCCTAACTGGCATATTCTTATTGTTTGCAATAAAGCATTGGTCAATGCAAATATTTAAATGTAATTATTATACCCACATAGTTTGCTAAAATACCACAACTAAAATTCCATCCTTCATTATTGCATATATAAGCAGATCATTAAATAAAGTATTAAAGTTCTAAAAAGTAGTTAAGAGGATTAGAGGAAATTGGTGAGACTGTTGGGAGGGTTCATCACCGAGAGAGTCAAGCCCTCCCAATATATTTATCATCGCAGTAAGGACCATATAAAGTTTGTTTCTTTTGTAAAAGAAACATTTTTGCTTAATAGTTATATTACTTTAATATTTATATAGATTATATATATATATATATAATATTAATTATAAGAAATCTTCTTTCTTATCTCCACTCAATCATATTAAGGTATCAAGCTTTTAAAGCTTGAGACTTCTGATGGTGTCTCTGTAGAACTCATCAATGGATGAGTCAATTAAGTCAATAATGTGTTTTGGGGTTGCAGGTTGAGAATTACACTTAGTACATAGTGGAAAAACCTTGCAACCATTCTGGAAAGTCCTTGTCCGTAGATGACCAGACTCAAGTCTGGAAATCAAAGACTGTTGTTCACTTGGGAGGGAAGAACGGGTGCTTGTTCCTCCTGCTCTGTACCAGTCATGTGCAGCGTTAGATTTCCATTCCTGCAGGCATTGGGTTTTGATGGTATGGAGGAGGTCTCTTTCGTCTAGTTGGGTGGTAAATTCTCTGGCTTCAGGTAGGCCAAGAGCTCCAGCCTTTGCCAGAGAGTCTGCTAGCATTATATGAAATAAAACCACTAAGCACAGATTTTTTTTCGAATAAAAAAAAATTTCCTAAAGTCCTAAGAGAAAAGAAAATATATTAGGAGTGCCTAGCTCATCAGTGTTGAACCCTCCCTGATATTTTGTCAGTTTAATCAACTATACTGCTTTTAAGAGCTCTAAATTTATATTGGGTGATTCTTCTTAATATCCATCAGTGTGAGGCGAAATCTTGGGTAAGGTATATTTAAGCAAACTATGGACACAAGCTTTGATGATATTACAATTTATTTTAAATATTTTTATCGAACAATGCTTTCTTCATGCAATTTATACAAGCCATTAAATTTTATATCCATAGTTTGCCTATATACCATTCAGGAAATCTAAATACCATTCCCTCCTAGTGTCGGATCTATAAGCAGAATTACCCAATTGAATATTATATTTCTTAAAAGTAGTATGGTTGCTTAAACTGCTAAAATTGCTGATTAGGTTTGCTAGTGATGAGCCTAGTCCTCCAATATTTTTTCATTTCAGAAAAAATAGGAAGTTTGTTTTATTTTTATTGTTTTCATTTCTTGTATATAGATGGAGTGTCAATTACCTTATGTTGAATTTTATAATTAAATAAAAAATAATTCATTCTATACCTGAAATTTAATCTTACATATTTAATATGCATTTAATAGATTTTAAAGTATTCCAAATATAATAGTAATACTGGATCAAAAACTGAAAATCTTTTGATTTATATTTTAAAAAGCCTAAAGCTGATAATCTTGAACGAGGTTGTATTATTTATATTTAAAAAAAAATTATATCAAAACTTAATTTTGATTTAATAATTTCATATTTATAATATGCTCATATTATAAAAATATTTGGGTTATTTTTAACTCTTTAAGCATCACCGCTTTCTCCTAGATCAATAAATTTGGGCTACCACTTTTGTTGATTATAAACGTATTTTAGTTAATGAGCATGAACATGCAGACAATTTCAATAATTTTTCTGTGTGTGAAATAAAATTTTTAAAAATCTGTCAGCACAATTATCAGAGATGAGAGAAACATATCTAAAACTCTTTATTTTATTCGAACATTAAATGAAAAAAAAAGAATAAATGAACACAAAATCAAACTTATAGGAGGCATTTTCCCCACTAGTAAATACACTATACCATGATGCTCTGTCTGGTGGTGGCAGCATCTGTAGAACACATGGTCATCGGCAGTAACACCAACAGGCTCCCCCTTCTGATCTAACTCTACGAAATTCATCTCGTTGGATATAACAAGTATTCATTTTTTGCCAATGTGCATAAAGGACAAATTTTGTTAAGGGTTTGTGAGGAGATTGGCAGTGTTCTTTCCATTGGGAGACGTTGCACTGATACACTATACTATTTTGCATTTTCTCATGGATGAAATTGTACTTGATAACACTGTGTTCATCTGTCTGTTCACATAGTTCTTGACATGTATTTGCAGCTTGACTCCAATGTCAAATAAACGTTAGGTGTGTGATCAATATCTAACTTTCTATTGCTTTATAGGTCTCTCACCCATGTGATTCCTCTCAATGACGTTAAACCAGCCATATACTATGCCTCCATTATAATAATTGCTGCAACTGTGCTTAACGCTCTTCTAGATTATGGGTGCTCCTGCTCACCTATTCATATATCTAAGTATACTCTTCCTGTCTTGTACACCTGATTCCCACTCAGCATCCAAAAATGCCATGAGATGCTCTCCTGTGGGTCTGCACCATAATCATTTATTCCTCTAATTTAATTCAATGCTCGCTTTGCAGCATTGCAATGCTTTCTTGCAAATCAGTTACAATATTCAGCAAGGTCCTACATTTAATGCTATATCTTATCTTGTTCTTTGTGCCAAGAATGATAATTCTCCTATAAGTTTATAATAGAATGGAGTTTTTCTCCTAGGTCATTACGATCATCAATTAATACATCTACCTCCATCAGTGTTGAAATACTTCTTGTATCTTTTAGCCTGAAGCATTCAAGATTATCAACATAGGTTATTCTGTGTAAGCATAAGGCGTTCACTTTGAGATTGAGAAAATATGATGCCTAGTAGTAATGAGTTGACCCGAGAGTGAGATATATCACATCAAATATTTCCTCTAAAAGTTTCTTTCACTTGTATCTTATAGTCTCATTTTCTAAGATCAAGGTTCCCATGCTGATAAGCATTTGAACATCAAATTGGTGTAAATGCCAGCCTTTCTCGATTCCAATTGCCTTCACGAGTCTTATGGTGCTGAAGCTTGAGACTGGGGTATGAATATCATTAAAATGAAGTCTTTCACCCCATGCAACTGATTTGTTATGATTTATCCTGAGGGATAGCGTTCTTGTATAGAACTCAACTACATGCAATGGGAGTAACACTTATGGCAGCTCTCCAAGTTGACACACATTGTGTTTTCTCAACGATTCCATTTCTTCCTCTATTATTGCAAGCCTTCTAGTATCTTCTGAACTTTCTTTGTGTTTTAAAATAAGGGGGTCATTTTCAGTCATCTTTGAACTTGTTATTTCATCACAATTGGTTGCCTCCATTTTTGAGCTTATGGCAGTTTCAATTTTCTTTGTATGATGTCGCAGGGTCATTGGTTGGCTCCATCCAGTAAGAACTCCTTGTATACTTTACTGTTTACTTGGTTCTGATTCTGGATCCTTATCCCTTTAATAGTTCCGCTGTCCTCTGCTTCAAACTGTGCATAAGAATCTCCTTCCTGGCATGAGCTATCATCAAGCAAAAACTTTACATTGGGTAAGAAATCAACTTCTCTAGCTTTCAGTCTGTTCAGATAAGTTTCTTTGAATGTGTCTATAAATTCTAACACCTGGTTCCTTTCTGGGATACAAATTATTCATACACATCCACACAAAGCTCATGACCAATTATAATTCATCTGTGTGCTTTTTGTTGAAGCTATGATTTTCTCTTCCTTGGTATGTAAACAAACACTCAGCATCTACAAGCTATCAGATGTAAACTGGGCTTCCACCCAAATTACACTTGAAGGGGTTATCTCCCTGTTCCTCTGATATCCAGCAGTATAAATGAATTCATCTCAAGGAATTTGTTAGGAGTTTTCAGAAAGTGTTGGTTTTTCCTGAAAATTGTAAGTCATAATATAGAGATTTCTGTTTGTTCTTCTCTTGTTATGGCTTGAAAAGAAGGATATTTGAAGGGAATTGGTGTATACAAGGGAAGGCTGAGTAAAAACTTCCAGACACAGGCGGAAGCCACTTTGTTCTATAGGTAGGTCTTTCTGTAAGAGTTTTCTGTGTAATATTTTTCAGAATTTGCACATACCTTGAAGTAGCTCCTTTTTTTCGGTTCTAAAAGTGGTATTGCTGTAGTTGACTTTCATGTGTAAGTTTACCTTCTTTTCAGGATATGTTGAATATTTTGAAAAGTTCATCTCTAGCTTTTGGGCTGAGGTTTATTAAAAAGTGACTATGGATTAGGTTAAGGCCTAGTGATTCTTTAGGATTTATCGATTTTAATTCTTCATTAGGTTCTATGAGTGCGATAGTCATGGAAAATAATGTTTTTGATTTTATTATGACAAAATTTGGTTATTTTCTAGTTTATTATGCAACTCTGATATTCATTAATGTATTTAAGGCTTTTTAAATTTTAGTAATGAATTTTTAAAAATATATATATACTTTGGAGATTTTGGTGTTGTTGCAGAATAATGATCTATCTGGTTTTAGTAGGGCATTTGTGGAACTATTTGGTCTTGTAGTTGGTCAATCTGTTTTGCATCTTTCCAGTTTTGTCTTTGGGATACGGTGATTGAGATTGTAACAAAGTTGTTTAGAACTTTCTCTTTTGGAGAAGGCCTTAGGGAGGGGCCAGCTGACAAGGTTTTCCATGTTGTTGCTCTCTTCACTGAGAGGGGTAATTTGGTTAATGTTTTATTGTGTAAGAGGGGATCCAAATTTTTCTAGTACCACGAGGAATGGAAGCTTTAGCTGCGCTTAGATGATGTATTTGAATTTTTCTTCAGATATTGTTTGTTGATTTTGGGAATTGCGATTCAAGCAATTTTTAAAAGCTTTTATTTAACTTGCTTCCCTGTCTGTCTCTCCACAAATCTTGCAATCGTTTTTTAATATACTTTTAAAGAAGCACATAGGAATCTGAAACTTATTACATTTTCAGAACCCGATGACAATGCAAGTTGACAAAATTTCAGACTTCTTGGTTGTCAAGGTGGCCAGAAAATAAAAGTGGCAGGGGACGATCATCATAAATTTGAACCTAATGGGATTTAATATGTAGCAGCTGATTTTATAAGTGTTTGCTATATTTTTACTTCTCAAAATATGATCGTCCCCCGCTGCTTTTATATTCACTCAGATACATCAAATTGCTCAACGACAGAATATAAAATATTTTATTTTTTCCTTTTTAGTGCATTTAAATAAAAGCTTTTTTAAAAAAAGTATTTTTTACTAATTAATTATTTAGTTTTTATTTGTGAATTTACAAAATTTAGAAACAAAAGTTCACTGGGGAATAGGTATTAAATAAGAGGGAGGCCTGCTCGTGGTGGATTAGTCAATGTAAGGGGTGTAACACAAGACTTAAAAAGAAATATAGACATTTGTTTTTTTTCCTGGCCACTCCGACCACCCAGAAGTATGAAATTTTGTATACTTGCATTGTTAATTGGACTGAGTTAGTTTTAAAAGTTTTATACCTCTATGTGATCTGAAAGTATATCAAAATTAATTTACAAAATTTGAAAGGCAATTTGGAAATTTGTCTATTTCAGGTTACCCTGACTTCCAGAAGTCTGGAAATTTGTCAACTTGCATTGTTCATTGATTAAGTGAGTGTTAAAAGTTTCATACTTCTATGTGATCTGGAAATATATTAAAATTAACAAAATTTGAAGGCAATTTGGAAATTTGTACTTTCCGGCTACCCTGACAATCCAAAAGTCTGAAAATTTGTCAACTTGCATTGTCATTGGGTTCTGAAAAGTATACCAAATTTCAAATTTCTACCTGCCCTAAAAGTATATTAAAAATTGTTTGCAAGATTTGTGGACAGACAGACGAACAGACAGGGAAGCAATATGATTATGAAAAAGTAGCAAATTTGCTTTTTGGAAGTTCCAGAATATTATCAATTGACCGTTCTATATGGTATGTAAATCAATTCTGATGTGAATTGTGTCATTATCTGATCCAATGCTATTTAGGGTTTTAAAGTAAGCATAACAATGAAGGTTTGCTGAAGCCATTGAGAGGTCTTTTGCTTCAGATGTTTTATAGCTTTAGGAGCAGTGAGTGAAAGAGTCGCATTGAGAATAACATTGGTGCTATTATATATACTATTAATAAGGTCAATTCTTTTGTTGTTTCGAGTGGGGCCCCAGATGGTATTCTTGGTATTTGAGTCACTTAGGATTATTGATTTTTCAAGGAGGAGTTCATTGTAGAATTGGTCGTCTATATGGTAGAGTTATCTGGAGGATAGAAGTTGAAGAAATTGAGATGAGAATTTTTAAGGATGTTTTTATACCCTGAATTTCTAAAGATCTTGGTTGTTGAGGAAGTTGTGAAGAGGATGGGTTTCTTATAAGAAAGGCAAATTCACCTCCCAATTGATTGAAATGGTCTTTTCTGAGGATGTGCTAGTTTTCAGTTTGTGTGATGAATTTATTTTTGTTTCTTGTAGAGCTATTATTTAGCTTGGTGAAAATTTTCTTCTTTTAGGTTCTTGGGATAACATCACATTGATGATATACTTTATGATAGAGATCTAGATGGTTGGAAAATGTAGCATATTTTCAGACAGAGCCCTATTCCTAAGCTCTTGAGCGCATTTCTGATTTGACTTCGCAACAAATGAAGCAGCATTAGGCTGAGACAGAGGAAACCTTCATGGAGAGGAAAAGGAGAGGGCACCTGCTGTTGGGCCGTGAACTTGGAAATACCACTCGGTAGCAGTGTGACTTTGCTTCTCTTTTTAGGCCGCTTCTAACCTGGAGTACTGATGCCTTATCTAACTGCTCTTCTGGAGAACAAACACTATGAATTTATACCTTCCTACACTAGATAGGTGTACAGTCCAACCTTCATACCTAAGGAGTTAAAGTCCCGACATACTTGACCTGAGCTACCTGTTTCTCTTTACCACAATGATGAGGCTTTAGGATAAGTAAGACTTTGGGAGAGGGCTAAATTGAACTATTTATTTTGCTTTTAACTAAATTGAGTGTAGTCCAATTCATGATTCTACAATGCCATTTTGTTAAGGGTATGTACCTTATTGTGTGTACATAATTACACCATGAACCTTGGGTAAACATCTCAAGGCTGTGAACAAATTCAAGTTCATTATCTTCTAGAAATTTCTTAACTGAATGATTTATTTGCTTATCAACTTCATTCTTCCATTCCCTACACTTTCTCATTACATCACTCTTATTTTTGAGAAAATAAATCCGAAATATGTCTGGTGGCATCGTCCACGATGCATAGAATATTATTTGCACCTCTCCAACTCTGAAGGGTCCCATTTGATCATAATGAACTAGTCTCAATGGTGTTTTCTCATTATAGGTAGTGTAGCCAAAAATGGCCATCTAGTTAACTTGAATGGAGCAAACAAACATCACATTCATCAATTGTTTCAACATTGCAAGTTAAACCCTTAATTGCTCATTTGTGATGATATCATAAATGGTTTAATGGTAATGTGCAATTTTTGATGCAATAGTTCTAAGCTATTAATTGAGTACATTAATTAAAGAATCAACATCAAGTGACAACAAAAGCCGCCCTTGACCTCTCACTTCATTTAATGAATTGTTATCCTAATAATAAATATGACATCTTCATGACTTGTAACATGAAAAGAACTCAAGCCTTAATCTCTGGTACCAACAAGGTGTTAGAAACTGTCACCTCATCAAGTTAACCCAAATTTCCCATTAGTATTGTGTAGGTACTTCCTGTGAAAGGAATTAGTCTTATCAATTGTGTTCATTTACCCATGAAATTCTTCACTGAGGTTATAAAAGTGCTTCTTATTAAGGTCATATGGTCCTACATTAGCAATGTTTTACCACATGTTACAGACTTCTCTTTGTCCTTTGTCTGAGTTTTTTCCTTTGGGATCTCCTTCACAAGATTCATGGTTGCTTTCAACCTGTAACAGTTCTCAGCTAAATGTCCTATTTTATCGCATTCAAAACATTTTTTTTTTCTATCAGTTTCGGGATTTATTTGATGTTCTTTATTTCTCTGAGGCTTATGCTGATAAGGCACTCTTCTCTCCATCTGGTGAAGCAGCATCTTTCAGCATCCCCATAAAGCTTCTGTTTCATTGTGGCCCAAGTAAGTTCTTGCCCTGAAAAATTACACAAAGTGGAGATTACATTTTCCTATTATTATGGCATTTCACATATAGAATGATATTGCTGAATCTCAATTTTCTATTTTGTCACCTGTACTTTCATGTTCACTTACAGAAAAATGATACTTACCAAATATAAGTCCATACCTGAATGCTGATCATATTTCTGCGAGTCGAGTTTTGTTGAAGTTGAAAAATTCTGAATTTTCTATCCTTGAATGTATGTATTATTTTCAAATTCAACCCAAATTATTTTTGGTTAATTTATATTTCTAAGATTTTGTCACCAATGGGTAGGGCACATCTTTGCCAAGGCTTTACTTCACCTTGATTTATATTTTGAAAAATTCACTTGGTCTACTTCCTCACATAGATCTACAGTTGTCTATAGATGACAATATATCAAAATTAATTTTATTTGGCATCAACATTTAAATAATTGTTGCTATTCTACTTATTCATTTGCAGATCTTTCAGAAATATCATTCAAGACAGAAAGTTGAGTTGTCATCATATTTGAGAAGTGAGCTTTTTGGGAACCGGGTCCATGGGTATTAAATGGTGAATGGCACTCATTGCTGTAGTTTAAGCCTCCTAGAAGAGCTTAAGCCAGGAATGGCATCAAGGTTTCCTGATAGTTTCCTTGATCCTGTTGTGGCACACTCAATATAATTCATAGGAAGAGTTACTAATAAGGCTTTGTAGTTTTTACTGCTGTGGTGGAGGGTAACACAAACTTTTGAGCTGGCTCAGTTCATGGGTCCACCATGGTTTCAAATATCTAGAAGTTATGGAACATGTTCACATGGAGGACTTGCAGGCTATTTTCAGAATGAGTCTGTCTTCTGGTGTAGAAGCTATTTTATGTCAGTAACATGGAGGAGAGATTAATCAAGGAAAGATTTGAAAGTGTCTTGCATACATGAGGATTCTTCCCAAATGATATTTCCTCAATGTCAACTCTGTCTGGAAATTTTGTCAATTTTGGGATGTGGTCGGTGAAACCATTTATTCAGGCAAGCTTGGAGAAGCATGAATAGCTACTGAACTGGATGGCAATGTAGCATCAATGAAAGAGGAAAAACTATTTGACCATGTAAAGTTTACATAATGGCCCAGAAAATGGAGCTCATTGTAACTGGTAAAATCTTCAAGAGAAATCTCCATGGGTTTCCAGCCTTGCACACTAGTTTAGGCATTAGCATCCACACCAAGGATCATGAGAAATGAAGTCGTGTATATCTCTTCTTCCAAATGGAAAAGGAAAGCCTCCTATGACCATGACAGTAGGCTGAACAAATTGCAATTACTCGCTGATTCAGGAAGATGGTAATAGAGATGATGGCAGTGTCCTGTGTGATTAGTGATTGGATAGAGATTACTTCATGCAAAAATGCCCAGTGGTCTGTAGTAGCTTGAGTCACAAAATTCACTGGAACCTGTTATAACAGCCTCCTATTTAACATAAACTTGTTATAACAAGTGTTATAATTTATGTATTTTATAAATATAAAACTTTTAAAAATGTGGTTTTCCATTTTATACTCATATTTTTTGTTGTTTTCAGAAGAACATCCAAAACCAAAGGTTGCAAATACTAATGCTAATAAGCGCAAGAAACCGAATACTCCCCTTGAAAAGCGGCTTGTTCATCCAATTCCACACGATTCCATAGGACGTCCAATATTTCCTATAGTAATCAATGGACTAACAATTCATCGACTTGGAGAAGTAATAATTTTAATTTTACCTATTATTATATATAAATTTGATTAAATTTTTATATTTTAATATTTTATATTTGGCTTAAATATATTATTATACATAGACTAGAGCACACAATACCCTATTCAGCAAAGAGGCGTAAAAGGACAGCCAGTCTTATATATTTTTAATGTTTTACCAAAATGAAGCTAAGTGAAAATGCATATTGTAAAAATGGTCTTGCAATTTTTTATACTGTTACACCAGCTTGCTGCTTTACTTGTTTATCAAAATGCTTTACTACTTACTCATATACATTTCCAAAGCAAGTTTCCATAATCAAAACAAAGGTAAATAATAGAGAAATTAGCTTTTAAAGTACTCATATTTTTTTTTTTTGTGTTTATCTAAAGGTTTAATTGGTGGCTTCCTCCTAAAGTTCTGTCTTTATGTAAATTTAATAAGGAGTGTGAAGTGACAAAAATAGAGCCAAATATAAATATATAATAATATAATCAGAATAAATAAGTTAAAGTCGATATTTAAAGCAATTGAAAAGTGAAAGTTTAAAACCTGAGTAATAAATATGCAAATCAAACATGATGCAGCAATACACCTTAATGTCTTTATGTTAATAGAACACACATGTGACAAGACATTTCAAAAATAATTAAACCTAAAAATGTTTATGCAATAAAATTGTATTCTTATTATGCTACTAAAATTTTCCAATGCAAAATCAGAGTTAGCCTTATATCAAAATATTCCTTTAACACAACTCAAATTTTTTTTTTTTTAAAGTTCACATAGAATGTCAAAAATAAAAATATTTTTAATAAAGGTATATAATTTTTCGAAATAGGTGGGGGCTGAAAATAATATATTAATAAATAAAATAATTTTTTTTTTCACTATATGCATTATATATATTTACATACATATGTTTAAATTATTATATATATATACAATTTTTTATATTTACATTATAGAATTTTGTATCAATTTACACTTCATATATTTTCTTTTTTGAAATTTCTAATGAAAATGTGTTTGTGAAGATTGTTACAGATCGCCCAAGCTTTCATAATGAAGATTATATATATCCTGCTGGATTTTGCAGCACTAGAGTCTATGCTAGCATGAAAAATATATTTCAAGCTTGTCTTTATACCTGTTCAATCATGGATACTGGTAGCTTTTATCCTCGGGTAAGTAGCATTGTTTGCTGAATGAATTTTCAATAATATATATATATGTTGTTTTTGTCCTTTAATTTCTTGTTTATAGTCGCAAATTTAGGGAAAGGGCCCTTTCTATATTCCATCAATAAAATAAAGGCAATTAAAAGAGATTTTATTTAAAATTGTAAATAAACATATTTTTCAAATATGTAGAAAATTGTTCCCTAAAATGTATTTTATATATAGTTGCACAATAAAAGGAACTTGCTCCTCCTATTTTTTATATTTCATCAAAATACTAATTTTCT
Organism: Cordylochernes scorpioides; assembly: GCA_030710605.1. Classification (NCBI taxonomy): domain Eukaryota; kingdom Metazoa; phylum Arthropoda; class Arachnida; order Pseudoscorpiones; family Chernetidae; genus Cordylochernes; species Cordylochernes scorpioides. The sequence goes on along the minus strand of CP092886.1, from coordinate 110,776,192 downwards.
TTAATTTGAATCTGTGCGTGGTAATTGGTATTTACTGGTATTAGCAACCTTTCAAGGTGAAACTTCTTCAAAACACTGGTTCAGCATTTTGGTGCCAGCCTGGTGTTGTGGCCAATGACTTGAATCCTGTTGTAATCATAATGAGCTACCCTGCCATAATGGATGTCATCTGAAAAAAATCCTCTTAAAAGGATTTCTGTAGAGTTATCAATGCTTGGTTATCCTGAATCTGTGCTACACTGTTAGGAATGAACTATTCAAATGATTTGTATTGCATTTGTATGGCAAAAGAGAAATAGTAATGGTTCATAGATCCCTGCAGTAAATAACATGGGAGGTGTGATGTGAAAACAATTTATTTTAATAATGTTTTGTCACATCCACACACAAAGGCATAGAACATCTTTTCTATATAGCTGTTTTCCATCAGATACCATCAAACATTTGGTCAGAAAAGTGAACTATATATTTTAAAAATTCTATTAATATAAATATAAAATTATGTATTTTTTGATGGAGTAAAATTCATCAAGTCCATGGTGATAGATTAATAGTAGCCTTGCTAATATTCCTAGAATATTTCTTATCTGTTGTCCATAATGTGCATTTATCAACTGCCATGTCTAATTTGCTCCTGCTTCACTGCCTCAGAACCCTAGAATATTTCAAGTATAAAAAAAGCAAATTTATCAAATTCAGGTTATCTTATAAACTCAGTAATTTTTTAACCATTTTACTAATACCCTGTTGATTTTAGTTTGAGATTGTCGCGGAAGATGATCCAAAGTGCCATCTTGTTGGTTCAACAGCTGATGAATGTGTTGCTGCACTCTATAATTCAATTAATCAAGTTTGGTAAGCTATCTAAATTTGTATTTATTAATCTTATATCTATTTTTGCATCATGTTATAAAAAAGAAACTATATATACATTCGATCCTAATTAAAGCATCAATGTGGTTATAACATTATTATTCTAAATTTCAATTTTTAAGTCTCTCAAACACTTTGTATATAACAAATATACGATAATAACAAAATAAAATATTGGCCTCAAGGGATGTTGTAATAACGAGGTTTGACAGTGTATATTCATTATAAGGTTATTTATATGATAAGGTACAATTTGATAATAGTCTAGAAAGGTACAATTTGGATTATAGACTAGAAACACAATGTAATAAAGCCAATTTGTGGATTTGGTGTTATCACCTTGTATTATAAGATTTATTTGTAGACATTTCTACGTGAATAGTTCCATTCCACTCTTAACCTTCTAACTCCTGGATACACCATCTCCGCTTTCTTTTCCACCAAAGCAGTGAGTGTTGCCTGGTTTTACGATCGTATGTCTTGTTGAGTGGAGCATAATCTTTATGGTTGACATTGCAGGCTAATAGATTCAATGCCTTTAATAAAGGTTATGCAAGAGGTTTTTAGGATTAAAAGCATCATTAAACCTCATTGAAATATACAGAAATTTCACTCTAACAATAATGAATATAGTGCAGGGAGAATTGTAGCTCATACTGAAGAATATACTTTTAGAAATCTTTGCTATAGGTTGTCAAAATCAAACTAGAGTATTATGAATCAAGAATCAATGGGTTGAGTAGGGTTGAACAAATTGATGGAAACTATTGCATCAACTTTTTCATATCACTGAATGAGAAGATACAACATGCTGTTCAGATAAAAATCATGAATCACTCTATCTTTAGAACCTTAATTCAATAAATAAGGCCATTCCAACAACCACATATATCAACAGGTACCAATTGATTCATCACCTTTAACCTGATAGAATCAAATTCACATCCTTTCTGATTACGCATCAATCTCAAAGGGTGCTAATTCGAGTGTTCAATTTTTATAAATAAATAGACAATATCTGGAGGTCTGTAAATTGCATCCTCTTTGTTCTTGTTCCTTATTTTAAACTGTAATTATTAATGGTTGGTGAGGAATATAGCTGAGCTAAGGTATTCAAAATATATCACTTCCTGTTATGTACTGCTGCTATCAGGCTACCCTTCTTGCCTGCCTCTGTTTTTTTCCTTTTTTTTTTCATTTTCCTTTGTATGCCTACTTTCGTTGCTTTTTTTTTAAAACTGGATCCCATACTAGAACATCTGTGTGACTGGTGATTCCTTGGAATTGCAAAGGTTACTGTTTGATTTAAAATACATTGTTTCTGGTTCTGAGCTAGATGATTCAATAAAATCAAGTTGATGCCCCTTCAGAAGCTTCTTAAAAGCAATTATTTATGATTTTCACTCAGATCCAGAAGCTGACGAAGAAGTACCAGCTAAAAGATAGCCATTTATTTAATTAGTAATAAAGGAAGTTTTCAATGCACAGAAATTTGATTAATTAGCTAGAATATTTCAAAACTCTCATGACAGAATTTAATGTTTTAACCATCTAATATAACTTTATAAACCTATGGGACATAGCTTCAATTTTCTTTTCATCTCTATTCTTTACAGATACCAGAGAATTGTATAAAAGATATTTGTGTGCCAAGTGATAAATTGCAATACATAATTAGCTAGGTTGAAGCATTGGTGTACCTGGATGACAGAAACAAACCCCTGCCAATTTTCCACTTAAAAAAGAAGTGTAGGGAGATCTGATTTTGTTAGGCAGTGTGAAAAGCTTTCATAGGAATTTATGGTAGTGAATTCTGGGAGTCTGGGAGACTTCTGATCTACAAAGTAGTTTAAAATGCTTTTATCAACTAGACCTACTTGCATATTTAATGTGAGGGAGCCAATTTTTAACTGAAAAACTAAATTCTTAGTTGAGTTCCTAGCTTTTGTTCAAGAGTGAAACATCAAAGGAACAGATCTCCAAATGGACAAGGCCTCAAGCAATATATCAATGATGCATATGCACATGATCATGATGCACACAGATGGATTTGAAATTCCTATTAAAATTATTCCATTTACCTTTAATCTAGTCAAATCGCTCGAAACCTTCCCAAATAATTTTTTGGCTTTGGGTCATTCAAAAGAGACATTTCTAATAGATTAAATATATTTGACCATCTATTAGAAATAGGCAAAGTAAGGTAAGAAAATCTCTTTACAGTGGTATTACAAGTGGTATTGTGCTTCAAGTGGATTCAATGATTTTGAATTTTTAAATGATTCAATTTTATATATCTTAATCCTCTGTACTCATATTAGTGAGTACTCATATTATACTTATTAGTGATGACTTCCACATCCATTCAATCTCATGTAATCTGCAGTGAATGTGTCATTGCACAGGGTGTATCAGGTAAATTTGGAATAATTTCATCATAGTCCATAAGACAAATACTACTTTAGATAAATTTGCCTTTTTTATTCCTTATACATATTCATATTAACCCTTTGAACACCAGTACCCTGTCTCACGGCCACAGACAAATCAGCTTATAAATTCTCAGAAACAACCGCTACAGTTCTATTTTTAGAACAGAATCCTTGTTAGGTATATTACTCTTTCAGGGTTCGCGGATATTCCTGCTTGCTGCCTGTTATACTACCGATGTTATGTATGTAATTTTGTGCTTTTAGAAGGTGATTTTACTGATTGCACTAGCATACCAATGTGTTTTGCATATGATTTTTTGGAATTAGATACTTTTGATTCATCTCCAATTGTTTGAGAATATATAGAAATTGAATCCTTTGATGGAAATAACAATTTTTTGACAATTCTGATTATGAATGGGAGGATAAGAAGATTGAGACCTACCTACCGTATCATTTTCCACTCCACCAATGAAAAACACCTGATACCAAGTAAACCATTTTATAATTTCTCACTATTTTTACAAAGCCTTTAGGTAAAAAAATAATTGAAAAAAAAAACAAATGTGCTCAACAATAAATCCCTAAAAAAATCCTAAGGTTTTCCCTCATCTTGGAACAATTGGAATCAAGTTACAATAAATAAGTTCTATACATTTCTTGATGTCATTTTGAATGAGGTAATGATTTTTTATGCCCCGAATTTCTGATTATTGATCTCAAGATTGGATTGACAACAACCCATTCTTTACAAAAATGTGTTTTGCAAAATTGTTTTCTCCAAATTTTTCATGTTGCACCTCTATTCTCCAACAGTGACATCCTCAATAATTGCAACAAAGATCGAATCACTTATAGATAGTATTTGAAATAAATTCCTACCTCATTTTCAAAATAAATCTTGTATTCGATTCTACCTTTGAAGACTCAAAATAATTAGTGTGAATTAACTTAATGAATAAAGGCTAAATAAAAGTTTCAGGTACCAGATATTGGCCCTAAACATGGTTCAAAGGATAGCTTAGTGTGCAGTGACCTCAAAACAAGGATGGTATTAAAAAAACCTTTTGCCTTTGTAGAACCTGTATCAAGACCATACCTCCCTCTTGGGTTTTTTGAAAAATATTGTACTATTCCAAGCATATAAATAAAAACGTCCATATTGCTACTTATTTTTGAGTAATATATTTGTTAAATAATGTTTATTTAAACACTTTCAACCCAAAAGATATTTGTATTTCAAAGTATTGGGTCTAAATAATTATGAATGCAAGATCTGTATTCACTGTAATTTCTATTTACACACATTTTAGGGCTAATATGTCCAGTGTTCATAGGGTTGAGTGTCACAATACATGTTTGTGCAGTGTAGTTTTTTTTGCTTATCCCTATTACACGTGGTACAGGTCATGATTATTATGATGGGTAGAAGTAGGCGACTGCTTTTACTGTAAGGGCATCACATGTCTACACACGTGAAAAGCAGTCTAGTGATAAACAATAATCGAGAATTCGAAAATCAAGCAGCCATCATTGTTACTCTGCACGCTGGAAGGAGCACCAAAGAGATAAACGATTTAAATTACCCAAAACCACTGTTTATTTCGTCAAGAAGCAGTTTGATGAGTTCAACATAACAAAAAGGGAATGGCTTCAAGGTAAAAGCACTCGTGTTGATCAAACAGGGTAAGAGGTGAAGGATTTTTCGAAAATGTCCAGAAGATTAATGGAAACCCTTTGAAGAGCATGAGTGCCATAGACAAGGAAATGGATGATATTGGCTCTATGAAAATTGTCTGAACAATCCATGAAGACCTTGGTCTTAAGTCTTATGAGAATATGATGGATTATTATAAAAGATACACCCTGTAAACTGAACCTTATTGTGAAAGCAACTTTTTAAAACTCATATTTGCCTTCATATATATATTTATGACGATGGGTATCTTTCTTTAAACTGGCTTATTTTTTTGTTTGAAGTTTTTCAAACTGATAATATTCTAGTCTTTACCCATCAACTTACTAAGTATTTATACACAAATAAATACAAATATATATATATAAATATATAAAATATAAAGTGGAAAAAAATTATTTAGCAGAAAAAAATTTCTCCATGCAAACCACTACAAAATGTTATTTTTAATGCCACTTTAAATGAACCCATCAACAAACAATACCTAAATCCAGAATACTTAAAACAATTATCATTAGAAATAATTAATAACATTCCTAAAAATGCAATAACTATCTATACCGATGGTAGCAGAGGCGAGCTAGGACACACTGGCAGTGGCTGTCCCATCAAAACCACGAATGGCATTGAGAAAATGAACAGAAGAAACCCATCTATGAAGTCTTAAAATCCATCAGAAATACTAATTATCACAATATCTGGATTCTTACTGATAGTAGAAGTGTCATACAACACTTGAGTCACACAGGGGAACTCCAAAAATCTCAAAAACCTCAAAAATTCACCTTCAATGGATACCCTCACACGTTGACATTGAAGGCAATGAAGCTGCTGATGTGCTAGCGAAAAAAGGCACAAAGGAACCCTTGCCACAGAAAAATAAACTTACTTTTAAAGAAATAGAAACAATAGCCAAAACAAAAATAAACAAGAACTGGAGGATCCCACCTAAGCACAGTTGGTTCATCCTTGGAGCAGTGGCCACCCAGACCTTTCGGTCCATAAACCGGCATGCGATAGCATACCCATTGCTGTATCTAGGTCACCTAAACAAAAAGGAATGATGCATTACCATGATGCATACCAACCAGTTGGTAGAGACTTGGAGCAATAATGGTTTCCCAGACCTCAAAGGTCCATAAACCGGCGCGTGAAAGCACACCCATTGCTGCCATCTAGGTCACCAAGCCAAAAGGGTATGATGCATTCTCCATGCACCGAGCGGCCATTGTTTGGCCCCTCGTGCTCGCCATTATGGTCTGGCTCCATGGGGCGACCAATCAAACCCACAGGCATCTCTGAGAGTTCATGGCAAGGTTGCTGACAGAGCCCTCCCGTTTGGACTTAGTTAAACCCGTCCTACGCTCCAATAGGACTCCCCCCCTTTGGCCCTCGAACCCTTTGTTCACAGTACTCCCTGAATCTGCCGACGAATCAAGGACCTCTGAGGTTCTGAGGTTTACACAGGGAACCAATGCGAAGGCGGGAGGGTGTTACTACTGTGTGCACCCCTTGGTTTTTCATGGCGTGCACGGCAAGGACGCTCCCAATGGCGCACGCACAGGGCGAAGACCCAAGAGTTTCAAGACTCGTACGCCTCGCGACCAGCTAACCAAGGGCGGATCGCCAGCTTTCAGCTTCACTGGCGATCAGCCAGTGGCACTCTGACCCAAGGCAAACACGCAGAGTCGCCTCTCCACTCCCCTATCCTCAAGGGTGAGTGAGGGGTGAGCGTCCCTCCAACCAATATACCTATACCAACCAGTTGGTACATCCTGGGAGCATTAATGGTTACCTAGACCTCGAAGGTCCATAAACCGGCGCGCAATAGCACACCCATTGCTGACATCATCGTTTCTTTACTGACTCTGTGAGGCGGAAAGCGGTCTCGGACCGGCATTCTAGAAACAAGTCCCCACCTCTGGTGGGGGCGATCCGCTTCGAGGACAGTTTCAGGCGGGGAGCTTGGCTGGGGCAGTACATCTGTCAAAGGGTAACGCAGGTGTCCTAAGGCGAGCTCAGCGAGGACGGAAACTTCGCGTAGAGTGAAAGGCCAAAGCTGGCTTGATCTTGATTTTCAGTACGAATACGGACCGCGAAAGCGTGGCCTATCGATCCTTTTGATATTCGGGGTTTGAAGCAAGAGGTGTCAGAAAAATTACCAAAGGGATAACTGGATTGTGGCGGCCAAGCGTTCATAGCGACGTCACTTTTTGATCCTTCGATGTCGGCTCTTCCTATCATTGCGAAGCAGAATTCGCCAAGCGTTGGATTGTTCAACCAGTTGGTACATCCTGGGAGCATTAATGGTTACCTAGACCTCGAAGGTCCATAAACCGGCGCGGGATAGCACACCCATTGCTGACATCCAGGTCACCCAGCCAAAAAGGGAATGATGCATTCTCCATGCACCGAGCGGCCATTGTTTGGCCCCTCGCGCCCGTCATTATGGTCTGGCTCCATGGGGTCGACCAATCAAACCGACAGGCGTCTCCGAGAGTTAATGGCAAGGTTGCTGACCGAGCCCTCTCGTTTGGACTTAGTTAAACCCATCCTACACTCCAATAGGAATTCCCCCCTTTGGCCCTCGAACCCTTTGGTCACAGTACTCCCTGAATCTGCCGACAAATCAAGGACCTCTGAGGTTTACGCAGGGAACCAACATGAAGGCGGGAGGGTGGTACTACTGTGTGCACCCCTTGGTTTTTCAGCAGACAGGGACACCCCTGGAGCAATTTGCGCGCACGGCAAGGACGCTCCCAATGGCGCACACACAGAGTGAAGATCCAAGAGTTTCAAGACTCGTGCACCTCGCGCCAGCTAACCAAGGGCCGATGGCCAGCTTACAGCTTCACTGGCGATCAGCCAGTGGCACTCCGACGCAAGGCAAACACGCAGAGTCACCTCTCCACTCCCCTATCCTCAAGGGTGAATGGTGAGGGTGGGAATACTTCTTTCCCCACGCTGAGAAATCACAGCAAGCTTCTTGAGAAAGCCCACGACGTGGCAGCTGAGCTTTTCCTCAGCTGTGAGTGAACAGAATCGCCAATTCCAGACACGTTGTCTGGGAGGTAGTTTTAGTATCCATGAGCTTGGATACCATTACTTGGCTTATGAGTTGAACAGGATAGCAGCGAAGGGCATGCTTCGCATGCCGGCTTGTAGACCAAAAGGTCTGGGTGGCCATCTGCTTCTAGGGTGTACCAACTGTGCTTAGGTGGGATCCTCCAGTTCTTGTTTATTTTTGTTTTGGCTACTGTTTCTATTTCTTTAAAAGTAAGCTTATTTTTCTGTAGAAAGGGTTCTTTTCTGCCTTTTTAACAAGAAATGGAGGATCCCTCCTAAGCACAGCTGGTACAGACTAGGAGCAATATGGTTTCCCAGATCTCAAAGGTCCATAAACCGGCGCAATGGCGCACACACAGAGCGAAGACCCAAGAGTTTCAAGACTCGTGCGCCTCGCGCCAGCTAACCAAGGGCCGATGACCAGCTTGCAGCTTCACCAACCATCAGCCAGTGGCACTCCGACGTAAGGCAAACACGCAGAGTTGCCTCTCCACTCCCCTATCCTCAAGGGTGAATGGTGAGGGTGGGAATACTTCTTTCCCCACGACGCACCCCACGACAGGCCATCTCAAGCCAATGAGGATAGAAAATAATAACAAAATTTATCCCACTTGCCCAAAATGTAGTTTGGTACCTGCAGCTCCAGAACACATTTTGGCTTGCATTAGATGCACTAAACAGGACCTTTGGGAGAGGCCGCTGCTCATCATAACACAGCTCGAGGAGCATGAACTCATGAAATTCGTGTAATCTTTACACAAGGGGATAAGAAACAACAACAACAGAATGGGTAATAAGAATTTTTTATCAAGAAAATTTTTTCCTGATGGTTCCTCATATAATGTTCAAAATTTATGTTGCCAACGAAACCAGTTGAGAATATATTATTTTTAAAACCCCAAAGGAGAACTTAATTTGTCTTGAATGTTTGATATTAATCTATTATATATATTTTATAAATCCAAATGTTCTATTATATATTGACATAAACACAGAATACACAGTTCAACCTCTTTAATTCAACATCATTAGATATCTGAGTGCTTTCGGTTGAAATAAAGTAAATTTGATGTTTCATCACAACTTTCATTTTTAGTGGACATTTTATATCAAAACCAAATATCAAGTAAAATAATAATTTTCGAGAATACTGTTTTTTTAATATATTTTAATTGCTAATGTCAATGTCGATACCATTGGGACTTTTTTTTTTTTTCAGAATGTTTCATGGTCAACTTTTGGATATTGCAATGGATAAAATTGCATTAATACATTTTGAACAAAGAAAAATTTCAAATACTATTCCAATCTAAGAGAATAAATGCAATTAGAAGAAAACAAATAAATTATGAATATACAGTATAACCTCATTAATTCGACACACACAAATTCGACACTCTACCTTAATTCGACCATATTCTGATGTCCCGACCTCCGGCCTATCAAATAACAAACCGTAATTCGACTATATCGATAATATGACAGTTCCGATAGTTCGACCATTTAAAAATTCTAATTTCAACAGCTGATTGTTTTTTTACATACAACTTTACTGCTAAACGGTATTACGGCAGCGACGATCGGCATCGGCGGGCGCCGATAGGATCGCGCCTGCACACTTTTGGTTTCTGTTAGTTCAAGTTTCACTTTGCAGTGCTGTTGTGCAATGTCGCGAGTGTTATTGTTTTTTTTTTTACGCTGGAATTTAAGCTTCGTACACCAATTAATAATATTTTCTTTTTAATTTTCAACATTGAAATATTTTAGTTATTTTAAAATTTACAAATAATTTCTTTTTAAATAAATAAATCTTCATAAATGTAGCCACAATTATTATGATAACATTTTATTTCAATATTCCATTTCCATGTTATTATAAAAGATTTAAACACAAAATCAATAACATCTGCAGCAGCAGTGGATGCCTTTAATACAATAAAAGCTCTTTGTTATTTAAAACACATTTCAGAGGAAGAAAGACATGCATGTTTTTTTAAAATAGACCATCTGGAATACATCCTGAATAGAATTTCTGTGCTAAAACAGACATCTATAAAGAAATTTTTAAAAAGATCTTGATGATTATTTTTAAATTTTCTTTTTATTTTCCATATTTATTTCCTTTCAACTGCTATATTCTTCAATTCGAATAAATTTTATTTGTAATTATATGTTACAAAAATATGTATTATTGCCATTTTGTCCCTGGTACTAAAAGTTAGTCATCAAAATAAAAAATAAACACAAAAAGTACACATACAATGGTTTCAATTAATATCATTAATTTATATTACAAAGCAATTTTTTTTAAATATTATTTTCGTGAGTTAGATGATTAGCAGTTAATCATCTAACCTTAATTCAAAACTTCCTTGAATTCAACCTAAAGCTTTGATCCCTTGGGGTGTTGAATTAAAGAGGTTCGACTGTGAATGAAAGGCTCAAGATTCTATTTTATTCTTTGAGCTATTGGGAATAGCAGCTGCCTAAATTAGGCTTAAATTGTCGAGTAAAAAAATTGAGTGTGAATGCCGATGACTATATGTGCGAGGTATAGAAACACTTTCAAGCAGGATGCACATACACTAAATATAGTCAGTGTCCCACATGCCAAACTATTGTATTTTTAGCAATAAATTGGAATTTTAATTAAAATGATCTACTGTTGTCAAAATTTAATTATAAAAATTGGTCCAATCATAGATAAGTGTCAAATTATTGTTAGGTCAAATTAGTGCTTGCTTTTTGATAGGCTGGATTGCCAGAGCATGAAAACATGGTCAAATTACAAGTGTCACAATAATATATGTTGAATTAACGAGGATATTCCTTATTGAAATTTTTTTTTTTGGAATATATGCACCTTATGAAGTCCAATAAAAATAAATGCTGAATATTTCTCTGCTCATAGAAATTTATCCATTTATTAAGGAACTAATTCAATTATCAAAGTTCTTAAAATTAAATTTCTTCAAGAATACATCATATTTGAAATTTTAAAACCTGAATAATTTATAAATTTCATTGCCTCTTTTCAATTTCTAAAATATATTTTTTTTTCAGTGGAAAAATGCTTGTTGATCAATCTAAACTTGGAGCATACTTCTTTGGATATGGTCATCCAAGCATAAAATATTTAATTCAAAATTCTCCTGGGGCGAAAAGATGCCTAGGATATAAAGCCCAACGTTTTGAAGTGGTGAAAAATTCTCTAGGATTTCCTCCAGAAAATAACCCAGCCTTCAATCTGACAGCTCTTCAAGCACAAATCATTGACCATATTAAAGGTAATTATAATTTTCTTTAAAAAAAATACATTTTTGGATATAGAAAATCAAAATATATCTGTAATATTTAATTTTATCTATTTAAATATTGATTATTTTAAAATATATTAGAACCTCCCTGTAATGGATACCTATTTGCAGAGCCAAAGTGTCTTTTAAGTAGAGGTGTCTTCATACTAAAGAGCAGCTTAATTTTAAAAAAATGATATTTTTAGCTATAAAATTGTGAATTGTTGAAACGCATACACTGGCAAGAGTGTCCTATTATGGGGGTTCTACTCTATCATATTTATCTAAGAGCTTTTATAAAACCTAGATTCATTTGTGAGAAACATATTAAACAAAATTATGATAACCATTCCTGAAAAAAATTATCAATTCAAATTTCCTAATAAATAAGAAAAATTTAGGTTAATCTCTCTTTTGTATGATTGAATATTTTAAAATAATTATTTCAGAGTCTCTATAAAAAATACATGGCTTAAAATACTCTCACTGATTAGTGAAAAAGCCCATCTCTTTTTGAAGAAAATAATTTATAGAAATAAAGCTTACATCATGCTGATATGAATCATATACTTTGAAACACTTGCAATTAGCGTTTTGATATTTATCAGGAAATTAGTTTTTCTAATATTTACCACATCTTTAAATAAAATATTTATTTCTTGTAGATGGTAGTAGGTAATTTTAAAAAGTTTAAATATCTACTAAGTCAGTTAAAAATGTAAGAAAATGGCTTCTTATCATGCAATGATATATTCTAATGGCTTGTGCCATCTATATGATTATATGCCTAAAATTGATTTAGCTTTCCTATTTTCATCATGAATCTTGGAAAAATAACTATGTACATGCTTAAAGGCATCAGAATGTTGTAGGCTGTACCCTAACAAACAAAATAAGGTGGTCCTAGAGAAAATTTTTGATAAATCATTAAATAGGAACATGAGGTCTAAGGTTTGTCAACTATTTTGCTAATGTGAAAAAAGTATAATAGCCCAAATTAAAAAATCAATCTCATTTAATATTCTCCCCATAGATGACTCAAGCAAACAGAATCCTTCAATTACTTCAATCCTTCAATTAGATGACTATTTTTCATATTTCTTAGTTTGCTAGCAAACTTTTGGTCATAAATACCTTTTCCAAGAAAGCCTTTAGGCATCTTTTTGTTGTTAAGGTACATCCTGCTTGTGCAAGGACTAATAACCTGAAATACAAGGTTTTTTCTTGATTCATAAGAAAAAAGGGTATTTTTGGCAAAAATCTGAGAAAAAAATTATTTTCTATTTAATTGTCATCAACTTTCAGTTACACAACAAGGAGAGCTTTCTATTAATCAAGAAGTAGTTATTCACTCTATTTTTTTTTACATAATTATGGATCTTTTTTTTTTTTTTTTAATTGAAATGTTTCAAATTTTACTGTCAGCCTATATTTATAGACATGTACCATTTTTTCTCTCTAAATAAATCGAGCCTAACAAAATCTACTTTTAATACAGGAGTTTGTACTTTCAACTATTTTCCTCAACGGGCTTCTTCAGGGTGGAACATGCAGCATTAGACAGCTTCTGCAACAGCTCTTCTCAGTTGCTGTGTAAGCATAATCTTTGAGATTTGGTAATTTTTATAATTATTTTCCTAGCTCTTGTTATTGGATATTTTTCCATATTTATTTTTCATTATTTCTTATTTGAATGGAGGTTTATCTAATATTCCTTTTGTTTGCTAAAAATTTTACCCATCTTAGTTTTGAAATATTTGATCATTATTTGAATATTATTTTTTAAATTTTAAAATTTAGTATACTAGAGTCTGAAGATGACGGGTAGGCATCAAATATTTACCAAAAATGTATAGTTTTCTTTCTTCTGTCAATTTAAAATTTGACTTGTCTAATTCATTCTATGATGTCAATTTTAATTTGTAAAAAATCTAAAACAAATGTCTTATTAGATAAAATGTAATAATCATGAAAATAATAATTCATATATATTTTTGATATAAACAATATTCTTTTATTTTCATTAATGTATTCATGTGTATTTATAATGTATATTTAACAAATAACAACAATATGCAAATAAGGCATAATAATAAGGCATTATATTTTATTCAAATTTGCATACAAGATGAGTTTACCACTGTATTAATATATTTAACCCTTTCCGGCCATGCACGCCTTTGTTTACGTGAGTAAAGAGGCTGCATCTACTGCGCACGTAATGCGATCCGCTTGCGCATCTTCCTTTAAATCCGCATATTATTAAATATAATGGAAATCATATTTCATAAGTGGAAATATATTTATTAGTGTATATAATACTAAAAAAGTATAAAAAATATAAGATATTTTAATTTATATTTCAATAAAAATATGGCATTTCTGGAAACAATCCCCCAAATGAAAGGCTGGTTTGTCACTACAGGTTTCACAATAATAACCTCTTATTTTTCTATTAACTATGTGTGGATTGAGTATAACAGACCTTAAACTCTTTGACAGTCTGAACGTTAGCTTTGTGGGACCGATTTTTCATCCTTTCCAAGCATTCTGAAGTTGAAGCTTAGGTTTTGGACCTTCATTCTGCCATGGTCCCACAAGCTCTTCCACCAAATATTTGCGATATTTTTCATGTCTGATTAGCCTTAGTCCATTTATTTTCATGTTATAGGTGTATATGATGTATAAGTTGACAGTAGCCACTTCTAGGCCCCATAAAAATAATTTTCTTCACCATATTACAGTTTTTCTGAGAAAGTTGTATGTTGTACAATAGTAGTCAGCAATATCCACACCTCCCTTATTCAAAGTTTTGTCTATAATGGCAGTTGGCTTCTGAATATGTTCTGAACCACGTCTAGTTTTCCTGGGGACTAGCAGTGTTGAATCTTTGTGAAATGAAGAGGCAAGGTGAATCACATGTTTGTTCTTCCAACAGAGTGCAAATAAGTTTTTCTTTCTCAAAGCAAGAGTTTGCCCACCGAAAATCGTTTTTTTTTCAGTTCCCATGGCATTCTTTGTTTATTTGGCCTAATGGTCCCAAATAGGCAACTATTTATTCTAGAAAGTTCTTTAATATGGGTTAAATTTGTCTAGAATCTATCTGTGAAAATATGAAAACGTTAGTTGTCCAAGATGAGCTAGACTCTTCAAATACATAATTTCTGTAGCTTGGGAACTAATATTAGCATTAGAATCTTAAGGAACACATTCAGTTGATGAAGAATCATCTAAAAAAATGAGATTTGTATTGAGCGGACGAAGTAGAAACGACATTCAAAAAATTGAAAAATTGCAAACAAAATAAAATACAAATCGAGGTGAGAGGGAATGGAGGATGTTTCAGCAAGATTCCCATGTGATTTCCAGAAAAAAAGACATCGGTGCTAGACTTCCCCATCCCTTTTTTACATAGAAGCCACTGAGAGTGGTTTGCGGCAGGGTAGCGAACCCTTACGCAAAGTCACTGACAGTGGCTTGCAGACTGGAAAGGGTTAAGAGAAATTGCAGATATTTAATCACCCTTATTATTTACTGTTTTATATTTTCCTCACATTTTGAGTTTCTTAATTTTATATTGTTTTGAATTAAAACATTTTTCACAATATATACATTTTATTTCATATTTTCATATTGTATATAAAATAAAGACCTGTGAAACATTAAACTTTGCCTATATTTTATATATATTTATGGCCTTTAATCTCTCCAAAAATCGTAGAATTACCAAACCTTTCTAAAATTTTCTCCACTTATATTAATTGTACTCTAGTGAAGGAAGGCATGATGCATTCTATTTACTCTATATATCTGCAAATACTACTACTGCAATTGTCAAATGAAAATTAGTACAAATTTGTTGTTTGATAGCGATTTTAAATATAGAATATTGATATTTTACCCAATTTGTTATCGCTCCCAACTCCCTTAGTAATACCTTTTAAGTATCTGAAGCTTTTTGTCTCTTGCATTATTTATTAGAAAACATGTAATAAATATGCTAATCATTATAAATATATCGCACACAAATAGCTGAAATAAATTAATATATTATTGTAGTTGTGTGATTTTTTTTTTGTAGTAGTAGATTTGTATCATAAATATTGAAAACATGTTTTTAATGTTGTACACTGCACACAATTTTCCAGCTGAGTATACATATATATTTAGATATTTATTCAATATTTATAATTAACTAAATATGCTAATATATATCTGTATTCATAAATATATTTATAATTAACCGAATGCCACCTCATTTCTTGCACATTTATTCCAATTAATTTTTTATTATCCAATTTTCAAAATATTTATCTCTCTTATAGTAATGTTCATGTGAGATTTAACTAAAAATAATGTATGTAATGTAAATATTTCCAAATGCTCAATCACATTTGAAAAATTGCCAATAAAAAGAATTCACTCTGCACATCTTTGTCATTAATATATATTGCCACTTGGAAAATTAGGGAAGACAAAAACTTCAGGAGGAAACAAAATTTATTTCAGGCAAACACAAACTATGAAAGGTAAACAAAAGATAAGCCATGAGGGAAATTTACAGAGTCGCAAGATATAAAACATAAAAATGACCACTCTGTTAAATAAAAAATAATAAAATTAAGAAATACTATGTTAAAAATAATTAAATTAATAAATACTATGTTACAATATTATCACAGAACAGTCTTTAGAATGAATTTTTACATCTATCAGAGTACAAGAAGAAATATCATTGGAATTATTTACATCAATTTACAGTGGATTGTCTTTATAACAATAACATGGTTTTGTGTGTTGTTAATGTCCATCAAATTGAGTTCGACTTTTGGTGACTATATGGACAAATATTCTCCAATATTGACAAGCACTTGATCCCTTCTAGCCTGCTCATTGCTGGTCCTCGCCTTTTCATTCTTCTTTCAATCCTGCATGACAGCTGATGTAGTATTTAGATTCGATATTTGGTCCATATAATTTTCTCAGCAGTATATGATACAAAAGTGGGTTGCCAGTGCATTCCTTCATCTATGCTGTTGGCCAAATAAATTGGCTCTTCCACCTTTTCGTACAATTTCTCATTCCAAGGACAAAGAAGTTACATTCTTCATTACAAGAATGAAGTTAAAAGCTTATCCTTTTTTTATTTGCTCCCTTTTGTGTTAGCCTTTTGGAAAATAGAGATTTTCCATTCATTGGGATTAAGACAGCATTTAATTGGCATTTCTCAAATCTGTCCAGTACTTATAAGAGAGCATTGACAAACTTTTCTATCCCCACACAAATATCCCCCACACTAGCATCCTCATAATATCATAGCCCCCTTATATATACAAACATGGTCACATTCATCCAATGAGAAGGCAGGAGAGATTGGTTCACTAACAAATGAAAACAACATTCTTCCCACTAAAACCTATGATAAGATAAAAGTGCAAATGTTAGTCAATATAATTTGACAAAAGGTATCCTTCCAAAGAAAAAAAAAGAAACTAGCCAATCTCCCAAACATTCTCATTGTCCCGTAAGGAAAACCTCCCACTGTCTGGAGGGAAAAAGCTCACGGGAGCCATGTTATGAAGATACAAAAAAAACTAAAGAGAGGAGAAGTAGGTATGCAGTCATTCCATAAAGTTGCCTCCCATCTTGTTCCTCCCAAAAGAAACTTAAAAAAAAAAATCTGTGCAAACTACGTGAGTTACCATGAGTTATTACCAAGCACACACATATATAATATGCTTTAGTAGACAGAGTTTAATGGGGAACCAATAAGCTCTCATCTGGAACTGGCTGGGTATGTTAAGTAAAGACTTTGGGAACTGACAGATGCTAACTTGATGAGAAACCGAACGATCCAATTCTATTCAGTTCTCTCATTTCCAAGAATTAAAAGCTCTTCTCAACGTCTGTTTCTAAACGCTTTCATCCTATCAACATGTACAACTTTCACATCTTGCATGGTGACTCCTCTTACTCTGAAGTTAACATCGGAGACCCTAGCTTCCACACGGAAAGGCCCATAGAAGTTGGAGTAACCTTCATTCTTTGGAACAGCTTGTATTTCCAGGTCTTCTTTGTCGAAACTTCTGGTATAAGTTGGCCTAGGATTCATAAGCTTTTCAACAGAGTTTCCTGACATAAACTGTCTGACATTTTCCTTTGCTTTCCTCACCACCCTTAACCTTTCGACCCAAGTAGGCTTTCTAAAACTATTAACAGACCCAGCGCTACCCTCATAGTTTATGTTAAACTCAGTAGGTGGCAACTTTACAGCCTCGTTTTCAATGCGCTTCACTGATTTATCATCTAAGGAGCTTGAAACCATTGGTCTATGTGCACTGGCAATGTAGCTACAGTCTACATAATCACGGTCTTCTGGTTTCAAGGAAATCATGTTGCAACACTCCCGTATGGCAGTCAATGGGATATTGAATCTCCTTATATCATTGATTCCCAGAATCCCGTCGTAGCCCTTATCTTCGAGTGACATTAACCTTAATTTATCTCTCCCAGCTCACTGCCGTTTTCGTTACTAACTCTACAGGTTTTAACTCGTGTTAGTGTCTGCTCGTGGCCTGTCACTGCAACTATATGTAAAGTTTTAAGTTCATCGTCCCAATTCTCCTTCAAGACCTTGCACTTTTCAGAATCAATAATACTGACTTGGCTTCCTGTATCATATAACAGGTGCCACATATTGCTATTAATATTCACCTTATCTATTGGCAGATTTCCAAACTGATCTCTGACATATGAACGTATGTTCACTATCTCAGCATTGTCAAGAGTATTGCGGTTGTCAAACATAGAAGACTGTCTTGAGCAATCACTGGCCATATGTCCTAACCTACACTCAGGTGGACTCAGCTTGATTTCGCCCAACAATTTAGTCAGTCTTTCTATCTCATCTCTAAGTTCTTTAATACACTGCTCATTTTCGTGCTTTATCCTGTTTACACAGGCACTAAGCATCTTCATCTCTCCCTTAATGATATTTTTTCTTCAGCCCCTTCTACTGAACATACCCCTTTCATAAAGCTGCAACGGTATTCTACATTATCTTCCGTGCCCATGACACTGACTGATTTGACTATTAATTTAGCCTCACTGCGAACAATAGCCTCTCTATACTTTTCGAGGAAAATTTCTAAAACTAAACTATCATCAAATCTGTAATCTATCTCTAATGGCCATGAATATTTCTTTAAATACCATAAGACTTTCCCCAACTCTCTGCTTAAGACCTTCTATTAATTTAAGGCATTCCTTAATACCACACGCTTTCTTAGGGTACAATAGGTTCAGTTTACGAACAATACTTTTGAAACTGCTATCGCTACGGATACCCATCTCCTCTTAGCTTAACCTAACTTCAGGGGATAGAGCCTCGAACATGAGCAATGCTTTTACCTCAGGATCCCATTTGCCTACTCGAGCTTTAAACTCAACTTTCCGAATGAAAGACTCGAGATCAACCCCATTAAACACTGACAAGTTGAGCATAGAATTTGCGTACATGATGGAGAACAAAAAGGGGGGAAAACACTCAAACAAAGAAAGAAAATGCACGAAAAAATTACAGGAATTTATACATGCACACACCAGTAATCCTGGCAGGGCTCGCCAATGACAAACTTTACTATTTACGAGAAAACACACAAAGTTGCAAATTACTAGGGCCTAAATTAATAGTAACTAACACACAGAAAAGTGTACACTCAAGAGTACAACAACAATAAAAAGAAGCAAAGTAAAAAGATAAAAAAAACCTCACAATTTGCTATATAAAACAAAACAGTACTTATCCTTTATTGTAGCGTTGGTAGGGATCAGACCGGGGTCACACAGGTATGCGAGGAGATCGCCAGACACGGATAAAGCACGCCGAGAACGCTTTAAGCGTCTTAACACAAATATCCCCCATACTGGCATCTTCGCAAAACCATAGCCCCCTTATATATACGAGCACCACATTCCTTCAATGAGAAGGCAGGAGAGATAGGTTCACTAACAAATGAAAACAACATTCTTCCCACTAAAACCTGAGATAAGATAAAGTGCAAATGTTTTTCAATATAATTTGACAGCATAACACAGCGAGCTTTTGAGCTCTCACTCTGCAATGGGCGAAGTTACAACTGAGAGTGAGCAGTTGTCATTTGTAACTTGTAACCCTTTGAAGAGCAAGAGCTTGAAGGCCCGGAGTTTGTAATAAACTTATTGCATAAGGTTTTTAGATATTTTTTTATAAAAGTATATTGCAATTTCTGAATATAAACCTTATTTAACAAATATTCTAAAAAATATAAAAAATTCATTAAAAAATATATAATTTATTAAAATGCACTAAAATTGAAAAAAATATTTTAGCTTCTGTCATGATTTATATGATTAAAAATAAAAGCGGTGGGGGACAATTTTGAACTTAATTTGATTTAATATGAAGCAAATGTTCAGCAAGTTTTTTGTTTACTAAATTTTTTGCATTTTCACTCAATTTATGATTTCTCCCACCGTTTTAATTTTTAATCATATAAATCTAATTATTCAATGGCAGTAGCTAAAATATTTTTTCCTTTTTAGCACCTTTTAATAAAAGTTTTTTTTTTAAGGTATTTTTTATTTGTTAAATACACTAGTACACACACTTTTTCCTACTCAATATTTGAAAGTTGTTTCTAGTAAATTACAACTCATAGATCATGAATATAATATCCTTCAAAATTAGCTCAATTTTTTTTTAAATATTTGAAAATGTTTAATCTTTTAAAGAAGCTGATGTCATCGCTGTCATCTAAATATTTTGAAGATATTGACTTTGTAAGCATAAAGTTTAATCATCATTTAGATGAAATGCATACCATTGCAATTTTATATCAAGAAAATGTTTAACAATATATTTATTTTCATAAATATTTTCAAATATATAAATAATTCCGCGTAAATGCAAAGCTAATCCAGAAATATTCTGCTACATTTGTGGAAAATTTACAATTCCCAAACAGATAAAACGTATCACCCCAAAGATAAAAGATTGCTATAAAGAATATTTTGGTGTGGCCTTAGGTGATCAAGACAAGTGGTAGTGCCCCCATAGTGTGTGCGGAACGTGCACTTTTGTCAACGTGGGCTTTTGCAATGGAAATCGGGGAAATCAAAAGGTATTTGGTGTACCAATGGTTTGGTGAGAACCAAAAAATCACCATGCTGATTGTTATTTCTGTGTCTGCAAAATCACAGGCCTTGATAGCAAAAAGAAGCAAACTAACTTTTATCCTGATATACCATCCTCCATTCTCTCTTACCTTGATTTGTTATTCATTTTGTTTGCATTTTTTCACTTTTTAAAACGAAGTTTCTAATTCATCTGCTTGCTCAGAATCTCCTCTTTTGGATGAATATTCATCAACTGAATGTGCTCTTTA
This sequence comes from Cordylochernes scorpioides, assembly GCA_030710605.1. Taxonomy (NCBI): domain Eukaryota; kingdom Metazoa; phylum Arthropoda; class Arachnida; order Pseudoscorpiones; family Chernetidae; genus Cordylochernes; species Cordylochernes scorpioides. The sequence goes on along the minus strand of CP092886.1, from coordinate 110,755,404 downwards.
AGATTCAAATGCTGATATTAGTTCCATAGCTACTGAAATTTACATATTTGAAGAGTCTTATCTTATCTTGAAAAGCTAAACGTTTTCATATTTCAAAGATAGATTTTACACAAATTTACCGATATTGAAGAACTTTATAGAATTCATACTTACCGATTTGGGATCATTATGCCAAACCAACAAAGAATGCCACAGGAATTGAAAAAAAAATACTTTCGGTGGGGCAAACTATTGCCTTCAGAAAGAAAAACGTATTTGCACTATGTTGGATGGACAAACATGTAATTCATCTTGCCTCTTCATTTCACATAGATTCAACACAGTTCGTCACCAGGAAAACTAGATATGGTTCAGAATAAATTCAGGAGCCAACTGCCATTATGGACAAAATTTTGAATATGGGAGGTTTGGATATTGCTGGCTACTATTGTACAAAATACAAATTTCTCAGAAAAACTGTAAAATGGTCGAGAAAATTATTTTTCTGGGGCTTAAAAGTGGCTACTGTCAACTCATACACTTAAACACCTAGAACATGAAAATAAATGGACTAAGGCTAATCATACATGAAACATATCGCAAATATTTGGCGGAAGAACTTGTGGAACCATGGCAGAATGAAGGTGAAAACCTATAAAGCTTCAACTTCAGAATGCTTGGAAAGGATCGAAAATTGGTCCTACAATGCTAACAGCCAGACTGTCAGAGTTCAAGGTCTGTTCTTCCCAATCCACACATGGCGGATAGAAAAATATCCTTTATCCTTCTATTAAACTTGAGTTTAAAAGGTAAACATACTTCAATATTAATGTATTGGCTGTGAAAAAAATACAATTTAGTAATTACCTAAAAATAATATTAATTTACCATTACTTGACTATTTAAAAAAGTTGCTAATGAGAGTTTTTTTTTGTAAAACTATAGAATCTTTATACAAAGTATTTTCTAAATATACCAAAGCTTGATAGGACTGTGGGTAGTTTTTATCAAATACAAAGTCTAAGTTTTCTAATATATTCCTTTTCCTCAGATACAGAAATAGTTGGAGTTTTTTTTTTTCAAAGTGGATTCAGCCTTTCAGGGCCACTTTCTTTAGATGAATGGAACATCCTATCAATTAAAATCTGGTTAGGCATTTTTGTCCAATCATAGCTTTCAGATGTTTCCATTCCCATTTTACTTTCACCATTTTTCAGCTCTTCAAAAGGAACACCAAAAAGTTCTATCGCCATAGTTTCATAATTTGGTGGAATAAAAGATAATTATTTTTAAAAATTTAACTTGTGGAATAGCTTGCAATCTTCGGAAGCCAGAAAAAAAAACATTTTTGTATTGTGGATACTTCAACAGAGTCCCAAGCAATATAAGGCATCTAAATGGGATATTGATTTAAGATAGTTGGACCACAAACATCTACATCCTGTTCCATCAGCTCAATAATTTAGACAAATTGGCGCTTTTGAAAATTTAATTTGAAATTTTGAATGATGCTTTGATCTAATGACTGACACTTACTAGTTGTAAATAAGTAAATTTTGACTTTTTAACACTTCATTTTATCATTGAATATATTCATGCACAGTTCAAAGATATGTGAAGTCATCCAAGCTTTTTATTTTTTAAAAAAATTCACTAAAATTTATTACAGGGTTTAAAACATCTGGAATTTTTAGAATGACCAATAAAAATTGTTGGTTTCTTTTCTCCTAAAAGGTTTACTAGAAGAAAAAAAACAGTATTTTTTTGGAAGCCTTCCCACTAAATGAAGGATCATTTTTTTTCTTTTGCTGAGGCACCTTCTCAGTTAAGGTCCCAAATTCATATCAAATCGATTTTCAAACTTTTAAGCCAACCCGTGGAAGCTTTGAATTCATTTTCCTAATTCTCTTGTAAAATAAAGGTCTTTTATCTTTTGCAACTCTCCTGTTATTGGAAGCATTTTGGAATGCATCTCAGCAAACCATTTGTATGTTAAGGTATTTATTGTGTCATTTTCAGATGAAATATTTTTTCCTAATTAATGGTACATGTTTTTCTGATTCTTTACAGATTTCTTTCTTCTTCTTTTTATTATATTTTGATTTGTGTTTTACCTGTGTTCATTTCTTTGGTATTTTTCGAGCACTAACTCCAGATGACATTTTTGAAATATTCATTTTCTCTTTAAGATTTAAACATTTTTAGGAGCCATTATTTATAGTTAACTAGCCGAATGACCCGGGCAACGCCCGGGTTTTTACCCGATTAAATGTTTTTATTCAAATACTATTCGTTACAATTATAAATTGCGCCGTGGATGTCACTCTTGTGAAACGTCCCGCTCCAAACTTTGTGTCTGAGAAGCAATATTTTTATAGAAAGATGATCTGGCTTTTGTTTTCTGCTCAAATGAATGTGTTTCTGTTAGAATTTTGTTCCTGCGTGCAAAATAATGAACTGGTTTCACCCGTGGTCTCTGCTTTTTGGAATTTTTCCTGATATAATTTTGTAGCTGATAATCAAACATGATACAGCAATATCGTCATCATCATCCTCTGAATAAAAATATATAGTTTTAATAATTGATTTATATATTTTTTAAAATAGCCTATCGTCTTCCCCCGTATTTTTTTACCTATGTATGGAAATTTTGGTTTGAATTAGTGAACTACTGCGAATTTGTATACCGGACATACAGACAGACAAACAAACATACAAACATTCATTTTTATATATATAGAGATATTTAATTTATTTAATTTAATTTGAAATAAAATGAAAATTTAAAATTAAACTTACTATTAATTCAAAAAAAATTTCAGAAAGAATAGTTTACACATTTGTTAGAAAAATGAAATTCGCATAGTTCTTTGTTCAAAAACAGCTCAATGCGTCACAGAATATTTCAAAACGATTTTAAAAGAATATTTTCGAATTTATTATTTTTTTAATACATGAAATAGAATATTTATTTTTTAATATCTGCACTTGAGATACCTAGAAGTGATTGCTGGTCGTTCAAGGAAGGTTGAGCTTCACTATAGTAGCACAGGAAATTCGTTGATGCCTTACAAGGTGTTCGCTCATGAGAGATGGTCGCTCATGGAATAGTCGCTCACGAGAGACTACTATATATATATGTAGTATATTTTAAATTGCAATATAATAATACTGTTAGTATAGTTCACATATATTCTAATTAATTAGAGCCAATAGTTAACGACCATACCCTCCTATTAAAATATACACTGCTCCTATTTGCTACCATCCCCATATTTTGTATGTGCTGTATCTTTATTAATATAACCTGTGTCATCCTTATTTGTATTTAAACTTAAAATGACGTCATAATAAAAACAGCAAAAGAGGAGTTTCTGGACAACTACGAGGCAAAGCCAAAAGACATCACACGCAAAGGGAAGGGCCCCCTTCTGGGGCTTTCTATAGGCGCCGTGCCCGGGGTAAACAGAACAGTGTCATATAGGAATGGGATATGGGGTGTTCATTTATGCAGGCCATTTCAGGCTTACTCCTTGCTTTGGTGTTATTCATCCAGGTTTGTGCCATGGCCTCCACCTCTGTCCCATGGGCTGTCTCCTACCCTTGGAGCTAACATTTATCCCTGCCTCTGCTTCTTGCTGTGGAAAGAACATTGATCCTCTCCTCAAGAATGACTGCCAGTTTATTCACACATCGGCTTAGTCGGGGTACAACAGTAGACCTGTTTACGTCGACAGGATCATTTGCAATATCATTAAATTATGCCATTAAAATCTACATGGATTTTTACCTAACATAAGCATTTTCATAAAATAGTAACAACATTGACTCATAGAGGGCGTAACATCGTTTACCGCGGCAGCGGTAATTTCTAAACGTTACATCAGACATATTAGAACAGTTTTTAATTGGTTTAAAGAATTTAAATTAGGAAAAACCAACCTTGAAGATGAACCTCGTTCAGGTCAACCACCAACAGCAGTGACCCAAGAAAAAAATTGACCTTGTAAAATTTTTACTTAGAGAGAAAAGTTGAAAGAATTACATATCAGCAGTTAGAGAAAAGTTTGGGCATTGGACCAGTAGCAATCAACACCATCATAAATGATAATATAAAATACAGAAAACTTGTTAGTAGATGGGTACCTTACAGCTTGAATGAAGGACAAGATCTTGGTCGCGTTAAATGGTGTAATTTCATGTTGAAAAATTTGATGAAGGCAAATCAGAGGCTGTTTTTAATATTATTACAGGTGACGAAACTTGGATTTACAATTTTGATCCAGAAACAAAACGGAAATCTACTCTTTGGTCCTCTTCAAAATCACCTCCTCCTAAGAAAGTTGGCAGACCTAGAAGTGTTGGAAAACAAATGGTCGCTTGTTTTTTTATATATATATATAAAAAGTGGTTTCATTGATATTGTGAAGTTAGAAGATCGAAAGGCAGTTAATAGTGACTGGTATACAACAAAATTCCTTCCAGAAATATTTGGAAAAATCAAGCAAAGCAGACCAAGAGCTTAACTTAGATGAGTCCTACTTCACCATGACAATGCAAGACCGTGCGCACACCTCAGGCCAAACATTAGACTCATCTACCCTATTTACCAGAGCTAGCACCTTGCAACATTTTTTATTTCCAAAAGTTAATTTTGTTGAAAGGGATAAAATTTGACACTGCTGATGAAGCACTGCAAGCCTTTATAAATGCCGTAAATTCCATCCTCGAAGATTACTGGTGTAAGTGCTTCGATAATTGGTTTTCATGAATGAAATCTTGCATAGGTGCTAAAAGATGCATGTAGAATTTAATAATATAATTTATTTTTTAATATATTAATCATATAATATTGATTGCAAAAACCTTTGGAATGACCCTTGTAATTAACCTCCAATCACCTCCTCCTAAGAAAGTTCGTAGACCTAGAAGTGTTGGAAAACAAATGGTCGCTTGTTTTTTTATATATATATAAAAAGTGGTTTCATTGATATTGTGAAGTTAGAAGATCGAAAGGCAGTTAATAGTGACTGGTATACAACAAAATTCCTTCCAGAAATATTAGGAAAAATCAAGCAAAGCAGACCAAGAGCTTAACTTAGATGAGTTCTTCTTCACCATGACAATGCAAGACCGCGCGCACACCTCAGGCCAAACATTAGACTCATCTACCCTATTTACCAGAGCTAGCACCTTGCAACATTTTTTATTTCCAAAAGTTAATTTTGTTGAAAGGGATAAAATTTGACACTGCTGATGAAGCACTGCAAGCCTTTATAAATGCCGTAAATTCCATCCTCGAAGATTACTGGTGTAAGTGCTTCGATAATTGGTTTTCATGGATGAAATCTTGGATAGGTGCTAAAAGATGCATGTAGAATTTAATAGTATAATTTATTTTTTAATATATTAATCATATAATATTGATTGCAAAAACTTTTGGAATGACCCTTGTAATTAAACAAAAATATTTTGATATTTAACAAAATATTTGCAGATGTTATTGTAACGTCCTCATATTTGTTAGTTGACATTAATCAGCAAGAAGTACTTGGAAGTTTAAAAAGAAAGACTATTTCTTTTAGGCTAACATCGGATATGGCATATTAATTATCAGACATAAGTTTACATGTGGTATATATTACAATAAGTCAAAAAGGCAACTGCACAGAGTATCATCAGTGATAAATATGTGCTCACTGATAATTTACTATATAGGCATGCCAGCTGCCGTTACATCTCCCCCTTTGAAGAAATTCATTCTTCAAATCGTTTGGGTGGCTTGATGATCCGCCCGGACCTTGTTGTAATGGGCAGGGTGCCGTTCTTGTGCTCCGCGTTCTGGTGATCACTCCTGGGTTCCTGGCCTGAGAATGCTCTTTTGACTGATTGGATTACAAATTCTTGAATCATTTCAGGTTCTGGTGACCCAATAATTTGTCTGACTTTGTATGAATGTGTGTTCTTGGATCTGCAAAGATTAGCAAAATGGTTGAGTTTCTTGCATTTGTTGCATCTCTTTTGATATGCCGGACATTGGTTGATTTTGTGGGATCTACCACAATTTCTGCAGTTTTCTATTATTTTGTGACTTTGGTTAGTGGTATTTTCTTTCCTCGGCTCTTTTCTATCTTCCCACTTCTTACTGTTCATCAATAATCTGAGCATTGTAAAAGACAAGTTCAACAACTATTTTTCTCCAAACTGAACACTACAATTGAAAGATTCAAATTCAATCAGATGAAACAGAATGAAGATTAATCATTTAATGATTTTCTGGAATATTTCAGGAGCAGTTTTGATTCCAAAGGGAACTCTCAAGAACATATATCTTCCCCACTGAGTGCTGAAGGTAAAGTAGCGTTGTGAGTTGGGGGCTACTTTGATCTGCCAGTATCCTTTTTTCAGATCCAACTTTGTGAAGTATTTTGAACCATGCAGGTTTACTGCAATCTGATCAAAAGTCCGTAATGGGAAATGGCTTCTTAGAATTACTTTATTGATTTCCGATGGGTCAATGCATATAGGTATTTTTCCTTTCTGTTTTGCTATAACCATCTGACTGGAGATGGGGGTAGGGTAATTTACTTTCTTTATTATCTCATTGTCTTCCATTTCCTCAAGTTCTTTCTTCACTCTTTCTTTAATAGATAGAGGAATAGGTCTGGGTGGTCTTACTTGCATGTTCATGTCCGAAGTCTGAAACTTTGCCTCGTATTCATATTCGTTCAAACAGAATAAAGATGAATCATTTAATGATTTTCTGACTAGGATCAAATTACAGATAGCAAACTGCAAATATGCTGTCATGTCTGATGAACTACTTAAAGATTGAATATTTGTGGGAATTATCAACAATGAAATAAGAGAAAGACTTTATTTCTTTTAGGCTAACATTGGATATGGCATATTAATTATCAGACATAAGTTTACATGTGGTATATATTACAATAAGTCCAAAAGGCAACTGCACAGAGTATCATCAGTGATAAATATGTGCTCACTGATAATTTACTATATAGGCATGCCAGCTGCCGTTACAGTTATGATGCCTGAACATTTTCAGAATCTGTGTATCGGCCTTACAATTTTCTTTATAAAAATAAAGAAGGCATCTCCTGACCACGAGCACATGTGCTTTTTAGATGGCAGAGCGCCATCTAGTGGAGAAAAAATAAACTAAACGTTTATTTAGCTTGCTCCGTGATATTTGGCCAACCAAATTTCTTGATAAATCAAGAAAAGCCATCCACGAACGCGTTTCGCGCTGTTGGCGCTCGTCAGCGTGGAGAAGGCTGTAACCACTGCGACCAAAAAAGATTTTTGTTCCCAATGGCTTCCCGAAAAATCAAAAAATGGGTATTTAAGGCCGAATTTGCGTAAAGATGCTTAACACATGAAAAAACAATAGAAAAAAAAAAGATAAGTGGGTCAGGTGTTGATATTAAAAATAAAGAAGGCATCTCTTGACCACGAATACATGTGCTTTTTAGATGGCAGAGCGCCATCTAGTGGAGCAAAAATAAACTAAACGTTTATTTAGCTTGCTCCGTGATATTTGGCCAACCCAATTTCTTGATAAATCAAGAAAAGCCATCCACGAACGCGTTTCGCGCTGTTGGCGCTCGTCAGCGTGGAGAAGGCTGTAACCACTGTGACCAAAAAAGATTTTTGGTCCCAATGGCTTCCCGAAAAATCAAGAAATGGGTATTTAAGGCCAAATTTGCGTAAAGACGCTTAACACATGAAAAAACAATAGAAAAAAATAAAAGATAAGTGGGTCAGGTGTTGATATTAAAAATAAAGAAGGCATCTCCTGACCACGAGCACATGTGCTTTCTTTATGCAAAGTATATTAATGTTTTTTCTATATTAGTTTGATGAAATATGATTATTCCTTGTTATAGTATTGAAAATGAGAACAAGTGTTATTTCACGTTTTAGCAAAGAAAGATGATGATGAATGGAGAATTACGCGTTTTCTTAAATAAACTTAAATTCAGAGAATATTCGTGGTTCAATGCTGCCAATTTCCATAAATTCAAAATGCGTATGTGGTTAGCTTAAATTAATTGAGATTAAGAAAAAAGTTTTAAACAATATAGTAAAAAAAAATCAAAATCATTATTGGGTTGATATTAAAAATGTAAAATTTTTTGTTGTTGATCCAAGTGATAAAAAGAGTTGGTTTTCACGATTTTTAGAGAAAAGGTTTTAGACAATATTCCAAACTTGTTTTTTAAATCAATGCTTTGCTATTAATGTTGTTGATCAATGTTGGTAATATATGAAACATTATTGTTACGCCGATATTTATTCCGTAGTCGACAGTAGCTATCAAAATGTTTCTTGAATAAAATTTTAACATTATTCGTTAGTTGGGCTAAAGTATACAATGCTCTCGTGCCAATATTGCGTCCCGAAGAGAAAATAACTGTTAGAGAGAGATAAATCAATTTAATTTGAATTATATAAACCAAAGTGTTGAAGTTTGAGATTGAATCAAGGAATAAAATGATTATTTATTAAACAAAGTAACTTAAAACAAGATGTTAAAGTAGCAACATTTTAAAGGCAAGTAAGTATAGGAAAGCGAGGGACAAAGACTATATATATTGACGTCGACCGCAGCGCCGCCGCGGCCGTTGATTGGTCGATCCTCCAATACTCCACGCCAATCTTTGGATCGCTATTCCAACACTCCCTCTCGATCCAAAATGTTCAGTAGACCTCTTAAGTAGTGGAATTTGTTTCGTGGAAGAGGTTTAGTCATTATATCAGCTAGCTGTTCTGAGCTGCAAACATGATGCACTTTAAGTTCACCTTCTTCATGTTTGGATCTAATGAAGTGGTAGCGAACATCAATATGTTTCGTTCGTTTGTGGAATACTGGATTTTCAACAAGTTTTATTGCTGCTTGGTTGTCGATATAAAGTTCAGTTTCTTTAGTAATATCACAGCCGATGCCCTGTAGAAGTCTTCTGATCCAAATCAATTCCTTAGCAGCACTGTAGGCAGCGATGTATTCACTTTCGGTGGTTGAAAGTGCGATAATTGGTTGTCGTTGGCTTGCCCAAGAAACAGTTCCTCCGTTCATCATGAAGGTATAACCAGTCGTACTTTTTCTGGAGTCAACATCACGAGCAAAATCACTATCAGAGTAGCCAACAAGTTGGTCTTGTCCAGTGAAGAGAATTCCCATGTGTGGAGTGCCTTTCAGATAACGGAAAATATTCTTCACTGTTGTACAATGTGCAGGTCCTGGATATTCTAGGAATTTACTCACTTGTGAAACTGCATAAGTGTTATCTGGACGTGAAACATATGATGCAAACATAAGGGATCCAATAGCTTCTCGAAAAGGGAATTTAGGCATCTTTTCCTTTTGTTCTGGAGTAGGACAGTCCTGCTTTGTTAAGATGACAGAAGGATCCATAGGCACCGAAGCAGGAATACAGTCAGCCATATTAAATTTACTCAAAATTTTGTCAATATATGATGACTGGTGAATGAAAATACTTGCCCTATCTTCTGACTGCTCTATTTGTAGCCCAACAAAAAAGTTAACACTTCCAGATATAATTTCAAATGCGTTTTCTAACTCATCCATTATAATAGCTATTGCCTCTTTATCTTTAGATAGAATAATTCCATCATCAACATAGAGAGCTAAGATAACATTTGAATCATTGTGTGTTCCAATGAAAATGCACGGGTCGGCGTCTGATGTTTTGAAATTATGGCTATTCAAAAAATTGGTAAATTTCTTATTCCAATTTCTAGAAGATTGTTTTAGACCATACAGACTTTTATGTAATCTATAGCAGCTATTATAATCTCTCTTGTAGCCTTCTGGTTGTTCAAGATAAACAAGTTCCTCTAATTCGCCATTGAGAAAAGCTGTCTTTACATCGAATTGCTTAAGAAACATCCTTTCAGAAGCAGCGTGTGATAAAAGAATGCGTAACGAATCATACCTGACTACTGGGCTAAACGTATCGAAATAGTCAACATTTTTGATTTGAGAATAGCCTTTTGCAACTAATCTGGCTTTGAACCGTTGAATTGTACCATCGGACTCCGTTTTAATTTTATAAACCCATTTACAACCGATAGGTTTATGACCATCTGCCAAACGTTCTAAAGTCCATGTTTTATTTTTATTTAATGCATCAATCTCTTCATCCATGGCTAATTTCCATCTTTCTGAATCTGAACTCGTAATTGCATCCATATAGTTACTTGGTTCATCAGCGAGCGCAAAGTTACATTGGCTATTCGAAACTTTAGAGCGTGTTATCATTGGATGCGAACTGATATCGGATACTGGCGGCATTTCCTGCACTGGAATGTTTGCTGTCGCAACTGGTGATTCATCCGGAGCGCTGTTAATCTGAAATATTATTTCTTTGGGTTTGGTAGATTCTCTATCTGAATGTGTAGTAGCTTTCTCATCGAATGTGACATCTTTAGAAATTCTTATTTTTCTAGTTTTCCAATCCCATAATCTAAAATTTTTGCTTGTATTCTCATAACCTAAAAACATAAGTTTTATCGATTTATTATCCCACTTTTTACGGTTTTCTTTGGGAATATGCATATAAGCATTACAGCCAAATATTTTATAGTTAGCTACATTAGGCTTTGTGCCAAAGAAAAGTTCATAAGGTGTCGTTCCAGGGGTTTGCTTAGTCGCACTTCTATTTAGAATATTAGTGGCTGTGTTACATGCCTCAGCCCAAAAAAATCCTGGAAGATTTCGTGAATTTAGCATGGACCTGGCTGCTTCCACAATCGTACGATTGTCTCTTTCTATACGTCCTATCTGTTCGTGCACATAAGGTGCAGTGAACTCGTGAATTATCCCAAATCTTTTACATAAATCTGCAAAATTATCGCTTTTGAATTCTAGCGCATTATCAGTCCTAAGAACTTTTATCTTATTTCCAGTTTGAGTATAGATTAGAGTAGCATATTCTTTGAATATATCTAGCACATCTGATTTGTTTTTAATAAAATAAATATGGCGATAACCACTAAAGTAATCTTTAAATAAGCAGAAATACAGATATTTACTTAATGATTGAGTCTGCATTGGGCCACAAATATCAGCATAAATAAACTCACCTAGCTGGTAGTTTTTGCCATCTGAGGGATAGCACGACTTTCTATGGGCTTTTCCAAGTTGGCATCCTTCACAGAAGAAAAATTCTCCCTCTAAATCTTGAGGCTGCAGACCATCCACCAATCCTTTGGTCGCCATCTCTCGAAGTGTAGCAACTGGAAGATGCGCAAGTCTCTCGTGCCACAACTGAAGCTTGTTTTCGCTGGTGATGTATCCTTGTGATGATGACGTAACCTTGAAGAGCATCCTGTAGAGGCCGTCATGACGCACTCCTACGGCTTTTAGGTCATTATCCATGAAGATCTGTAGCTTGTCATGTTTGATAATGACGTTGAATCCTCTTCTTGTGGACGTAGTAAGGCTATACAAATATTTCTTTAGTTGAGGCGAGTAGAGCACATTTCTTATGTACGTATTGTACCATCCACCGTCGACGTAGGCTTGAATCTCGATGTCTCCCATGCCTTCTGCAAGTAGTGTCGAGTTGTCTCCCAAGTAGATTGGATGATCACTGGTGAACCACTCTCGTCGAAATGTCATGCTGCAGCTTGCACCGCTGTCAGCATAGCAAATATCATTGGGCTCTACTTGATTATCGCACAAAATAAGTCCATAATCACTTGAACTTCCTTTTGAATCATGAAGATTTTTGGATTTATTTTTCTCATTAGCTAATCTTTTTCTACATTCGCGGCTCCAATGTCCAAATTTGTGACAATAGTGGCATTTAGTGTTCTTCTTGGCATCTTGAAAAGAACGTTGTGTATCTTTAGGCTTAGTTCGTGCTTGCCTGTGTAATAAGGCCTCATCTTGTTTAGAAGAACCGCTTTGTTGATTCCTTGTTTCTTCAATCAAAAGTCTTGCAGTTAAATTGTTAAGAGTTTGAGCTTTCGGATCTAACGATTCCCACGCTGCAACAAAGTAGCGCATACTCGAAGGCAAAGTATTTAAAATTTTTGCTACCTTTTGATCTTCCGTTATGGTTCCGCCTATTTGTGAAATTTGTGCAGAAATATTTTCAATTTTTGCTATGTAATCACTTATTGTTTCCGATGTCAATCGTGCATCGAAGAATTGTTGCCAAAGTAGGCCAATAGTAAATTCGGATTTTTGTTCATGAATAGCAAGTAATTTCTGCCACATTTGTGAAGCGGAAGTACAGTTCATCAGGGGCTGAAGAAACCTTAATTCGATTGCCTGTGATAATAACATCCTTGCCTTAACGTCCTTTGATTTCCAATTCTGTAGTGAACTTTCAGAGTTACTGTCGGAGGAAACAACATTCGGCTTTATTTCTAAGCCTTCCAATAATTCTAGTAATTTTTGTTGTTCCATAAGAAGCCTGATTTGGAATTTCCATAGTGAAATGTTTTCACCATTAAAAACTTTAATCCTTGAAAGACAATCTTCGCTCATCTTCTTTGTCTTGGAATCGGCCAACGACAAAAAGAAACTAGGGTTATGGTTGGCGGTTGACGCCTAAACTTCGAGCAAAACAAAGGCTTACTCACTGCTGGCGGTTAATCCTTTTAGGCGCAGTGGAAGCGTGCTGGGCCCATAACCTGTTGAAGTTTGAGATTGAATCAAGGAATAAAAGGATTATTTATTAAACAAAGTAACTTAAAACAAGATCTTAAAGTAGCAACATTTTAAAGGCAAGTAAGTATAGGAAAGCGAGGGACAAAGACTATATATATTGACGTCGACCGCAGCGCCGCCGCGGCCGTTGATTGGTCGATCCTCCAATACTCCACGCCAATCTTTGGATCGCTATTCCAACACAAAGAAAAGTATCTAAAATAATAGTTATTAAAGAAATAAAGTCAATAAACATAATTGAGTTGGTAGGCATTTTAGGTAGGTATTTTATTGTAGTATAAAGAGTAACCGATGGAAGACCATTTCGTCTGGATGAATCAACAAAATTTAATACTAAAATCGATTAAAATATCGAATTTTTGTCATTAATATCACACCAAAATATTCAGGGAGATACAATATGCCACATTTGCGAAGAAAAATATAAATTGAAACATTAATATCTCATTACATATTTGAATGCCAGTATATATATTAGTGAAGAAAAAAAAGACGTTCTTCTCAAAAGTAAACGACAGCCAACTGCGCGCTCGCGCCGATTAGTCTTTTCTTTGTAACCTTACCAAAATAAAAACTTCAGCTTTTAATGAGAACACGTTCTGGTTCATTCTACAGCACAATTGAAACTGCTGAACAAAAACTATACACATCTCAAGGTGTAACAATATAGAACCCAGTAGATGAACGGAAGATAATCGCGCTTTGAAGAAAAAAAAAAAGAAATATTGAAAAAAAAAGTGTACTAACCTAATAAGTTATTGCAATTTTGTTAATTTTATATAACACTGTTCAGAAAATTTTGCCCAAGAGAACCTGATGGTTTTTCTAGTGTAACTTTTCATGCTGAACTCAAAAATCTAATCAGAAAATTTGCATCACCCATGAGTTTTGCGTGACAGCCTTTTTTAGTATTGGGATAAATACATTAATAAATGCTAACAATGTTACCTAAAAATATTGCATAAACCTTATTAAATTACACTGGTTTATCAAAAAATATTTTTCTTTGTCCCAAAATAAACAGCATCTTATCTAAAGGTAACTCTTTGTGCTGATTCCAAATATACCATTAGTTTTTTCTATCACGCAAGATTTCTGAGATACACCTACTTGAAATTAAGAAATATTCTTAATATATAGGCCTATATGTGTGCGAACGAAATATATTTATTTCATTTTGAAAAGTAGCGACAGTGGATTTTCTTCTATACTTTGCTTGTGGTACATTCCTCTTGAATATCCAGTAGTAGTCAGCAAGCATACCGGGACTCCATTTACCTTTGTACCGCTTCTCCATTCCTGATATATCTTGATGAAAACTCTCACCATGCTTATCGCTAACTGCATCAAGATTGTCTGGAAAGAAATCTAGATGTGAATGCAGGAAATGGATCTTGAGATACATGTTACATCCCAGTGCTTTGTAGGAAAGTTAGAGTTCATTAACTAATTCAACTAATTCCCAAAAAGTTCTAACAAACGTTTCTAAAAGAATTCCATGCAGCTGCTTCAACTTTATTTAAGCTAGCTTCAAAATTCTCATCCTGCAGCAATTCTCGAATCTGAGGTCCAACGAAAATGCCTTCTTAATTTTTGCATCACTTGTGCTAAGGAATTTTTGCTTCAAATAGGTAAATCCAGCATCATTTGGATTCATTACCTTGATAAAGTTTTTCATTAATTCCAGTTAAATATGTAGTGGTGGTAAGTATATATTTTCAGATTTGACAAATGGAAAATGTGCAATATTTTAAAGTCCTTGAGTAAGGGTTTTACGGTTTGGCCAGTTCTTTTTTATACCTTTCCTTGTCTCTACTATCCACTCACCCAGAAAACAACAACATTTGTATATCTAAGCTGTAAACCAAGCAAAAGAGCAATGACATCAAGTCACCACAGATTTTCCAGCTGTATCTGTCGCACTCTACCTTTTTCAAAAGCAGTTTCATGCTTTCGTAACTCTCTCATGTTAAATGTGTGTGCTATTGGAACCAAAGGGAACTTATTATCGTTGTGAAGGAGAACAGCTTTCAAACTAACTTTAAAGGAATCAATGAATAAACGTCACTCTTCTGTATTATATTCATGACCAAGCGCATCCATTAGACCAGTGATTCTCAACCAATGTGCCGCGGTAATTTTGTGTGCCGCGAAATTCTAAAAATGTGCCGCCGAATTTTAGTCATATGATTATGTTCACGTTTGTATTGGTTTTTCTTTTTTTCTTTTTCATTTTTTTACTTTTTAAAATAACGAAATTAGCAAATTGAATGTTAGAGATGTATATTACTTATATTTTGCATAGAAATATTGATACATAATTTGAATTTTCTTGCATTCAAGTTAGCAAAAGTGTGCCGCGAAATTCTAAAATTGTGCCGCCAAATTTTCAAATCTTTAAAATAATGCCGCAACAAAAAAAAAGGTTGAGAATCACTGCATTAGACTTACAACATCATGCAGTACACTAAGTCATTTTCTTGTGAAAGAAGTCTTGAAATTCAACTTTTCGTTTGCGAAAAAAAACATATGTTTGTGTCCTTATGCAGCGGATTCCAACCTTTCAACCTAGAACCTAAAATTTCACTCTGTTTTTTGGATAAATGCAAATCACGTACGAGGTCATTAATATATATATAAAAAGTGGTTTCATTGATATTGTGAAGTTAGAAGATCGAAAGGCAGTTAATAGTGACTGGTATACAACAAAATTCCTTCCAGAAATATTTGGAAAAATCAAGCAAAGCAGACCAAGAGCTTAACTTAGATGAGTCCTACTTCACCATGACAATGCAAGACCGTGCGCACACCTCAGGCCAAACATTAGACTCATCTACCCTATTTACCAGAGCTAGCACCTTGCAACATTTTTTATTTCCAAAAGTTAATTTTGTTGAAAGGGATAAAATTTGACACTGCTGATGAAGCACTGCAAGCCTTTATAAATGCCGTAAATTCCATCCTCGAAGATTACTGGTGTAAGTGCTTCGATAATTGGTTTTCATGAATGAAATCTTGCATAGGTGCTAAAAGATGCATGTAGAATTTAATAATATAATTTATTTTTTAATATATTAATCATATAATATTGATTGCAAAAACCTTTGGAATGACCCTTGTAATTAACCTCCAATCACCTCCTCCTAAGAAAGTTCGTAGACCTAGAAGTGTTGGAAAACAAATGGTCGCTTGTTTTTTTATATATATATAAAAAGTGGTTTCATTGATATTGTGAAGTTAGAAGATCGAAAGGCAGTTAATAGTGACTGGTATACAACAAAATTCCTTCCAGAAATATTAGGAAAAATCAAGCAAAGCAGACCAAGAGCTTAACTTAGATGAGTTCTTCTTCACCATGACAATGCAAGACCGCGCGCACACCTCAGGCCAAACATTAGACTCATCTACCCTATTTACCAGAGCTAGCACCTTGCAACATTTTTTATTTCCAAAAGTTAATTTTGTTGAAAGGGATAAAATTTGACACTGCTGATGAAGCACTGCAAGCCTTTATAAATGCCGTAAATTCCATCCTCGAAGATTACTGGTGTAAGTGCTTCGATAATTGGTTTTCATGGATGAAATCTTGGATAGGTGCTAAAAGATGCATGTAGAATTTAATAGTATAATTTATTTTTTAATATATTAATCATATAATATTGATTGCAAAAACTTTTGGAATGACCCTTGTAATTAAACAAAAATATTTTGATATTTAACAAAATATTTGCAGATGTTATTGTAACGTCCTCATATTTGTTAGTTGACATTAATCAGCAAGAAGTACTTGGAAGTTTAAAAAGAAAGACTATTTCTTTTAGGCTAACATCGGATATGGCATATTAATTATCAGACATAAGTTTACATGTGGTATATATTACAATAAGTCAAAAAGGCAACTGCACAGAGTATCATCAGTGATAAATATGTGCTCACTGATAATTTACTATATAGGCATGCCAGCTGCCGTTACATCTCCCCCTTTGAAGAAATTCATTCTTCAAATCGTTTGGGTGGCTTGATGATCCGCCCGGACCTTGTTGTAATGGGCAGGGTGCCGTTCTTGTGCTCCGCGTTCTGGTGATCACTCCTGGGTTCCTGGCCTGAGAATGCTCTTTTGACTGATTGGATTACAAATTCTTGAATCATTTCAGGTTCTGGTGACCCAATAATTTGTCTGACTTTGTATGAATGTGTGTTCTTGAATCTGCAAAGATTAGCAAAATGGTTGAGTTTCTTGCATTTGTTGCATCTCTTTTGATATGCCGGACATTGGTTGATTTTGTGGGATCTACCACAATTTCTGCAGTTTTCTATTATTTTGTGACTTTGGTTAGTGGTATTTTCTTTCCTCGGCTCTTTTCTATCTTCCCACTTCTTACTGTTCATCAATAATCTGAGCATTGTAAAAGACAAGTTCAACAACTATTTTTCTCCAAACTGAACACTACAATTGAAAGATTCAAATTCAATCAGATGAAACAGAATGAAGATTAATCATTTAATGATTTTCTGGAATATTTCAGGAGCAGTTTTGATTCCAAAGGGAACTCTCAAGAACATATATCTTCCCCACTGAGTGCTGAAGGTAAAGTAGCGTTGTGAGTTGGGGGCTACTTTGATCTGCCAGTATCCTTTTTTCAGATCCAACTTTGTGAAGTATTTTGAACCATGCAGGTTTACTGCAATCTGATCAAAAGTCCGTAATGGGAAATGGCTTCTTAGAATTACTTTATTGATTTCCGATGGGTCAATGCATATAGGTATTTTTCCTTTCTGTTTTGCTATAACCATCTGACTGGAGATGGGGGTAGGGTAATTTACTTTCTTTATTATCTCATTGTCTTCCATTTCCTCAAGTTCTTTCTTCACTCTTTCTTTAATAGATAGAGGAATAGGTCTGGGTGGTCTTACTTGCATGTTCATGTCCGAAGTCTGAAACTTTGCCTCGTATTCATATTCGTTCAAACAGAATAAAGATGAATCATTTAATGATTTTCTGACTAGGATCAAATTACAGATAGCAAACTGCAAATATGCTGTCATGTCTGATGAACTACTTAAAGATTGAATATTTGTGGGAATTATCAACAATGAAATAAGAGAAAGACTTTATTTCTTTTAGGCTAACATTGGATATGGCATATTAATTATCAGACATAAGTTTACATGTGGTATATATTACAATAAGTCCAAAAGGCAACTGCACAGAGTATCATCAGTGATAAATATGTGCTCACTGATAATTTACTATATAGGCATGCCAGCTGCCGTTACAGTTATGATGCCTGAACATTTTCAGAATCTGTGTATCGGCCTTACAATTTTCTTTATAAAAATAAAGAAGGCATCTCCTGACCACGAGCACATGTGCTTTTTAGATGGCAGAGCGCCATCTAGTGGAGAAAAAATAAACTAAACGTTTATTTAGCTTGCTCCGTGATATTTGGCCAACCAAATTTCTTGATAAATCAAGAAAAGCCATCCACGAACGCGTTTCGCGCTGTTGGCGCTCGTCAGCGTGGAGAAGGCTGTAACCACTGCGACCAAAAAAGATTTTTGTTCCCAATGGCTTCCCGAAAAATCAAAAAATGGGTATTTAAGGCCGAATTTGCGTAAAGATGCTTAACACATGAAAAAACAATAGAAAAAAAAAAGATAAGTGGGTCAGGTGTTGATATTAAAAATAAAGAAGGCATCTCTTGACCACGAATACATGTGCTTTTTAGATGGCAGAGCGCCATCTAGTGGAGCAAAAATAAACTAAACGTTTATTTAGCTTGCTCCGTGATATTTGGCCAACCCAATTTCTTGATAAATCAAGAAAAGCCATCCACGAACGCGTTTCGCGCTGTTGGCGCTCGTCAGCGTGGAGAAGGCTGTAACCACTGTGACCAAAAAAGATTTTTGGTCCCAATGGCTTCCCGAAAAATCAAGAAATGGGTATTTAAGGCCAAATTTGCGTAAAGACGCTTAACACATGAAAAAACAATAGAAAAAAATAAAAGATAAGTGGGTCAGGTGTTGATATTAAAAATAAAGAAGGCATCTCCTGACCACGAGCACATGTGCTTTCTTTATGCAAAGTATATTAATGTTTTTTCTATATTAGTTTGATGAAATATGATTATTCCTTGTTATAGTATTGAAAATGAGAACAAGTGTTATTTCACGTTTTAGCAAAGAAAGATGATGATGAATGGAGAATTACGCGTTTTCTTAAATAAACTTAAATTCAGAGAATATTCGTGGTTCAATGCTGCCAATTTCCATAAATTCAAAATGCGTATGTGGTTAGCTTAAATTAATTGAGATTAAGAAAAAAGTTTTAAACAATATAGTAAAAAAAAATCAAAATCATTATTGGGTTGATATTAAAAATGTAAAATTTTTTGTTGTTGATCCAAGTGATAAAAAGAGTTGGTTTTCACGATTTTTAGAGAAAAGGTTTTAGACAATATTCCAAACTTGTTTTTTAAATCAATGCTTTGCTATTAATGTTGTTGATCAATGTTGGTAATATATGAAACATTATTGTTACGCCGATATTTATTCCGTAGTCGACAGTAGCTATCAAAATGTTTCTTGAATAAAATTTTAACATTATTCGTTAGTTGGGCTAAAGTATACAATGCTCTCGTGCCAATATTGCGTCCCGAAGAGAAAATAACTGTTAGAGAGAGATAAATCAATTTAATTTGAATTATATAAACCAAAGTGTTGAAGTTTGAGATTGAATCAAGGAATAAAATGATTATTTATTAAACAAAGTAACTTAAAACAAGATGTTAAAGTAGCAACATTTTAAAGGCAAGTAAGTATAGGAAAGCGAGGGACAAAGACTATATATATTGACGTCGACCGCAGCGCCGCCGCGGCCGTTGATTGGTCGATCCTCCAATACTCCACGCCAATCTTTGGATCGCTATTCCAACACTCCCTCTCGATCCAAAATGTTCAGTAGACCTCTTAAGTAGTGGAATTTGTTTCGTGGAAGAGGTTTAGTCATTATATCAGCTAGCTGTTCTGAGCTGCAAACATGATGCACTTTAAGTTCACCTTCTTCATGTTTGGATCTAATGAAGTGGTAGCGAACATCAATATGTTTCGTTCGTTTGTGGAATACTGGATTTTCAACAAGTTTTATTGCTGCTTGGTTGTCGATATAAAGTTCAGTTTCTTTAGTAATATCACAGCCGATGCCCTGTAGAAGTCTTCTGATCCAAATCAATTCCTTAGCAGCACTGTAGGCAGCGATGTATTCACTTTCGGTGGTTGAAAGTGCGATAATTGGTTGTCGTTGGCTTGCCCAAGAAACAGTTCCTCCGTTCATCATGAAGGTATAACCAGTCGTACTTTTTCTGGAGTCAACATCACGAGCAAAATCACTATCAGAGTAGCCAACAAGTTGGTCTTGTCCAGTGAAGAGAATTCCCATGTGTGGAGTGCCTTTCAGATAACGGAAAATATTCTTCACTGTTGTACAATGTGCAGGTCCTGGATATTCTAGGAATTTACTCACTTGTGAAACTGCATAAGTGTTATCTGGACGTGAAACATATGATGCAAACATAAGGGATCCAATAGCTTCTCGAAAAGGGAATTTAGGCATCTTTTCCTTTTGTTCTGGAGTAGGACAGTCCTGCTTTGTTAAGATGACAGAAGGATCCATAGGCACCGAAGCAGGAATACAGTCAGCCATATTAAATTTACTCAAAATTTTGTCAATATATGATGACTGGTGAATGAAAATACTTGCCCTATCTTCTGACTGCTCTATTTGTAGCCCAACAAAAAAGTTAACACTTCCAGATATAATTTCAAATGCGTTTTCTAACTCATCCATTATAATAGCTATTGCCTCTTTATCTTTAGATAGAATAATTCCATCATCAACATAGAGAGCTAAGATAACATTTGAATCATTGTGTGTTCCAATGAAAATGCACGGGTCGGCGTCTGATGTTTTGAAATTATGGCTATTCAAAAAATTGGTAAATTTCTTATTCCAATTTCTAGAAGATTGTTTTAGACCATACAGACTTTTATGTAATCTATAGCAGCTATTATAATCTCTCTTGTAGCCTTCTGGTTGTTCAAGATAAACAAGTTCCTCTAATTCGCCATTGAGAAAAGCTGTCTTTACATCGAATTGCTTAAGAAACATCCTTTCAGAAGCAGCGTGTGATAAAAGAATGCGTAACGAATCATACCTGACTACTGGGCTAAACGTATCGAAATAGTCAACATTTTTGATTTGAGAATAGCCTTTTGCAACTAATCTGGCTTTGAACCGTTGAATTGTACCATCGGACTCCGTTTTAATTTTATAAACCCATTTACAACCGATAGGTTTATGACCATCTGCCAAACGTTCTAAAGTCCATGTTTTATTTTTATTTAATGCATCAATCTCTTCATCCATGGCTAATTTCCATCTTTCTGAATCTGAACTCGTAATTGCATCCATATAGTTACTTGGTTCATCAGCGAGCGCAAAGTTACATTGGCTATTCGAAACTTTAGAGCGTGTTATCATTGGATGCGAACTGATATCGGATACTGGCGGCATTTCCTGCACTGGAATGTTTGCTGTCGCAACTGGTGATTCATCCGGAGCGCTGTTAATCTGAAATATTATTTCTTTGGGTTTGGTAGATTCTCTATCTGAATGTGTAGTAGCTTTCTCATCGAATGTGACATCTTTAGAAATTCTTATTTTTCTAGTTTTCCAATCCCATAATCTAAAATTTTTGCTTGTATTCTCATAACCTAAAAACATAAGTTTTATCGATTTATTATCCCACTTTTTACGGTTTTCTTTGGGAATATGCATATAAGCATTACAGCCAAATATTTTATAGTTAGCTACATTAGGCTTTGTGCCAAAGAAAAGTTCATAAGGTGTCGTTCCAGGGGTTTGCTTAGTCGCACTTCTATTTAGAATATTAGTGGCTGTGTTACATGCCTCAGCCCAAAAAAATCCTGGAAGATTTCGTGAATTTAGCATGGACCTGGCTGCTTCCACAATCGTACGATTGTCTCTTTCTATACGTCCTATCTGTTCGTGCACATAAGGTGCAGTGAACTCGTGAATTATCCCAAATCTTTTACATAAATCTGCAAAATTATCGCTTTTGAATTCTAGCGCATTATCAGTCCTAAGAACTTTTATCTTATTTCCAGTTTGAGTATAGATTAGAGTAGCATATTCTTTGAATATATCTAGCACATCTGATTTGTTTTTAATAAAATAAATATGGCGATAACCACTAAAGTAATCTTTAAATAAGCAGAAATACAGATATTTACTTAATGATTGAGTCTGCATTGGGCCACAAATATCAGCATAAATAAACTCACCTAGCTGGTAGTTTTTGCCATCTGAGGGATAGCACGACTTTCTATGGGCTTTTCCAAGTTGGCATCCTTCACAGAAGAAAAATTCTCCCTCTAAATCTTGAGGCTGCAGACCATCCACCAATCCTTTGGTCGCCATCTCTCGAAGTGTAGCAACTGGAAGATGCGCAAGTCTCTCGTGCCACAACTGAAGCTTGTTTTCGCTGGTGATGTATCCTTGTGATGATGACGTAACCTTGAAGAGCATCCTGTAGAGGCCGTCATGACGCACTCCTACGGCTTTTAGGTCATTATCCATGAAGATCTGTAGCTTGTCATGTTTGATAATGACGTTGAATCCTCTTCTTGTGGACGTAGTAAGGCTATACAAATATTTCTTTAGTTGAGGCGAGTAGAGCACATTTCTTATGTACGTATTGTACCATCCACCGTCGACGTAGGCTTGAATCTCGATGTCTCCCATGCCTTCTGCAAGTAGTGTCGAGTTGTCTCCCAAGTAGATTGGATGATCACTGGTGAACGGCGTGTAGGTCTTGAACCACTCTCGTCGAAATGTCATGCTGCAGCTTGCACCGCTGTCAGCATAGCAAATATCATTGGGCTCTACTTGATTATCGCACAAAATAAGTCCATAATCACTTGAACTTCCTTTTGAATCATGAAGATTTTTGGATTTATTTTTCTCATTAGCTAATCTTTTTCTACATTCGCGGCTCCAATGTCCAAATTTGTGACAATAGTGGCATTTAGTGTTCTTCTTGGCATCTTGAAAAGAACGTTGTGTATCTTTAGGCTTAGTTCGTGCTTGCCTGTGTAATAAGGCCTCATCTTGTTTAGAAGAACCGCTTTGTTGATTCCTTGTTTCTTCAATCAAAAGTCTTGCAGTTAAATTGTTAAGAGTTTGAGCTTTCGGATCTAACGATTCCCACGCTGCAACAAAGTAGCGCATACTCGAAGGCAAAGTATTTAAAATTTTTGCTACCTTTTGATCTTCCGTTATGGTTCCGCCTATTTGTGAAATTTGTGCAGAAATATTTTCAATTTTTGCTATGTAATCACTTATTGTTTCCGATGTCAATCGTGCATCGAAGAATTGTTGCCAAAGTAGGCCAATAGTAAATTCGGATTTTTGTTCATGAATAGCAAGTAATTTCTGCCACATTTGTGAAGCGGAAGTACAGTTCATCAGGGGCTGAAGAAACCTTAATTCGATTGCCTGTGATAATAACATCCTTGCCTTAACGTCCTTTGATTTCCAATTCTGTAGTGAACTTTCAGAGTTACTGTCGGAGGAAACAACATTCGGCTTTATTTCTAAGCCTTCCAATAATTCTAGTAATTTTTGTTGTTCCATAAGAAGCCTGATTTGGAATTTCCATAGTGAAATGTTTTCACCATTAAAAACTTTAATCCTTGAAAGACAATCTTCGCTCATCTTCTTTGTCTTGGAATCGGCCAACGACAAAAAGAAACTAGGGTTATGGTTGGCGGTTGACGCCTAAACTTCGAGCAAAACAAAGGCTTACTCACTGCTGGCGGTTAATCCTTTTAGGCGCAGTGGAAGCGTGCTGGGCCCATAACCTGTTGAAGTTTGAGATTGAATCAAGGAATAAAAGGATTATTTATTAAACAAAGTAACTTAAAACAAGATCTTAAAGTAGCAACATTTTAAAGGCAAGTAAGTATAGGAAAGCGAGGGACAAAGACTATATATATTGACGTCGACCGCAGCGCCGCCGCGGCCGTTGATTGGTCGATCCTCCAATACTCCACGCCAATCTTTGGATCGCTATTCCAACACAAAGAAAAGTATCTAAAATAATAGTTATTAAAGAAATAAAGTCAATAAACATAATTGAGTTGGTAGGCATTTTAGGTAGGTATTTTATTGTAGTATAAAGAGTAACCGATGGAAGACCATTTCGTCTGGATGAATCAACAAAATTTAATACTAAAATCGATTAAAATATCGAATTTTTGTCATTAATATCACACCAAAATATTCAGGGAGATACAATATGCCACATTTGCGAAGAAAAATATAAATTGAAACATTAATATCTCATTACATATTTGAATGCCAGTATATATATTAGTGAAGAAAAAAAAGACGTTCTTCTCAAAAGTAAACGACAGCCAACTGCGCGCTCGCGCCGATTAGTCT
This sequence comes from Cordylochernes scorpioides, assembly GCA_030710605.1. Taxonomy (NCBI): domain Eukaryota; kingdom Metazoa; phylum Arthropoda; class Arachnida; order Pseudoscorpiones; family Chernetidae; genus Cordylochernes; species Cordylochernes scorpioides. The sequence goes on along the minus strand of CP092886.1, from coordinate 110,731,177 downwards.
TTTCTTTGTAACCTTACCAAAATAAAAACTTCAGCTTTTAATGAGAACACGTTCTGGTTCATTCTACAGCACAATTGAAACTGCTGAACAAAAACTATACACATCTCAAGGTGTAACAATATAGAACCCAGTAGATGAACGGAAGATAATCGCGCTTTGAAGAAAAAAAAAAAGAAATATTGAAAAAAAAAGTGTACTAACCTAATAAGTTATTGCAATTTTGTTAATTTTATATAACACTGTTCAGAAAATTTTGCCCAAGAGAACCTGATGGTTTTTCTAGTGTAACTTTTCATGCTGAACTCAAAAATCTAATCAGAAAATTTGCATCACCCATGAGTTTTGCGTGACAGCCTTTTTTAGTATTGGGATAAATACATTAATAAATGCTAACAATGTTACCTAAAAATATTGCATAAACCTTATTAAATTACACTGGTTTATCAAAAAATATTTTTCTTTGTCCCAAAATAAACAGCATCTTATCTAAAGGTAACTCTTTGTGCTGATTCCAAATATACCATTAGTTTTTTCTATCACGCAAGATTTCTGAGATACACCTACTTGAAATTAAGAAATATTCTTAATATATAGGCCTATATGTGTGCGAACGAAATATATTTATTTCATTTTGAAAAGTAGCGACAGTGGATTTTCTTCTATACTTTGCTTGTGGTACATTCCTCTTGAATATCCAGTAGTAGTCAGCAAGCATACCGGGACTCCATTTACCTTTGTACCGCTTCTCCATTCCTGATATATCTTGATGAAAACTCTCACCATGCTTATCGCTAACTGCATCAAGATTGTCTGGAAAGAAATCTAGATGTGAATGCAGGAAATGGATCTTGAGATACATGTTACATCCCAGTGCTTTGTAGGAAAGTTAGAGTTCATTAACTAATTCAACTAATTCCCAAAAAGTTCTAACAAACGTTTCTAAAAGAATTCCATGCAGCTGCTTCAACTTTATTTAAGCTAGCTTCAAAATTCTCATCCTGCAGCAATTCTCGAATCTGAGGTCCAACGAAAATGCCTTCTTAATTTTTGCATCACTTGTGCTAAGGAATTTTTGCTTCAAATAGGTAAATCCAGCATCATTTGGATTCATTACCTTGATAAAGTTTTTCATTAATTCCAGTTAAATATGTAGTGGTGGTAAGTATATATTTTCAGATTTGACAAATGGAAAATGTGCAATATTTTAAAGTCCTTGAGTAAGGGTTTTACGGTTTGGCCAGTTCTTTTTTATACCTTTCCTTGTCTCTACTATCCACTCACCCAGAAAACAACAACATTTGTATATCTAAGCTGTAAACCAAGCAAAAGAGCAATGACATCAAGTCACCACAGATTTTCCAGCTGTATCTGTCGCACTCTACCTTTTTCAAAAGCAGTTTCATGCTTTCGTAACTCTCTCATGTTAAATGTGTGTGCTATTGGAACCAAAGGGAACTTATTATCGTTGTGAAGGAGAACAGCTTTCAAACTAACTTTAAAGGAATCAATGAATAAACGTCACTCTTCTGTATTATATTCATGACCAAGCGCATCCATTAGACCAGTGATTCTCAACCAATGTGCCGCGGTAATTTTGTGTGCCGCGAAATTCTAAAAATGTGCCGCCGAATTTTAGTCATATGATTATGTTCACGTTTGTATTGGTTTTTCTTTTTTTCTTTTTCATTTTTTTACTTTTTAAAATAACGAAATTAGCAAATTGAATGTTAGAGATGTATATTACTTATATTTTGCATAGAAATATTGATACATAATTTGAATTTTCTTGCATTCAAGTTAGCAAAAGTGTGCCGCGAAATTCTAAAATTGTGCCGCCAAATTTTCAAATCTTTAAAATAATGCCGCAACAAAAAAAAGGTTGAGAATCACTGCATTAGACTTACAACATCATGCAGTACACTAAGTCATTTTCTTGTGAAAGAAGTCTTGAAATTCAACTTTTCGTTTGCGAAAAAAAAACATATGTTTGTGTCCTTATGCAGCGGATTCCAACCTTTCAACCTAGAACCTAAAATTTCACTCTGTTTTTTGGATAAATGCAAATCACGTACGAGGTCATTAAAATCTCCTTTAGTTAATAAATGAGGTTCGGGTAAAACATGTCTTTAAAATTTGGGTCTTCCGACTCTTTCTCATCACTATTTGAAACATTGTCACTAAATGTAACATTTTCTAGAGGCTGCGGCACAGGTATATCACTATGAGAAACTGGTCTCATAGCAGATGGCAATTCTGAATATTTAATTGTATGTTTTGATTTAGAATAATACCTTTAGTTTTTGTCAAACAAAAATAACAGTCGGAATAATGGTCTTTGGTTCTCTCCATACCATTGGAACCGCAAAAGGCATATGACCTTTACCTTTAATCCACCTTGTAAGAGGCCGAGGACAAGTTTGACAACAATGATGAGGGGCCCAAGTCTTATCTTGGTCACCCACTTTGCATCCAAAGTAAAGTTCATAGCATTTTTTTTTATGAGCGGTGTAATGTTTCGCCTTTGAGCTTTGAAAGTTAATTCTTCACAGATGTGACAGAAAGTATCTGGATTATTCACGCAACACCTTGGCATATTGGCACCGTCTTGTGTACACTATATATAAAAACAATTTGATAGAATACGAAAAGGGAAATAAAACTATCAGTGTTGCAAAATATAAATAATGAATAAACATGTTTTTTCAATAGATTAAATCTGCTATATTCACTGCAATGGTAATAAACAAATCATTGGTTTACGTATCAACTTGTCCAAGCCAGAATAAACCCGCAGCAAATCTATCACCACTAGCTAATGTAATGAGGTTTAAGCAAAAAGCTTGTGTAACATTGCTTGCATTTATTACTGCGTGTTTTACTCTCAATACTAACTCAGAAACCTTGCGTGATAGAAAAAACTAATGATATATTTAGAATCAGCATAAAAATCAGATTAAGGTCATATATTGTTTCTTTTGGGCAAATAAAAATAAATTATTTTTTTGTAGACCAGTGTAATTATTCATGGTAAACGGATTGCGGATTTCGACAATTTAGAAAGAGGGGATCATATATCGCCGCAACTCTTTTTATTAACGCGGTTAAAGGAAGCTTTCGGGCAAGCCCTTCCTTTAACCGCATTAATAAAAAAAGTTGCGGCGATATATGATCCCCTCTTTCAAAAGTGTAATTATTATTAATCATTATTGTTTGAAGCAAGGTTAAAAACATTTATGAGCCTAAAATGTAAACGTTTTCTGTTTTGACACACATTTTTGTGTTGCCATTTATACATATTTATAAAAAATAGATTGGTAATATTGACTTTAAAAAAGTATAAAAAAACATACGTCGGTGGACGAATGGGTAACACCCTCGATTCCCGACAGTCATGAACCGGGATTGAATCCCGCGTTAAAATTTTGTTTAATATGTGAATAACCTTCACATATTATTCACTGTTACAATTATCATGAACTAGGTTGCTCTTGCTGAGCGGTACCTATTAATGTGATTTTGAACCAGAACCAAAAAAGTATAATATAAAACCCTTTACATATATAATTTTATTTGAAATCATCTTAATTGTGTGTATGTGTGCTCAAAACATGTTATTTTTAATGTAGAAAAAGTATTTTAAATGATATTTTTACAGCACGCCCCAATCCTGTTTAATTTGTTTATAAAGTTATTAAATAAATGTATTTTTATTTGTTTAGACCTTTTTTTACCTCCTAATACATCAGCACTAAAGTGGTTCCTATTTATGTTATGTGTTTAACACAATGGTGTGATTCACATACCATTTTCTTTAATAATTTCTATAATTAAAAAAAAAACAAAGATGAAAGAATTTATTAGAAAGGTGTACCTGGATCTGTAAAATAAAACCTTTTTTTTTTCTACCTATTTCGAGAGATTTCTCCTCTTTATCAAATTATCAAACAAAATTTCAAATCAAAAATTAAAAAAAAAAAGAATTACTCTATTATATTTCAACATGGATGACAAGGCCAAGATAACAGGGTAAAGTTGGGGAAAGAGGGGTGGACTCCAACGGCCCCCGCTGCCATGTGGCAGGCGCTAAAAACAGCATTCCTGTGTGGAGGAGGATGGAGTCTGGTGACATCTGCGGCAGGGAGAAGATGTGGCGACTTGCCTCCGGGCGTATGGATGATCCTGCAAGGTTGTACCAGAAGAGCATGACATCGGAGCAGCCTACAAGTCGATGTAGCCTGGCTGGACGCGAATAGTGTGAAGTGGAAGGTTTCACAAGAGTGACATCCACGGCGCCAAGGATTCTTCTGACGGGAAGGTCGAAGGCAAGTCCCACTGTTGTATTCCTTCTGTTAAGTGAGATATAATAAAGCGCTAACTTTAAGTTGCATCCCTTCGAACTCACGTGTGTATCTTTGTGGCATACTGAATAGACAAAGAACACAAACCACGTCTGGGTACGACGTAACAATATATTGTTATTTTTCAATAATTCAACTTGATTTTTTCGAAATAAAATTGAGGTGATAAAAGGATTCTTAAAAAAGGCCAAACCGAAACAAGGTTTAAAAGAGTCACATGGAAATTAGATTATGAATAAAGTTATAGATGAATATTACATTTTAATAAATAGCTAATATATAATGTGTGCAAGAATTCGCCCTCCAAAAAAAAAAAGTATAAAAGTGAAATTATACTGGGAACAGGTGGATTAATTACGAAAAAAAGGCATCATCTGATCGTGCAACTAAAAGTTTCTGATGGCTTGCGCCATCTGTCTGAATGAATATCAACTAATCGTTGATTTTTAATTATCCATGAATTGGTCAAATATCATATCTTGATTAATAAATAAAAGCTAATCACGTACGCGTTTCAAACTGTTGGCCCCCTTCTGGCCTGAATACCTATTTCATTATTTTTCAAGATGCTCCAAAGACTAGGTTTTTTGGTCCTTGAGGTACATCTTGTACCACGCTGATGAGGACCAACAGCTCGAAACGCGTACGTGATTAGCTTTTCTCGAGTAAAGAAATGATATTTGGTTAATTCTGGAATAATTAAAAATCAACGATTAGTTGAAATTTATTCCGACAGATGCCGCAAGCCATCAGAAACCTTTAGCTGCAAGATCAGTATATATATATATATATATATTATTCTTTATTTTTAATATATATATGTGGTAATTTAAACCAACAACCCTACATTGTATAATACTTATAATAAGATTGTCATGTTGTTTATAGAAACGCATCTACAAATAATTATACGCATGATTGACATGTATCATTGCATCACCATATGTAATGTACTTTGTACAAACTGAGGATGAATAAATAAAACTATGTAATAGATTAAGAGCTGAGCTAAGCAAGAGGTCGAGATAGAAATCAACCCTAAAAAGGAATTTGGCAAGCCCGTTGCCATCAAGGTCAAAGGGTGCAGACTGCCGCAGACGTTCAAAGTCCAAATTCTCACATGTCCCCCCCCCCTCGACAAAGATATAAAACCTCGGTTTTAGCCCAACTTAGATAGTCACTTCACCGTCGGCGTGAGCCCTTGTTGGTTGCAGCCAGGTCCACCTCATCGACCATGTAAAACAGTAAGAAACCTTCTTTCTCCATCTTGCTCTTAGCTCGACTTTTATCTGTTCACTGAACTTTCCTACTACAACTGTGTCTCTTCGTTTGTTGTGTGTGTAGACATTCCCAAGCTTTCCACTCTGCCTCGACCACGACTGCCTGTACTCTGTGAGAACTGTTAAAGGTCCTACAAGGTGCAGAGAGGTATTGGAAAACTCTCCACGCCCTGACTGTCCCTCTCGGTTACTACAGGTTTGACCCTCGGTTACCACATATATATATGTATGTATTTATATACAGTCGACTCTCGATAATTTGAAACTCAAGGGACCAGAGAAAATTTGCAATTTATAAAGAGTTCGAAATAACAGGAGTTTAAATAACCTAGAGAGAGGAAAGGGAAAACATCATTTAAACAAGAGTTTGAAGTTTTGGCAATTTCGGGATATACATACTATGTTGATACAATATTAAATAAGTGACTACCGCAAGTTTTTAATGTAATAAATTTATTGAGAGATTCTCAGGGTCTTGCCCTTTCTTAAACAAGAGTTCTGGAAATTCAACCTAGTGTGGTTTTTTTCTACTCGTATGTAAGGCACTTCCGGTGATGATATCTTTGTTGTTCAAAATATTCGACAATTTCGATGGTAAAATGCCAAACTGTTTAGCGACATCTTTTTTAATTGTCCATCCTCCACAGTTTGAGGCACACACTTTTTTTCACTCATGGAAAGACACTTGTTCTTTCTTGAATTCATTTTAATAACACAAATCAAACATTAAAAGAAATCACCTTTGGGTGCGGAACGCGACGGTAATTGCTTTAAAGATTTTGTCTGTAGGTGCGAGAACCGACTATAGTCCACCTGCTATAAAAATTGAATCCTTTTAGTACGGCCGCTAGTCGCCCAGTTGAATCGTGAAACTGCTTACTCAGATCCGCTCGGCATTCGAAATTTAGCTCTTAACTTTGTTTTAGTAAGTTCGCGGGCTGGTCTGGCTTAAGAAAGTCGCCGGCAATATTTTCCCTCATATTTTAATATTTTCAGATGGAATCTTACATATTAATAAAATCAAGTAAACAAGAGTTTGACCGAAATTCGTGATTTTATTATTCTAAACATTTGTACAGTTATTCACAAATGTTCATTTGTGGCAAGATACTATTCCTTTAACTTCAAATTACCGAGGGAACCAATTAATATTGATTTTATTCGAATTATCGAGTATTTTTCAAAGGACCGGGGGAAACAATTTTAAATTATTTTGAGATATTCAAATTAACGAGTTTCAAATTATCGACAGTCGACTGTACATACGACTGTATATATTAAGCTGCGAGAGAGCCAACAGCCCGAAACGCATTTGTGGTTGGCTTTTCTTGATTTATCAAGAAAATGGGCTGGCAAATATCAAGGAACAGGTTAAATCAACGTTTGGTTGATATCTGTTCCTCTAGATTGCGCTCTGCCATCTATAAAACGCTCATGTTAGTGGTCAGCATATGCCTTATTTGTTTTTAATATCAACACCTGACCTTTTTATTTTATTAATTTTTCTAAATAATATATATATTTTATCATATTTTGTAATTATTAGTATAAATAAAATTCTAAATTTATCTGAATCAACATTTAAAAGTTGTGAAGTAGAAAGAAGACATTTTAAAAATAACAATAAAGGGATATAACAAGGTTCGCACAAAAGCTTCGGCAGTTACGCGTCATATATGCGGAATATAGAAAGAAAAAGAGAAAGGGTGAAGATATTTAGAGTAAAAAACAACTAAAGACTAAACCATGTTAATATTTATTAAAACAAATAAGGATAGAAAAGTATACTTTAATAAGTAATTATTTTCTAATTTTCTCTTTTTTTCTTCAACTTTTAATATATGGTTTTAGATTATAATAAGAATTCCTATAGAGTGCGCGAAAGTTGGAGATATTATAATTGGGATATTTTGTTTATTTTGAATGGAAACTATATTGGTTCAACCGGGGTGGAAAGAGACCTTACCAGGCGGGGTATTGTCAAAAGTTCAAAATGTTTGCTTGGTTCCAATCTCTTTCTCCTCTGGTTAACAAAATATTACAATTATGTTATCTTCAATATTTGCACACTATAAATTATTATTATAATCTATATAAAAATATATATTAATTTTTTAATAGAATTTTTTGAAAAATAATTACTTTATTAAAAATTTCTTCTAAACTCTTTTATCATTTATTTGTTCGAATAAATATTTTAATAATTAATTATGAAAGATATTGAAATAGACTATCATAAATATCTTTGATAATATCTATTTTTCTTTTTTCCTTTTGTTTAACCCATATCTTTTTAACAGTTGCAATAATATATATTCAGTTTGAATCAACGCGACGGGAGAACACATGTAAATCTAAAATATTCATAATTAACTGACCATGTTATAATATTATTTTTTCGCATATATAAATATAATGTCTCTACTGTATCTTAGAAGACTTCATTAAAAAAGAATTATTTATTGTTACTTATAACCATATATTCGTCTTGAAGAAAAATAGAAATTACATAAAAATATGAAATATTAAATAACGACTATATTTTTATCATAATTATTATTCATTTTTATTATGTGTGTTTTTTGAAGGAATATTAACGTATATTTATAGGCGTCAAATGCATTAATAATTTTGGAATATTTTTTTACCTCATTCAGACACGCATGTAAAATGTGAGTGATATTAAAAATATATAAAGAAGGATAATGAAATAAACTTTCATAAATATTAGACAATATAATAGTTATATATATATATATTAGTTTCACTCATTTTTCTGCTCAACACCTGTCAGAATAGAGATATTTCCAAAACAAAATAGAGATATATCCAAAGAATGGATCAATAGTATGGCCCACCACTGGTATGAAGGAACAAGGCCTGAAGACTCAATATCATCACAGCTTTCTAGAAACGAAGCCACAAAAATTGCAAGATTAAAGACCGGCAATTCTAGACCCATTATGTTCATTGATGGAGAAAAATGTTTTCCTGTCTGCTCAAAATGCTCCAACTCCACTGCAACTCCAGCACATATCCTGGACTATATTGGAGCTAAGAAGGAAGACCTATACAAGAATCTCAAAACTATAGAAGAAAAATTTATTGCTTTGAACTTTCATGACCTGGTGTAATCTTACCCATGGGATAAAAAAAAAACATCTGTCATTAAAACCTATTAAAAATGCATCTCAATCCTGCCTACTTGCTTTTGACTTTATATATATATTATATATATATATATATATATATATATATATATATATATATAGTGTAGAAACTATATAACAAAATTATAACAGTGATTCTAATTTTAAAAACTTAAGGAGCAAACTGATAATAATGATAACTTATATCAGTTAGATTTGATTAGATTAGCAAGCTAAATCTAAATTAATTATAATAATAAATAGTTATTTAATTTTATAGTCCAGTTTTGTATTAAAATTATCTTCACTATTATGATCATTTAAATACAAATTATAAAATTTGTAAAATGTTATTAATTTGTAGATAGAGAGAGAAAAAAAAAAAAAAATTCTTTACTTCTATTACATCCTCAAGTTAATTATATATTTATAATTAATAACAATAAAAAAAATTAACAAAGTAACGTCTATTACATCGGCTTTTACACGTCATTCAGACATACTCTAATCCTATATATAGAATAATCGAAGAGATAATATATATAATAGTTAGAAAAAAGAGAGAAAGACAGAACCATGCACTTTTAATCAAACTAATAATAAGGAAAAAAAAAAAAAAAGAGTTTTATGAAGAAGGTAGATAAGATTGTTAGTATATATATATATATTTTTTTATGATTTTATATTTTATCCTTTTTTTTTTTTTATATTTTTTAAAAAGATTTTTAAAGGTTTTTTTATTTTATAATATGATTATAAATAGTTGTATTTAGTAATATATCTATAGTATGAATTAACATTTGTTATAAGTTTGGATATTATGTTTTGAAACCCTAATGGTAGACCAGACATACACAAAAAACTTTAAATTGAATTAAATTGGAAAAAGAGATCTGCTGGAACGGGGATCATCAGATAAAATTCCAGCGACATTTCAACCCCTTCTTTATTATGTCATAGATCTCTTTTAAACCGTATTTTATGTGTTAATATTAAGTTGTTTCAGTGAAATATTTAAATGAACATATAACAGATACAAGTGTTAACAAATTCAAACTGTAAACCTACCTTGGCCGCTGCGTCCTCCATTGTGTATATCTATTTCTGGCTGGCACATGTCGCGGGAGGGGAATGTCCCCCCACATTTCAAATTTAGACCATTTCTTCAGAATTTTTTTGAACAACAAGAAAATTAAAGAAGATAGGAAAAATAGTTAAAGGAAGAAAGCTAAGTTTTATAATCTTTACAGATAGTTATATCAAAATAACTGATTTAACACTTATTCATCTTTTAATATTCCTTTAAAAAGGCAAATTATAAGAGTTTAATAAAGCTATTAATTGTGCAAATTCATCTTTATTTAACTTCCATTTTCCTCCCCAGAAATTGGAGATTAATCAAAAATGAACTATATACTTTAACACTTTAAAAATCTTGTGAAAAAATCTTTTAATCAGTTATTTAATAAAAGTTTAATTAACTGTTAAAGATTATAAATTTGTATTAGTTAATATTAAGAGAAATTATAGAAAGTTGATTTCATAAATGGATATTTCCATTTATTTTTTTTTAAATATTTTATAATTGATATACTGTTGAAATATTTTACTTGTTTGATACTAAATTTGTTTTTAATAAATTCCATGTTTAAATTTTTAACATCTTCTATGAAATTATCTAATATATTATTTATTCTATAAAATCTTAGAAACTGACCATAATATATACCTTTACAGCAATTTAATGATATATTAGAATTCATATTACAGTATTTTATAATATTGAAATTATAATTACTCTTTTTATTATAAACTCTAACAGCACTATTTGTAAGGTCTATATTCAAGTCTAAAAAGTTAACTTTTTTGTTTCTATAAATTTTTTCATTGTTCTTAAGTTTCAAGTATTTAGGATATATTTCAGGTATTAATTTTTTAAACAGTGGATTATTAAATATTATTATGTCATCTACATATCGGAATATTTGCCAATTAATATTATTTTGTAGAAAGTATTCTCTTTCGTACCAGAACAATATTAAATTTGCTAGTAACGGACTAGAAGAAGTACCCATGGGAACGCCTTCTGATTGAATATATATTTTATTTTTAAATTCTATATAGTTAAAATTTAAAAATGTTTCCAGTAGAGTTTTTGCTGTTTTAAGATCTAATTTAAATGTTTTATATCTGTTATGAATAATTTTAATGTAGAAAGTTTTGTCATTAATTAATTCATTAAATAAATTGGTTATTTTATTATTTAGATCTCTTAAATTTATTTTAGAATATAGGTCCTCAAAGTCAAATGTGTGTACTGTTTCAATGTTTGTCCAATTGTTCATTAAATAATTAATGATTTTTTTATTAGAGTCGATAAATTTATAATTATATTTATTAGTTAATTTATTTATAATAAATTGTAGTGTTGAGGCTAATTGTATATCAATATTTTTTATGACTGAATTTATACCAGATGTGATTGTTCTGAAAGAAATAGGTTTTTTGTGTAGTTTAGGAATTATATAGAACTTTGGTATGTTTGGATTTTTGTGGTTATTATAAATTTTTAGTGAATTTTCAACATTTTTGATGTCTTTTTTGATTTTTGTGCCTGTAGTTCTAGCAAAAGTGTATTTATGATTATTATCAATTTCCTTTTTTAGTATATCGTGGTATAGATTTTTACAAATTAAAGATAAATTATTGGGACATTTATCTATAGGAGTGATAATATAGTCCTTCTGTAAATTAATTATATTTTCTTTGAAAGAAGGAATGTCTGAATTGGGTTTTGTGTATTTAAGTGTATTATTATAATAATTTATAATTTCCTTTTTAATATTATGTTTCCATTCCAGAAAAGTAAATTCTGGAATACTGTATTTTATACTAGTTTTATTTATGAAAATATCTATATCTTTTAATATAGATTTAATTGTATTATTATAATTGTGTTTAATTTGAGGTATATATTTATACCCTTTATTTAAAATTTCTTGATATTCTGGATTTAAAAAAGAAAAGTTGCTAGTTAATATATGACCTGAGTACTTATATTTATCAATATAGTTGTTGCAATTACATTTAATTTTTTTAAAATTTGCCAAATTATTAATAAATTGGTTATAATTGCAAACTAAATTACCTATATTTTTATTGTATCTCCAGATTGTTTTAAAATTTAAATTTTTTATAGGGAAAAGATTATTGATGATTTGGTTATTAAAAATATCATTAAATTTAATATGATTAAATAAATTGTTATTAAATTTAATGATAATATTAATGTTATTAGTATTTTGTTTAATTTTTCTGTATTTAAAGATGTCGTGTGTGATATCTATTAATCTGTTAGTCAGATTATGAATTTTAATATATTCTATGAGTTTGATAAATTTATTATTATTTAGTTTAAATAATGTTTTAATAAATTTATCGACGAAGTTGTTAGTGTACATTTGTTTTGGGTCCAGTAATTCTTCAAATTCAATGTAACCTAATTTATTTGTAGTTTTACCTCTAGTTTTATTAGGTTTAGTTTTAAATTCATTTTTATATTTGCAACTGATTTCATAAGTTGAAATTTCTTCTGTTTGTGGTTTGTATGTGTAGTTTAATTCGTCGTTAAGTCCATAAGGGAATAATGTGTTGTGTTTATAAATGTAGTTGTTTTCTAATAATAGTCGTTGTTTTTTGTTTTGACATATGTCTAGTATTTCTATCTTAAAGTTGTTAAAAGTATGTAATTGATTGTGTTCTTTCATATATATATTACCAATTGATTTTTTAGCGTGGTTTCTATGTAGGTTTATTCGTATATTTAATGGATTACAAGTTTGTCCTATATATGATAGTTGACAAATTTGGCATGTTAATTTATAAATAGTATTCACTAATTTACAACTAGTTGTTTGAAAAGTGTCATGGTTCTTAAGAGAGGGACAAGTTTGACAATTTTTTCTTAGGCAATTCTTAGCGAGTTTAAATTAACATAAAAGAGGTGCTAACACTAATATGTTTGTAGTTTTTTTTAGTTTTTTTAGTTTGTTATTCTTATGAATTTTTTAAATATATTTTACTTAATTGTTTTTGTGGTGATAAAATTTGTAATAAATTGAATAATTAATCTATAAATATATAGATATTACTGTTTGTTATCTGTTATATTTTTAAGAATAACTAATAAAAAAACATCTTTAAACTAACAAAAACACTGAAAAAAACAAAAGTTCTGAAATTATTTTTTTTTTCTAGAATTACTTTTATAATTTAATTTTTAATAATCAAACAATGAAAGATAATTAAAATTTGTATGAAGATTTATTTATATTAGAATATCTAATATAATTTAATTTGTATATTATGTTATATATAAAAAAAAATATATCATAGAGCAAGCTCATATGAATTAATATAGTGTAGAAACTATATAACAAAATTATAACAGTGATTCTAATTTTAATATATATTGGTATTATATGGTAATATATATATGAAAGAACACAATCAATTACATACTTTTAACAACTTTAAGATAGAAATACTAGACATATGTCAAAACAAAAAACAACGACTATTATTAGAAAACAACTACATTTATAAACACAACACATTATTCCCTTATGGACTTAACGACGAATTAAACTACACATACAAACCACAAACAGAAGAAATTTCAACTTATGAAATCAGTTGCAAATATAAAAATGAATTTAAAACTAAACCTAATAAAACTAGAGGTAAAACTACAAATAAATTAGGTTACATTGAATTTGAAGAATTACTGGACCCAAAACAAATGTACACTAACAACTTCGTCGATAAATTTATTAAAACATTATTTAAACTAAATAATAATAAATTTATCAAACTCATAGAATATATTAAAATTCATAATCTGACTAACAGATTAATAGATATCACACACGACATCTTTAAATACAGAAAAATTAAACAAAATACTAATAACATTAATATTATCATTAAATTTAATAACAATTTATTTAATCATATTAAATTTAATGATATTTTTAATAACCAAATCATCAATAATCTTTTCCCTATAAAAAATTTAAATTTTAAAACAATCTGGAGATACAATAAAAATATAGGTAATTTAGTTTGCAATTATAACCAATTTATTAATAATTTGGCAAATTTTAAAAAAATTAAATGTAATTGCAACAACTATATTGATAAATATAAGTACTCAGGTCATATATTAACTAGCAACTTTTCTTTTTTAAATCCAGAATATCAAGAAATTTTAAATAAAGGGTATAAATATATACCTCAAATTAAACACAATTATAATAATACAATTAAATCTATATTAAAAGATATAGATATTTTCATAAATAAAACTAGTATAAAATACAGTATTCCAGAATTTACTTTTCTGGAATGGAAACATAATATTAAAAAGGAAATTATAAATTATTATAATAATACACTTAAATACACAAAACCCAATTCAGACATTCCTTCTTTCAAAGAAAATATAATTAATTTACAGAAGGACTATATTATCACTCCTATAGATAAATGTCCCAATAATTTATCTTTAATTTGTAAAAATCTATACCACGATATACTAAAAAAGGAAATTGATAATAATCATAAATACACTTTTGCTAGAACTACAGGCACAAAAATCAAAAAAGACATCAAAAATGTTGAAAATTCACTAAAAATTTATAATAACCACAAAAATCCAAACATACCAAAGTTCTATATAATTCCTAAACTACACAAAAAACCTATTTCTTTCAGAACAATCACATCTGGTATAAATTCAGTCATAAAAAATATTGATATACAATTAGCCTCAACACTACAATTTATTATAAATAAATTAACTAATAAATATAATTATAAATTTATCGACTCTAATAAAAAAATCATTAATTATTTAATGAACAATTGGACAAACATTGAAACAGTACACACATTTGACTTTGAGGACCTATATTCTAAAATAAATTTAAGAGATCTAAATAATAAAATAACCAATTTATTTAATGAATTAATTAATGACAAAACTTTCTACATTAAAATTATTCATAACAGATATAAAACATTTAAATTAGATCTTAAAACAGCAAAAACTCTACTGGAAACATTTTTAAATTTTAACTATATAGAATTTAAAAATAAAATATATATTCAATCAGAAGGCGTTCCCATGGGTACTTCTTCTAGTCCGTTACTAGCAAATTTAATATTGTTCTGGTACGAAAGAGAATACTTTCTACAAAATAATATTAATTGGCAAATATTCCGATATGTCGATGACATAATAATATTTAATAATCCACTGTTTAAAAAATTAATACCTGAAATATATCCTAAATACTTGAAACTTAAGAACAATGAAAAAATTTATAGAAACAAAAAAGTTAACTTTTTAGACTTGAATATAGACCTTACAAATAGTGCTGTTAGAGTTTATAATAAAAAGAGTAATTATAATTTCAATATTATAAAATACTGTAATATGAATTCTAATATATCATTAAATTGCTGTAAAGGTATATATTATGGTCAGTTTCTAAGATTTTATAGAATAAATAATATATTAGATAATTTCATAGAAGATGTTAAAAATTTAAACATGGAATTTATTAAAAACAAATTTAGTATCAAACAAGTAAAATATTTCAACAGTATATCAATTATAAAATATTTAAAAAAAAATAAATGGAAATATCCATTTATGAAATCAACTTTCTATAATTTCTCTTAATATTAACTAATACAAATTTATAATCTTTAACAGTTAATTAAACTTTTATTAAATAACTGATTAAAAGATTTTTTCACAAGATTTTTAAAGTGTTAAAGTATATAGTTCATTTTTGATTAATCTCCAATTTCTGGGGAGGAAAATGGAAGTTAAATAAAGATGAATTTGCACAATTAATAGCTTTATTAAACTCTTATAATTTGCCTTTTTAAAGGAATATTAAAAGATGAATAAGTGTTAAATCAGTTATTTTGATATAACTATCTGTAAAGATTATAAAACTTAGCTTTCTTCCTTTAACTATTTTTCCTATCTTCTTTAATTTTCTTGTTGTTCAAAAAAATTCTGAAGAAATGGTCTAAATTTGAAATGTGGGGGGACATTCCCCTCCCGCGACATGTGCCAGCCAGAAATAGATATACACAATGGAGGACGCAGCGGCCAAGGTAGGTTTACAGTTTGAATTTGTTAACACTTGTATCTGTTATATGTTCATTTAAATATTTCACTGAAACAACTTAATATTAACACATAAAATACGGTTTAAAAGAGATCTATGACATAATAAAGAAGGGGTTGAAATGTCGCTGGAATTTTATCTGATGATCCCCGTTCCAGCAGATCTCTTTTTCCAATTTAATTCAATTTAAAGTTTTTTGTGTATGTCTGGTCTACCATTAGGGTTTCAAAACATAATATCCAAACTTATAACAAATGTTAATTCATACTATAGATATATTACTAAATACAACTATTTATAATCATATTATAAAATAAAAAAACCTTTAAAAATCTTTTTAAAAAAAAAAAAAAAAAGGATAAAATATAAAATCATAAAAAAATATATATATATATACTAACAATCTTATCTACCTTCTTCATAAAACTCTTTTTTTTTTTTTTTCCTTATTATTAGTTTGATTAAAAGTGCATGGTTCTGTCTTTCTCTCTTTTTTCTAACTATTATATATATTATCTCTTCGATTATTCTATATATAGGATTAGAGTATGTCTGAATGACGTGTAAAAGCCGATGTAATAGACGTTACTTTGTTAATTTTTTTTATTGTTATTAATTATAAATATATAATTAACTTGAGGATGTAATAGAAGTAAAGAATTTTTTTTTTTCTCTCTCTATCTACAAATTAATAACATTTTACAAATTTTATAATTTGTATTTAAATGATCATAATAGTGAAGATAATTTTAATACAAAACTGGACTATAAAATTAAATAACTATTTATTATTATATATATATATATATATATATATATTTTTTTTTTTTTTTACCAAAACAAATTCATTTTAATTATTTGAATACTTGTATCACCATCATTGTGGAAATATAAGGCTTTCGCCTTGTTATTGAAACAAGGGATTATTTCTTGAACTTCTTAATATTTCATTTTTTATCTTGTACAATTTTCCTTTTATGTAATTTCAAAAACCCTCAGGGGAGGCTTTTAATATCATATGTTTCGACACAATGTGGTATTTTTAAAACCTTTTAATTAATAATATCCATGTAAACATAAAAATAATGTAAGATGCTTTGTAATTAATTGGGTTGGCCAAATATATTTGGAACAAGCGAAACCAACGTTTAGTTGATTTTTGTTCCACTAGATGGCGCTCTACCATCTAAAATGCTCATGTGAGCGGTCAGGAAATGGCAATTTTGTTTTGAATTAAATATTCGAAAATTATTATTTTTTAAATATTTGTGAAAATAAATGTAGAACGAAATATTGCACGTAAATATTGGCCTAAAATTATTCTAAATTATAAGATAAAAATTTAAAGAATAGAATTTATACATACATCATCTTCATTTGTTTTATTTTTTAATGAAATTGCCACGTAAAATTATTTTGAAAATGTTTTAATGTCCATCCATACAGAGTTCAAAACAACAACTGACTCACCCGTGCAGGCAAGGTCACGCTCCGCTGCGTCACGTGGGAAAACATACGTACATGTTCTCAGCACATCCCCCTTTTTAAGATTTGAAATATATATGTATATACATTACAAACCTAAAATGCATAATATAATTAATAATGAAGGCGATCCACAGGTTTAACAATTCGTCCACTCCGGGTTCTTATCTGGCCGTCTTCTGAGTCGTTAGAGGGATAATCCACAACTGGGGTCTTTTCATTTTCAACCAGTTCCTCCCCCGAAAAGGTCGGCGTCGATGGGTCGGCTGGATATTGCATTGCATATCCTTTTCGTAGATGGAACCTGTTTCGACGTAAAGTCCCAAATGGAGTATCAACCATATACGACCTTGGTGTCGATGCTTTCTTCTTTACAATCCCCCAGGTTCGCATATCTGTAATCCAAACCGTGTCACCTTCGGATAGCTCCTCCATGTCCGTAGCTCCGCAGCGTCGATCATATCTGGATTTCATATCCTTTCTCCTTCTCCCCTCCTTTCTTTTCAGGGTCTGAGAGTCCACCAACTTTGGATTAAGATTCTCTGGTGCAATTGGCAAGGTCGTTCGAAGTTTACGTCAAATAAGAAGCTCAGCGGGGCTGTAACCGTTCTCCAAAGGGGTCGATCGATACTCCAGGAGTCCAAGCGATGGGTCTTGATTTTTCTTGAGGATTAACTTAGCAATTTTCACACCTGCTTCTGCCATCCCATTGCTCTGCGGGAATCGAGGACTTGGAGTGACATGTGTGAATTCGTACTGCCTTGCGAAATTTGCAAATTCACGAGCAGCTCCGAATTGCGTCCCATTATAGCTTACAACAGTTTCTGGTATTCCATGTCGGGCAAATATGGATTTGCAACTACGCACCACCACATTGGCTGTGAGCCGATCCAGCTTAACCACTTCAGGAAATCGAGAATAATAGTCAATGACGACTAGATACCACTTATTCTCGAACTTGAACAAATCCATTCCAATCGGTCGTGTAGGAAAGTTGGTTGGTATCAAAGGTTCATGTTTTGAGACGGCTTCCTGGATACAAACACTGCACTTTCTGACTGTTTCCGCGATCTCTTCCGAAATTCCAGGCCACCATACCGTCTCACGTGCGCGAAGTCTTGTTTTTGTAATCCCGAAGTGCCCAGCGTGCAACTTATCTAGGATCTCCAGTTTCATACTTGCTGGAATAACAAGACGACAGCTACGCATCAGTAGTCCATTTTGAACGCCCAGTTCATCCTTGACATGCCAATAAGAGAGCAGAGCCTGCGACATCTTCTTCTTATCTGGTCAGCCTTGCTCAAGGTAGTTGACTACTGCTTTCAGGGTCGTATCTTCTTGTTGAGCTTCAAAAATTTTCGTCAACATCTCGTCTTTGTCGGTTATACTCGAGAGAACTGCATTTATATGCGCTGAGGTTGGCCGTTCGTCTTTACCTCCCTCGGTTGTAAGAAGTGGTTGTCTGGATAATGCATCGGCGTCGAGCAGCTCCTTTCCAGGGATATGCACTATTTCGAATCCAAACCTAATCATACGCATTCGGAAACGTTGCAGTCTTGGGGTCAGCGAACTCAATTATTTCGTCGAAAATAGAGGAATGAGAGGCTTATGGTCGGTCTCAATTCGGAAACGCTTTCCAAGCAGGAAATCTTGAAAACGTTCGCAGGCCCATGTAATTGCGAGAGCCTCTTTCTCGATCTGAGCATATCGTTTTTCGGTAGGTGTCATAGTTCTAGAAGAATAAGCAACAGGTCGCCAGATTCCATTCTTACCTTCTTGCTTCAGTACCGCTCCCAAGCCGTATGAAGATGCGTCGGATGACACCATAGTCGGTTTCCTGACGTCGTATGCTGCCAAGATAGGTTGAGTCGTGAGCAATTCTTTCAACTTTCGGAATGCTCGCTCCTGGCTGCAATCCCAAACGAAGTCTTGACCTTTCACCAACAACTGGTTCAGTGGAGCCACGATTTCAGATAAATTTTTCACAAAGCGTCCCAGATGGTTCACCATGCCAAGAAATCTTCTTACGCCATGAACATCGGTCGGAGCAGGCATCTTCGCCACTGCTTCGATTTTCGCTGGATCTGGTCGGATACCGTCTTCATCCAGTATGTGCCCAAGAAAATTAATTCTTGGCACGCCGAAGACACACATGGCCTTGTTTAGTGTAACTTTCGCCTCTTTCAGTTTTCGGAGCACTAAACGAAGAATTCGATCGTGAGTCTTGGAGTCGGAGGCAAATATCAGGATATCGTCCAGGTAACACATTACACCGTCCATGCCTTGCAAGATTATTGACATAACTTTCTGAAAATGCTCTGGGGCGAGTGAGATTCCAAATGGCATTCTGCAGTATTTATATCTCCCAAAAGGAGTGATGAAGGTCGTTAAATGCTGGCAGTCCGGGCTCAACGGAATCTGGTGAAAGCCACTGTTCGCGTCCAGTTTCGAAAATAATCTTGCTTCCCCCAGTTGCCCCAGCATGTGCTCCACCACTGGCATGGGATGCACTTCGCGCTGTACATGTTCGTTGAGCCTTGAGAGATCCACACAGAGTCGTATGTCGCCATTCGGTTTACCAGCAATCACAGTCGGTGCATACCATTCAGTCGCAACGTTAACTTGTGCTATGATTCCCGCCCTCTCGAGCTCTTCCAATCTTGTTTTGAGCTTTTCCATCAAAGGTATTGGTACCCGTCGAGGAGTATGCACAGCATATGGTTTTGCTCCAGGTTTCAATTTGATTTCGTAAGGGTTTCCGATCTGTCCCAGTCCTTCAAATACTTCAGGGAATTCCTTGATCGGGTTAATTCTCGTCGCAACCACTTCAATTCGCCTCGCCAGGTTCAAGAGCTCACATGCCCGGCGACTCAGAAGAGGTTCACTCAAACGACGAATGACATAAATCTTCTCCTTGATTTCATAATTGCCATTTCGCAGCGTTGATATAAACATACCCACAGTCTGAAGTTCGGAAAATTCAGCAGCTCTAATGTTGATATCACTTTCCACTAGTCGTTGCTGTCCCATTATCTTCTTGAAGAGACACAGAGGAACACATGTAACATGCGCCTGGGAGTCGAGCTTGAACTTCACCTGTTTCCCGTTCACTTGGATTTCTGCTGTCCATCGCCTCCTGCACTCGCCTTCATCATCATCGAGATTTGATGAATCCTCCACAGCTGAGACCTCCAGGAGAAAACCAATTTCTTCATCAAGTTCAGAAACAGCTTTGACTTCCGCAGTCTTCGCCTGCTTATCTGGGCAGCAATTTGCAAAATGGCCAGTTTTTGAACATAGGATACATCTTTGTCCTTCAGCACGGCAAGCCTGTCCTTCCCTGTGGGTGAAACCTCCGCATTTTGGACATCGTGATCTTGTTTTGGCTGACTTCTCCTTCTTCCTCGGAGGCTGCTGTTGTTGTTTCGGTGATTGTTTCTTCGAGTTGAACTTCACCTGATTGACCTTTTGGCTTGCTGAGGGACGCTGCAGGTCGACTTGCTGCTGTCGAACGGCTTCCTGTTGTCGAACCATTTTCACCGCCTTTTCCAAAGTCAGTTCGCTGTCTAACTGCATTCTTTCAGATAGAGCTTTGTCCCTCACTCCAACCACTATTCGGTCACGGATCAACTGCTCATGAAGACTCTCAAATTCGCAACTATCAGCCAATTTGTATAATGAAGTGATGAATTCGTCCACTGGCTCCCGATCCTCTTGGATTCTTGAATTAAATTTCGCACGTTCGTAGATAATATTCTTTCTGACACAGAAGTGGCTGTCGAACGCCTTGAGGACGGAATCAATTTTCGTTGCCTCTTCCTCCTTTTCGAACTTGAAGGTCCTGAATATATCATCCGCACGGTCACCCATCAAGTACATGAACAAATCGATCTTATCCGCCTCCTCTTTCTTCTTCATTCCACTGACCACGAGGTATCGTTCGAATCTTTTCCTCCATTTGGGCCATTCGTTGGGAGTCGAGAAGTCGAAAGTTTCTGGAGGTTGAATCTGAGCCATGTTTAATTATCTTCCAAGGTACTCAAAAATCGATATTTTGCAATATACGGGTTCGTATTTTATCCAGTTATCGCTGCCACCATGTTTTAATGTCCATCCATACAGAGTTCAAAACAACAACTGACTCACCCGTGCAGGCAAGGTCACGCTCCGCTGCGTCACGTGGGAAAACATACGTACATGTTCTCAGCACAGAAAAATTCGCTTTATAAAATCATATAAAATGCATCGATGCATTTAAAAGCGGTTCGATGGACATTTGGGGAGAATGGAGAGATTCTGTAGGTTATAAGTTTACAATACATAGCTAGGCGGAACAGGTAAATTTTAATTTTTATATATAAAGAGATATAAATATATATACAGTAGAGCCTTACATGAGAGAACGCCTAAAACATTATTAAAATGGTCTCTCTTGGAGGTGGTTTCTCATAAGAGATTATGCCTGAAATGAAAGTCTATTTGATAAGAGACTAACTCTGGGGAAGAGGTTGGTTTGGCCATGTTTTTAGACAGTCTCTAGGATGAGCCTCTACTGTACCTACCTTTCTTTACTCTTGTGATCAAGACATGTCATTTCACTTATTGCAAAGGTTTCTAAATTATATTTACCAGTATAATATATTATTGTCCAAATAATTTTATTTCAATTCGACGGATACTTCATAATAATTTACGTTTCGGTAATGCATCTTGCCTTCTCTAAAAAAAACACTGTTTCATTATCTTAATGTTATCTTAATAGTATTATCCTAATACTATGCGGTATTCCCAAAACCTTTCATTATGAAAATGAATATAAGTATAATAATTATGAATAAAATATGCTTTTTAATAAAGCTAATTTTTAAGAGTGCATTTTACTTGGAATTTTGAAAAAAAAAGTGGTACAAAAAATAAATATCACGAAATTCATTCCTAAAACTTACCACATAGTTTAAAATAGTTATAACTATATTGGGCTATCTTTCATATCCATAGTTTTAAAATATTTCCAAGTTGTAACCTGAAGAAGGGCATTCTTGCCTGAAAGCTTGTGTTTTTACCATTAAAAGAAAATCACCACGTTTTTATCGCCTTCATTTCAAATATTATTGCGTGGCTACGTCATGTCTGATCATAAATTCATTTTCTCTATGTGACTATTTTAAACTATGTGGTAAGTTTTAGGAATGAATTTCGTGATATTTATTTTTTGTACCACTTTTTTTTTCAAAATTCCAAGTAAAATGCACTCTTAAAAATTAGCTTTATTAAAAAGCATATTTTATTCATAATTATTATACTTATATTCATTTTCATAATGAAAGGTTTTGGGAATACCGCATAGTTATAACTATATTGGGCTATCTTTCATATCCATAGTTTTAAAATATTTCCAAGTTGTAACCTGAAGAAGGGCATTCTTGCTTGAAAGCTTGTGTTTTTACCATTAAAAGAAAATCACCACGTTTTTATCGCCTTCATTTCAAATATTATTGCGTGGCTACGTCATGTCTGATCATAAATTCATTTTCTCTATGTAACTATTTTAAACTATGTGGTAAGTTTTAGGAATGAATTTCGTGATATTTATTTTTTGTACCACTTTTTTTTTCAAAATTCCAAGTAAAATGCACTCTTAAAAATTAGCTTTATTAAAAAGCATATTTTATTCATAATTATTATACTTATATTCATTTTCATAATGAAAGGTTTTGGGAATACCGCATAGTTATAACTATATTGGGCTATCTTTCATATCCATAGTTTCAAAATATTTCCAAGTTGTAACCTGAAGAAGGGCATTCTTGCTTGAAAGCTTGTGTTTTTACCATTAAAAGAAAATCACCACGTTTTTATCGCCTTCATTTCAAATATTATTGCGTGGCTACGTCATGTCTGATCATAAATTCATTTTCACTATGTGACTATTTTAAACTATGTGGTAAGTTTTAGGAATGAATTTCGTGATATTTATTTTTTGTACCACTTTTTTTTTCAAAATTCCAAGTAAAATGCACTCTTAAAAATTAGCTTTATTAAAAAGCATATTTTATTCATAATTATTATACTTATATTCATTTTCATAATGAAAGGTTTTGGGAATACCGCATAGTTATAACTATATTGGGCTATCTTTCATATCCATAGTTTCAAAATATTTCCAAGTTGTAACCTGAAGAAGGGCATTCTTGCTTGAAAGCTTGTGTTTTTACCATTAAAAGAAAATCACCACGTTTTTATCGCCTTCATTTCAAATATTATTGCGTGGCTACGTCATGTCTGATCATAAATTCATTTTCTCTATGTGACTATTTTAAACTATGTGGTAAGTTTTAGGAATGAATTTCGTGATATTTATTTTTTGTACCACTTTTTTTTTCAAAATTCCAAGTAAAATGCACTCTTAAAAATTAGCTTTATTAAAAAGCATATTTTATTCATAATTATTATACTTATATTCATTTTCATAATGAAAGGTTTTGGGAATACCGCATAGTTATAACTATATTGGGCTATCTTTCATATCCATAGTTTTAAAATACTTCCAAGTTGTAACCTGAAGAAGGGCATTCTTGCTTGAAAGCTTGTGTTTTTACCATTAAAAGAAAATCACCACGTTTTTATCGCCTTCATTTCAAAATGAATTTATATAAAATATTTATAGAAAAAATAAGTTATAGATTTAAAAAAAAACAATTTACATAGTTATTAAGTTCAACTTATAATTCTTTGAAGAATAAAACCATGACGAAAAGTGGTTTATAAAAAAAGCCTAGAATCATTCACTGGGTCAAAAAGAGTTTCATGAAAAATAAAAATGGTGGCCTCCCCCCCCCCCCCCCCCACTGTAGTTTAGAAATTTATCAATTTCCACACAGAAATATTTTGATTTTTATAATAAAATATATAAATAGAAGCTCCCACGTTTGACCACCTAAATCGTCTCTCCTGGTCTCTCATCAAGAATTCTGCCTGACATGAAAGATTCTCTGAGAAGTCCACTTCTAGGAGAGACCAGTGTCTTAAAGACGGCTCTACTGTGTATATCTTCCCTCACTGTTCTGATCAAGATATGTCTTTTTATAATAATTGTAAACGTTTCTCAATTCAGCCTACTTGCTTGATTTTCACCGACAAAATTATTTTATTTCAATTCTTTGTGTACTTCTTAATAATTTAATCTTTTGTTCGTGTAACTTATCTTCTAGGACATTATAAAACCGCAATTATCCATTATATATCTTATCTTTGACTCTGTGTGCTGTATTTTAAAAACATTTTATTTTTTATTATATGAATATAGATATAATGATAATATTAAAGAAGCATTCACCTGGATTTAAAAATAAAGTTGTGGAGGAAATATTCACCAAAAATAGCCCTAAAACCTCTCACCCATTTTTCTAAAATTTCACATAAAATGTCTCAATAAATAAAGGTATAGCCAAACTAAGACATAGGTGTAGTTTTCAAAACTGTAAACTTGGGTTGATACAACATACTATTTCCTTGATACTAAGCCATATTACATAAAACCTTTCTAATACAATATAATGCGGCTTATGATTGTAAAACGACATTTAAAGATTATCTCGCATGAGTTTCTTTTCAACGAAAAATACAAATTTATTTTAAGGATAAATAACGATTAATTCTAACCTTAGGGATGAGGTATGAAAGGATGAATTGTGAAGAGTAATGATAAACGGAAAAATAAAAGTGTCCAGGGATGGGAATCGAACCCACAGTGTTTCGCTTACCGGGCAGATGCCATGTCCACTAGGCTACCCTGGACATATTTTTCCGTTCGTAAATAATACATAAAGTAATTTATAATACAATATAATGCGGCTTGTGATTGTAAAACGACATTTAAAGATTATCCCGCATGAGTTTCTTTTCAACGAAAAATCCAAATTTATTTTAAGGAGAAATAACGATTATTTCTAACCTTAGGGACGAGGTATGAAAGGATGAATTGTGAAGAGTAATGATAAACGGAAAAATAAAAGTGTCCAGGGATGGGAATCGAACCCACAATGTTCCGATTACCGGGCAGATGCCATGTCCACTAGGCTACCCTCATCATACCTCGTCCCTAAGGTTAGAAATACTCGTTATTTCTCCTTAAAATAAATTTGGATTTTTCGTTGAAAAGAAACTCATGCGGGATAATCTTTAAATGTCGTTTTACAATCACAAGCCGCATTATATTGTATTATAAATTACTTTATGTATTATTTACGAACGGAAAAATATGTCCAGGGTAGCCTAGTGGACATGGCATCTGCCCGGTAAGTGGAACATTGTGGGTTCGATTCCCATCCCTGGACACTTTTATTTTTCCGTTTATCATTACTCTTCACAATTCATCCTTTCATACCTCATCCCTATGGTTAGAAATAATCGTTATTTCTCCTTAAAATAAATTTGGATTTTTCGTTGAAAAGAGACTCATGCGGGATAATCTTTAAATGTCGTTTTATAAAACCTTTCATTATATTTATAACTCAGGTTCCTGATTAAAATAATATGAATATAGATATATATCAATTGAAAAAGCCCTGTAAGATTTATATATGAATAAAACAAAGCATCAAGGGCTGCGTTTCTTTATTAAAACAAATATATTCGAGCTTTCGGGCACATACGCCCTTCTACAGGAATTAATAAACAATAATCCAACTAGTT
The DNA here is from genome assembly GCA_030710605.1 of Cordylochernes scorpioides. Lineage (NCBI taxonomy): Eukaryota > Metazoa > Arthropoda > Arachnida > Pseudoscorpiones > Chernetidae > Cordylochernes > Cordylochernes scorpioides. The sequence goes on along the minus strand of CP092886.1, from coordinate 110,705,003 downwards.
TGAAATAATATTTATATTTAAATTTAACGTGCATATCCACGATACACGTGCATTTCAATTTGCAAGGTATCCCATCAGACATGTGATATCTTATACTGTGAATGAATTATTTTTATCTTATTTTATTTAAGTCTATTGAATTATATGCTTCTGGTAAATCAATTCTGCGATTTATACTGTTATATTGTTTGGACACTATTGCTTCAATTATTAATCTTTGAAATTTATTATTAATATTGTTATAATGTACTTTAGGTTCATTTAAGTTAAATGTGTGTCCTGTTGAATTGGAGTGCTGTACTATTAATGATAATGGGTCATTTCTGTTTATGTTTCTTCTGTGTTCAATGATTCTATTATGCAATTTTCTTCCCGTTTCTCCTACATATTTGGCATTACAATTTGTTCCAGCCTTACATATGCAAAATTGTTGAAATTTACTTTTGTAATTATTGTTAAATTATGTAAATTTTAGACATGTATATAATCTTGATTTTTAGAAAATAAAAGCAGTTATTAAGGCATACGTAGTTGAATCATTAGTGTTGGTGAGACGAGGTTGAGTCATTAGTGTTGGTGAGACGTGGTTGAGTCATGAGATTTAGTGAGACGAGACATTAGCAATCATGCAAGTTTAAATGAGTTATAGTTAGCTCGCTGAGTTAAGAAGCTTACAATTAAAACCAGCGTTTTAATAAGAATTAAGCGGTGATTCCTCCTTAGTGCCAGGAGGCCAAAGCTAATTCATTTCATGGTCCCTCGAGAGCCTGATTAGGATTTGAAACAGAAGAAATTTAGGCGGAAACTCAGTGAGAATACAAGTGCAAAATGTCTCGAGACGAAAGGATCCTCCAAAGAAAGTTAAGTTGCCAAATAAGGAGAATTGATGGATTTATTGAAAGTGTGGATTCAATTATTGAAGAAGGTGAAACAATACGCTTAGAAATAATGGGTGAAGAATTAAAGGAGATCAAAGAGAAAATTGAGAAACTCTACGACGAGCTGTTTTCTTTGGATGAAGTTGATATAGATAAAGAAAGTGAGGCATATGATGGTTCAATGAACAAGATTGGAAGCTTGAGGGTAAAAATAGAAAATGAGAGAAAACTCAAAGACAAACTGGCGGACATAAAGCCAAATGGCTCTCAGGCAAATATAAAATTGCCTCAATTTGACTTACCGATATATGATGGAGATATGGGCAAGTGGATCAACTTCAAAGAGCTATTCCTCACCACCATCGATGCACATCCAGGGTTAACTAATATACAGAAGTTACAATATTTGAATTCTGCAGTAAAAGGCGAAGCGGCCAGATTAATAAGGGGTTTCCCTTTACTAAGTGAAAATTATGGCCAAGCATGGAGTACACTGTTATCAAGATATGATAACCCGAGAGAGCTAGCTTATGCCCAGGTGTCAAAAATCTTTTCTCTCCGGGCAATTAAGAATCCATCGGCTAAGTGTCTCCATGAATTCATGGATGTTTGTAATGAAGCCATAAGAAACTTAGAAACGCTGGAATTGAAGCGAAATCAATTAGTGGATGTGATCCTGGTGCACTTCCTCCAGCAGAAGTTGAGTGAAAATCTAAGGTTGGATTGGGAACTGTCAGTGGACAACACTCTTCCTTCTTATGACAAGTTCATAGCGTTCATTTCCAGACATGCAAGAAGCATGTCTTGTGCTGTCAGGGAATGTTCAAAAAGGGAAGAAACCACCGGATCGAGATTTCCCAAATGCCAAAGCTACGGGATGCTAATTGAGAAATCGGACACTTGCATATTATGCAAATCTAAGCATCATCCACTATACATGTGCAACTTATTTTGCAAAATGCCTTTAAAAGAAAAATTAAATGTAGTAAAAGGTCATAAATTGTGCTTCAATTGCTTGAGGAAAGGCCATTTCTCATGGAATTGTAGGCTGAACCAACGATGCAAAGTATGCAAGGGCAAGCACCACACAATGATTCATTATGATAAACCGAGCACGGAAGGCGCTTCGGCCCAAGTGGAGAACACAACTCCGAAGGAACATGAAAGTGCTATCAATTTGACTAATACTCAACAGGCAAACTGCAATGATAGCCACGTACTACTCGCAACAGCTAGAATCAAGATAAAAAATGGACTCGGAAAGTTATGCACCTGCAGAGCCCTACTGGACAGCGGTTCCCAAGTCACCATGATAACAAAAGGATGCTGCGAAAGATTGGGACTTGTCCAAAGGAAATCAGATCGGATGATTATAGGGGTTGGAGGCACACCAGTGCAGCATTCTTCATCGACGGTAAGTGTGACATTTTGTCCACTGAATAATTCTGAGGAATTCTCGGTAGAGGCAGTAGTCACGGGAGTGCTCACTTCAGAAATTCCGAACTTCAGGTTAAAAGACCCTAATTGGCCAACTTTGAAGAGCCTCAAATTGGCAGACCCAGAGTTCTACATACAAGCCCCAATAGATATGATATTGGGAGCAGATATATACACTGAACTTATGTTGAATGGCTCTATATCTCTCGGAGAAGGATTGCCAATGGCTATTAATACAAGACTAGGTTGGGTACTTCTAGGAAAACTCATGGGAACATCGGAGAGTAATACAGAAGTCTGTAACCTGAGTTTACAATCTGAACCAGAACTAGAATTCGTAATGAAAAGATTCTGGGAAATTGAATCTGTGCCGTCACCGGATCTTTGTACACAGGACGAAGATTGTGAAAGGTTATTTTCGAATAACCATGGCAGAGATAGCCATGGAAGGTATTGGGTAAAATTGCCATTCAGACAACATCGACCGCTTCTGGGTGAATCAAGAGAAAAAGCTTTAAGAGGGTTCCTTTCGTTGGAAGGAAAATTGTGTAAGAATGTGAAATTATATGACCAATACCGGGGATTCATGAAGGAATATGAACACTTAAACCACATGGAAAGGGTCCCAATTGCAGAAGTGAAGCGAGAAGTGTGCAGATGCTATTACATGCCTCATCATCCAGAAGATGCGGACTATCAGAGGATATTGTGGAAACCATCGCCAGAAGAGCCTGTGGTGGACTATCGACTACTGACTGTTACCTATGGTACAACTTCGGCTCCATTTTTGGCAATGAGAACATTACAAAGGTTAGCAGAAGATGAAGGCCAAAATTATCCTGAGGCTTCTAGGGTGACCTTGAATGATTTCTATGTCGATGATCTGCTAACAGGAGCTCAAACGATTGCTGAAGCCAAGGAACTAATAGACCAATTAAAGGACTTAATGAAAAAGGGAGGGTTTCACTTAAGAAAGTGGAATTCAAATTGCCACGAGATAGTGTCTCATGTCGAGGAAATGAACGAAGAGAGGAAAATTAACTTGGAGAAAGGAGCCATATCCAAGATTTTAGGAATTGTATGGGATCATGTACAAGATACGTTTAGAGTTAATATAACTCTTCCTGAGGAAGTTGTTACCAAAAGAGATCTTCTCTCCAATATTGCGAGGATTTTCGATCCAATTGGTTTCCTCTCACCTACTACAGTGGCAATGGCGAATCTCCAGAGGCAGACCGCGGTCAAAGAAGTCGAGGATTTAGAAGGGCTACCAGTCTACCACCGCGCCATATTGAAGGAAAATGGAGAGTGGCCAGAAGTTACCAAAGCCATCCAATGTAGCTACCCGAAGGTCTTTGTCGGCGACGGAACTCATCTTTACCTCCTCATAGAAGATGTGGAATCTCTAGATGGCCCGAATGTCCGCTCGGTATTGTACCAATACCACATCCCTCACAAAAAATGGATCTGGAGAAAAGTGAATGGTTTCGCTCCAATAGTTATTTCCAAGTCTATCGTTTATGCCTCTCACGATAAAAGGGTGTACTTTGTAGGAGGGAGAATACACTCTAGAGGGAATAAGGTAACTTGCACCGACAATATTGTCCGAGTGAAACTTAAAGAGGGTCGGGCTTCTGTTCTAATGAAAAGCAGGAAGTCGCCCCTAACTGACCTCTTGGTCCTGGCAATGACATTTGCACCATCGGCGTTCTTGTTTATGCTTGCAGAGACCCGCGACCACTCTACTTACAAGGTTTTCTCCTATCATCTCCTAAACAAAGATTGGCATCTGATTGGATCAGACAAAATATTTTGGAAAGAGAAATTTCTCTCTCTTCAGATTTGCTATACCAACAAGAAACTTTTACTATTCCCTCGAATGCAGTGGGAACAACACTTCTGTAATCTGTATAACTACCGACTTCAAACAGATTCCTGGGGGTGTTATACAACTATTCCGATTCTTGGTGAGAAAGAGGGCTATCCAAAAAATATCAATCACTTTACTATTGTGCAGGATTGGGTGAGAGCTGTATTTGTTCATGCTGGGAAGGAGTCGAAATATTTATGGAAGTTGAACCTGAAGTCTAAACAATGGACTGAACTACCAACCTATGTCAAATACAGAGATAGTCAATACACTGCTGTAGCTTTGGACCTGGTGTTCATATTGGGACCAGCTGATAAAGAACACGAGACTGCAGAGAAGTATTTGTCGTTCTTCAAGACCAGAAGGTGCGAGTTGCCCAAGTTCGGGCTGCTACCGGAGTCTACCTACGACCTATTACGAAGTTGGCTCCGCTTCCCTTCAAATCTGAACCAGGGTTCAGCGGCCGGGGGGAGTATGTTCCAGCCTTACATATGCAAAATTGTTGAAATTTACTTTTGTAATTATTGTTAAATTATGTAAATTTTAGACATGTATATAATCTTGATTTTTAGAAAATAAAAGCAGTTATTAAGGCATACGTAGTTGAATCATTAGTGTTGGTGAGACGAGGTTGAGTCATTAGTGTTGGTGAGACGTGGTTGAGTCATGAGATTTAGTGAGACGAGACATTAGCAATCATGCAAGTTTAAATGAGTTATAGTTAGCTCGCTGAGTTAAGAAGCTTACAATTAAAACCAGCGTTTTAATAAGAATTAAGCGGTGATTCCTCCTTAGTGCCAGGAGGCCAAAGCTAATTCATTTCACAATTATTACATTCTATAGAATAAATTACCTCTTTTCTGCTTGATATATATTCAGTTTGCCTATTTTTTGTAATCGGGTTTCTTAAGATATCTGATAAGTTGGGAGAGTTGCTATAAAAGGTTTTTATTCCATATTTATCTAGTGTTCTAGAAATGTGGATGGATTTCGGGGAATATGGGATGTAACAATTCTGCCTATATATTTTAGTTTTTTGTGCTGACATGTTAGATATGACCTGTGCCTGATAGAAATGTTTTAAAATAAATGTTTTGGGATAACCAGCTGATGTCAAATTATTGATAACGGTTTGCGTTTCTTGCGTTTTGTATTGATTTAAAGAACAATGAGTATAAATTCTTTTAGTTAATGTTTTTACTGTGTTAATTTTATGACTAATGGGGCAGAATGAATAAAATTTTATATAATTGGGGGTGAATGAAGGTTTGTAGTAAACTGTTGTTTGCAATCTATTGTCTATTTTAATTATTTTAATATCTAAAAATGGCAATGTGCAATTATCTTCTTTTTCTATAGTGAAACGTAAGCTATTGTTATAATTGTTGAGTGAGGCTAAGATGTTGGGAATCTGTTTTTCTGTACAAATGCAAAATATATCATCTATATATCTTAGCCTCACTCAACAATTATAACAATAGCTTACGTTTCACTATAGAAAAAGAAGATAATTGCACATTGCCATTTTTAGATATTAAAATAATTAAAATAGACAATAGATTGCAAACAACAGTTTACTACAAACCTTCATTCACCCCCAATTATATAAAATTTTATTCATTCTGCCCCATTAGTCATAAAATTAACACAGTAAAAACATTAACTAAAAGAATTTATACTCATTGTTCTTTAAATCAATACAAAACGCAAGAAACGCAAACCGTTATCAATAATTTGACATCAGCTGGTTATCCCAAAACATTTATTTTAAAACATTTCTATCAGGCACAGGTCATATCTAACATGTCAGCACAAAAAACTAAAATATATAGGCAGAATTGTTACATCCCATATTCCCCGAAATCCATCCACATTTCTAGAACACTAGATAAATATGGAATAAAAACCTTTTATAGCAACTCTCCCAACTTATCAGATATCTTAAGAAACCCGATTACAAAAAACAGGCAAACTGAATATATATCAAGCAGAAAAGAGGTAATTTATTCTATAGAATGTAATAATTGTAATGCCAAATATGTAGGAGAAACGGGAAGAAAATTGCATAATAGAATCATTGAACACAGAAGAAACATAAACAGAAATGACCCATTATCATTAATAGTACAGCACTCCAATTCAACAGGACACACATTTAACTTAAATGAACCTAAAGTACATTATAACAATATTAATAATAAATTTCAAAGATTAATAATTGAAGCAATAGTGTCCAAACAATATAACAGTATAAATCGCAGAATTGATTTACCAGAAGCATATAATTCAATAGACTTAAATAAAATAAGATAAAAATAATTCATTCACAGTATAAGATATCACATGTCTGATGGGATACCTTGCAAATTGAAATGCACGTGTATCGTGGATATGCACGTTAAATTTAAATATAAATATTATTTCAAACTAGTTGGATTATTGTTTATTAATTCCTGTAGAAGGGCGTATGTGCCCGAAAGCTCGAATATATTTGTTTTAATAAAGAAACGCAGCCCTTGATGCTTTGTTTTATTCATATATAGATATATATAACGATAAAAGAGATTAAACTTATTTGTAATACAATATAATATAATGCGGCTTGTGATTGTAAAACGACATTTTAAAATTATACCGCATGTGTTTCTTTTCAACGAAAAATCCAAATTTATTTTAAGGAGAAATAATGATTATTTCTAACTTTAGAGATGAGGTATGAAAGGATGAATTGTGAAGAGTAATGATAAACGGAAAAATAAAAGTGTCCAGGGATGGGAATCGAGCCCAATCACAAGCCGCATTATATTATATTGTATTATGAATTACTTTATGTATTATTTACGAACGGAAAAATATGTCCAGGGTAGCCTAGTGGACATGGCATCTGCCCGGTAAGAGGAACACTGTGGGTTCGATTCCCATCCCTGGATACTTTTATTTTTCGGTTTATCATTACTCTTCACAATTCATCCTTTCATGCCTCATCTCTAAGGTTAGAAATAATCATTATTTCTCCTTAAAATAAATTTGGATTTTTCGTTTAAAAGAAACATGCGGTATAATTTTAAATTTCGTTTTACAAAACATATTTGTAATAAAGAAATCTTATAAAAGTATTTTTTCCACTTTTTGGCAATAAAATTCTAGGGAAATATAAAGCTCACAAAAACGTGTATTTGCATTTTTATATTTATAAATTTTAAATATTGGTATTTCATCCAGAAAAAAAAATTACTCAACTTATTTTTTTAAATATTTTTTTCAAGTGTCAAAAATTTGAATATATATAAAAATAGAAAAAGTTACAATTTTTTTAGAAATTTGTGCTAGAAAAATATTGCCACAAGTGTACCAAATCATTACACCAAATTCGAATATTTAAAAATGATGATAAACTTGCAAATTGACTTTTCTCACGTCCGCTACAGACCTACTGAAATTCCTCCGTTCCTTGTGCACCGGAATGAAGGTCCCGTTTACTCTAAAACATCATACATTGGGGTTCTACCTTTGGTGAAAGTTGCCGCAACAATAATTGTAGACACGAAAACAATAATTTAAATACAAAAACAGCAATGAAAGGGCAACATCACTTGAGACGAAAACAAGGTGGATACGACAACAATAATGATGGAACAATAACAATAATGTTGAGACGAAAACAACAATTTTGAGACAAGAGCAGCAATGTAGAGGCAACAATGACAATATAAAGCCAGCGCAACAATGGCGAGACGACGACAACGATTTAGAGATGAAATATACATTGTAGACACAACAACCTTGTATAGGTGACAACATCAATGTAGAGAAGAACACTGTAGAGATGTCAATAACATGTGGACATGAAAAAAGCAAAGTATAAAAGATAACAACAGTATAATGAATCATATTACAAATAATTACCTTTGTCCAAAAACATAATCCATATAAAATCACTAATTTCCCTTATAAGACGGAATGACGGTCAGCTATTTGTGCAGAATACATCACCTTCTGACATCATTATTTAAAATAGAGGTAATTTCACTATGAATAGAATATAGACAACTGTTTTAGCTTTTATTGAACTAATTCATAGTCATATATATTTGCTAAATTCTGAGAGAGCTTTTTTATTGAATTATACTTAAATGCAGATAAGAGAGAGAGAGAGAGAAAATGTTATATTTAAATATGTGTACTTTATATATTACATATTTAATGCACAGTAAAAGCAATCTTTGAAAGTCATCTTTCAAAAATGATTTCTTTGTATCACGTTAATTATGTACCATATGAGATCATTTTATCTATTTGGTTGGAGTCTCTCAGTCCGGTGGGTTCCATTTTTGTTCCCACTAATGGACGAGAGGCTTTGTGTGGGGAGGGGGATTGAGAGGAAGCAGTTTCTCATCACCATATCCATAGCGTAGCAACGGCGCGTAAATTGAAAGGGGAGCTAATAAAACCGCCGTCGTCTAATGGATGACGTCGGCCGAGGACCACCGCATCCATCTCCCGCCCGGCCGCCCGGCACGCCCACCGCGGGTAATCTCTCCCCGGGGCCGTCGCCATCTCTGGAGGCCACCGCCGCCATAATTTGTGTCCACTCCTGCTGATAAATGTCTCGTAGTTGCCATTAATTTAGTCCGAGATCTGTGGGACTTGTTGACTTGGCCTGACGTCTCTAAGTGCCCTATTTTAAGTAAAGATTGTATTAGCTCTGTGTTTATTACACGGAGCTATATGATAAAGTTTCGCTCTACAAAGATATCACTCTAATAACTTACATAATGATTCAACTGTAATATACAAGTTTCTGTGTTCCAAATAGGAGGATGTCACAAAGTGGTGTTCCCGCGTATTAAATATTCTGTTCAGTAGCAATATTGTGTTAGCACTTGTAGAGGCATCAAGTGCTTTCTCCTAATCTGCAAAATATATGTTGCCTGGATGATCATACCTCCTTATATTGTATACAAATACTTTCCTACACACAGAGTATAAATCAGAATGAGAACTATAAGAATGCAATTGTATTACAATCTCTTTTACAGTAACCTTGTAGATGGAGTATATATTATTACTCTTTATGAATGTGCAAAACCTATAATAAAGTAGCTGTAAAAATGCAGTCAAATTTAAATTTAATGAATATACATTTAATATTGTATATATATATATATGATAGTTATGGTGTGCGCAAAATGACTATTATAAATTAGTATATATGGAAATTTAAACCAACAACCCTATATTGTATATAACTTATAACAAGATTTTCATGTTGTATAATAGAAACACATCTGTAAATGATTATACGCATGATTGACATGTGTCATTACATCATCATATGTAATGTAATTTGTACAAACTGAGGATAAATAAATAAAACTCTGTAATAGATTAAGAGTTGAGCTAAAGAGATAGAAGTCAAAAACGTCTAAATTCGAGATAGATGGAAGTCACAAACAACATCTAAAGATAGATTGCAAGCTGTCAGGACGGCGCCAGTTTAGAATGTCACCAGATGATCCACACTCTTCACATCTGGTGAAATGCAAAACTCCCTTTCTCAGAAAAGGTATATAAAGCCCCCGTTTTAACCTATAAATACAGTCACGTTACAGGCACTTGACAGTCACTTCACCAACTGCGTGAGCCCTCGTCGGTTGTACCCCAGGTCCACCTCATCGACCATGTAGCCCAGTAAGAAGTCTTCTATCTCCATCTTTCGCTCCTAGCTCAACTTTTATCTGTTCACGGAACTTTCTTAGTGCAACTGTGTCTTCGTTTTTTGTGTATGGACATTCCCAAGCTTTCCACTCTGCCTCGACCACGACTGCCTGTACTTTGTACTTTGATTTTTCATCACATATATGTGATAAATATGTGATTAAACTGATATAAGAGATTCTAAAACCTATTATATTTTAAATAAAAAGATATTCATCGCAGTAAGGACAGTATAAGTTTGATTTATGTGTGAAAAAGAAACATTCGCGTCTTAATGTTTTCATTTGTTATATATAGATGGCGCGTTATTGCTTTGTGTTAATTTATGCCTAACTGGCCTTGTCCTTATTGTAAACGGAAGAGCATTGTTCGATGCAAATATTTAAATGTAATTCTACTGTCCTAAAAGCTTATGCCTATAGTTTGCTTAAATATCATTTCTAAGATACCACCTTTCGCCGTTGCATAAATACGCAGAATGAGCCAATACAGTATTAGAATTCCAAAGAAGCGGTCTAGTGGATTATATTAGCGAAACCGTGAGAGAGTTCACCACTGATGAGCCAAGCCCTCTTAATATGTTTTCATCGCATTAAGAACAGTAGAATTTGATTTATTTGGAGAATGAAACATTCGCGTCTTAATGTTTTCATTTGTTATATATCGATGACGCGTTATTGCTTTGTAAAAATCTAGTGTTATAAGGTATCATAGACTTGTTAAAAATGAATCTATTTCATAGCGCATTTTGAACATCTGTTTTTATCATATAAAGGGTAAAACTTTGTTTGCACGACCAAATTTATGTAGATGAATTCAGTTTTAAACTATAGATAATAAACTTTCAATATATTTCACTCAATATCGATATAACTTTGATTAATAACATTAAACTCTCTGATTAAGAATTTTAAAAAAGTGTTCCACAATTTTTCATTTTCTATGAATATTGTTGCTCTCGATATTGTTATGGCAGTATAATGCGACATTTTCTTTTGATAGAATTGTGTGTTATACATATTTTGAATATATTTACTTTTATCGAAGTATTTTAAATAGAATAAATGAGAACGCATATCAAATACAATAATATTGGTGACGGTATCACTGTAGAATTACATGTTAGGTGTCCAGTTAATGGACGGTATATATTTCTCACAACAATATCTGAGAATATATATATATATGAAAAAACAATATAAAAAAATAAAAGATAAGTGGGTCAGGTGTTGATATTAAAATGGCTTCTGAAGCCAACTGTGCGGACGTGTTTGGCTTCGCTCGTTTCGTTAAGCTAAGTCCTTTTTTCTTTCCTCTTTTAAATTTAATATTACCTTATATATATTTCTGTCCTGAATTATTTATATTATAAGTATAGTATTAATATCACTTTTTTCAATAAGATTTAATTTCCCCCCCCCCCTTTTTTTTTCTTTTTGAACAGAAGACATAGATGGTATTTTGAAATCAATAGATGTTAAACTCGATGAAATATTAATATATTTTGATAACAAATTTAAAATTAATCAAAATATAACAAAAAATGATATAACTTACTTATCTTCAATGATTAACCAAGCAAAAATGAAATTGAATCTATATCTGAGTTAAATAATCAATATACGAGAGAGAGAGAGGTGTGTTCGAAAAGTATCGCGACTTTTGAATTTTCGCGGGTTACGTATATTCGAATTTCGATCTTTTTGTGGCTTTATGTTGGTACTCATGTCTCTCACTTATGCCGACAAGGTCGGCCATTTTGAATGTTCACTTAATTGTTGACAGCTGCTTTGCTTGCAGGTGTTTTGGATCGTCTTCGATTTTTACCTATTAAAAAAAAATGGATCAAAGAACCTGTATCAAATTTTGTGTGAAAAAACGAAATTAAGTGCGCGGATGCATTCCGAATGTTGACTGTGGCATACGGAGAAGCTACCTTGGACCGAAGCAAGGTTTATCGGTGGTACAAAATGTTCTCAGAAGGCCGAGAAGATGTGAACGACGAAGAGCGTGCCGGACGCCAGCACTTCAACAACAGACGAAAAAATTAATGAAGTGGAGAAAATGATATTGGCCAATCGTCGAATCACCGTTTTAGAAGTTGCTGAGGACCTAAACATATCGATTGGCTCGTGCCATTCTATTTTATCAATGATTTGGGCATGGGACTGGTCGCCGCGAAATTCGTACCAAAATTGCTCAATTGCGACCAAAAACAGCATCGCATGAACATTGCTAATGAGATCTTGGACTCTGTCCGCGACGACCCAAATTTGCTCCAGAGGGTCATAACTGGTGACGAAGCGTGGATTTATGGTTATGACGTGGAAACCAAAGCTCAATCATCTCAATGGAAGCTGCCGCACGAACCAAGACCGAAAAAAGCGCGCCAAGTTCGGTCGAATGTGAAAGTTTTGCTGACAGTTTTCTTCGATTGCAGGGGCGTGGTGCATCATGAGTTCTTGCCACAGGTTAGAACGGTCAATAAGGAATATCACCTGCAAGTTATGCGCAATTTGCGCGAAGCAATCCGCCAGAAACGCCCGGATTTGTGGAAGAACAAAAATTGGCTTTTGCACCACGATAACGCCCCTGCTCACACATCGTTGCTTGTGCGCGACTTTTTGGCCGAAAACAACACACTAATGATGCCGCAGCCAGCGTATTCCCCAGATCTTGCCCCCTGTGACTTTTTCTTGTTCCCTAAACTGAAGAGGCCAATGAAAGAACGACGTTACGCTACGCTTGACGAGATAAAGACGGCATCGAAGGAGGAGCTGAAAAAGATTTTTTTTTTTTAAATGATTTTTTTGAAGTGCTTCGAAGATTGGAAAAACCGTTGGCACAAGTGTATAATATCTCATGGGGATTACTTAGAAGAGGACAAAATAGGTATTCATGAATAAATAAATAATATTTGAAAAAACACAAAGGTCGCGATACTTTTTGAACACAGCTCGTACAATAGATAGTTTGACCGATACAATAGAAAAGGCTATAGATAATATAAACTAGATAAAGTTTTTAAAGAGATTCCGAGACAGACACCTTCTTATGCTCAAGTTGTGCGACAGGAAGCAGAACTAATCAAAATAAAACAGCAGTCATTCAAAGATGAATCTACTTCAATTGTAGCTTTAAATGATGGTGTACCTAATTCTGATGCACTTCAAAAAATTTCTAATAATATTAAAAATGTCAGAGAAAATGGTAAAACATTAAGATTAATAGAAATATAAACGCTAAAAAGTCTGTAATTATAAAGGTTCCAAACCAAACTGATAATAAAATACTACTGGATGAATTAAACAAATCAGAAGATTTGAAATTGATTAGTAAAATTTACATACCGACACTAAGAGATCCAACTATAGTAGTCAAAAACGTATCCAAAATTACAGATACTGCAAACTTCGTTCAAACCATATGCAGAATTAATTCTGAACTAGAAAATTTGGAAAATGCAATAAAGGTTCTATTTAGAATGAGATCTAATTCTCCATATTACAATATAGTATTAAGAGTACCTCCTAAAGCTTACCAAATTTTAAGAAAAATGGGTAATGATATATACACTGATTTTGAGCGATGTTCTATACAAGACAGAATATTTGTAAGACAATGCCAAAATTGTTTTGAATTTAATCCGAACCACAAAACAAAAGTCTGCCAAAGCATTAAAATATGCGGTGTACAGGGTAGCCACAACTGTACTGAAGCACCAAATTGTCACAATTGCTCTAAGCACCCTAAATTTAAAAACCTTTCTTCAAACCATAAATCAAATTCAAATATATGCCCGATTTACAAATCACAAATAGACAGAATAATCCAAAGGACACAATATTCACAAATATACGAGGGAAATGATGTATCAAATACAATTTAAAGCTTAATGTTAAATAGATTAATCCTATATGATTGAAAATGTGAGATGTATTCAACAAAATGTTAGAAAAAGTTTTACTGCGATAAGTGAGCTACAGGCCAACACTAGAGATGACCCACCTGACATGAAAATGTTATTTATGATATGACCTCTCAAATTATATGTTCGAATAAAACTGGGGAAAAATATACGGCAACTATAATTTTAAATGAAAATATAAAGTTCAGCAAAGAGGAAAATTTCACCAATTCTTTTTGTACAACAATATCTATTTCTACAGTTAAAGCTAAATTAATTATTTCTAATTTCTACACTTATCCGAATACTTTTAACCCTGTTCATCAAAAATTCATTAGAGATCTGCTCAAAACGTATATAAATCAACCTGCAATCCTTTGCGGTGATTTTAATTCAAGACATACTATAAGGTTTGACAATGTTATAAAACTCTAATGGATATAGATTAAAACCAATTATAGACAAAGGTAATCTCTTTTTACATAACCTGAAAACACCCACCTGCCGCGGAGTAAGTATAATTGATCTCACAATCTCGAATAAACATTCACTTTGTTTGATAAATAACTGGCATACCTCCGATCTGACTAATATTTCCGATCATGTTGCTGTTGAATTTGATATCAGGGGGGGGGGGGTTAAAGAATGGTCATTTATTCAATAATCAAATTTCCACGTGGAAATTCTTTGAAAAATATGCGAATTGGGCAAATTTTTCTAATAACATATCATTACAAGATACAAACAAACTGAAATTGATATAAGCATAGTGAAAGATGAGGAAGACATTGATAGGATAGTGAACGCACTCACGAATTTATTGAGAGAAGCAGCATATAAATCTTTGAAGGTTAAATCCCCCATTAATAAACATGTTTCCAGAATTGACTGGTGGACTAATGAACTGGAAGTAATGAAAACTCATTTTCATTATATTAGAAACTTGTATTACCGCCATAAAACAATTAGTTATAATACATTCAAGTTGGCAAGAAACAAATACACTAATGCAATAAAAAAAGCTAAAAGAACTAACTGGCGAAACGTTATTGAAGAAAATTACACAGATAATCCATTTGGTAATGCCTATAAGTTCTACAATAAATTAAGATCCTCTAATGTACAGAATGGAATTCCCATAATTGACAATTCACCAGAATATCTAAGAGAGCAAACACACACACACAATGACCAAATTAATGGACGGTTTAATTCCTGAAGACGATCCTAATTTGGACAATCCTCAACAACAAATAATTAGAATTTTTAAGCCACGAAGGAATATTTAAAGTATAATTATAATCGAAGAAGAAGAAATAATGAATATCATTTCTAATTCTGATGTTAAAAAAGCTCCAGGGTTAGACAACATAAGTAACAATATGATCAAATGTGCTTACCCCAAAAATTAAGCTTATGTTATGCAAACTATTTAATAAATGTATTCAAAAGGGGTATTATCCGAGAAATGGAAAATAGTAGCTCTGAAGGTAAATTCTAAACCACATAAATCTAATTTAGAATCAACAAAAAGTTATCGACCTATCTCATTGATTTCAAATCTTTCAAAAATATTTGAATAAATTTGAAAAAAATCGAATTTATGAATTTTATAAAAGCAATAATCTTTTGAGGTCCCGACAACATGGATTTGTCAAATCAAAATCAACGACAACGTGCTTGAATATAATAACAGATACTATAATACAACATAGGCAGAAACAATTAGTGACGTTAATTGCAATAGACATTGAAGGAGCCTTTGACAATATATGGTGGCCAGCTTTGATAAAAATAATTGATGAAGATAATATGCCTGCTGACCTGCTCAAAATTTTACAATCCATTTTGAAAAATAGGAAAATACTTTTTAATTATAGTAGCAGGAAAATATCTAAAACATTATCAAAAGGTTGCCCACAAGGTGGACCATTGTCTCCATTGCTTTGGATGATATTTATAAATGATATGTTAACCAAAATACAACTACCAAATTCAGAAATAATTTGCTATGCCGATGATGTCACAATAATATGCTGGAACAAAAATTCAATTGAGCGTATTTTGGAAAAAGATGACGACTGATGTACAGAAAACAAACTAAATTTAAGTCTTGATAAAACTAGTATTTTACATTTTCATAACAAAGATAAATTTGAAATTAAATTAAAAATTAATATTATTACGCCTGTTCAAGAAATAAACATTTTGTGAATTACCTTTGCAAACCATAGAAGGAAGAATAAATTAAATTTTAATCCTCAATTGAACTATATACTAAATAGAACTCAAAGCCTAAAAAAAAATACTTTTTTCGATATGTGGCAAATCTTGAGGACTAAGCACCAAGAAAAGACTCATTTTATACAAAACAATATTTAGACCGATACCCATTTATGGAACTGAGATCTATTATAAATATATAAGTAAAAAGTATATAACACAAAGTTAATTCATTTCAATATAAAATATTATTATGGTGTACACAAACTTATAAAACAACTAGCTATAGTTGTGTGCATACTCTTGCAAATATTCCTTTGATTACGGATTATATGGATTCCAGAAATATAAAATATGATCTGAATAATTTATCGATTGAGGACAAACAACAATATAACTTGAATATTCCAGACATACTTGAAAAATTTATAAAATATAAAATGACACCATTGAAGAAAAATACTAACCAAACATTTCAAAGTTTCTTTCCCCGCTAATATTCCGAAATATTTTCGGGCAAATTTCCACAACTCTCAATTCATTACAAATCACAGAAATTTTAGAAGCTTTTTAAAATTCATCAAAGCATTGCAAGAATTAAGATGCTTCTGTGGATGTGAGGAACAGACTTCTATTCATCTGCTGCTAAATTGCCCCGTCTTCTAAGACTATAGAATAAACAATGGACTAAAATGTATCGAACCCGTTTGTTCTAATTTCAACAAAAGACAAATATATAAAATTTCAACTCATTTTGCAGATTTATTTTGAATTTTATAAAAAAACTACTAAATTCTATTGGAACGCTTTTACTTAGTAATTAATTCTATTTAGTATTGTTTTAATTGATTAATTCTCTAATATCAAGCATATTTTCATTCAAAAATATTCCTTAAAACTTTTTTTTTAATTTGTAAATTGCTTTTATCGAATACACACAATACTTTACAATTTGATTTCATTTAACTAAATTTGCACACCAACCCTTTGTACATATATCAATTGTGTTGATAGATATATATGTGGTGGTTAATTAACAACAATCCACATAAATAATTTCTTAAAATTATATTTGATAGCGATTTTGTTTTAAGTTGATAATTTGCCTTGAATTAAATACCAAACGATGTACGTTTTCGTTGTTTTTAAATATTGCGAAATATGTTATATTTTTTGTTTTAAATATAAATATTTAATATGTATTTCTTAAATATTTATAATTTGATATTATGAATAATTTTTATTTTTCACTTTTGATCGAATTGAAATTCTTGCTTGATTGCTTGCAAATGTTCGTTAAAGTTTATATTTTAAATACGGCTCACCAATTTATGTGGGCGGCATGGAATTCTAGGCGGAGTCAGATAACAAATTATTTATTGTAAAATCAACTTTTAATTACATTTATTTAATACAAATTATCAGAAGAGGTTAAATTGTTGTATATTACACGTTGAAGTTCTTTTTTGTATATATGTGTGTGGTCAAATATCATTTCTATATTATATAATGTTAGATATATGTGTTTGATATATTATAGATAAATATTTACATTTTATATGATTTATGATTTATATTTAAAATGATGTATAATTATTTTATCATATTGATATGACAACAATTAATATGATATTAATGTTAATTCATATAATTTTAATAAAGTATATTTTATGAGCATTATATATTTATAAGATAATTTAATTTAATATTTGAATTAAATAGTTATTAAACAAATTAAAACTTATAATGAAAATATGAAAAGTTAATATTTGGGAGCCGCTACATAAATATATATATATATATATATATTTATCTTTTCATCTAACTAACTTTCATACTAATTCTGTACATATATAAATATTTTTCTTTTCTTTTCTTTCAAAATATTTGTTTATGTTTAAAGTGCAAGTGTCCCTAGGGGGACATAGCGCTCTAAGTCGAAAAACTAATAATAATAAAAAAAAAATAATAAAGAAGGCATCTTTTGACCACGAGCACATGTGCTTTTTAGATGGCAGAGCGCCATATAGTGGAGCAAGAATAAACTAAACGTTTATTTAGCTTGCTCCGTGATATTTGGCCACCCCAATTTTCTTGATAAATCAAGAAAAGCCATCCACGAACGCGTTTCGCGCTGTTGGCGCTCGTCAGCGTAGTGTAGGCTGTAACCACTGCCACCAAAAATATATTTTGATCCAGAGGCTTCTTGAGAAATCAAGAAATGGGTATTTGAGGCCAAATTTGCGTAAAGACGCTTAACACATGAAAAAAAAAAATAGAAAAACTAAAAGATAAGTGGGTCAGGTGTTGATATTAAAAATAAAGAAGGCATCTCTTGACCACGAGCACATGTGCTCGTGGTCAGGAGACGCCTTCTTTATTTTTAATATATATATATATAATGGTTTAATGACGCAGTTAATTTCCGACTAACGGCCGGTATAGCTCTACCACGACATTATCGCAAAATATATATTGGTAGAATGGCACGGTGGATGTCCGGCCACGCACTCACACACAATGGTTAATACATAACTATCACAAAAATAATATAGAATATATAGTAGCGGAATATATATATATATAGAAGCAATGGGCGCCTCTCCCGTCAAAATAAACGTCAAATTTTGACGGGAGAGGCGCCCATTGCTTCTATGGATTAATTTCCTCCCGGCAAATTTTCCATCTATATATATATATATTTAAATATAAAAATATTCTATAATTTAAAAAATATATTTTATTTTCATTCATTGATAGTTCTACTTGTGTTTTTGACCATAGTTTTAGAACACGCCGACTTTTATATACTTGTTGTAAAAAGGTAATTATCCACCTATTTTTGAAATTCACCTATATAGAATTCATTTAATAAATTCTATTTAACTGCGAAAAATGTCTTATTGTAATTTTCTTCAAGTAATTTAAAATAAAAACTACTTGATAGTAAATAGTTATTTTTCTGCTTTTCTTTCAAAATGACACGACTGCAAACGATACCATTAAGTACTCATGTACTCAAAAGAACCAGCAATTAATTTCTATCTCAAAATAATATTTATTATAACATAAGCCGACAGGATTTACCTGTTTATTCGTTAAAAATGCCAAAAGAGAAAATATCTATTTTTAAAAATGAAAATCCTCAACCAACCATATTCATCTCCTAACATAGCAATTTCCAAACAAACATAGCCTTCTACAACCAACATAGCCTACCTCAACCAACATAGCCTACCTCAATCAAACATAGCCTACCTCAATCAAACATAGCCTACCTCAATCAAACATAGCTTACCTCAACCAAACATAACCCTCTCCAATTAAATATAGTCTTCTACAAGCAACAATTCTCATCTACAATCAACAATAGTTTTCTTCAATCAAAAATGGTTTTCAACAAGCAACCATAGTTCTCTTCAACTACAACCATTTTCCAAGATCATCAACTCCAGCCAGCTTTATCCTTTTCAAGGTACTTTGTATCTACCATTTTGCACAAATTACCATTTTCAACTTTGCTGATCCTCATCCATGCTTCTCAATAGTTTCAATAGCTCATTAATTTAGAGTTATATTTCTTTATCAAATCATTATTAAATATCAGCATCAAATCTTATGTCTACAAAAAATACTTAATGTCATTCCATAAATCTCTCTATTATCATTTTATTATTCAAATATTATTAACAAAAAAAATTATATATTATTTTCATATACTTTTAAATGTTAATATTTCAGAAATAACTTATTTTGAGTTATTATTTGCGTAAAAATAAACATTATCTGCTGCCTTTTGATATTTTGAAATATAACAAGTAAATGACATAATTACTCATATTTTAATTGCCTTTTTGTTCGTCTAATATTTTATATATGGGTCTATCATTGTTGTTGGATTTATACACATTTATCATAATATTTTCTGGATATATAAATTGTTTATAAACAGACTTTCTTTTGTTTATTTTTAAAATGGCTTTACTTTGATTTTTTATTGTTTAATTAGTAATTATTTCTATAGACATTTTGATTTCGTTTAAATATTTTTTTTAGTTACCAATTTTATTTTAAATTATATATATTTTTATATTTTTCCATCTTTATTCTTTTGTCTAAATGTGATCATTCTTTATGCTTTACCATTACTTTTTATCTTTACATTATCTTTACATATTCATTCCTTGTTTCACATTTGCCTTTTGTAAATAACTAACCTTTGCTTAATGTTTATTGCTTTTTCAAAAATGTCCTTTTTCATAAAATATCCAATGTTTTAATGTTCCACCAATCCTTTATTAATGTAATTAATTTTATATTGTTGCCAATGTTATCTCGTCTTTATATTTTCATATTTATATACTTTTCAATATTCATTTTATTTTCCTTCTCATTTTTATCATAATGTGTATTATTTTTCATGTCTTTTCCAATCTATTGGTTCACAAAAAGCCAATATGATAATGGATACCAAACTTTGACTTTCACTCTCTACCAATATTTTTTTTTTGTCATTTGCATTTATATCATAATCACACTCTCTTAACTATATTTTCTAACTTTTCGCTGAACCCGCTAATTCTAGTTTTTCACAGGGGGGGAAATATTATATATCTAAATATAAAAATATTCTATAATTTAAAAAATATATTTTATTTTCATTCATTGATAGTTCTACTTGTGTTTTTGACCATAGTTTTAGAACACGCCGACTTTTATATACTTGTTGTAAATATGTAATTATCCACCTATTTTTGAAATTCACCTATATAGAATTCATTTAATAAATTCTATATAACTGTGAAAAATGTCTTATTGTAATTTTCTTCAAGTAATTTAAAATAAAAACTACTTTAAGTAAATAGTTATTTTTCTGCTTTTCTTTCAAAATGACACGACTGCAAACGATACCATTAAGTACTCATGTACTCAAAAGAACCAGCAAGTGAATGTCCGACTATATAATGGCCAGTAAATCTATATTTACAATAAATATTATCTTTAAGGAGTTAAATACCCCTTTATAATGATTATATTCAAATATTCACTCGCTTTATTTATCTCCACGCCAATATATTGATCAAAAGGTACGGTCAAGGCCCGGCTAAAATATGGCAAGTAAATTTCTATCACTAGAATATCGGTAAATATATAATGGTAAAATAATGCGGTGGATGTCCGGGTATAATGGTTGGTATAGCTCTATCACAACAATATCAGAGAATATATAATGGTGGAATGGTGCGGTGGATGTCCGGTATAATGGTTGGTATAGCTCTATCACAACAATATCAGAGAATATATAATGGTGAAATGGTGCGGTGGATGACTGGGTATAATGGTTGGAATAGCTCTATCACAACAATATCGGAGAATATAAAATGGTGAAATGGTGCGGTGGATGTCCGGGTATAATGGTTGGTATAGCTCTATCACAACAATATCAGAGAATATATTGCCACGTGGAAAATTAGGGAAGACAAAAACTTCAGGAGGAAACAAAATTTATTTCAGGGAAGGACAAACTAAGAACGGTAAACAAAAGATAAGCCACGAGGGAAATTTACAGAGTCGCAAGCTATAAAAATGACCACTCTGTTAAATAAAAAATAATAAAATTAAGAAATACTATGTTACATAAATTAAATTAATACATACTATGTTACAATATAATAGTGAAATGGTGCGGTGGATGTCTGGGTATAATGGTTGGTATAGCTCTATCACAACAATATCGGAGAATATAAATGGTGAAATGGTGCGGTGGATGTCCGGGTATAATGGTTGGTATAGCTCTATCACAACAATATCGGAGAATATATAATGGTGGAATGGTGCGGTGGATGTCCGGGTATAATGGTTGGTATAGCTCTATCACAACAATATCGGAGAATATATAATGGTGGAATGGTGCGGTGGATGTCCGGGTATAATGGTTGGTATAGCTCTATCACAACAATATCGGAGAATATTAAATGGTGGAATGGTTCGGTGGATGTCCGGGTATATTGGTTGGTATAGCTCTATCACAACAATATCGGAGAATATATAATGGTGGAATGGTGCGGTGGATGTCCGGGTATAATGGTTGGTATAGCTATATTACAACAATATCGGAGAATATATAATGGTGAAATGGTGCGGTGGATGTCTGGGTATAATGGTTGGTATTGCTCTATCACAACAATATCAGAGAATATATAATGGTGAAATGGTGCAGTGGATGTCCGGCTAATGGCTGGGTCATTAGCCCGGCTTGATTACCTACCGCTGCTTAATCAAGTGACGGTTGTCCGCGCCTTTTTGTGATCCTTCCTCTGATGAGGGAGTCTCTTTCCCTGCTTCATATTGCGCCTCTATAAACCCCTTAAATCTTCTATTTATTTTATTGGCGACCTCTCTTTCTATTTGCCTCTTATTATTAACAAATTCTTGTCTTGTACTTAAATAAATTTTACTAATAACAATTTATATATATATTGTTCTGAATAAAGAACAATCCATATTAAAATATTTAGATTATATAATTAATAAAAAAAACCTCTTATTTAAATGCACTAAAACGGAAAAATATTATAAGTGTTCACTAATTATCTACCTCTTTTAAATATGATCGTCCCCCACCAATTTTATTTTCACTCATATTAGTCTAAAGCGTTTTGCATAATTGTCCACTATGAAAGGATCACAAAATTTACCTAGAGCAAAATTTAAATGTCTACAACAGAATATTAGGAAATGTCTAATTTCAACTAATGAACTCAGAAGCTATATGAGAAATAATCCTCCAAATATTCTTCTTCTTCAAGAACCATATGTATTAAATAGAAGGGTCATGTTTGATATGGACTCAAACATAGTATACTCATCCACATCCGGAATTATTTATACTGCTACGGTTATATATTTAATAAAAATATAAAAAAGTTGGATAGTTTCACCAATCAATTTTGTACATAAATATCTATGAATACACCAAAGTCTATGGTGGTAATAGCAAACCTTTATTCCTCCAAATAAATTTAATGACGAACATCTAATCTCTTTAAAGAATTTGATAGACGCCTTCAAAGATGCTTCTTTAATCCTTTGTGAATATTTTAATTCACTTCACCCGATTTGGTTCGATAAAATAACAAACTCTAATGAGTGCAACCTATTATTAATGAATATAATTTTTTACAATAACAAAACTCCTACCTGTCGAAACAAAACATAATAGATCTCACAATTTCAAATAAACATTCAACACTAATAAGTAATTGGACACTTCTGAATTAACAAATATTTCCGACCATGTGACAGTTTTTTTATGTTGGTTTTAATTTAAATAATACAAATAATCAACTAAAAGCTACATGGAAATTCAGTGAAAAGAAAGAAAATTGGTCCGCTCTTTGCAAAAACAATTTCTCAACAGGAATTAAGAAAATTGGAAATTGATATAACCAAGGTCGAAAAAGACACTGGTATTGACAGAGTAGTTGAAAAACTAAGCATATAATTCAGGAAGCTGCATATCACTGGAGGTGAAATCTTCCAACTTCACTTTCTATCCTGGGATCAAGTGATGGAACAAAGAATTAGAACAAAAGAAAAAGCATTTTCATTATGTTAGAAATTTATTTTATCATCATAAGGCAATTAGTGTTAATGAATTCAAGTCCGTCAGAAATAAATATAAGAACAGTATCAGAAGTGTAAAGAGGATTAGTTGGCGAAATTTTATAGAAGAAAATGAATCCAATAATCCGTTTGTGGAAACGCTTACAAAACCTTAAAAAAATTGAGTTCCTATAATCAACAAACGGGACTGCCAATAATCGAGCATGCATCAGAAGATTCAAAATAAAAACTAATGAAAGATATTGTAAATGAATTAATTCCTGATGATATAATTGTATCGGATAATGCTCACCATACATCAATAAGGAACTATACACCGAAATTCACAAATTCCAACCCCTATGCCATATCCATAAGAAAAAAATATAAGAGTTAATTGACAGAATAGAAATTCGGCTCAATCACAGACTGAGCCAGGGATGATATAGGCTCAACAGCGGCCCTTGCATCCCAGGCTTTCGCTGAAATCTAGATCCACACACAGCCAGAAGGAATGATGCATTCTCCATGCACCGAGCGGCCATTGGTAGGCCCCTCGCGCCCGCCATTATGGTCTGGCTCTGTGGGGTTGACCACTCACCCACAGGCGTCATCGAGAGTCATTGGCAAGGTTGCTGACCGAGCCCTCTCGTCGGACTTAGAAGAACCCGTCCTACGCTCCAATAGGACTCCCCCCCCTTTAGCCCTCGAACCCTTAGTTCCCAGTACTCCCTGAATCTGCCGTCGAATCAAGGACCTCTGAGGTTCTGAGGTTGACGCGGAGAACCAACGCGGAGGCGGGGGGGTGGTACTACTGTGTGCACCCCTTGGTTTTTCAACACCAGGCCTAGCCCTGGTGCAATTTTCGCGCACGGCAAGGGCGCTCCCAATGACGCACACACAGAGCGAAGACCCAAGAGTTTCAAGACACGTGTGCCTCGCCTCAGACAACCAAGGAAAGACGGCCAGCTTACAGCTTCACTGGACGTCAGTCAGTGGCACCCCTACGGAGGACAACACGCAGAGACGCCTCAACACTCACTCCCCTCTAGAGTGATTGTAGAGGGCGGGAAAAACTTCTTCCCCGCAGTTAATTGACAAAATTAATATAAATAAATCTCCTGGTCCAGATAAATTTGTAATATTCAACTTTTATTCAACTGTAAATACAAAGCGCGATGTCCCCGCCAAGGACACTGGCGCCCAAAGGAAAGCAATACAAGAGAGAGAGAGGGAGAATCTATTTACATATCCAAATACATATGCTCAGGCATTTACATATTTTTGAAATTGATTTCAAACAAGCATACTATATACATAGGTAATTTAATTTAAACACACCTCAAAATAAAGAAAAAAGGAAAAAAAAATCATATATACAGCACATAGTTAATTATACCTAACACTTGAGATTAATTAAAAACTTTGATATAAATTTACAAAATCTATTGAATACAATGTATGAATCCCTGCTGGATATCAGTTCTCTTGGATCGGTACAGAGGATACAGTTATTGAGTCTGTAGTCTTGAAATGCTGGGCACTTAAGTAAAAGGTGAGTGGAATCTTGAATGCGGCATCCACGAAAAACAGCTCGGATCCTCCGATGCGCGGATTCTTTCCAGAAAACTTCCGAAATTACCATGGTTGGTTACAAATTGTGTGTTGTGGAAATTAGGGCGAAAATAATTAGGAATACCCCGGTTGAAAAAACTTGTAAATGTCTCGTTTGTATTATTCAGTAAGAGCAACATTCTTTCGTCTATATAGGATTTAATTATAAAGGGAATATCGATGTTGTATTTTTGCTTTGTCCTCGAACGATAAGTTATTTAAGTCATATTTCATATTTTTTGCTTCAATGTAATCTGCAATCAATGGAGTTTTAGCCAGACTGTGAACACAGTTGTACGAAGTTGTCTTGTAAGCTTGAATGCTCCATATTAATATCTGATATTGCATTGAGTTTAAATTTTGTATCGATTTTTTATTTAAAAATTTGAACCATATTTCTGATCCATATGTTAAAGTTGATCTGAATAAAGATTTGTACAATGTAATTCTTTTATGGGAGCTCAAACCCCATGATTTGCTGCACAGAGAGAATAGAAATTTTTTTATTCTTAGAGTTCTGCTCACTATTTCCTCTATATGAAAAGCAAAATTTAATTTGTTTTTTTCTTCTATGATTTGCAATTGTTATTCCTAAAATTTTTATTTTTTGTACTGGTGAAATTAATCCACTCTTAAATTTAACTGGGATCTTCTCTTCATTATGCAAATATAAAATGTTTGTTTTTTCGGAACTGATTTCTAACTTGTTCTTAATACACCACAATTCGATAGTATTTAATGCTTCCTCTATAACTATTTTTAGTGATGCTAGATCTTTATTCCAGCATATGATCGAAATATCATCCGCATAACAAATCAACTCACAATTGGGCACCTGAAAATTCATCAGCAAATATTCAACAAAATTGTCCATAGAAGTGGAGAAAGCGGACCGCCCTGAGGACACCCCTTAGTAATTGGCTTTGAAGTTGTTAGATTGTCGTAACTGAAAGAAATGAACCTGGAATTTAAATATGATTGTAGAATTTTGATCAGTTTTTCCGGTAAATTATCTGAGTCTATTCTTTTGATGATCGCTGGCCACCAGGCATTTTCAAAAACCCCGAGATATCTATTGTAACCAGTGCAGACAGTTCTTTTTGCTTATGCTCCATTAATACATCGATTATAGTATTCAAAGCAGTGATAGTTGACTTAGACTTGATAAATCCGTGCTGCCTCGAGCTTAACAGATTGTTTTGAATATAAAATTCATAGATTTTATTTTTGAGAATTTTTTCTAGAATCTTTGAAAAATTTGATAATAAAGATATCGGACGGTAGCTTTTAGCTGATTCATAATTGATTTTGCCGGGTTTGGCTATTATTTTGAGTGCTGCTGTTTTCCATTTTTTTGGGAAGTATCCTATTTGAATACATTTATTAAATATTGAGTGTAAAATCGGAAGTATTAGTTGAAAAGCATTCTTTATCATATTATTACTAATATTGTCTGGACCAGGAGCTTTATTTACATTAATTTTGTCGATTAGCTCTTCTATTTCTTTCTTATGAATATTGCATGAGTTGGAGTTTGTAAAATTCGGTGTATAGTTCCTTATTGATGTATGGTGAGCAGTATCCGATATAGTTGTATCATCAGGAATTAGTTCATTAATCAGATCTTTTATTAGAGTTTCTTTAGAATCTACTGGTGCCTGTTCAATTATTGGTAATTCCTTTTGTTGATTAGAGGAACACAGTTTTTTTAAGGTTCTATAGGCGTTTCCAAACGGATTATTAGATCCATTTTCTTCTATAAAATCTCGCCAACTATTCCTCTTAGCTTTTCTAATACTATTTTTATATTTATTTCTGACAGACTTATATTCATTAACACTAATTGCTTTATGATGAAAGTATAGATTTGTATGTAATATGATTAAACATTCTCTACCATTAATTCTCCTAAAAGCTTATGTCCATAGTTCATTTAAAATACCCATTCGAAGAGTCAAGCATCAGTATCACTAAAAAAGGAAGTTCCAAAAATGCAATATAACAGCGGTATGGTAGATTAAACTGGCGAAACCGCTGGGAGGGTTCACCACTGATGAGCCAGGCCCTCCCTTTAATTTTTCCATTGCAGTAAGGGCAGTAGAAATTGTTTTATTTTAAAAAGAATATTACGCGTCTAAAATAGTTTTTTTTGTAATTTGATTAAATGTTTTATTTAATAAGTGCATTCAAATAGGATATTTTCTAAAAAATGGAAAACAGTAGCACTCAAAATAATAGCCAAGCCAAACAAAACCAATTATGAATCAGCTAAAAGCTACCGTCCGATATCTTTATTATCAATTTTTTCAAAAATTCTTGAAAAATTCTCAAAAAACAAAATATTTGAATTTTATATTCTTAACAATCTGTTAAGCCCGATACAACATGGATTTATCAAGTTTAAGTTGACTATCACTGCTTTGAATACTATAATCGATGTATTAATGAAGCATAAACAAAAATAATTGTCTGCACTAGTTACAATAGATATCTTGGGGGCTTTTGACAATGCATGGTGGCCAGCGATCATCAAAAGAATAGACTTAGATAATTTACCAAAAGAATTTATTAAAATTTTACGATCATATTTAAACTTCAGGATTTTATCTTTCAGTCACGGCAATTTAGCAACTTTAAAGCCAAATACAAAGGGATGTCCTCAGGGTGGTCCGCTTTCTCCACTTCTATGGACAATTTTGTTGAATGATTTGTTGATGGATTTTCATGTGTCCATTTGTGAGTTGATATGTTATGCGGATGATATATCAGTAATATGCTGGAATAAAGAAGATCTAGCATCACCAAAAATAGTAATTGAAAAAGCATTAAATACTATCGAGTTTGGTGTATTAAGAATAAGTTGGAAATCAGTTATGAAAAAACAAGCATTTTATATTTGCATAATAAAGAGAATATTCCAGTTAAATTTAAAAAATTAAATAATATCACCAGTTTAAAAATTTAAAAATTTAGGAATAACAATTCCGAATCATAGGAGAAAAAATATATTGATTTTTCTTTTCGTATAGAGGAAATAATGAGCAGAACTCAAAGAATAAAAATTTCTTTTTTTTCTCTTTGCAGAAAATCTTGGGGTTTGAGTTCCTAAAAAAGAATTACATTTTATAAATCACTATTTAGGACAATTTTAACATACGGTCAGAGGTGTGGTTCAAATTTTAAAATAAAAAATCCTTACAAAAATTATATTCAATACAATATCAGATCTTACTATTGAATATGCAAGTTTATAAGACGACTTCGTACAATTATGTTCATTTTTTGGCTAAAATTCCCCTGATAACAGATTATATTGTATCAAAAAATATGAAATATGACTTGATTAATTTAATTTTCGGGGATAAGAAAAAATACAATATTGATATTCATTATATTATGATGCATTAGCGCGCCATCTGTTATGAAAATTCGGAACTATTATAGACGCATATGATTCTTTTAAAAATAAAAGGGCAGTAGAAATTGTTTTATTTTTAAAAGAATCATACGCGTCTATAAAAGTTTCTAATTTTTATATTCACTATATAATAAAATATTATTTAGACGCATGTCGTTGCTACTGAATGATACAAACGAGACATTTACAAGGTTTTTCAACCAAGGTATTCCTAATTATTTTCGCCCAAATTTCTTCAAAAAACAATTTGTAACCAACCATGGCAATTTAAAGAGTTTTATGGAAAGAATTCGTGCAGTGGAAGATCCAAGCTGTGGATGTAACGTTCAGGATTCCACTCATCTTTTACTCAAGTGCCCAGCAGTTCAAGACTACAGACATAATAACGGTATTATCTGTGCTGATCCAAGAGAACTGATATCTAGCAAATGTTAAATTATATATTTATAATTCTTATGTTAAATTAAATAGATTTTGTAAATATATCTCAGAAATTTTAAATAATCTTAGTGTTAAGTACAATTGATTGTATAATCTTGATTTTCTTCTCATTGATCGCCAGTGTTCTTAGCGGGGGGGACATCGCACTTTGTTTTTATATTTGAATGAATATACATCTAATTGCTAAATGGCAGAATTTGAAATATTTTATTTTTCCTTTTTGTTGCATTTAAATAAAGATTTTTTTAAATGTACTTTTATTTATTAATAATTTAGTTAGTCTTCAAGTTATGAATTTATACAATACTTAGAATCAAAGGTTCACTGGGTATTAAGCCTTGAATTGACGGAAGCCTGCTCGCGGCGGATTGGTTAATTCCTTGTAAGAGGCGTAATATGAGACTTAAAAAGAAATATAGAAAATTGTACATTCCTGGCCATTCCGACCACCCAGAAGTCTGAATATTTGTCAACTTGCATTGTCATCAGGTTCTAATAAGTGTACAAAATTTGAGAGAGATTTCTACGAGTTCTAGAATTATACTAAAATTCGATTACAATATTTGTGGACAGACAGACATGGAGGTTAGTTAAATAAAAAATTTTAATGATAAAAAAGGCATATATTGGTTATATATACGCAAAAAAATATTTTATTCAATCCAATATATGCATTCATATTATTCAAATATATATATATATATACTAGACGAATGACCCGGGCAACGCCCGGGTTTACCCGATTAAATGTATTTTACATATGGAAAATGGACGTAGTTCCCGGAGGTCACCCGCGAGGCTTTTTTGGCACTTGGCACAGCTGTGTCACCAACGCCAGGACCGCGCGCGGTGGTTACTCGAACTGGCCAGCCGGCCGATTCCATTTTCTCGGAGGGGGGGGGGGGCCCGGGGGCAGGGAAGTCACGTGCTCGCCGCCAGCCAATGGGCGCCCCCCGTCGTCAGCCGCCACGCGTTCTAGAGGGCGCTGCTCGTGAGCTAAGTAGAATAATTTGAATATATAGTTTTAATAATTGATTTATATATTTTTTAAAATAGCCTATCGTCATCCCCGTTATTTTTTACCTATGTATGGAAATTTTGGTTTGATTTAGTGAACTACTGCGAATTTGTATACCGTGCATACAAACAGACAGACCAACAGACCAACAAACATACAAACATTCATTTATATATATATAGATATACCACAGGCACATGTGCTTTTTAGATGGCAGAGCGCAATCTAGTGGAGCAAAAATAAACTAAATTTTTTTTTATCTTGCTCCGTGATATTTGGCCAACCCAATTTCTTGATAAATCAAGAAAAACCATTTACGAACGCGTTTCGCGCTGTTGGCGCTCGTCAGCGTGGAGTAGGCTGTAACCACTGCGACCAAAAAGATTTTTGGTCCCAGAGGCTTCTTGAGAAATCAAGAAATGGGTATTTAAGGCCAAATATTTCGTAAAGACGCTTAACTTTAGAAGCCTCTGGCACCAAAATTTTTAGGTCGCAGTGGCTACAGCCTACTCCACGCTAACGAGCGCCAACAGCGCGAAACGCGTTCGTGGATGGCTTTTCTTGATTATCAAGAAATTGGGTTGGCCAAATATCACGGAGCAAGCTAAATAAACGTTTAGTTTATTTTTGCTTCACTAGATGGCGCTCTGCCATCTAAAAAGCACATGTGCCTGTGGTCAGGAAATGCCTTCTTTATTTTTAATTTCAACACCTGACCCACTTATCTTTTATTTTTTTCTATTGTTATATATATATATATATACTAGCGGATGTACCCCGGCTTCGCCCAGGTTTTTCTCGAGGGAATGTTTGTAGTCTAGTAATAAGAAAATATACTACACCTAAAAAACTATCAGAGAAAAGAGAAACCACGGAAGGTGAACAGAAAAATGCTTACAATGGAGTTAAATAAAAACAAAGATAAAATTTGCATATGTTGGTCACTATAAATTTGAATATTTGTTAGGCGAAATTAGAAGCATGATAAAACAATTGGGTATTTAAAAACAATGTAGAAATAAAAGTTGAAGTATAATAAACAATGTTAAAGATTAGTTTTAATTATTAATCAAGATTGTGTGTGAATATGTGAGAAAGATGTAATATCGTTGTTGTTTTCTTGGCCGACTGTTTTACATATGGTGTTATCTTAAAATTGCTTGTTTTGAATATTTTTTAGATTGAGATTATTAGCTAGTATGTAAAAAAATTAACTCTGTTGAAATTTAATTTTGTATTTATATATAAATAAAATAACTCTGTTAATTTTTTTGTATTTAATCGATAACAGCGAAGTTACGCATGTTAATGTTAGGAAATATATTTTGATGTTAAGCAAAACCTGCTCCATCTCGTTTTACATAAATGTTGAAAATTTGGTTAAAATTGATGCATTGTAACGAAAGTTTTTAGTGATGTCCACTTATGAAATTTCCATTTTATTAATATAGATAACGTCATACAAAAAAAGCGATAAACAATATAGTTAACTTTTAATAATTTTGATTATTTTTGGCAAAAATGGTAATTTTTATCAAGATTTTATATAATATATATATTTATACAAATAATTTTATAATTCCACAGACCTATTTTTAAACATAAATGTTTCAATTTAAATGTTCAAGTATATACACTTAAGTTTTGTTCATTAAATACAAACATCCTGACATAATAACATAATATTCTTATAACTGTTTCTAATAATTTAATTATTCTAATTGTGGAACAATCATATAACGCATATACACTTTATATATAGATAATATAATCTACAAAATATATATATTCGAACCAAAATATAGCTTAGATTTTTATAATTCTTCTAATAGGTTGTTCTAACTAAACCTATCAATTCACACAATTGATGCATATATTGAGCATTGTCTCATATAAACCACATATAGTCACCATCTTTAATTGAGAAAACAATTTATAAATATATTATTTTATTTTATTCTCTCTTTTCTCATCTGCTTACATCTTTTAACATCTGATTTATTTATTTCAACACACAAAACGCAATATCCAGGCTAAGGATAATAGGGGCAGGATCATGGAACTACTGAGCAGCCGACATTACCTTATAGAAGACGAAGGCCGTTATGTGAAAAGACACATAAATCAACTAAGGCCAGTTATCAAGAAAGAAGTTCCTGAAGTGAGAGATTTGGTATTGCCGGGTACATCAAGAGATTTTATACTGCCTGGCACTTCTCGAGATCACCCTGGGCTTGGAGGACAGGAGAAGACAAGGGAAGAAGCCCCGGAGGTGGACGAAGAATTGAAAGGAGCGGAGTCTTCAGCACAAGAGGACACTCCAGAACCAGAACCGGGCCCTGCTGCTGCGGCTGTCCCTGTCCCTGTGCGCAGTCCAAGACCGCAGCGATCCAGAAGACCGCCAGAACCAGAACCGAGCCCTGCGGCTGTCCCTGTCCCTGTGCGCAGTCCAAGACCGCAGCGATCCAGAAGACCGCCAGACCGGCTGCACTACTATTAAGAGGGGAGATGTGTTGTGTATGCAAATTGTTAAATATCTGTATGTATTTTGCATGTTTTTTTATTATTAATATGTAAATATTTATTTGTATATATAGAACATTAACGTGCAATTAAAGAGAAATTGACCAGTAAAGATAGGCTGCGTGTCGTGATTACTACTGGGAGGCGACACAACAGCGTCGATATACATTTTTTTTAAAACCTAAACAGTTATAAACATATTATAAAACTATTTTAGTGGCGTATTATTCTTTTTAAAATAAAACAATTTCTACTGTCCTTACTGCGATGAAAAAATTAAAGGGAGGGCCTGGCTCATCAGTGGTGAACCCTCCCAGCGGTTTCGCCAGTTTAATCTACCATACCATAGGTATATTAGGTATATATAGATAGGTAGATTAAACTGGCGAAACCGCTGGGAGGGTTCACCACTGATGAGCCAGGCCCTCCCTTTAATTTTTTCATCGCAGTAAGGACAGTAGAAATTGTTTTATTTTAAAAAGAATAATACGCCACTAAAATAGTTTTATAATTTGATAACAGATTGGCGCTCTAGTACATCATAAAGTTATAAACATAGTATACAAGAAAAAGTAATTAAAAATAAAAAAGAAAACCAATAATATATATTAGGAGCCCTGAACCTTTCAGGGTCGAAAGATGATAATAAATATATTTACAAAAATGGTTAAATCTTTGATAATTATATCGAGTATTTACAAATTAATATAGATCTACAACATTCTTTACTGTCTGTTGTCTAGTGCATAAGAAGAGTGGGCATTCCATTAGTAGGTGTCTCGAGTCCTGGATTTCCTTGGCACAGTGACAGCTAGAGTCCTCAAACCGCTCCAATTGTTGCAAAAATCCCTTAAAATTTCCGTGGCTCGTTGTAAACTGGGTATTATAAAAGTTAGGACGGAAAAATGATGGAATTCCTAACGGGAAAAAGCTTTTTTAACATCTGCTGAATAAAGAGATGTGTTTTAACATATTTCTATTAACATCCTTGACACGGCGATGACACAACAATATTTAAAATTGCGCACAACTAGGAAAGGAAATAAATAAAACAGACCATCTCGGACGACACTGAATGCATTCTGGATATTTGTCAAGTTGCAATGTCATCAGGTTTGAACAAGTGTATCAAATTTTAAACTTCTAAGTGCTCTGTAAACATGTTTAAAATTGATTAAAATATTTGTGTATAGAGGAACAGACGTGGCAGTTGTTAAATAAAAGGTTTTGAAAAAGAAACTCATCTTTAAATATTATCGTGTTCTAAATATCATCATATTTATCAACACATATATAAATACATATAAATCGATTTTATACTGCCCTTACTCCAATGGGAGGGTCTTGCTCATCAGTGGTTCATCCTCCCAGCGGTTTCGCCAGTTTAATCTAGCATACCGCTGTGATATTACATTTTTCGGTTTTCCTTTTATACTGATACTGAAGCTAGACTCTTTGAAAGGGTACTACAAATTAATTATGGACATAAGCTTTCAGGAAAGGAGAAATACATATATATATATATATATATATGAAAAAACAATTGAAAAAAATAAAAGATAAGTGGGTCAGGTGTTGATATTAAAAATAAAAAAGGCATCTCCTGACCACGAGCACATGTGCTTTTTAGATGGCAGAGCGCCATCTAGTGGAGCAAAAATAAACTAAACGTTTATTTAGCTTGCTCCGTGATACATATATATTCTATATAGATAATACCGTAACAGAGTTTTCCATTGTAAAGTCCTGAGCTATCTCCTCCGAAGATTCTGAACTACACATAACAATCTATATACCAAAATTTTCGTTATTTTTTTCTTCGTGTCATAGGCCTGTTTTTATTTTCCTAATGTTAACAGTTATTTTTATTTTTTTATTTAATCTATTTTACAATCGTAGATTTTTTGCATTTATCATCATCAATCATTTGTTTTGAAATTCCGTAGAAATTGTTTTGAAATTCCGTAGAAATTTGTTTTGAAATAATATATATATTTGATTAATTTGATTATGTAAGTACTTTGTTATAGTTTTTCATTTAAATATATACATTTTTCGATTTGTAGATTGAATTATTACTTTATTCTATAATAATTATCTTTTATAACTGTTTGTTATAGTTTTTTTCATTTGAATTTAGCTCCATTTTGTGTCTTATTTCTTCTGTATATTAAAAAAAATATTGAAACTTAGTTTTTCATTTAAATATATACATTTTTCGATTTGTAGATTGAATTATTACTTTATTCTATAATAATTATCTTTTATAACTGTTTGTTATAGTTTTTCATTTGAATTTAGCTCCATTTTTGTGTCTTATTTCTTCTGTATATTGAAAAAAATATTAAAACTTAGAATTAAGCTTTGCTTTTTCATATACATGTTTGTTACACATTTAGCAATATATATACCAAAATATTTTTTTTTGATACTTACTCTTTTAGTGAATTTTTGTCAGGGGGGCTGCAAAAGTGCCTTACTTATTTTGGAATATTTAACTTTTTTGGTGAATTTTTGTCAGGGAAGCTATGGACTGCCATAATCATGCAATATGTTGATGTTCTTCTCATAAAAAAAATATTTGGGTTTAGAATTGGGCTTTGCTTTTTTATATACATATTATTTGCACTTTTTTTTTTTCATCAATTGTTTCCTCACATGCTTGGAATTTTCTTTTTATGCCTGTCCTGGCTTTCAGTTTTATAGTTTTCCTCTGCTTGGTTCTTATTTTACCTTTTTTTTTCGGCGTCTTTTTTGTATTTCTGATTAAATTAATTTGTGGGTTCTTTGTTATAGTTTTTAATTTTACATTTTGCTCAATTTTTTGTGTCTGGTTTTCTTTTTTGCCGTATCTTTCATAATTCTTTTTTGCAGTATCTTTCATAATGTCTTTGCCATCTTTTATTTTTCTCAATAAGAGGCTAATTATTTATTTGTATAATCAATTGTTGATTACTTAATTTGTTATATGATAAAAACTTATAGTTTTCCTCTGCTTGGTTCTTATTTTACCTTTTTTTTTCAGCGTCTTTTTTGTATTTCTGATTAAATTAATTTGTGGGTTCTTTGTTATAGTTTTTAATTTTACATTTTGCTCAATTTTTTGTGTCTGGTTTTCTTTTTTGCCGTATCTTTCATAATTCTTTTTTGCAGTATCTTTCATAATGTCTTTGCCATCTTTATTTTTCTCAATAAGAGGCTAATTATTTATTTGTATAATCAATTGTTGATTACTTAATTTGTTATATGATAAAATGTTATATGATACATACAATTTTCTACATTTTTTGCACTGTGCAATTTAATATGTTGTTTGTATTGAGATCTTTTACATTAAATTTATTTTGACATGTATTTGCTCAACTTGATTTTTAGTTTAGCTTTTTTTTTTTTCAGCGGCTTCTGTATCATGCCTCGCAGAGGCCGTGGAAGACTAGCTTATAGGACTCGCCGCGGGTACAACGCCCTAATCCTATTTCTCCTGTTCCCACTGAATATATTATTGGGGGCCTCGCTATAGTCTGCCCTTACTGCTCAGCCCTTCATTTCCCTGGCGAAACTGTTGGTAGCTCCTGCTGCCACAAAGGGACAGTTATTCTTCCTACTTTGTCCT
The DNA here is from genome assembly GCA_030710605.1 of Cordylochernes scorpioides. Taxonomy (NCBI): domain Eukaryota; kingdom Metazoa; phylum Arthropoda; class Arachnida; order Pseudoscorpiones; family Chernetidae; genus Cordylochernes; species Cordylochernes scorpioides. The sequence goes on along the minus strand of CP092886.1, from coordinate 110,668,738 downwards.
CCTTTCCATATGAAATGATGGAATTGATGACTTCAAACAGTGTGGAGGCTAAGTACTTCCAGTCCAACATTCGGAGCTACAACAGCTCTTTGGCATTTGCCTCCATGGGTGCGCAGGTTGATGTCTTTTCTGGACAGGGGCCTTTTTGTTATAGAATCCATGGACAGATCTATCATTTGACTGGGCCCCTTCATCCTCATGGAAACAGAGCCCCGTCTTATGCCCAACTTTATATTTTGGATTCTGAGGCTGCGAATAATACACGCATTGCAGCATCTAGGCCTTTGAATGCCATCCTGGTATATTGACTCTTTTGGATTCTGTGCTTAGGCGTGTGAATCCGTATACTTCTGCTTATAGGCAGATGCACCAGGTGGAACTAGCTGAGGAACACCGGGCTCGCATTGAAAACCGGCAAATGTGTCAGGTTCAGATGCTCATCCGGCAAAATCATTGTAGAGATCTTCGCCGATATAATGCCCCAAGTGTAAGTGAAGTTGCGGGCCATTTTTGTTGATCAAGATGGCCATGTACCTTCTAACAGAGATATTGCTGTTTTTCCGCATGATTGTGGTTTAGTGCGTATTTCTCCACTTAATTCCTAACTGTGACCCAATGACATACCCTCTTTTATTTCCTGCCGGTGATCCTGGTTGGGCAATAGGAATCTTACATGAAGAAAACATGCGCACAAGCACTAGAAACCATGTTACCATGCTTCAGTTCTATAGTTATAGGTTGGCCATCAGACCTGGCTTTTCGCCCATTCACTATGGCAGGAGACTATTTCAGCAATATGTTGTTGATGCCTATGTTAAAAACAGAGGGCAATCGCCTGAACTATATTCGCCAAAATCAGTCCCTGCTTAGGGTGGAGTTATATCAAGGTCTGATGGATTATATCCATGAGCAGGAACATTCTCGGGGTGTGCGAATAGGCCGTATTTTTATTCTTCCATCTTCCTTTCCTGGGAGTTCCCGGGCCATGCAACAAAACTATCAGGATGCAATGGCCATTGTTAGAAAGTTTGGAAGACCTGACCTATTCGTGACATTTACCTGTAACCCACGTTGGACTGACATTGTTGAAAATCTTCTTCCTAACCAGAATCCTTCTGATAGACCGGATCTGGTGGCTAGAGTTTTCAATCTCAAGTTACAACAATTACTGCACGAGATTGTTAGTCAGCATGTATTGGGAGTGGTCATTGCTCGGGTGCATGTTGTTGAGTTCCAAAAACGCGGTTTACCGCATGCCCACATGCTGTTTATGCTTAGAGAAGAAGACAAGCCTAGAGACAGGGATGCCATTGACAGATTGGTTTGTGCAGAAATTCCTAGCCCTACTATGCAGGTTCAGCTGTATGACATGGTTCGTAAACATATGATCCATGGTCCTTGTGGAAACTTCAATCTTCACTCACCATGCATGTCTGATGGCAAGTGTACTAAAGACTTCCCTAAATCATTCCTGCAGCTGACTGAGGCTAACAATAATGGCTATCCTCGGTACAGACGTCGAGATGACGGCCAGACATTAGTTGTGGGCACTCACGAGGTGGATAACCGCTGGGTTGTTCCCTATAACCCCTATCTGCTGGTTAGGTTCAATGCTCACATTAATGTGGAGGTCTGTGCCTCTGTGAAAAGTGTCAAATATCTTTTCAAGTATGTATATAAGGGACACGACAGGGCTGAGGTGGAAGTGTCTGTTGGAGAATTAGATATGGAAAGCAGGGCACATGATGAAATCAAAAACTTTCTTGACGCTCGGTATGTAAGTGCTCCTGAGGCAATGTGGCGAATGTTTGAATATCGCTTGCATGCTCACTCGCATACCATATGTCGCTTAGCTGTTCATCTACCTAATTTTCAATCTGTCTATTTTTGTTGAAGGTAGTGAAGAACAGGCTCTTGAAAATGCCTCACGCAGACGCACAACTCTGACTGCCTGGTTTCAGCTCAATTGTGTTAATGTATCCGCAAGATCACTTTTATATGGAGACATACCTTCCGCTTATGTTTTCAGGCAGAATCAATGGAGTGCTAGAGTTCGGGGTGGGGCTTTGTGCATTGGACGTATGTGTTCAGTGAATCCTAAAGATTCTGAGCGTTACCACCTCCGGCTTCTACTATTACATGTTGCAGGTGCTCAGAGATTTGAAGATTTGCGAACTGTGGATGATATTGTTTGCTCCACTTTTAAAGAGGCTGCCCAGCGCCGTGGATTATTGGCTGATGATTCTGAATGGGATGCATGCTTAGCTGAGGCGGCTTTGTTCCAAATGCCTTGTCAACTGCGGCAGCTCTTTGCGACAATTCTCATCTACAATAATCCTACCGACCCTGTATCACTGTGGACCAAATACAAGGGGTATCTTAGTGAGGACTTTTCTCGTGCAACATCTGACGCAGCTGCTGAACAGATGACTCTCAGAGAGCTTGAATTCCAGCTGAGAGAAAATCGCCTCAGTTGCCACCATTATGGACTTCCTGCACCCCTAACCCCACTTCTTGATTCAGGAGAGGATCACCTTGATGTTAATGCAGAGCTGCAAATTGGGACAGAAATGTATAGGTCCCTTACACCAGATCAAAAGTCAATTGTTGACACAATTGTTGATTCCCTCAATGTAAATCCACGTTGCTTTTTTATTGATGGGCCTGGTGGTACGGGCAAGACTTATGTTTATAACACCCTAATTCATTGTGTTAGAGCCGTTGGAAAAATTGTCATTCCGCTGGCCTCCACTGGAATAGCGGCTACCCTTTTGTCAGGTGGCCAGACTGTCCATTCCAGGTTTAAGCTGCCGATTCCCTTGCTTGAGAATTCTGTAGCTGCGATCTCGGCCAATAGTTCTGAGGCTGAGCTTATTCGTAGATCATCCTTAATTATTTGGGATGAGGCTCCTATGGCCCACTACTGAGCACTTGAAATTGTGGATCGTCTCCTAAAGGACATTATGCATTGTGACCTTGCTTTTGGCGGAAAGGTTGTTGTTCTTGGAGGTGACTTTCGCCAAGTGCTACCTGTGGTACCTCGAGCTTCAAGAGCTGAAATTGTTGCTGCTTGCATTAAGCAAAGCAAGCTATGGCCATTGTTTGTGATCTTGCGCCTTACTCAGAATATGCGAGCAGGTATTGATGCACAGAGCTTCTCTCAATGGTTACTTAAAGTTGGTGATGGTGATCTACCTACAGACCAACAGGGCCTCATTTCTCTTCCAGAAAGCTGTATCTTTCATGGGGTTGACCTGGTGCAGGAAATATTTGGTTCTTCCTATGGTGATATTACCGCCCTTAGCCAGTCTGTGATTTTAACGCCAAAAAACACAGATTCATTAGAGATTAATGAAAAAGTTTTGGATCGCTTACCAAACAGGAGTCAGTGTTTTCTCAGTGTTGACAGTGTCGAGTGTGAGAATGTGGAGGAACAAAATAACTACCCTACTGAATTCCTTAATAGCCTTACTCCCACAGGAATGCCTCCACACCGGTTAAACCTTAAGATTGGTGCTATTGTTATGCTCCTTAGAAATTTGAATCCTAAGCAGGGTCTCTGCAATGGCACACGTATGGTTATCCAGCGCATGCGCTCTCATGTCCTAGAAGCACAAATACTGACAGGGACCAAAGTTGGACAAACTGTATTGGTGCCAAAAATATCTTTGGCTCCTTCAGATACCAACCTTCCCTTCATTCTGAAGAGGCGTCAGTTTCCACTAAGGTTGGCTTTTGCCATGACTATTAATAAGGCTCAAGGCCAAACCTTTGCTAGAGTGGGTCTCTTGCTACATGAGCCCGTGTTTACTCATGGACAGCTCTATGTGGCTTTTTCACGTGTGCGAACTTTGAATAGCATACAGGTAAAGTTGAACCCACGTATTTATAAAACTAGAAATATAGTTTTTAATGAGGTCCTTTAAATGAATTTTTCCTTTTTATGTTGTCTTATCTGCTATATAGTTGTGTTGTATTCAATTTTATTTTCAGATTTGTTTTCTTTTAATTTTTTTTTTTCATTTCAAATAAATGAATGTATGCCTTTTATGTTGTCTAATTTGGTTTATTGTTGTGTTGTATTTAATTTTCTTTAAGATTTATTTTCTTTTACTTTTTGTTTCATTTCCAAAAAATTTGTTTAAAGTTTCACCAATGCCTATAAACAAAAGGTATTAAGACCAAATCCAAATAAATAAATAGTGTGTGACGTTTCGGTAACAGCGTTGTTACCATCTTCAGACAAAAGTACTATGGCCTACGGCCATACCACGTTGAAAACACCGGTTCTCGTCCGATCACCGAAGTAAGCAACGTCGGGCTCGGGTCAGTACTTGGGAGGGTGACCACCTGGGAACACCGGGTGCTGTAGGCTCCTTTTTTCCATTCAGTACTTTTGTCTGAAGATGGTAACAACGCTGTTACCGAAACGTCACACACTATTTATTTATTTGGATATTTATTTCAAATAAATGAATGTATGCCTTTATGTTGTCTAATTTGGTATATTGTTGTGTTGTATTTAATTTTCTTTTAAGATTTGTTTTCTTTTACTTTTTGTTTCATTTCCAAAAAATTTGTTTAAAGTTTCACCAATGCCTATAAACAAAAGGTAATAAGACCAAATCCAAATAAATAAATAGTGTGTGACGTTTCGGTAACAGCTTTGTTACCATCTTCAGACAAAAGTACTATGGCCTACGGCCATACCACGTTGAAAACACCGGTTCTCGTCCGATCACCGAAGTTAAGCAACGTCGGGCTCGGTCAGTACTTGGGAGGGTGACCACCTGGGAACACCGGGTGCTGTAGGCTCCTTTTTTCCATTCAGTACTTTTGTCTGAAGATGGTAACAACGCTGTTACCGAAACGTCACACACTATTTATATATTTGGATTTGGTCTTATTACCTTTTGTTTATAATCTACAATCCAAATTGTGCCTCATCAACCAATGCCTATAGTTTCTCACACCTCCCATGCTTACCCCTCTGTAACTGGCCTGTGGTGCAGTGGACATTGTTGGGAGGTACAGTAAACTCTCTACACGATTGTATCAAGTCTTGTTCTGGTAGACTTGATGCTGTAACCAGGAGGGACACTCCCTCTTTAAAAATCCTGAGTTCAACTGACCCAGTTGATGGACCTCAGCAATGGTTCCACTCCAGGGATACGGAGGAGCTGCGTCTGTGCTCATGTTAGAGTCAGAAACAAAGGCTTCCATATTTGGAATGGCCTCAAATCACAGGCAAAGTCAGACTTTCACCAAAGTGTGCCTGGATCATGGTGCCATGATCAACGAAAGCTGCACCCCTATTCCCCATTCCATGAGATCATGGAATTCGTGTAATCTTTACACAAGGGGATAAGAAACATCAACAACATAGTTTCTCACCTGAAAGGATTTTTTTGTATTAGTTGTTCACTAATAAAATATTTATAATTAAGTATTTTGATTTTTGGTCTTTATTTACCTATTTTCCCCAGTGCTCTATACATTGATTCAGGATCTATGCAATGTCTCACATATGGTTATCTAGCGCTTCACATGTTTTTAGGCTAAACCCGGGGCGTTGCTGGGTCACTCGGCTAGAAATAATGGCTGTATTTGCTATATAGTTGTGTTGTATTGAATTTTCTTTTAATATTTGTTTTCTTTTTTTTTTTTTCAATATAATTTTTTAAAGTTTTCACCAATGCCTATAGTTTCTCACCTGAAAGCAATTTTTTGTATTATTTGTTCATTCATAAAATATTTATTATTATTTTGACTTTTGGTCGGTGGAAGGCTGGGTAAACCGTTTGGTTTTCGACCACTAGGACCCGGGTTCGATTCCCGCATTGGGCACTTTTTTCTGTTTAAAAAAAAAAATGCTCCAATGGCCCCCGATTCTTGCAAAAGTCCAACCCCACCAGCGAGTGCAAGTAACCGAACGGGGCTCTGGCATTTGTAAGTGCAAAGTCAAACTGCTTTTCACATGTGTAGACATGTGGTGCGCTTACAGTAAAAGCAGTCGCTAACTACCCACCATGATTATCATGGCCTGTACCACGTGTACTAGGGATAAGCAAAAAAAAAAAAACCTATTTTCCCCAGTGCTCTATACATTGATTTAGGATCTTTGCAATGGCACACATATGGTTATCCTGCCCATTCACAGGCCTTTAGGGTAAACCTGGGGCTTTGGCCAGGTCACTCGGCTAGAAATGCAGTTTTTAGTGAGGTCCATTAAATGAATTTATCCCTTTTATGTTATCTTATTTTCTATATTGAAAAGTTAATAAATATGAAAAAAAAATTAAAAATGTTTAAGAATATTATTAAAAAAGAATCATAAAGATATTTTAAAGGAGTCCTTTAGGGATGTCTGTTTTTGCACTTATGATTCCAGAGTTAATTGGTCCAGTGGGCCGTATGAAAATCGAGTTGTTCATATAATAACATGTTTAAAAAATGATATTTTCTTTTAATGTAATCTATATAGCTTGAAATAAATAAAAATAATGGCTGCTTGAACTCGGTCGCATGTGACATTTTACAGGTACATTGGGACAGCTGACATTCCCCCCCAACCCCAACCCACTGATAAATAGGCAAGAAGGTATGGGAAAAGATCCCAGTAGACGCGAATTCACGTTGGCAGCCTACAATTTTATGTTAATTTTTAGAAATCAGGGACATGAATTCGCATCCTTTAGGCTTGACACCCTATAAGTGAGGATATGAATTTGCATTATATGGGTTCAAAATGTTTCGTTGCTCGCATCTATAATACCTTTTTTTTAGTAAAGTTGTAAGTAAACATCAATCGTCGAAATTTGCATTTTAAAATGGTTGAATTATCAGAAGTGGTGAATAATTAATATTGTCGAATTACCGTTTGTTATTTGATAGGCCAGAGATTGGGAAATCAAATCAAGGTCGAATTATCGCAAGGGGTCGAATTATCGGTATTGTCGAATTACTGTTTGTAATTTCATAGGTTCTGGATATCAAAACATGGTCGAATTAACGAATTTATACTTAGAAAGTATTTTTACTTATCCTTACTTGAAATGCTGCTTCTAGGAAATCTGAATATACCCATTGCGATTTTTAAGCCACCATCTATACTTTTAAAGTCTCTGCAGGCCCTTTGGGTAAACCCTGGGCGTTGCCCGGGTCACTCGGCTAGTAATATATAAAAATGATTAATTTTAAAAAGAATCATACGCGTCAAAAATAGTTCAAATATCTTATGACAGATGGCGCGCTAATACATCATATTAAAAATGGGTTTTAAAAATACCTTCACTTGCAATTTGCGAAAGAGCAATGCTCGAAGCATTTTATATAATTATCATTATACAGTAATCCCTCGTTATCACGAACTCGGATTATACGAACTCTCGGTTTGCGCGAACCGCTTCTTTTCCCCCGTTAAATTTCAATGCTTTCCAAAGAGAATTTTCCGGTTAAGACGAAATATTCGGTTATGACGAAATACGAATTGAATTTAGCCCCCAGCAGAACTAATCAATCGGTTAAAACGAATTCTAATATGTTTTTAAAGGCGAGTAATAAGTAAAACAATAAACTATTAAAACAACAAAAACGCCGTTGATATCAAGTATTGGCCCTCTTTGTCTTTTGTGTAAACATTCGTCCTTTGTTTGTTATGATGACTCATTTTCTATGAAACCATCCCCTTGGGGTCGTTCCATGTACTCAATCAGTGGAAAATTTCGACTCTATTGTGCCAGTATTGCTGTTTTTCTCGACTGATAAATGTAGAGGCCATGGTGACCCCTGCCAGCCAGCAGCCAAGGAGCGCACGCTTTCACGGAATTTCACAGAATATTATATTATTCTTATTTTTATACAAAACATATATTTAAAAAAATTAAATATAATATAAATAATAAAAATATATTCTGTGAATAATAATCTGTGTAAATCGAGCTCTCGGAAGAAAAAGGACTTATTTCTATTTGTTATATCTTTTTTATAACCGACTAATTGATTGTATTATAAAATAATGCGCTTGAAATAAAAATTATTAAATTCTAAATAATCGAAGTGTGAATTGTTTGATCTTCCATAAAAAAAACCTACATAAACATGTCATCTAAACCGCGAAAAAAAGCGCCATTGATCTTGCCTTAAAAAGGAAAATTTTGGACGAAGTTGCACGTGGAGTGTTATCTAAGTCGCAAATTGCCGAAAATTTTCAAATTGCTAAATCCACATTATCAACCATTCTAAAAAACAAAGAAAGAATAGATGCGGCTGTTACCTCAGGGTCTTCGAGCTCTTCAAAACGACTTCGAAAAGCATCCCATCAAGACGTGGAAGATGAGCTTTTAAAATGGTTTAAAAAAGTAGACAAAATAATATTCCTGTATCCGGCGCACTTGTCAAAGAAAAGGCTAAAGAAATAAGTGTCTCATTGGGTGTGGAAAAAACAGCTGATTCGTTTTCACTTCCAGAAACAATGCTTAATGAGCCTGAAGAATGGACCAAACTCCTTTCAGCTACAAACCCAGCTGAGACTTTGACTTTCCTGGAGTATGTTGCCCTGGATGAAGGGTTGGAAATTTGCGGTTCACCCGAATTAGAAGAAAAGAAGAAAGAAGAAACAGAAGACGATGAGGTGAAAGAAGAGATAATGATGCCTACTAGAGGGGAAGTAATCGCGGACCTCGAAACCCTCCAGAAGCTGTCCAAAACCTCTGCGGATATTGATGTTCATTTTGAAGGTGACCTGGATAAAATAAGAAGGGAGTGTCTGAAACAGTGCCCAATCAAATACCATCAAAAAACTATAACAGACTTTCTGAAGCCTGCAGAGAAAACCCAGATATAGGATACTCTATGCATACTGCATATGCTGCATACACATAAACATTGTATGTACCAAGTATATTATGTAAGTTGTTTCTTTTGTTGTTCTTTTTTATTTGTGTTTTAAAATAAACTTATATTCTCATGTTATTGCCTTACATTGTGATTATATTATCCATATTGCCTTTTAAAATAAAATACTTTATGTATATACATAATTGTTGTTCCTTAAAATTATAAAATATTTTCATTAATATTGTTTTCAAATAAATCTATTCGTTATTCCTCAGAAATGTAGTTTTCTTACTCATCAGTAGTACATAAGTACAACCCCCGGATACCACGAATTAAATTCGTCTAATACGAATTCGGTTTATACGAATTCGGTATATATTCTTTTAAGACGAAAAGGGTATTTCGTTCTCCCGTTGAGTTCGTCTTAACGAGGGATTACTGTATGTATTTCTACTGTCTTCAAAGCTTATGTCCATAGTTCATTTAAAATACCCTTTCAAAGAGTCTAGCTTCAGTAGAAATGTTGATTAATAAATGCGCTTTTCAAAAAGTGTTCCACAATATCTTGTTTGTTTATACCTTGTCTCGCTTGGGTACTTCCTCGAATGTGCATTATTATACTTTGAGAATGAGTGTATCGATTGAAATTATAAAATCTATTTGCTTGATAAAGAAGATTGTACTAATTAATTAATTGTAAATGTATTGTTCTTTTCATTTTGCTCTTCCGAACAATACACTTCACCTTACATTAAATGCGCTCAGTAAAATAATTAGCTTACTTAATTGCTTTACATCGAAATACTAGCAGAAATGTATTCAATATTTATGACGTTTTAAAAATATAGGTCGATTATAATTATATGAAAATATCTCCCTTTATATCTCCAATAATTTTACTCTTATGGATATTTATACGACTAATTCAAAGTATAAACGCATTATTGTATATTTTGATCTATTTAAATATATATTAAATAATATAAATGAGATCTCGCAATGAGAAACAGGCGCTTGTATAGAAATATATAGATAAATAGAGAGGAGACAAAAAATGATACATCAACGTCTCTGAAATAAATTTATTTTAATGGTGTAAACCGCTGAGCTTTCCTGGCTCTGGTGTTTCCTCTTGGACTCGATACAATTTATGAATAAAATTTAGCACCTAAAACACCAAAGCATGAAAGCGAGATAGAAAATCTAATTCTAAAAGATAATAAAAATTTTAACAAAATCATATCGTTAGAAGCAAACATTAATTAACATATTAACAACATAGATAAATTTAAAATAATTTTTAAATTATATATTGCAAAGTACACATGAGTACAAAATCCTAAATGTTACCATATATTGGCCAGAAGACAACTCGATGGCTTCAGTATGTGCCTCAAATATCAAATAGAAATTTCACACAATTTCAATATATACTAAAATCATTTATTAGCATTGCACAGGGGCTATTTGAATATACTAAGCGATAACAACGCTATGTCATTATGTCACTAAAAGTGATGTGTAAGCTGTACGAAAATTGAGACCTATTGTATATCAACAGAAAATACTTTATCATCGCGTTTCTTTATTTTTAGCTTTTTAAAAATCTTATATCGTGATTTTGAATATATTCAGGTACAAATGGACAGAAATACCATGGTCGCCGAGCTGATAGTCTATGCTGCTGACGTCATTGAACGGTTCGTGGACACAATTTATTTTACTTGAAAACGACCCCAATTCTTGCCTCGGGGCTCTTGACATCGCTGTATGATTCATTAAGACCATGAGGAAGACATATCGATCTTCTCGGCTCTTAGTGATAGCGAGCAGCAGAGACCTAATACGTCGTTTCCTATGACCGTCCTGAACTCATTGACCTCCGTCAATGAAGTCAGATTGAATTGATTGCAAAATATATCCTTTATTGTTTTTTAATTACTTTTATCTTTAAGGGTATTTTACGTGTGATGTAAAAATAATTTATCCATTCAAAATAAAATTGTCCTGTACTATCATAATTGCTTTTTATATCCTATTTATATTGCTATCAAGTGTGTATTATTTATACTTTTCTCTTTATATATTTGTTTATTTATTGTTAAATATATTTTAATATTCCGCTCATTTTTACGGTAACACTTTAATCTTTCTAATTATTTTCCCTCTTTAGATGTGTGTGTGAGATATTGATTTTAAAGAGATCCTGACCAACGAGTGACAAATTTCTCACACGTCGTCTATAAGTTCCCTCATCCATCATATTTTCATTTTTACATTTTCACCCCGTATATATTCATTTTAAAATCATTTTGTTATCATATTTATCCTTTTCTAAAAATTTCTATAGTTTCCAATTATTTTTTCAAACAGGGAAATACTGTAATATGGAAATCTGACCTATCTTTAATTGTTGTGAATACATTTTAGGACTATGTACTTATCGTGCGTATATCTGGAGCCAACAAGAAATAAGAGAGAGACTGAGACATCTGCTGACAGGAAAGGAAATTTGACTTTAGTTGAGATAAAAAGTTGGGGTGATTCCCATCCTATCTCTACAAGTGTCTGTTATTGCCTTAGACTTTCATCTAATTGGTCTATACTCATACTTACCACTACATACACTGTGGTACCAGAACATCTCTACACGACTGACGAAAACTACAAATATTCTGTACTACCCGCGTCACACCATATATACACTCATGGCCAAAACTTAAGAAAATGGAAAGTCTTTGATTACACCGGTCGTCTACTATAATTTTTTTTCAAGGAGACGGAGGCAATTTTTTTCACACTTTGTTATCTCGTGTGCCTTCAATAAAGGTTACTGTGTATCAAATAGCTTTCTGAGTTATTGACTTAATCCCGATATACATACTAAAAGGTACAACCTCCTTAAATTGTTTCCATGAGTGTAGAATGCAGAGGGTCATCTATTGGCTTGTTTCATAATATTTTGCCAACCCATTTTCTTTATAAATCAAGAGAAGCCAACCACGAACGCATTTCGGACTGTTGGCCCTCTTCAGCGTGGTACCTCTGTACCGCTGTACCTCTACGACCAATAAGTTGTCCAAGAGGCCTATTGAGAAATCAACAAATGGGTAGTTAAGGCCAAATTCGCGTATTTACGCTAAATATGTGGGAAAAAATGATTAAACAATTGTAAAAGGTCAGGTGTGTTGATATTGAAAATAAAAGAGGCATATCCTGACGGCTCATAATTTTTTATTTTTAAAATCAACATCTGACCTTAATTTTTATATACCTCTTCGCATGTTTAGCGTGATTACGCAAATTTGGCCTTAACTTACCCTTTCTTGATTTCTCAGGAAGCCTCTTGGGCCATATTTTCGGTCATTGAGGTATATCCTACATCAGCTGGCGAGGGCCAACAGCCCGAAGCTTTTCTTGGTTTATTAAAAAAGAGAAAATTGATGGAAACCCTGGGAAGAATATAAGAGCTATAGCCAAGAAATTGGACGTTGGCTCTTTGACATTTGTCAGAGCTCCCCACGAGAACCTTGGTCTCAAGCCCTATGTCCTTCGGAAAAAGACCAGTTGCTGACTAAGAATACGAAGAATAACAGAAAGAAAATGCTGTCGCGCTCCTCAACATTTTGAAATATGACTCTCAGGGCATGCTGAGGTTTTTCTCTGATGAATATAACTTTGACGTGGACCAAAAGAAAAATCCCAGGAAAGATCGCTGGATCTGAAAAGACCCCTCAGAGGTACCTGTCGTGATACACAACAAATATCCAGCCTCCTTAATGGTTCATGGCGTTATCATCAGTAAAGGTGATGTCATGCCCCCCATTTCTTTAAGTAGGTCCTCTGGATGAACGCTGACACCTACATCAATGTCCTTGAGACCGTCGGGAGCCTTGGTTAGCCATGGTGGCCGCTGAAAGGAAGTATTTCTTTCAACAGGACTCAGCTACAGCCCAAAAGGCAAAAAATGCACAATCGTGGCTGGCACTCAACGTTTCCAGTCACTGTAGTTATGATATTTAGCCTCCTAACTCTCATGACTAAATTCCCTCGACTACTATGTATGAAGCGTTGTTGAGGGAGATGTCAACTAATTCGCAAGACTGAAATCTCTCGACCACTCTGTATGGAGAGCTGTTGAGACATATGCCATCAAATCTCCCCACAACACCAACCAGTATGTAAATGATGCGGTCCTCGCCGCCAAAGCCTGTTCCGCACCGCCTCGAATCTGTCAAAGTAGAAAATCGAGACTACATTGATAATTTAAAACAATATCATTTCAATATTACTGTGCCAATTTTCAAGCCATTTTATTTACTTTCACTTTCAAAATATGTAGTTATTATGTTTTGATATCACTTCTACACCCTGTATAATAGTATTTTGCCTAAAAATACATTTACACACATTAATCAACAAACTCTATATAAATTTATTCTTAGTGTTAGAAATAGGTTAATTGCGCGCGCCATATGTATAACAAAATGAAAAGTCATTTTATAATATTATATCCTATTATTACATAATGGAATTATCTCAAATAATGGAATAATTTCAGAAAAATATTAGAAATTATATTAAGCTCTCTGTATGTGTACTCTGTGGGCTTGACTAAGAGCGAGGTGTGTTTCAGACCACAATATTCCAGATAAACACCCCGAGGCTCTAAAGTTGAAATTACTTTATTTTCAGTCGTATATATAGTTTCACCTGTCGTTTCACTTGTCTCGTTTAATTTGCTTATGATGTTCTGCTGCAAGCACACGCATCCAGGTTAATTATCATCATAAAGACACACACAACATGATTGCATCTATAAATAATCTAAATATGAGGCAAAATAGTGCTCTACCTGTGTTTCAAAATATAAACTACATTCTGAATATAGAGCAATTTAATAAGATTTTTTATTAATCCAATATTTCGATGGACCAATCGTCTCGTAAGAGATGGATGATTGGTCCATCGAAATATTGGATTAATAAAAAATCTTATTAAATAAAAAATAAGCCTTTTTTTAAAATAAACTACATTATTGGTCATTAAAATTCCCACACCAAGTAGACGACGCGCTAAAAACATGAAATTTACACGATTAGATGTAGATTCTGTGATATGAAAATAAAAATATTTTCAACGCGCATTTTGCAAAATTAAAAGGCGCCTATATGTATTGAAAAGTAGAGATCACAATTCGAATTTCTCATACAGAAATTGCATTTGAAAAATTGTCATGATGCCTAATAAAAATGTTTACCAACAAGTTCTTGAATTTGATAGAAGTAGAATTGTAGCCTACAAGGATTGCGGTTTATCCTACTACAATATTGATGCTCGCACTGTGCAAGATTGCAACAAATATCAGAGGCACAAAATATATTTTCATTATAGGGATATTGAAGCTTGATCTTCTCATTATGCAATGGAAAATTTTAGCGGCGTGATAGTAGTTAGACTTTTTAGGTTGACACATTTTTTATGTTTAATTATACTTATAATTTTCGCCTTCACATTATAGTGGTGTCTATACGTTTTATTATTTAGCTCTCTCTCTCTCTTATATATAAGATAAAACTTTGATAAGGCTTAGAACTTGCTGGCGTTCTAGACCCGTTCGTAGAGCGCTAGAGCTATTCTAGTGATCATCAAATATATTAAACCCATTTACGAGATGAATTGCCGCACTACAAGAAATATATTCAGATTACAAAATGCAAAAGTTCTAGCGGTCTGGTAGATATAACTTACAAAGGCAATGGAAGGTTTTTTTTTGCTGATTTTCTGGGTCCCGTCCTAATATTTTTCATTTTCCATTTGCTGGTTGTAAGAACATTTATTCCATAAATATAATAAAGCGCTTAAAATTACCAAAATAACATAAAATAGTATAATAAAAATAGCAATATTGAATATAAAAAATAGCAAACTTAAGCAATATGGTGGTACGTAACATCCTATGACTTCGCGCGCTGAGCGTGTGTAGAACGCTTTAAAACACCTTAAAACTATTTATATGTTATTATTAAATGTGTAAAAAAACTAATAATTTTTATTTGACCAATCTGCGGCCGAATTTCAGAACGCCTAAATGTTTTTCACGATATAAAAATTGCATAGACTCAATAGAAGATGAAGAGCTATACGGGCGTCTAAACTCGTACCGAAACTCTAAAAACTAAACGCAAATTGCAAATTTTATACAGGAATATCCACGAATAGGGTTAAAAGACATAACAGGAATATCAAACTTCTTAGTTGGAAGGATATTTCAAGATTTGCAATTAGGGAAGACGCCTTTATTATTTGTCCCTTAAATTCTCCCAGTACATAATAAAACCGCGGCGATGTATCAAAAGTATGCTTCAAATTGTTGAACAGGAACCTAATTGAATGGAATAAAATCATAACTGGAGACGAGACGTGGGTTTACGGGGAGGACCACGAAATGAAACGTCAATCCATGGAATGGAAAGGAAAATATCAAAGAAATCTCGACTTTCAAAACGAAAATAATATTCTAATTGATTACATTCTTTGATATAAAGAGAATTGCGCTCTACGGATACCTTAAAGTAAGGCAAATAATAAATAAGAATATAAATCAATTTATACATTCTGTGTGACATTAACTTGAATAGCTTCGCATAAAAGGAAACTATTTATGGATTTCTTAAAAAAATAGATTATTCAACATTGTCACACACCATGCTGAACTTTATGTCTTAAACGGTACCTCAATACTACAGAGATCGCCTTTTTCTCTCCAGACTTAACGCTGATTTTTTTTATATATATACAAAAATCATAAACTTTTAAAAAGAGGAATATTTGTCAGTATTAATGACATAAATGACCTGAAAACGGAATAGAAAATGTATCGAAGAATACCTCAAAATATTACTCTTAAAATGTTTTCAAATCATGGAAGAATCGACGGAAACTAATTAAAGTTGCGGGAGGGAGTATTTTGAAAATACTATTTCATTGGACATACCGTTTTTTACCCAGTCTACGATTTTTTTCGGACATACCTATATATACATATATATATATTGAATATATTTTGTCCATTATTTTTAGATGGTGTGGTGTGAATTTTGTCATTTACACTCATGGACAAAACCTAAGGAATGTGTACTTTTTAGCATGTATATTTGACTTCAGACAAACCTCTGAAAGATATTTGATACACAGTCACATTTATTGAAGACACACGATAACCAAGTGTGAACAAAATTGTCTCTTCTCCTTCAAAAAAAAAAAAAAACCGGCGGCATCAAAGATTTTCTCTTCTGATTACCTTATATGGGATATTCTGTTTTTTTTATATATATATATAATTTAAATGTTTATATTTAAATAAAACAACACACAAAATAACATAAGTTATATATAAAAATATTACTTTTCTCATTACAGATTTAAAGTTTAGTTTCAATATAAATTACACATAAACACACACTACACTATGAGAGAATTCAATATAGATAATTGGATATATAACACTATAACTATTACAAAATGCACATACAATACAAATATACGCATAATATGTAAATAATATAATCTAAATTCGAAACTATTCTAAAGGCGCAAGATTCTTTTTTTTTTTAATTAAACAATTTCTACTGCCCTTACTGCAATGGAAAAATTATTGGGAGGGCCTGGCTCATCAGTGGTGAACCCTCTCAGCGGTCTCGCCAGTTTAATCTACCATACCGCTGTTATATTGCATTTTTGGAACTTCATTTTATAGTGATACTGATGCTTTTTAGTGATACTGATGCTAGACTCTTCGAATGGGTATTTTAGGTGAACTATGGACATAAGCATTTAGGACAGCAGAATTATATATAATTATAAATATATAATATGCTTCGAGCAATCGCTCTTCCGCAAATATCAAATTGTGTCTTTTATTAGAACATTTATAATATGATACACAATTTGATATTTGCGGAAGAGCGATTGCTCGAAGCATATTATATATTTATAATTATATATAATTCTGCTGTCCTAAAAGCTTATGTCCATAGTTCACCTAAAATACCCATTCGAAGAGTCTAGCATAAGTATCACTATAAAAGGAAGTTCCAAAAATGCAATATAACAGCGGTATGGTAGATTAAACTGGCGAAACCGCTGAGAGGGTTCACCACTGATAAGCCAGGCCCTCCCAATAATTTTTCCATCTCTGTAAGGGCAGAAGAAATTGTTTAATTAAAAAAAAGAATCTTGCGCCTTTAGAATGGTTTAAAATTTTGATAACAGATAGCGCGCTAGTGCATCATATTATATAATCTAAAAATTCAAATATTCCTATATTTTAAAATATATATATTTTATTTTATTCATTGATAATTTTACTTTTGTTATCACCGTTTTTAGAATGACTTTCAGTTTTGTTGTAAATATGCGTAGTTAACATATCTATATTTTTGAATCACTAATATAGGATTAACTTTATAAATTATATATAATGTGAAAATAACTAATGTGTAATATTTCCTCAAGTAATTGAAATAAAAGCTACTTGACGGTAAATAATTATCTTTTTCATATCACGACTGCACCTTCAACCCTTTATCTTTTCGATCCATTGTCTTATCAATCCTTTCTCTAACAACAAAAAAATTATTCATAACATGTATACAGTGAGAGAATAAGATACCTATATAGTATAAGCGCAATGTACATATGCTTCAGGTAAAAGCAATAAGATCTCCACATAGATTGCTTTGAAGAAAATAATGAGTTTAGACATCTTTGAAATATTCGGTCGCATGTGCAACAGTATTAAGTTTTCTAGCGTTTATATATATATATGAGAAAACAATAGAAAAAATAAAAGATAAGTGGGTCAGGTGTTTATTTTAAAAATAAAGAAGGCATCTCCTGACCACGAGCACATGTGCTTTTTAGATGGCAGAGCGCCATCTAGTGGAGCAAGAATAAACTAAACGTTTATTTAGCTTGCTCCGTGATATTTGGCCCACCCAATTTATTGATAAATCAAGAAAAGCCATGATGGCTTTGGTCGCAATGGTTCAGCCTACTCCACGCTGACGAGCGCCAAAAGCGCGAAACGCGTTCGTGGATGGCTTTTCTTGATTTATCAAGAAATTGGGTTGGCCAAATATCAGGGAACAGGCTAAATCAATGTTTAGTTGATTTCTGTTCCACCAGATGGCGCTCTGCCTTCTGTAAAGCACATGTGCTCCTGGTCAGGATATGCCATTTTTAATATTGATTTCAACACCTGATCTTTTTATCTTTTATTTTATTTTTTCGTTTTTTAATATATATATATATATTTTTTTTTTTGAAAAAGAGCAATCCATAATTAATTCATTAGATAATAAAAGGCATATATTGGATTTAAAAATATATTTATTTTGCCAATATTTCGGCTGGCTGAACGCCAACCTTTATCGAGGCATTATATTTTTGTATACACAAACTCAGCGCCGCATAGTGTTATAATATCACAGTTGAAAACAATTAAAATACAGAGTAGGTGGGAGAAATTTGTGCATGAAAAAAATATTATAAAAAATGCAATCAAAAATGTAAAATATCTTAAAATATAAAAGGAAAAAAGTTCTATCTTATATTTAAAAAATTGTAAAAAGTACATAAAAATAATTCAATAATAACTCATAAAGAGATAAATGTAAAAATATATGTATCTATTAAAACATTTGAAAATAAATTTAAAATGATTTAAACAATAAACTGTAAGAACCTTATAAAAGGTTTTAAAAAATGTGGGTATTTAAAAAATTCATTTCAAAATTTAAGAGATCGATTTATAAATAAGTAAAAAATATTTTATAAAAATGCATTAAAATGGAAGTTAAAACAATTTAGGATGAATAAATTAGAAAATAAATTAAAAAATGGAAATTAAAAAGTTTAAAGTATATATATATATATATAAATATTAAAAATGGCATATCCTGACCAGGAGCACAAGTGCTTTACAGAAGGCAGAGCGCCATCTGTATATATATATATATATGAAAAAACAACAGAAAAAATAAAAGATAAGTGGGTCAGGTGTTGATATTAAAAATAAAAAAGGCATTTCCTGACCACGAGCACATGTGCTTTTTAGATGGCAGAGCGCCATCTAGTGGAGCAAAAATAAACTAAACGTTTATTTAGCTTGCTCCGTGATATTTGGCCAACCCAATTTCTTGATAAATCAAGAAAAGCCATTTACGAACGCGTTTCGCGCTGTTGGCGCTCGTCAGCGTGGAGAAGGCTGTAACCACTGCGACCAAAAAAGAATTTTGGTCCCAATGGCTTCCCGAGAAATCAGAAAATGGGTATTTAAGGCCAAATTTGCGTAAAGACGCTTAACACATGAAAATGTGGATGGCTTTTCTTGATAAATCAAGAAATTGGGTTGGCCAAATATCACGGAGCAAGCTAAATAAACGTTTAGTTTATTTTTGCTCTACTAGATGGCTCTCTGCCATCTAAAAAGCACATGTGCTCGTGGTCAGGAGATGCCTTTTTTATTTTTAATATCAACACCTGACCCACTCTATCTATTGTTTTTTCATGTGTTAAGCGTCTTTACGCAAATTTGGCCTTAAATACCCATTTTCTGATTTCTCGGGAAGCCATTGGGACCAAAAATCTTTTTCGGTCGCAGTGGTTACAGCCTTCTCCACGCTGACGAGCGCCAACAGCGCGAAGCGCGTTCGTGGATGGATTTTCATGAAAATCAAGAAATTGGGTTGGCCAAATATCACGGAGCAAACTAAATAAACGTTTAGTTAATTTTTCCTCCACTAGATGGCGCTCTGTCATTTAAAAAGCACATGTGCTCGTGGTCAGGAGATGCCTTTTTTATTTTTAATATCAACACCTGACCCACTTATCTTTTATTTTTTTCTATTGTTTTTTCATGTGTTAAGCGTCTTTACGCAAATTTGGCCTTAAATACCCATTTTCTGATTTCTCGGGAAGCCATTGGGACCAAAAATCTTTTTCGGTCGCAGTGGTTACAGCCTTCTCCACGCTGACGAGCGCTAACAGCGCGAAACGCGTTCGTGGATGGATTTTCTTGATAAATCAAGAAATTGGGTTGGCCAAATATCACGGAGCAAGCTAAATAAACGTTTAGTTTATTTTTGCTCCACTAGATGGCGCTCTGCCATCTAAAAAGCACATGTGCTTGTAGTCGTACTCTTCATTTTGACTATTTTAAACATTTTTATAATAAAAAAAAAAATATGTAATATTTTAAAAGTGTTTAAACAACTATAACTTTAAATTTTATTGCCATCTATCGTTAAAATTTACACAAATAAATTCACTGGCAATGCGTTTCTTTTAAATATCATCAAATATTATCTCTACAGACCTTACTGCAATGATATGATTTATTGAATGAGAGGGCTTGGCTCATCAGTAGTGAACCCTCTCAGCGGTTTCGCCAAATTAATCTCTAGACCGCTCTACTATTGTATTGGACTGGTTTTGTTATATTCCCTGCATTTTCTATGGAAGGCAGCTTAGGGGTGTTTAGTGAACTATGGACATAAGCTTATAGGTCTGTAGAGATAATATTTGATGATATTTAAAAGAAACGCATTGCCAGTAAATTTATTTGTGTAAAGTTTTAACGATAGATGGCAATAAAATTTAATTTACTTATATATATTGGTTATGAAAACATATTTTCCGGAAGAGCTTTGCTCGATGCAATACCTTGAAATTATATGTACGTACCTCTACAGACCTATAAGCTTATATCCATAGTTCACTAAACACCCCTAAGCTGCCTTCCATAGAAAATGCAGGGTATATAACAAAACCAGTCCAATACAATAGTAGAGCGGTCTAGAGATTAATTTGGCGAAACCGCTGAGAGGGTTCACTACTGATGAGCCAAGCCCTCTCATTCAATAAATCATATCATTGCAGTAAGGTCTGTAGAGATAATATTTGATGATATTTAAAAGAAACGCATTGCCAGTAAATTTATTTGTGTAAAGTTTTAACTATAATTTTATTAAATAATGAATATGTAAAATAATAATACTTCACGATGTTTTATTTTAAAATGAATAATAATTTGTATATTTTTGATAACTCTGTGACCTGAAAATATAGAAGTTATATAGATATACATAGTTAGTTCGTTGCTGGTAGATGTAAATATTAGCCATCCTTTTAATTTATCAGTTTGTATTTTAAATAAAAAATAATTAATTTTATTTAAAAAGGCTAAGGCTATTTCTTTAAAACATATACCACAATTGGTGAGCCGGAATTAAAAAGAACAATTAAATCAAGAAGAACAAACATTATTATTAAAAATTCAAGATGGCGACCGAAGAGAAGTTAACGAGCGGCGGCGGATCGGAACCCTACCATGAAGCCTGCAAGGTAAGCATTAAAATACCTCCATTTTGGACAGATAAACCTAAAATTTGGTTTTATCAAGTTGAAGCTCAATTTAACATAAATGCGATAACATCCGAAGAAACAAAGTTTAATTACTTAATTGCACAACTTAAGCCTAACGTTCGAAATTTAGAGAAAATTTCTTCACTTGAAAGACAAGTGTCTGAAATTAATTTATCGAGATCAAGGCCAACATCAAAGAATCAAGGCCACCGTTTTTCAAGATCGCGTAGCCAATCGCGTAGAAAGTATGATCCCAAAGGAAAATTTTGTTTTTACCACTTTCGCTTTGGAGTACATTGCATTCCAGAGAAATGCAAGCCTCCATGTAAATGGGTAAACAAGCATAATAATCAGGAAAACTCCATGCTGCAGTAGAAGACGCAGCACATTCTACAGCAGATAATTTAAATAGTTGCTGCAAATATCGTCTATTTATAAAAGATAAAAATTCTGGCCTACAATTTTTAATCGACAGTGGAGCTGATGTCAGCATTGTACCTCCTATTAAAAATGAAAAACGTAAAAGCGACTACAAGCTCTATGCTGCGAATGGTTCAGAAATTGAAACCTATGGTATCAAAATTTTAACCTTGAATCTAGGGTTACGCCGGGAATTTCAATGGACATTTGTGGTAGCCAAGGTGAACAAAGGCATCTTAGGAGCTGATTTTCTAAACAAATTTAACTTACTTATCGATATAAATAAAAGAAAATTAATTGACGGTATTACCAATTTAGCAATAAATGGAGTTATAACATCTATTACAGAAAATAATAATATAGTGACACTTTGCAATAATGTAAATTTTTCAAAATTATTATCTAATTACCCTAATATAACCAAACTTGCATTATTTCCGACTAAACCAGAACATCATGTAAAACATTTCATAATAACTGAAGGACCTCCTGTACACTCAAAAGCAAGACAGATTGATCCCAAGCGACTTGCGGTTGCTAAGCAGGAATTTAAATTTATGTTGGAAAATGATATAATACGACCATCAAAATCTCATTGAGCTAGTCCATTACATATGGTTGCCAAGAAAGATGGTTCTTTCCGATTATGTGGTGACTATAGACAACTTAATGCTAAAACTGTCACAGACAGATATCCTATACCACGCATTGAAGATTTTCATCATATTTTAAAAGACGCCAAGATATTTTCCAAAATTGATTTTCTGAAAGCCTATTTTCAGATACCAATCGAGGAAACAGATAAATGCAAAACAGCTGTGATTACACCATTTGGACTTTATGAATATAATGTAATGAATTTTGGCCTTAAAAATGCACCATCATCTTTCCAACGATTTATACATGAAGTTTTATGGGGCTTAGATTTTGTCTTTCCCTATTTAGATGATATATTAATTGCATCGGCTAGTGAGGTAGAACATTCAAGACATCTCGTTCTGGATGAATCATTCAACTTCCTGTTAGATTTCAAGACAAATAGACTATAACCTATTTAATAAGTAAATGTTGATGTACATCCAAGTAGCTGAGCAGCTGTAAATATAGGCAACTTTGTTACTGGGAGGAGAGTAATGTAGTCGTACTCTTCATTTTGACTATTTTAAACATTATAAAGGACTGCGGCGTATGATTATAAAACAACACTTAAAGTTTCACCGCATAAGTTTCTTTTCCGTGAAAAATCAATATTTATTTCAAAGAGAAATATTTACTATTTCTAACTTTTTTGGATGAAGTATGAAAGGGTGAAAATATGAAGAGTAATGGCGAACGGAAAAATAAAAGTGTCCAGGGGCGGGAATCGAACCCAGAACGTTCCGCTTACCGGGCAGATGCCATGTCCACTAGGCTACCCTGGACGTATTTTTCCGTTCGTAAATAATACTTAAAGTAACTTATAATACATTATAAAGGACTGCGGCGTATGATTATAAAACAACACTTAAAGTTTCACCGCATAAGTTTCTTTTCCGTGAAAAATCAATATTTATTTCAAAGAGAAATATTTACTATTTCTAACTTTTTTGGATGAAGTATGAAAGGGTGAAAATATGAAGAGTAATGGCGAACGGAAAAATAAAAGTGTCCAGGGGCGGGAATCGAACCCACAACGTTCCGCTTACCGAGCAGATGCCATGTCCACTAGGCTACCCTGGACGTATTTTTCCGTTCGT
The DNA here is from genome assembly GCA_030710605.1 of Cordylochernes scorpioides. Lineage (NCBI taxonomy): Eukaryota > Metazoa > Arthropoda > Arachnida > Pseudoscorpiones > Chernetidae > Cordylochernes > Cordylochernes scorpioides. The sequence goes on along the minus strand of CP092886.1, from coordinate 110,645,315 downwards.
AAATAATACTTAAAGTAATTTATAATACATTATAAAGGACTGAGGCGTATGATTATAAAACAACACTTAAAGTTTTACCGCATAAGTATCTTTTCCGTGAAAAATCAATATTTATTTCAAAGAGAAATATTTACTATTTCTAACTTTTTTTGGATGAAGTATGAAAGGGTGAAAATATGAAGAGTAATGGCGAACGGAAAAATAAAAGTGTCCAGGGGCGGGAATCGAACCCACAACGTGGGTATAAGTTACTTTAAGTATTATTTACGAACGGAAAAATACGTCCAGGGTAGCCTAGTGGACATGGAATCTGCCCGGTAAGCGGAACGTTGTGGGTTCGATTCCCGCCCCTGGACACTTTTATTTTTCCGTTCGCCATTACTCTTCATATTTTCACCCTTTCATACTTCATCCAAAAAAGTTAGAAATAGTAAATATTTCTCTTTGAAATAAATATTGTTTTTTCACGGAAAAGAAACTTATACGGTTAAACTTTAAGTGTTGTTTTATAATCATACGCCGCAGTCCTTTATAATGTATTATAAGTTACTTTAAGTATTATTTACGAACGGAAAAATACGTCCAGGGTAGCCTAGTGGACATGGCATCTGCCCGGTAAGCGGAACGTTGTGGGTTCGATTCCCGCCCCTGGACACTTTTATTTTTCCGTTCGCCATTACTCTTCATATTTTCACCCTTTCATACTTCATCCAAAAAAGTTAGAAATAGTAAATATTTCTCTTTGAAATAAATATTGATTTTTCACGGAAAAGAAACTTATGCGGTGAAACTTTAAGTGTTGTTTTATAATCATACGCCGCAGTCCTTTATAATGTATTATAAATTACTTTAAGTATTATTTACGAACGGAAAAATACGTCCAGGGTAGCCTAGTGGACATGGCATCTGCTCGGTAAGCGGAACGTTGTGGGTTCGATTCCCGCCCCTGGACACTTTTATTTTTCCGTTCGCCATTACTCTTCATATTTTCACCCTTTCATACTTCATCCAAAAAAGTTAGAAATAGTAAATATTTCTCTTTGAAATAAATATTGATTTTTCACGGAAAAGAAACTTATGCGGTGAAACTTTAAGTGTTGTTTTATAATCATACGCCGCAGTCCTTTATAATGTATTATAAGTTACTTTAAGTATTATTTACGAACGGATAAATACGTCCAGGGTAGCCTAGTGGACATGGCATCTGCCCGGTAAGCGGAACGTTGTGGGTTCGATTCCCGCCCCTGGAGACTTTTATTTTTACGTTCGCCATTACTCTTCATATTTTCACCCTTTCATACTTCATCCAAAAAGTTAGAAATAGTAAATATTTCTCTTTGAAATAAATATTGATTTTTCACGGAAAAGAAACTTATGCGGTGAAACTTTAAGTGTTGTTTTATTTTAAACATGTTTATAATTAAAAAATATGTAATATTTTAAAAGTGTTTAAACAACTATAATTTTATTAAATAATGAATATGTAAAATAATAATACTTCACGATGTTTTATTTTAAAATGAATAATAATTTGTATATTTTTGATAACTCTGTGACCTGAAAATATAGAAGTGATATGATACATAGTTAGTTCGTTGCTGGTAGATGTAAATATTAGACATCCTTTTAATTTATCAGTTTGTATTTTAAATAAAAAATAATTAATTTGATTTAAAAAGGCTAAGGCTATTTCTTTAAAACATCTACCACATGCTCGTGGTCAGGAGATGCCTTTTTTATTTTTAATATATATATATATATCTAGAGAGAGAGCGAGAATATATTATATTAAACCTTTTAAAATCAGAATCTTGTATAATTTTATTTTGTAGATATGATTATAAATATTGTTGTTAGGAATATCTTAAACCTTTTTAAAAGTTTGTTCCGACGACCCGCTGACGCCCTTCTCAAGGGGAAAATATTTTTATGTTAACTCCTTACCAATTTATGTAATTTCCATTTCATAAATTGTATCGTAGTAAGTAAAAAAAAATATTTCTGTGAGGGAAGGGCGAAAGCGGGTTGATAAACTTCTAAAAAAATAAGAAGAAAATTTGAGCCGTTTCGATAACTATAACTGTGAATTGTGAATTCTAAGGTTGATGAAATAAAGCCCCTATTATTGGGGATATGCTCTACGGATGTTTCAACAAAGCGATAGCGTTCAACGATAGGACCAATAGTAAGCTGCTTCTCCAAACGCCACACATACGTATTGGGATATTCTGCTGTGTTTCATGTGTTCAGTGTGACACTAACCTAGCATCGTGCGTCCTCCACACTCAGCATCATCTTGTACTGCAACCACACATCCGTTATACGCATATCATAACATAAATATGTGTAATATATTTTCAGTTTCTTCCAAGTGCTATACAGGATGTAGCATCTATTTGAGAACACACAATATAGAAGCCACACTTTCCTATGTGCTATATTAACATAATTTTTTTTATGTTGCAGGTAAATATGACAGAATCAAATCTTATGCAAGGATTGAAGAGGCATGCAGTTATTGTCACCTTGGCTGCAGGACACACCGATTTAGAAACTGCTGCATTCTTGAATGTCGCCAGATAATTTGTTTTCAAAGTTCGGAGAGAATTTGGAGTTTCAAAAGGTGATGAGGCGAATGTATCACCAAAGTAAACGACATTCTTGACGTTCTGACAGAATCAGGACGCCAGTCTTCATAAGCCGTGTCCAAGAAGCTATCGATAAGAACTCTGGGAAGTCGATTAGGACACTCGCCAGAGAGCTGCAAGTTGATGAGGATACCATCCGGCGTCTGGTTCATGAGGGGGGACCTCCGTTACAAATCATACGCTCTGAAGAGAGGAAAGTACATGTCTGAAATAATCAAGGTGAACCTCTTGACCCGAGCCAAGCTCCTTCTGAACAAGCTCGAACATCCCGAAAGGCCAGGAATGATCTCTTTTTTTCCCTCAAACGAGAAGAAATTTGTTCAGGACCAGAAGGTAAACAGCCAAAATGATCGTTAGCTGTGTAAACCCCTGATGAGGTACCTACGGTCATGCAAACCAAATTTCTAGCATCATTGATTGTCCTTGGTGTTATTAGTGAAGGTAAAGTGATTTCTCCACAATAAATTTACTCCAGGTGTAGAGTCAATGCCGTTGCTTATAGCGAGGTGCTAGTCAAAGTTGTCAAGCCTTGGATCGCTAGCTTAGCACGTGGTAGGCCCTATGTTTTCCAACAAGACTCAGCACCATCTCATACAGCCAGAACTACCCAAGATTGGATGACCGAGAATATTCACGACCATGTCACATCTAACGTTTGGCCCCCCAGATTGCCAGATGTCAATCCGCTGGACTATTACGTGTGGGGCGTAGTTTAGAGGGACTCCAATAGTCCTTCCTACAACACTGTTGCAGTATTCAGAGCTTCTATAGTGGATGTAATGGCAAACATTCCCAAGAACCATCTCATTACTGCCTGAGTCGGTTTCGACAGCGTACAGAAGCTGTTATTGCCACTGATGGCGGGTTCATTGAATGCTGTCGTCCTTTAGACATGTATTCATCGGAATAAAACTTTAATATGTAAAAAATGCTTTTCCCTTTGTCAATTAATTTTTCCCATGGACATCATTTTGTTCTCAAATAGCTGCCACACCCTGTACTTCACTGAGAGGTCGAAATTTTGGGGTCTGAAATATTGTTCTTTCATTCGTTATTGTTCTCACATTAAGTTATATAATTAGAAGAGAAGAAGCTTTTTATTAGAAATTTTAAAAAAGGTTTTCATTTTTATGTTTCTGTGAAGCATAGTAAAAATGAAAAGTAAAATAATTAGGCATGCCGAATATAGAAAGGTAGATATCATTGAGCACCATATATATTTATTCCACAAAATTCTTCAAAAATATTATTGCAATTCTGTTTTACCATTCGCGCATAACCACCTTTTAAATACACTGGTCCGCAAAATTAATGGAATAACATATTTTTTAATTTATCTCAAATTTTATTGAACATTTATCAATGAAATTTTATACACGAATTTATTATTCCATTATTGATTAGAATACCCGAAATCAAAGAATTTTAACACGTATTTTATGCAAATTAGCCGGTCAAGCAATGATCTTCTTGCAGTCAGTGCATAAATATCATGGATATTGTTGTTAATATGGGGTGTGATCGCCTTTTACTGATATACAGGCTCTACTTCGGTGACCCATACTAAGAATTAGAGAGTTTATCACAGCTCCTGTGGAATCAACGCCCACTCTTGTGTTAAGTCTGTTTCTAGCTCATGAGTGTTTCTAGGAGGGGGTTGGAGGGATGAAATACGCCGTCCTAGGTTGTCCCATACATGCTCAATGGGATTTAGGTCTGGGGATCGAGCTGGCCAATTCATCCGAGCAATTGCATGGTTTTGGAGAAAAGTGTCGACCACACCAGCCCTATGTGGACGGGCATTATCATCCATTAGAAGAAAGTTTTCTCCCATTTCCAATGCTTGAGGCATCACATATGCTGCCGAGATCTCGTCCCGATACCTCTGTCCAGTCAGGGTTCCTTGCCGAAAAATATGGAGTGCTGTGCGACCGCCCAAGAACATTCCAGCCCAGACCATAAAACCTTGGCTTCTGTATGGATCCCTTTCAACCATATTCCGGGGATTATTTCTGGTTCCTACCTCTCTCCAGACAAAGATACGACGAAAATAGCTGTTTAGAGAGAATCTGGGCTAATCAGTGAACATTACACGCCTCCATTCATCTGGATTCCAGGCGACATGTTGTCTGCACCAAAGTTTCCTTGCTCTCTTTTGAGTTGGTGTCAATGGCACACAAATTATGGGTCGTCGAACATAGAGGCCCTTCTTGTGAAGCCTTCTGCGTATTGTATCAGTTGATACTAAGACTCTTGTAGCTCCATTGAGGTCACTTCGTAGTTGCGATGCTGTCATTCTTCTATTGCGACGCATAAGGAGACTCAAATAACGGTCTTGATTTAACGTTGTGACCCTTGGCCGTCCTTGTCCGGGTGTTCTGGCACATTAGCTGTCGGTTGAAACTTTTTCCATAGCCTTGAGACAACGTTTCTTGTCACTCCAAGCCATCTTGCTACTTCTGCCTGTGATTGGCCTGCTTCCATCCTTCCAGTGTATATTTAAATGCAGTTAGAAAACACTTGAAAACATTTGCAAACATATTCTGTTTATTCTTGCACAATAAAATGAAGAAATATTTAAACACCGAATACAAAAGTATTTGAACCTCATATAAATACACCCCCGCCCCTCCCCCCTTATATTATTTATGGAAAACTAGTAAAGTAAAGTTTTCAACTAGCAATAATCGCGCCTCGGAAGTTCCTCACTGGCTACGATATCGTCTCTGTGCAAAGCTATGGAAAACTAGTAAATCACACTTTTCAAAAATAGGGAAAACCGTAAAATACGTTATTAAAATCACCAGTCTAAAACTATTTGAAAATTGAAATAAAGAGATAATGTATTTTATTATTGTGAGTGCGACAGTTATAAGTTATATGTTAAGCACGATATATCAACGCCCCATATTTTATTGAAATTGTACAGTGTGCGAATGCCTAGGAAGCCTTTTAAAATAGATTTTACCGAAGAGAATGGTCATATTTAAATGAATCTCTACTTTCCTAAAGCGACCACGTTTTCTTTGAGACAAGCGGGACAAATGAAATGAGAACTATAATTGTTGACACTAGAAAAAAAGCACGTTCTGTTGGTGAATTATTTCCTGGAAGGGAGAGCGCGTATTCTACAATTTTGATAATATTTTGATGAGTAATATTATTTTTAAAATAAACTCCGTTCGTTTTATGTCTGTTTCTCTCACTACATTTGCAGCCAACCACCATTTAAATTTTCATCAGTAACGTATCTTTTTTATCAATGACATCTCATCAAAAAGGTTATTTTGGCAATTATTATTTTTAGAAAAGGTTACTAATATATATATTCAAAATATTTCTCCCCTTATATAAAAATATTATTTTTTAACGTCACCCAATTGAAAATGTAATAAAGTTGAAAACATCAGGCGTGTCTAGAGTTGAGTTTCTTATATAAAAAGAAACTTATCCAAGGAAGCCTGATGTTTTCAACTTAATATTAATACAAGGGATTATATATTTTATTGAATTTAAAAATTTAAATATCCACGAATTGAAATTTCCGTTATTCAAGATATCCCAAGCAGGTATTATAAAATTTCTTTCTCTTCTCGTTTATTAGCACTTTGTTCTTCCAATCTAGTGGAATCCTTTCGAATAATTGAAGGAACGTAATCGTTATAAATTCTTTATCGATTTTTGTATTCAATAATTATGGATTTCATTTGAAATTTACGTACTTGAAATTTGTCCCTCTCAATAATTTTGACAGCATTGTGAAATAATGTTGCTTGGTTGTGGATGAACTGAAGACAAATTTGTATTATGTCATTTTGAAAAAGAGCTACAATATTATTAGGCATTTATATTGTTGTTATTTTGCTTATTAAATAATTTATTTGAAATAGTATAAACACATTTATATTAAACAAAATAAAATATATCAGAACTTATAAAATGAAAGAAGTTTATTTATCTTCTTTAAAAATATTTACATAAAAACAATTTAACAAAACAAATTTAATCGAAAAATTAAACAATCAAAATTTACGTATCTCTCGACAGAATGTATTTTTTTTAACTTCGTCAAAATCCAATAAATAAATAAATTAATTGATATTTAATTATTATTTATATTTTATATTTATATATTTATATTATATATTTATATATATATATTATATTTATATAATATTATTTAATATTTAATTATTAATATTTAATTATTTTTATAAGTCCATTTACATCAACTCCCCCTTTTTTAAGATAGCAACACTTATTAAGGTACATATCTATCCGGTGGTCTCCTCTCTCGTAGTGGATATCTCCGGGAAGGTGTAGATTCAGCCGGTGGTCCAGGTGTAGATTCTGCTACTATTGTAGCAGGAGTCAGGGGACTTGACGTCTGAGGCCTTGGGAAGCTTATTCCTTCTTCTGATGACGAAACATCCTTTCTCTCCATACTTCTCCTCATATAGTTAGTGTGTACTTTCTTTTCAATTCCATCAGTTTCTATCATACAGCTGTTGCTTCCTACTATTCTCTTTACAATCCCAAACATCCATTTCGGTTTTCCTCTTTCCATCCATCTGTATCTTACTCTATCATTTATTTTGTAGCTATTGCTCTGTTTTTTATTTTTCAATCTCCCTACTCTTACTGATTTCTTGCTCAACATGGAAATCTTCGTTCTAATCTCGCGATTTAAAAATATTCCAGCAGGGGATTTTTCCGTTCTAGTCAAAGGACTCAATCTATATGCATATAATGCCTTTATCAAAGCAAACTCAAGGGGTAATTCTCATTCCTCCGAAATAATTCTTCTCATAGTTTTTTTTATCTCTCTTACAGACACTTCCGCTAGTCCGTTGCTCTCTGGATGGTAGGCGGGGCTAAACATCGCATGTATGCCGTTTCTTTCGAAAAATGTCTTCATTTCATAATTTCTAAACGGGGGCCCATTATCCATTACCGCCATCTCCGGGATACCATATCTCGCTAAACATTCTCTCAAAAAGTCTATGCAGAATCCCGCCGATGTATTTGGAACCATTTGACATTCTATCCAATTAGAATGCGCATCCACTAATATCGAAAAGGTTTTTCCCGCAAAATAGAAATAGTCAAGATGAATCCTCTTCCAAACTTTGTTTGGTGGAGTCCACTCAGTAAATTCCTGGTTTGGCAGCTTTGATGTGTTTTCCATACAAATGCTACAGCTTTTAGACAATTATTCAATTTGCTCATCCATTCCTGGCCAATAGACAGAACTTCTGGCCAGAGTCTTCATTTTATTTATTCCAATATGATTTTCATGAATGATATTCAAAACATATTCTCTTAAGGAAGCGGGGATTATCATTCTATTTCCGAAAAATAGGCAATTTCTTACTATTGTTATCTCGTTTTCAATTCTAATATAAGGTTTTATATCTACATCTGAGTCAATATCATACTTATCATACTTGACTAATTTATATAGTTTTCTAAGAGTTGGATCTTCTTGGGTTTTGTCCGATACCAAGACGTAATCTAATATTGAATTTTCTATTAATAATATTTCTCCCATTTCCTCTTCCTTCTCCCCTTTTTCAGGATTTGGAAATCTTGAAAGAAAATCTGCAAGAGGTATTTCAGTTCCCTTAGTATATTTAATTTCCATTGTAAATAGACAAAAGAATTGCTATAAATTATTAAATAAAAACAAACGATAGCAATGCGTCTCTTTATACATAAAATTTTAATATGCTAGCTTTCGGATCTTATCGATCCTTCAACAGGCCAAGCTGTAAATTGAGAGAAAGAATATATATATAAATGTAAAATATTATTTATATACACCAACGAAGATAGAGAATAAAATATAAAATAAAATAAATATAAACACATTTCACGAGTTCACGTTTTCTCGTGGCCAGGCTGCTGTTGTTTCATCTCTGTCCAAAGCTCAGTTTGTTTTCTTTTATAGTCAATTGGTCCTTTTATTCTAATGGCTGGGCTGTTTTTTGAATGAGTGGTACTGAGATGGTAGTTCTATACGCCTGTTGATACTGTTTAATTCTTGAGAGACGAAGGATTCTATTAATAATCTTTGATATTTGGATTTGATGTTGTGGTAATGACAGGTTGGGTCGGAAAGGTTAAAGGCATGGCCGGTTTTAGAGGTATGCTGAAAGATCAAAGATTTGGGATCTTTGTTTATTATATTTCTGTTGTGCTCGGAAATTCTGTTGTAAATGAAACGGCCAGTCTCACCCACATATTTAGCGTTGCAATCTTGGCAACCTATGGAGTAAATGGCATATGGTTGCTGGTCGGGACGTTTCTTAATATTAGATTTGGTGATGGGGTTCCGGAGTATTTGGCCTATTGAGAGGTGGTTGGTAAAAAAGGTTCTTAAACCAAATTTCTTGAGGGAGAGGGCTATTGATTGATTTTCAAAGGAATAAGGTATAATACAGGTGTTACGGTTTACTACGGGCTGAGTGTGTTTGGAAGGGTTGAAACTATGTCTAAGTATGAAGGGAAGTGGATAGCCACTTGCTGTTAGATTACTGATGATGGTTGTCTTTTCTAATTTTTTTGATTACGAAACCTGGTTTCCTCAAAGATAACTATCCAAAAACGCCCTTATGCTGCAACTACCCGTAAATACGCAACTGCCATCAAAGAATTGAAAGTCAACCATAACATAGTAATTAGTAAAGCTGACAAAGGTTCTAATGTGGTTATATTAAACAAAGTCGACTATAGAAAGAAGATTCTCGACATCGTTGAGGATAGAGACACCTTTGTACCTATCACGGCTCCAGACAACCTTCAATCCATCAAGAATTTCAAAAAAACACTTACCTCTCTCAAGAAGAATAAGATGATCACCGAAGACCAATTTAAGACCTTCAATTCAAACAGCGACACCATACCATATATCTATGGACTTCCTAAGATCCACAAGCCTTCAGTCCCACTACGTCCCATTATTGCTTATCACTTGTCCCCCGCCATACAGCTCTCCAGACATCTGTCCTCCCGCCTTTCGCCCTTGATGCGATCCTCTAACCCCCATTCAATTAATAGCACCCCAGCCTTTATTCAAGAAATAAGAGCATTGAAACCACAACAAGATTTCATTATGTGCTCCTATGACGTCACCTCCATGTTTCTCTCTCTCCCACACAACCTAATTATAGAAAACCTCCGTTCTTTGCTTTCATCGCACAGCATCCCGAACCCTGAAATAGAAGGAATCATTTTAATGTTTGAATTATGCTTGGCAACATCTAACTTCAGCTTCGAAGATCAGTTTTTTAAACAAATCTGTGGATCTCCTATGGGTAGCCCTTTATCCAACATTGCGGCAGAGCTCGTCATGAGCGCCATTGACAGCTGGATTTTGGAACAGAAACATCTCCGAATAGAAGTTTGGAAAAGGTACCTGGACGACATTTTTTGCATATGTCACAAGGATGACGTCCTATTGGTGTTGGAAACCCTAAACTCTTACCATACACGCCTCACTTTCACAATAGAACATGAGTCCCACAAAGTTTTGCCATATTTGGACATTCTTTTTATCAAAACTGATGAATCATACCACACAACAGTTTATTACAAAAAATCCATAAAACCATCCTATCTCCTTTTTGATTCATATAACCCAATAGGCCACAAACTCACAGTCGTCAGAACACTCACGAAAAGAATACATACACACTGCTCCACCCCAGCCTTCAAAAAATTAGAAAAGACAACCATCATCAGTAATCTAACAGCAAGTGGCTATCCACTTCCCTTCATACTTAGACATAGTTTCAACCCTTCCAAACACACTCAGCCCGTAGTAAACCGTAACACCTGTATTATACCTTATTCCTTTGAAAATCAATCAATAGCCCTCTCCCTCAAGAAATTTGGTTTAAGAACCTTTTTTACCAACCACCTCTCAATAGGCCAAATACTCCGGAACCCCATCACCAAATCTAATATTAAGAAACGTCCCGACCAGCAACCATATGCCATTTACTCCATAGGTTGCCAAGATTGCAACGCTAAATATGTGGGTGAGACTGGCCGTTTCATTTACAACAGAATTTCCGAGCACAACAGAAATATAATAAACAAAGATCCCAAATCTTTGATCTTTCAGCATACCTCTAAAACCGGCCATGCCTTTAACCTTTCCGACCCAACCTGTCATTACCACAACATCAAATCCAAATATCAAAGATTATTAATAGAATCCTTCGTCTCTCAAGAATTAAACAGTATCAACAGGCGTATAGAACTACCATCTCAGTACCACTCATTCAAAAAACAGCCCAGCCATTAGAATAAAAGGACCAATTGACTATAAAAGAAAACAAACTGAGCTTTGGACAGAGATGAAACAACAGCAGCCTGGCCACGAGAAAACGTGAACTCGTGAAATGTGTTTATATTTATTTTATTTTATATTTTATTCTCTATCTTCGTTGGTGTATATAAATAATATTTTACATTTATATATATATTCTTTCTCTCAATTTACAGCTTGGCCTGTTGAAGGATCGATAAGATCCGAAAGCTAGCATATTAAAATTTTATGTATAAAGAGACGCATTGCTATCGTTTGTTTTTATTTAATATTTAATTTCAAAATTAAAATTTGATATTGAGAGTGACCATCTATGTGATCTATTTGCCACTAAGGCTGGTAAATTATTTTTATCGCCAAAAATGGCTAGTAATGGTTTGTGATCTGTATTAATAATAAATTTTCTTCCGTAAAGAAATTGTTTTAGCCTGTTTAAGGTAAAGAATATTGATAAACCTTATTTTTCTATCTGGGAATATTTCTTTTCTGTGTCATTTAGTGTTCTCGAAACAAAAGTAATTGGTTTCTCAATGCCGTTTACAATATGGGAAATATATCCTCCTATACCATAGTTTGATGCATCACAAGTAACATAAAGAGGTAAATCTTGCGAATAATGCGTCAAACAAGTTTTTGTATTAATCAAATTTTTACATTTTTCGAAAGCCTGATCATGTTCTTTTTTACCATTCCAATCATAACTTCTTTTCAATAAAGAGAATAAAGGATTTGCATGTATGGATAAATTTTTAACGAATTTACTGTAAAATGACATGCCCAAGAAAGATTTCAATTCTGAAATGTTACTCAGTTTAGGACATTTTTTTATACTGTCCAATTTATCCTCAAGGGGATAGATTCCATTTTTATTTATTTTATGTCCCAAATAATTGATTTCATCAACAAAAAACAGAGATTTTTCTTTATTAATTGAAAAATTAAAATTAGATAATTTATTCATGACTGTCTCAATATCTGAATTATGCTCATTTACATCAGACGATGCCATAAGAATATCGTCTAAATATATTATTACATTTTCAAGACCGGAAAAAATATTGTCCATAGTTCTTTGGAAAATAGTCGCTCCGGACTTGATACCGAAGGGAAGCCTTTTATATTTAAAAAGGCCTTTATGGGTAGAAATAACTGTCAATTTTTGAGATTCCCCGTCTAGAAGTATCTGATGATATGCGCTTGAAAGATCAATTTTACTAAATATACTTTTACCAAAAAAAGAATGTAAAACATTATCGATGTTCGGTATCGGATATTTAACATCTTCGATAAATGGATTTAAAGTTCTCTTAAAGTCTGCACAAATTCTAATTTTGCCGTTTTTCTTAGGGACGCATACTAGCGGTGAAGCTATTGGGCTATCCACTACATTTTCAATAATATCATTATTCAATAAAAATAATAGTTCTTCAATTAAATTCCTAATAGCAAAGGGAGCAGGTCTAAATTTATAAAATTTTGGCGCAAAATTATTTTTTACATTAATGTGTACGGAAATATCTTTTATTGGCAAGACTATATCTTCGAAAAGTTTATAATATTTATTAAAAATTAAATTAGTATCAAAATTATTATTTTGTTGGACATTAATTTGTACCATATCAAAAAATACTATCCAGTCTTTTCCTATGAGAAATTTATTATTTTTAATATGTTACTATTAAGTTTAAATGGCCTATTTTATTTTAAAATCTTACTTCTACTTTACATTCTCCAATAGAGGAAATGCCCTTTCCTTGATAATCATTTAAATAACATTTAGACGGAAACAATTTAATATGTTCAAAATATTTTTAAAATAGATCTTTTGACATAGTTGTTAAAGCCGCACCAGTGTCAATTTCTGCTAAGAATTTTATGTCGAAGACATACAAAATACTCTCAAATATATTAGTCAGATATTCTACATTATTGATGGACTCACCATTCTTTCTTGAAAATTATTCTCCGTGGGCAGACGCTTCACTAGATATTCCTCTCTTTCTTGGTTGAAAATATCCATTCTTAGATTTTGAATGACATACAGTTGATATATGTCCCAATTGTTCACAAGAATAGCAGAAAGAATTTTTAAAAAAACATTTGTCCGAATGATGATTCATCTTTCCACAATGTTTGCATTTAGAATGTAATTTGTTTATTTCTTCAGTTTCAGCATAAGACTTCATTTTCAGCACATTACAATCTACCGATTCTATTGTGGTAGCCATATTTACTGCCATATTAAAAGTGAGCTCAGGCTCTTGCAGTAATCTTTTCAAAATAACTTGACTAGAAACTCCTGAAATGAACTTATCCCTTAGGTGTTTTTCAAAATTTAAGCCAAAGTTACACCTATTAGTCTGTTTTTTTTTAAATTTATAAGGACATAGTCTTCTATTTTTTCGCCATGTTCCTGAACCAATTGGCTGAATTCATATCTTTCAAAAATGATATTTAGCTTCGGTGTAAAATGAGCAATTAAAACACTCACAATTTCTTCGAATTCTAATGCACAAACATCTATAGGTGCGATCAATTCTTTTAGTATACTATAAGTATTCGCTCCAACAGACATAATAAAAAAGGGAACAATTTTCTTACCTTCGATTTCATTCACAGAGATGTACTGTTCGAATCGTTGAATATAATTTTCAAAAGGTTCTTCTTTCATTATATATGGTTCGAACGAAATCCTCGTCGCCATTGTTATTTTGCTTATTAAATAATTTATTCGAAATAGTATAAACACATTTATATTAAACAAAATAAAAGATATCAGAACTTATAAAATAAAATAAGTTTATTTATCTTCTTTAAAAATATTTACATAAAAACAATTTAATAAAACAAATTTAATCCAAAATTTAAACAATCAAAATTTACGTATCTCTCGACAGAATGTATTTTTTTTTAACTTCGTCAAAATCCAATAAATAAATTAATTAATTAATATTTAATTATTATTTATATTTTATATTTATACTATATATTTATATATATATATATTATATTTATATAATATTATTTAATATTTAATTATTAATATTTAATTATTTTTATAAGTCCATTTACATCAATTGTGATAAAAAGTATGATTTTAATGGTTCGTCTATTTTTGAAATATTTTCTAGACCTGGTAAAAGAAATAACTATCGTGTTCTGCTCTATTACCAAAAATCATTCTATATTAGATTTCTGCGCTTTCACAAAAATCCTTCAAACTTACAACACGCACAGTTTATACACTCATGGACAAAACGTGAGGAAGTAGGAAGTCTTTGATGTCTGCTTTTATTTTTAAAGAGACAGCATGATTTTGTTCACACTGGGTTATCTCGTGTGTCTTTAATTAGAGTTACTGTGTATTAAATATCTTTCAGAATTACTGTCTGAACCCAAATATACATGTTAAAAATTACAAATTCCTCAAGTTTTGTCCATGAGTGTATCTAAAATACGATTAATATTTCAAATAAAATTTTCAACATCAACTGGAAGTGAGTCAGATGCTGTTTGAATAGCATTGTGTAGAATGCGCGCTGCACAACCTACTCCAATAATATTTGGTTCATTAAATTTCGTAAAAGCGTCATTGATGCATCTACTAGGTTTTCCATCAAATATTACGTTAGTGTTACCCGAACATTAGGCAATAATAATATTTTTTTGTTTAATTTATTATTTTTTTAAATAGTACTTATTGAATAAACATCATTTTTGAAATTTCAACCGGCAATGGAAATAAATTTAATATTCTTATTTTAATTCTCATATTTGTATTTAAAAAATCGAAAATATTTTGGGAAAAAGGTAATTTAAAATATTTTGGTTGGAAGCATCAGAATATATGGATATAAAAGTGCATTTATCAAATTATTTCTGCAAATGTGAAAACGACTACGGTGAAAAACATTACGAATAATTGCTTCGGTTTTGGTCCTTGTACATGCAATTTATTTTGTCGTACAATATTTTGATCATTTGCGAGGTGCAATCCATTGATATTAAACTTTGATTTAGGTTTATAGTGTAGAAAGCAAATAGACCATCAGCTAATGCTTGCTGTTTCTCCGTGTTTTCAAAGCATTTTGGAAGAATATGTTCAATTTTAGACGAGGAAACGGCATTATTCAGAGGTCTTCGTGCCTCTTTGTCGCTAGGTATTTAGTAACATCGTTTTTCCACCATGTGAGAAACCGAAAAATCATTGTTGCATTTATAACACTATTTCATATAGTCTATTATTATTTATTAATACAAATCGGAATTTAAAATGAAAATTTGAAAACAAATGGAAATTTGAATACAAAATGGAATTTTCTACTTAGCTCGCCATTAAATTTGCATTCTATATTTTTACTCAACTTTTATTTTACGGGTAAATTCTATAAGCTATATAATAATACAAAGGCTAAAAAAGAGTACACAATTTTACCTCATAGACATTTCCGCTGTGGCGAGTATTGCTCTTCTTCGTCAATCAAATAATGAATCGAACATCAAAATAACAGCACAGTTCGCACTCTTATCTGCATTAAGACAAGTTTTAAACAATGACCGAACACCACCGCGTATATCTAATTCGCTACATCGCCTAATTTAGTTTACACTGCTATTTTTTAATGTATTTTATTTATTTTTTCTTTATATATATATATATATATATATATATATATATATATATATATATATATATATATATATATATATATTGACCATAAAATAATTAATAAATAATAGGTAATATATAATTCACAAGTAAATTTAAAATAGAAAATGAAAATATTTTCTATAAAGCAAGACATTTAAAAATCGGGTGTACGCGAGACAGTCCTCCTAAATCGGGACGTGTGGTCAACTTATATTTTGTCTTCAAAGCTTATGTCCATAGTTAACTTAAATACTTTTATATACCAATAATTCCTTCTTAGAACCAGATATATACGCGAATCAGACAAATAAAATAGTAAAGGGTATGGTGTTTTGAACTATCGAAACTGCTGTGATTGTTCACCACTGATGAATCACACCCTCTCGTTATTCTTATCATCGTAGTAAGAGCAGTATTATGTATTATATATAATTTGCTATTTGAAAATTCTGTCGCGCTAAAAGAAATAGCGTTCCCTTCTAATGATATATTTCATAAAAATATAATAATGATAAGCACAGAAAAAATATATGTGTGAAATGCAAATATAAATTTTACCGATAGAAAATTTCAATCTAAAAGTGGAAAGGCCATCTCTTTCATCAAAATAGGCGCTAAATTATGCGCCATCTATGGACCGTCCCTGTAATCTAGCAGACTCAGGTCGGTGACAAGCCACAATATGCCAGAAAATTCAGAAATACAAAGTGCGATACACTCGGAAAACGTTTACTTTTTATCGCTAACATATTCTCTCGATTCAAAAATGCATTATAATATCTGAACTTATAGTTTTGTGAACACTTCAGAAGAGGAATGAAGGAGACGAGGCCAGCATGAGAATATCGCGGGGCGAGTTCTGCTATCAATACTTAGGAGATGAGGGAGCACATTTTGAGAATTGCCACGGAACAGACAACGCCAAGTAGGCAGCACACACACCGCAGAGCTATAGCCATTTAAATCCTCCACCGAGCTAACACAAGAATATATTAGCTGAACATTTCTGAAGTGGGGCAAAATATTTTCCTGCGAACCGCCAAATATTTTATCTTCAAATATATGACAAAGTAAATAGGTGTGTGAGAATAGTGTAGTTAGTTATTGAATAGTTGTTGATAAATTTAGAGATGCATGATATTTTATGTTTCTCATGCTACGTAGTCAATATATATATTTACACCTGGACCTCCAATCATTTCTTGAAATCAACCCCGAAATAGTTCTTCCCCTCTCTAAAGAAGCATTAATAGATTTAATCAAACTTTGTTCAGACCATAGTTATTTTAGTTTCAAAGACATATTCTTCCGGCAATTTAAAGGCCTACCAATGGGCAACCCGATTTCATCTGCATTAGCCAACATATTTATGAACGAACTATATATAGATAAAAAATAATTAATTCAAACCAATTCAAAATAATATAATGGCTACGATATATTAATGACATATTTTGTCTAAAAGAAATAGACATTGACTGCTTCATTCGTTTTCTCAATAGTCTCAAACCTTTTTTTAAGTTCACATATGGAAAAGAAAGCAAATATTCCCTAGCCTTCTTGGACATTCAGATTAAAAGGAATCAATATAACATCAAAATTTGCATATACAGAAAACCTACTCACACCGGAAATTTATTTGAATTTCAGATCCTTTGGCCATATACATTATAAAATCTCCGTAGTGAAACCTCTTTCCAAAAGAATAGAAACACATTACTCAAATAGAAAAAGTGAAACAGAAGAAAGTAATAGAATTTTCATAGAATTGGTAAATAATTATCCTAAAGAATTATTGAAAAACATTTTTATGAACAGAGAGATATACCTTCAAATAATAGTCGTGATCAGTCTCAAAAAAGATACTGCTCTATTCCATATAGCTACGGCTCAGAGAGAATTGCCCGAATTTTAAAGAGATATAATATAATTGCAACATATCAATCTGCACAAAATCTACGACAAATCTTACGCCACTCAGATACGAAAAATACTTCAAACCAAGAAAATACAACCAATGTAATTTACAAAATTCCCCGACAAACATGTCAAGCTACTTATATTGGAGAAACAGGTAAATCGTTTAAAGATCGTATCAATCAGCATAAAGCAGCTTTAAAAAACTACAAACCTTTATCCCTACTAGTTGACCACTCCCTAAACATTAGCCATATACCAGATTTCAAACAGGTCACAATTATATACAAAAATATAACAGAAAAATTGATTTTCCAGAAATTTATAAAGAATTCATAACTTATTTATTTGTAAATAACTATGTATATACTTTTAATTTACTTATTTATTTTGCTTTCAAAATTTTATCATTAATTTAGAATTAATATGTATACACACAATTATTATTTACAACTACACTGTTGTATATAAATCTCTCTCTCTTTCATAGATAAAATAATAATCTATAATATTATATATAATTATTAGCTGTATATATACTGAATGCAATATTTAAATCAAAGATACAATTTTTTCATTTGCCTTGTAGAACGAGAGTGGTGTACGCGTGCTCTCATGTTTTAGTAAAAAACACAAACATTCTCGATAAAAGAGGCGAGTTGCCCCTCGAAATATTGGAACAATAAAATAATTATAAATCCAATATATGCATCTTTTTGAATAAATTTATATATATAATATTATTGTTTAAAAGCTTCATATTATTTTATAAGATATGCTTAATGTAAACCTTGACTTTAAATTGTGTATATACATCTAGATTAGGTTTGTGGAGTACTTCGGTGGAGTACAAACCTCTTGAATTTTCTAACTGCCTTTGAATAAAAAATAATAAAATATATACACATATATTGCATATTTATGTTATATCACATTATCGGAAGCAGGAATAACTATATTTGGTGTCTCATATATCGGAACTCTGCAAGAGAGAGAAAGTAACTCAATTTTCTTGTTAATGCTATTGTGATCTTTTGAAACAAGGTTTGTATTCCAGAGGTAATTTTTGATATTTTTAGGTGATGTTTCAATAATAGAATTAGACATATAACAAATAAATAAGTGGTCGGTTTGTGAGGAAACGCTGGTATAACATTGAACGTTGGTGTTTTGATCTTAGGTGTCTGATATGTTCATTGTTTCTTATTTGGATAGATATACCGGGTTCATCCACATACTATGATCAAAACAATTGATTTTTAATATGGAAATATTTAATGATGCGATTATCTAGTTATGATCGAAATGGTTCATCATCACTTGACATAATTATGGCACATGAATTTGCAATGACTAACCAGTAAACGCTATGTCGTTACGTCACAAAAAATGTGCCGCGAAATTATGTCACGAAAATGCGTTAAGGGTGATAGCACTAGAACTATATGTATTTATAACTATTGTACTAACTTTTGGATTAACTATATTTAACTAACTATTAGTATTAACTATATGTAACTAACTATATCTACTAACTATATTGTACGTATCTATAACTATTGTATTTTAAAAATGTTTTGTGAGCCTTCATCACACTCTCCAGCCGTTGCGTCAACCATCCATATACATTTCAAAAAGGATTTGGCTTATGTGTATTAATGGAAATATGTATACGCTATGTTGACTAGAAGTAAAATTACGGAACACCCAGTAGTTCTCAAGATTAGGACAATAGGGTGTTGGGCGATGCGTAGCTTTTATTGCTCAACGACTTCGCCAAATAGCCGATTGTCTTTACCTTGAGACTGAAGTAAGAAATATAGAGCACACACAACACACACAGACACGACGATTAGGCAAGATCTAAAAATGTCGTAAAGAAAGAGCTGGTATAAATGGTTTGTACATTTTATTTTTGAAAAAATAGTATATTAAATGATGTATAGATACTCTCGTATGTAAATTCGAAACTATTTTAGACGCGTAAGATTCTTTTTGAAATTAAACAATTTCTACTGCCCTTACTGCAATGGAAAAATTAATGGGAGGGCCTGGCTCATCAGTGGTGAACCCTCCCAGAGGTTTCGTCAGTATGTATATATATAGAGAAAATAATGAAGCATAAGTGATAGAAACAGAATAAGTAGAATAATATTTATATTTCTAAGGCGATTCCTCCAAATGTGTGTGTTCAAATGAATATTTGAAATACTTACCAGCAAAATTTAACAAGGAAACCAAGCTCATAATTCAAGGTGTCACAGACATTTGTCCAAAACAAAAATAAAATAACCTGAGTAACGTGCGCGCGAACAAGATATATATTCTTCATTGAATATATCTTCTTCATATAATTAAAGCTATAATTTCAACAATGGTATTTTAACTGAAATTTTTTGCAAGTAAAAATTAAAATATCAGAATGAAATTTGACACAGTAGTAGATAAAAGGATATAGTTTTTATTTATTCAATGTAGTTTCCATTATTAGCTACAACAGTCTCGAGGCGAGTGCGGAATGAAGCACAGGCCTTGGCGACGATGACCTTGTCCATTTGGGTCATCACCGTGTGAACTGCTTTCTTGACAGACTGGATGGTGGTATGAGGAGCTTTGTTGACATCTCTCTCAACAACGCCCCATACATAGTAGTCGAGGGGATTGCAATCTGGAGAATTAGGGGGCCAAATATCAGGACCCCAGTGACTAGGGACGTTAAGTGTCAGCCACGATTGTGTCTTTTTTGCCTTATGGGCTGGAGCTGAGTCCTGTTGGAAGACATACTTCCTTCCTGCGGCCACCATGTCCATCCAAGGCTTCACAACGGTCTCCAGAACATTGATGTAGGTGTCAGCGTTCATCCTAAGGCCCTTCTCAAAGAAATGGGAGGCATGACATCACCTTTACTGCTGATAACGCCAAGGACCATTACGGAGGCAGGAAATTTCGTGTGCATCACGACAGGTATCTCTGAGGGGTCTTTACAGATACAGCGATCATTCCTGGGATTTACCTTTTGGTCCACGTCAAAGTTCTTTTCGTCAGAGAAGAACCTTAGCATGCCAAAAGAGTCGTGTTTCAGGTTGTTGAGGAGGGCAGCAGCCTTTCCTTTTCTGTTATTCTTCATATTCTCAGTCAGCAACTGACCTTTCCGAAGGGCATAAGACTTGAGACCAGGGTCCTCATGGATAGTTCTGACAATTGTCATAGAGCCAACGTCCATTTCCTTGGCTATGGCCCTCATGCTCTTCCCAGGGTTTCCATCAATCTTCTCCTTGACATTTTTGACAAATTATTCGCCTCTTACCCTGTCCGATCGACGCGAGTGCTTTTTCCTTGTAGCTATCCCCTCTTTGTTACTGTCGGCCTCATCAAACTGCTTCTCGACACGATAAATAGTGGTTTTGGGCAACTTAAGAAAATCCACTATCTCTTTGGGGCTCCTTCCGGCGCGCAGAGCAACGATGATGGCAGCTCGATTTTCAAATTCTCGGTTACTCTTCATCACTACACTGCGCACACATGTACTGTTGCATTTTACATGAATATGGCTACGTAATGAAAAAAAAAACAAGTTTTTAATCTCAAGTAGTTTTTGTTTTATGGACTGTCAAAGTTAGTCCCAATTTACCTGGTTCACCCTGTATATGTGTGTACAAATAAAATGCTTAAAAAGAAAATAAAACTATATGTTTATTTTTTTCTCGGTTGTTTTGTAATTATTATATTTTTGCTTTGTGAATATAAATACGCAACATATTGTGAAACCATTATATATACAAAATTATTGAAATTAAATGTATATTTTCATTGGAAGAAGTTTGATACGAAGAAACTTAAAACCTGGAAATATTTTCGTTTATTCGACATTAAACAAAATTTTAATATTTCCTGATCTTTGAAAAAAAAAGTGCACTATATAACTATAGAATGTTTCTATATATACAGTCGACTCTCAATAATTTGAAACTCGTCAGTTGGAATATCTCGATAATTTGAAATTGTTTCCCGGTCCCTTGAAAAACACTCGATAAGTTGAATAAAATTAATATTAATTTGTCACCTCGGTAATTTGAAGTTGAAAGAATAGTATCTTGCCACAAATGAGCATTTGTGAATAACTGTATAAATATTTAAAATAATAAATCACGAATTTTGATCAAATTCTTGTTAACCTATTTTATTAATATGCAAGATTCTATCTGAAAATTAAAATATGAGGGAAAATGTTGCCGGCGATTTTCTCAAACCAGACCAACCCGCGAACTAACTAAACAATTTAGAGCTCAATTTCCCACGCCGAGCAGAGTCAGCAGTTTTATATTTCAACTGGGTGACTAGCGGCCGTACTGAAAGGATTCAATTTTTATACCAGGTGGACTGTAGTCGCTTCTCGCACCTACGGACAAAATCTTCGAAGCGACTACCGTCTCGTTCCTCATCCAAAGGTGAGTTCTTTTAATGTATGATTTGTGTTATTAAAATAAATTCAAGAAATAACAAGGGTCGTTCCATAAGTGAAAAAAATCGTGTAATTGAAGCTGTAGAGGATGGACAATAAAAAAGATTTCGCTAAACAGTTTAGCATTTAACCATCGACATTGTCGAATATTTTCAAAAACAAAGATCGCATTACCTCACAATGCGAGTAGAAAAAGGTCACGACAGGGTGAATTTCCCAAACTCTTGTTTGAGAAAGAGCAAGATCCGAAAAAAAGCTCCCAATAAATTTATTACTTTAAAAACTTGCGGTAAGTCACTTATTTAATATTGAGTCGACTGTATATACCTATGCTTAGAGATCCAAAAATTATTGTTTTTTTTCTAGTTATGGATGCACAAAAAATGGAATTTTAAGGCATAAGAAAATGGGAGATTACAATAGAAATATACAAAAATTCTACTGATTTGTTATTGGAAGAATAGACTTTGATTTTTGTTTGTTTTAAAATTATAAAATTGAATAAAAGAGAGTGAATTAAAATGATTTATCCGGTGATAAAAAAATCTAGAATATATGGAGGGAGCGGAACATATGGCCAGAATTTTAATATAATTTTTAAAATATCATCATACATATATATAAATTTCAAAGCAGTGATTAAATATTGCATGCGCCCTCGGGCTAGATCTTTTGATCGACAGATATCACCAACTGATGACCAAATATCCTTTAGGATATCCTGGTCTTTACAGCACTAATTAGAATCAGGACCTCTACTGGTAGATGCAACTACCTACTAAATAAGTGGAACATGAGTCCAGACCAGAACTGCGACTGTGGACAAATACAAACAATGCACCATATCCTAAGGGACTGTCCTCGAAGATTCTTCCAGGGAACACTTGGGGATATCCACCGGTGCACAGAGGAGGCCCTGGAGTGGATTCGTCACCTCGACATTCCACTCTAGAGAAACTTGCCAACATTGTTGTATTGTGCTGTAAAAAACAATATCATACGCAATAATAATAATAATATTGCTATTTTATAATAATTTATATAAATATATAAAGATATCATTATAAAATCAAATTATAAATTTGAGATGTATTTGTTCAAATTATAGCTAATTTTTAAAAATTATTTTCAGTTATTTTTAAAACCATATAATATAGGATATTTATTTACAATATGCCTAATACGTTTTATTCTTGATCATTTATTCTAAGAGGGTTTCTATATATTTTTTTTTAAAAGTTAAATTTATTATTTATAATTCTGTATATTCTCTCTCTCTCTCCTTTGAGAAATGTCTTAAGTAGATGCCTTTATCGCAATTCATATAAATGTTAGAGTGAAGATAAAATATATAATTACATATGTAAATAAGAGAAAACAAATATTTATATAGCTCCTCTCTCAACGCCTGTCTCGGCAAAGTTTAAGCGATGAAGGCGTAGAATGTCAAATATCTAATAAAACTAAAATAGATTAAGCGATCTTGGTCAAGTTTGGCGATTCTATTCTTGTAATGTGGGAGCACATTGAGATATCGATAAAACAATATCCCCAGAGAGATGATACAGAGAGAGCTGGCAAATAATCACTTATCAAAGATGGAAGCTCCAATTTTCACGCCTTCATCTTTTCCCTTCGAGTCAATACTCGAAAGAAATACAATAAAATAATAAATGTTAGAGTAAACGATAAAGAAGCGAGGGAAAATGACGGGCTTCGGAAACCAATTGGGATGTTGAACAATACCGTTAGCTAATGCCAATGATTAGCACGCGGGCC
The DNA here is from genome assembly GCA_030710605.1 of Cordylochernes scorpioides. NCBI lineage: Eukaryota > Metazoa > Arthropoda > Arachnida > Pseudoscorpiones > Chernetidae > Cordylochernes > Cordylochernes scorpioides. The sequence continues at coordinate 110,621,523 of CP092886.1, read as the reverse complement.
CGCACCTGCACCAGCTAATGGTCCTCGGCCCGCTATTATCACCCGAAGATTGCTCGAAATTGAAACCGATTAGCCTCTAATTGGCGTTGAGTCGGTCAGGGATCGATTGACGGGGCAGGGCTCCGAGCTTGTTTCCGAGCAATTTAGGAATTATAGATTGGTGATCGCGATCTCAAATTTGACTTGGTTTCATTCCAAATCTTCTAAACAAATTGAGCATGCTGAAGTGCATAGTAAGAAACTTAATCTTAAACCTTTTTGAGTAAATTTGTACATTTATGTGACTTATTTACATATCTCGTTGATCTATCTATAAATAATTTCAGAATAAGTAAATAAAATATCCAGAATTATTTTTAAATGTATAAAACTATAACAACACTATAATAACACTCTCTCTAGCAAAGTCTATTACTCGAGATGTAAACGCTGTAGGTGTCTCTAACTTGTTGCACACACTTTATAAGCAGATCCGAACATTCCAGGTATAAAACCTCTTTCTCTGAATATTATGGCAGATTATTGAGTGTAAAAAGTGAGGTGTTAAAATTTATCATTCATTAATAAATGTACATATATTTTGCAATTTATAAATATAGACATTTTTTATTTCATGTAAATGATTTATAAAAATGTGTTTGATGATAATTATTTATATTTGTGATCCCAAAAAAAAAACATTATTGCGCAAAAAAAGAGAGGAAAATCCTATGAAACTTAACTTTATCTTTTAAACGAAGAAGATCATTTCTCAGAGTTGAGTTGATATTTCTTAATATATATATCTATATGAATGCATCAAAAATAGCACCTCGGCCTTTAAAATGTATTGAATCAATTGCATTTTGCTTATCATCCCAGTACTAAACGTAATAGTGGTGATGAAGATAAGCCACAACACCAGTTTTGGGAATTTCAGACAAAAATCCAACCTGTATACCAAGTGTCGGTTCATAAATACCATTACTTTACATACATACCATTACCACAACTTTATATTGTAATCTTGCCTAAAAATCGGCTTTGCCACTTCACCAAGGCAAACATCTTTTTGGCAATTTCTACCGGTTTAATAACACCCCACGTAGGATGTTATGAAATCGAAGCCGCCCCTCTACTGATGACGACCATAGTCCAAAACCATTGTATACACGTTATCTTTTGTCCGAATTTTCCAAAATTGGTTCTGTGACTAATTCATTATCATAACTTCTAGGGTTTTTTTACTGAGGCGATGAACAAAGTTAATTGTTTTAATGCCAAGTCAAAGAGAAAAACACATTTTTACCACATATATAATAAAGGGGGAGGAGTCTCCTGACTGCGCAATAAATATAAACTATTCGTTAATTTTTTAATGGGAATTTGGTCGGGAGTATAATGATCTATAAAAATAAAGAACACCTCCTTTCTAAATAGACGTCATCTATTGACCGTCGCCGCAAACTAGAAGCTTCGTGTCGATGGCAAATTACAACACAGCTTTGACGAACTGTGAAACGGCCAACTGGAGACAAAGATATCGGGCTAATGGCCCTCTTCAGCCCAGGTCGGAATTTATTTCATGAAATCCACAAGGAATCTAATGGAATGTTCACAATCCGCCAAAGAGGTCTTTAGCTGGCAAAGTGTCTAGGCCAAATCTATTGCCAAAATATAGATGGATTTTTTTTTTCCGAGAGGATAGATGGGGGGCTAGTTGTCAATTTTGACGGGATCTTTATTTTTATAGATCAATATCCTCCCGGCAAAATTCCAAACTCTATTTTTGCCATAGATATGGCCTAGCCACTTTGCCAGGTCAACGAAATTTCGACAATTTGTGAATATTTCATTTGATTCCTTGTTATATTTATTAAGACAGATGGTGCAAGCCATCAGCAACTTTTAGTTGCGCGATCAGTAGATGCCTTTCGCTTTATTTATTAACCTGATCCCGGTATATTTTCACGTTCATACACATTTTTTCATCTATATATATGATTTTTAAATGTGTTGCATTATTCGCCTCATATTTAAAAAGAAAAAAAAAGAGAACGGAGAAGATTCTCAAAGCGATTAACGAAAAATAGTGAAAAACCATATGATTCGCAAAAAAAAGGAAATATCAAAAGAGCTAAATATACATTTTATAAAAATGAATATGAATGTTGTCATTTTCTTTCATTTAATTGAAAACATTTAAAAAATTAATCATATATTTTTAAAATACATCAAAATTAAAAATTCAGCTCAAATTTTTAAAATGCATTTCAACTTATTACAATTTATACATATATATAGACACGTAGAAGAAATATTCCACATCATAAAATAATAAAGAATATCATGCAAAGTGAGTTTTCACACTTACAATTTTTCGGTCAATATATAAATATATATATATCTATATTTTTTTTTATTAGAAGAAAAAAATCAATTTTAGGTTACTTCATTCTATTTGATTGAAGAATATCTGGTTCGTTACCTTAGTTGTTTTTTGGAAAGCGCATGACGTGTCAAAGCGGATTTTATGCTTGGTTTCGTTGTTGAATCTTGTCGTTAAACATTTTAAATATTTAATCGATATTTTCATAATATTCACCTCAAAATTAATAATATAAACCTAACTTAATAATTATTTTTCTACTTTATTCCTTATTATTTCTTGGTTATATATCCTCACATTATTTTGATGAGTATTATATACCACCTAAATGCTATCAGGTATATCTAACTACAATAATCCACAAATGATGGGGACTTTAATTAAGCTTAATGTATTCAGTAAAAGCGGGGAATCCAGTGAGCAATGAATATGGAAGTCAATAATTAGAGCATCCACCAGCTGTGGTTAATTAAATTTTTGTGATTCCGTATTAGCTCTTCCTTCGAGTGTCTGTGATCCAGCGGCGCTACCTCGCTGCCCAGCCGATTGACCCGAACGTTTGTTATTTAAATTGAACCATTGGTAGCACATCAAGACATTTTAAACCTCTTCTTTATTAGGTATATTCAACGAACTCACGCATTTGAAATTCCTTCGTTTATAAATTTACAATTCTAAATTTACATTTTATTTAATTGATTGTTCTTTTGGGCGCACAGTCGAGTATAGGAAACAAGTTTCTATACGTAGAGAATGGAATATATTAGAGTGACTACTATCCAAATATATCCAACTTCAGACATTTATTTTTTTCTAATTATTTTCAATGTAATCTATATAACAATAAAAATATAATTGCCAAAAATGTGTGCAGGTATCTATATTATTAGCATTTTAAACTGATTGTAAGATAGCTCCGTGTGTTATACACATAATAGAAGCCGTTTTATTCCCGAGTTCGCATAGCTAGACCTGTGTAGCAAAGATTTATCACTTAGATAGGCCGTTTAGCATATACAAATATTATTTTCATAACCCTTCAGCTGAATGACGTTTTTATTTTGTTTAGAACACTTTAAGTACACTTGGTGGCCAAGAGCCTATGATATATAAATGAAGGTATATGTCGTATAAACTTGCGTTTTAAATGACTACCAGATGCATATTACTTTTATCTTTGTTCTGTATTGCTGGTGTATCTAGTGACACATAAGCCAGATTATTAATCGTACAACCGGCAGTTTTCAAAATTATTTACAAAACGTTCAGTTCCACAATCCAGCAAACTACTCGCTCGATAAAACATGAAATTGATGTTTATTGATTAATCTATAAGGCTCTGTCTGTCATTATCATGAGCGCCTTGGAGGTTTGCTGAGAAACAATACCATGTTGACGAGAGTGAAAGCCTGACATGAGCTCGTGTCGATTAAGGAATATATTTATGACTTTTTTCTCTGGCATACAAGGTTAATTATCTTACACATTAGCGTGCAGGACTTTTGAATGAGCATTGAATACATTGAAGTAGCCTACTAAACATATAAATACCGCACTTTTGCCAACGCCGGCGACGTCTTCCGAGAGCGACACAGTTCGATCCAGTAGATAGAGCGGGAAGTTCTGGATCTTCGTTCTTGAAGTTCCCGCCATCGAGTCGTCGGAGAACGCTGCACTCTACGTTCACGTCGTCGATCAAAAAATGTGGCTGAAGTCCCGCTGGCGATAGTCCCGCAACGATGGACATGTACATAGCTGACGTGAATATTATTAATTTTATTTATCATCTGTCATATATACTATAATGTACACCGTAGTCGGTTTATATGGATATATGGTGTTCAATTATTCGCCCGCTATTTGAGTTTCTACTATCACGTGAGCTTAATAAGAAATTTCTCGTAGAGTTTCTTTGTCTTATCAGCGAGCGATGTTCTATTAGCTCTGTGGTTGCATTGAGTAGCAGAATACTTTATTAAATATAAGGACGTGGGTTTGAATATATTCAAACCCACGTCCTTATATTTAAGAAAGTATTCTGCTACTCAATGCAACCTGGTCAACAACATTTTTGCACAAGAGAACCTGATTATGTTTCTAGTGTAACTTTTCATGCTGAACTCAAAAATCTAATCAGAAATTTCCCATCACCTATGGTTTTTGCGTGACGGTCTTTTTTTAGTATTGGGATAAATACAGTAAAAATTGCAAACAATGTCACGTAACTGGTTTATCAAAAAATATTTTTCTTTGTCCACAAAGAAATAGCATCTTATCTACATGTCCTGAATCCAAATATACCATTAGTTTTTTTCTATTACACAATATTTCTGAGATACACCTACTTGAAATTTGGAAATATTGTTAATATATAGGCATATATGAACGAAACATATTTATTATTGAAAAGCAGTGACAGTGGATTTTCTTCTATACTTTGCTTGTGGTAGATATCTCTTGAGTGCCCAGCAGTCGTCGGCAAGCATAGCGGGACTCCATTTACCTTGGTACCGCTTCTCCATGCTTGATATAGCTTGATGAAACCTCTCACCATGCTCATCGCTAACTGCGCCAAGATTGTCTGGAAAGAAATCTAGATGTGAATGCAGGAAATGGATCTTGAGGGACATGTTACATCCCAGTGCCTTGTAGGAAAGCAACAGATCATTAACTATGTCTCGGTAATTTTCAACCTTGACACTTCCTAAGAAGTTTTGCAAACGTTTCTAAAGGAATTCCATGCTGCTTCTTCAACTTCATTCAAACTATTTTGAAAATTTCCATCCTGCTGCAATTCTCGAATCTGAGGTCCAACGAAAATGCCTTCTTTAATCTTCGCTTCACTTATACTAGAAAATTTTTGTTTTAGGTTAGCAAATCCACTGGCATTTCGATCCATTGCCTTGACAAAGTTCTTCATTAATCCCAGTTTAATATGTAATGGTGGTAAGTAAATATTTTCTGAATCGATCAGGGGTAGATTTGCAATATTTTTATATCCTGGAGTAAAGATTTTACGGTTTGGCCAGATTTTTTTAATGTAATGCCTTTCCCTATCTCTGCTATCCCACTCAAACAGAAAACAACAAAATTTTGTATATCCAAGCTGTAATCCACGCAAGAGAGCAACGACTTTCAAATCGCTGCATATTTTCCAACCGTATCTTTCATATTCTATCTTTTTCAAAAGCAGTTTCATGTTTTCGTATGTCTCTTTCATGTTGGATGCATGTATTTATCCCAATACTAAAAAAAGATCGTCAGGCAAAAACCATGGGTTAAGGGAAATTTCTGATTAGATTTTTGAGTTCAGCATGAAAAGTTACACTAGAAACACCATCAGGTTCTCTTGTGCAAAAAAAAAAAGTTTTTTTTGTAGACCTGTGATATATATATTAGGATTTCTTTTTTTTTTTTTTATGATTGAAACTGAAAGTGTTTTTTAATCATTCTTTTGGTAACTTTTTATTAATGACTCAAAAATAGATTTTTGACTTTTTAAAAACCTTGTACCTCAGGGATTCGGCACTTCATCTCCTTTTTCTGGATTGGTAAATTTCAGCGCCGCGTAAGTATAGAGAGAATGATTTCTTTATATCGACAAAAATAATTTAGGTTTGATTACTTCTGAAAATTTTCGTCGCATGAGGAACTGAGAACAAATGTTCTAGTAATTGCCTATATAGTAGTAATTATTATTATAAATTTATATACCAGGAAATTGTGTCGGTTATTATTACTCACGTTTAAGCCCCTATAATGAATATTTTAAGCCTTAAAGCAAAATGTGTGTGTCTTTAAAGGATATATTTCTTGATAACATGAGGTCAACGAAACGTCGGAAACAATAAAAATAGTAAATGTTCAAAGTAATATTTTAAAACTCTAAAACGTGTTATTGCCACAATGGGCAACTATTATTCTTTCTTTATACAAAAATGATATAATAGCTGCTAGCGTAATGCTGTCCACTGTCGATGTTCGACACACACGACCCGCGATGAAAACTTTTTTTTCTCTGAAAAATATTTCAATGGGGCCCGAATCATGCAATAATCCCCCAGTAGGCCCAAGTAACCAAATCGGGCTCTGATACCGTATAATTGTTCTACATGTGTTGTACTTGCAGTAAATGAGATCGCAAATACTCATCCCCCAATATTATTCTAACCTGTACCATATACCTTTGAGATATGTAATAAAACATAAGCAAATACTTATGTGCGATAAGAAGAATCTCTGAAATATTGCATCAAAACATTTTAAAACATTTTTTTTTGCTTATCCCTAGTATACGTGGTACAGGCCATAATCATGGTGGGTAGATAGCGACTGCTTTTACTGTAAGCGCACCACATGTCTACACACGTGAAAAGCAGTCCGACTTTGCACTTACAAATGTGCCAGAGCCCCGTTTGGTTCCTTGCACTCGGTGGAAACAATTTCTTAATAGTCTCTAAACAAAGTCTGCAGATCCGACAATATGCTACAAGAGATGCCATTCTCGTACGCGTTGTGTGAACGATTTTCCAAGGTAATCGAAGGTTTGTTTTAATCTCAATATATACGCATTTAAAATCAAATAGACTACAACTGTTTAAAAGAGTGAGAATAATGTAGAGACGAACACACATTATAAGAATTTTCCCCGATCATGCAACTTAATCTGTGGCAACTGATCTTTTTATTCTCTACTTTTGAAGAAATATATATTTCTCGAACTATGGGAACCTATGCGCACTAGAAGTGCAATATTGGTAGCTCAGGGTGATCTTGGAGTGAAGGGAGAAAGAAGAAATACTGTCCATGAGTCAATCCAGTTCTTCTAGCTGAGCCCTGTCCTTGCGCCCTGTGCCGTCAAAATTGACCACTGATAATATCAACCCGTCTGTTACTTAGAACCGGACTCTATCAATGAAACACATCGCCCCAATGTTGAGACAGGAACTGGGAGTACCTCTAAGATGGCTGAGAAGCCGGGAGCAGCGAGGATGGGCGCACGGGAACGGTAGCCGCCTCGACCCCTGGAAATAATAACGTCGTGAATAAGCCTTCACTGCAAGCTTAGCTGTTTACCTAGTAGCTATTTGAGCTATTTTGTACTCTTAAACAGCCTAATATGTCTAAAAGGAACGTCATAAATAGACCTTCACACACTGCACAAACTTATGTGTTAAACTACTAACTATTTGAGCTATATTTACTCTTAAACAGCCTTATTTGTCTAAAAGAAACGTAAATAAATAGACCTTCACACAATGCACAAACCTACGTGTTAAACTACTAGCTTTTTGGGATATTTTTACTCTTAACCACCTAATTTGTGTAAAAGTAACGTAGTAAATAGACTTTACACTGCAAGCTTAGATGTTAAGGTAATAACTTTTTGAGCTATTTTTTACTTATAAATATCCTAATTTATATGAAAATAACGTCAAAAATAAGTCTTCACTGCAAGTCTGAGTGTTAGTCTAATAACAACGATTTCAACTATTTGGTTGTTTAGCCAATATGATTTCTGTATAAGATTGGTAGTAAAAATAAGCTCTCACTCTGCAATTCTGAAAATTTATCTGAACCATTTAAGGTTTCTGGAGCTTTTAGCTGATATGATTAGTATCAATATATATCAGAGATTAGCTCTCAAGTCCGAGTATTTATGGTGAAGTAGTATAGTCGATCTTTTTTTTTTTTCTTAAGCCAGAATAGATTGGAATTAATTTCAAGGTATAAATGTGTTGTACATGTAGTGGCGCAGGATTCGAAATAGCCATCTATCTTGAAAACTATCGTGTAATCGATGTGGTATTCATTCTGCTTTACTTGCTAAATGGGCTCTCACGAAAATTGGAAAACCCGAATTAAAAAGTAAATATTTTCGAGATATTAGTGGGGTAAATTAATTTTCATACGCTTAATATCTGTCAAATTAATAGATTGCAATCTATTTGTATATGAATATATACCAAACGTAAATATAGTGTGGGCCAGTTCACTTTATCTACGTGTCACACCAAAGATAATAGAATACCACTCCTTCGACATGTTAGATAATTACGATATATTGAGATAGTGTGCATACGCGTGAAAACGAAATTTCAGCTATTAAAAACGCATTAAACATCGCGGAAATCTGTTAAACAATTCTCCACTAAAATAAGGTATGTGGAGCATATGCAAAGACCAACAATGCAGCCTGCCACAAACAAGGAGAAGTAGTAATCTAAATAAAAACTTTCAAAGCCATATTAATATTTCTATATATATTGGTTATTAAGATGTCATAATTTGTGGGCTGATATTATATTCGTATCTTCAGAAAAAGAAAGTTTTGTATTTGTGTGGTTTTAGTTGTTCCGCATACTTGTTCACAGTATTTGATATATCGTGTTAAATTTTTGAAACTAAATAGAAAAAGCCTATAAGAAATCTCTGTCGTATTTTGACCTCGGAATGTGCATATAACAGTCTAATTTGCATAGTCCGCTTATTCTATTTACGTTTTCACATTATTGGACTTATCTCGATAAAACTATATAATCTAGCCGGAGTAACTGGAATAGTTCTGACGCACTAATATCCTAATTAACCCATTACAGTCTAATTGGAGATTTATTTAGCCAACGTTAGCATACGAATCTGACCTGTACGGATGAAGGCTTGATAAGATATAAAGTTCGAAGAATTCAGTGCTGTAGTTTCTACCCTGGAATATGCAAATGGTAAAATTATATTAATAGATATACTTATATATTCGTTTTTCATATATATATACTACCCTACTATATCACTAAAAATAATCATAAGCATTATTGAAACAACACATATATTAGTTGGGCTAGCATCCTGTCTCTCGGGTAGAAGCCGAGTTATTTGTCAGTAACTAATAAATACCCGATTCAAGCATTCGATGTGATAATTTAGGCTTCCAATGGTTCAAAAAGAATTCACCAACCCCATCATAACATTCATAACAAGTAATGGTTGCCATTTTAAAATAATAGGCAAATTGTAAATATCGTTCTTTTACGATGCATTTTTTTTTTGTATTTTCCTCGAAGATACAATGAAGGTTTTGTTATCCGATACTTTTAGATATCTCACATTTCCTACTCTACAACTGGTGGAGATACTAGTCATCGATCCCAGTACTTCTCGCATGCTGAGTGATTACACGTGTGCCCATTGAATGCCTAACCTGCAAATTCCTCGATGGAGAGAAGATAATATGACGACAGCGACTATCTGTCCCCCCTGATCAACCCCGATCTTCCCAAGAAAAAGACAGAAGTTTAATAGAGTGACCGTTGTGTTTTAAAGGCATTTTCCTTCCCACGATGAAAAGCGCGAACAAGGTTCAGAACAGAGTGAGATACAGAATTCACACCGGCGACATTACCCCAAAAAGCAGCGCCCATATCGGTTATCTAAAAGAGAAAGAGAAACAATGAAGAAGGAATTAAAGGCCATGCTAGAGAGAAAGGTAATCCAACCATCTGAGAGTACCTGGTCAGCCCCTGTGGTGCTGGTCAAGAAGGAGGCGGCACTTGGAGATTCTGAGTGGATTTACAGCGGCTTAATAACATCACAAAGTACGTTTGCCCATTGTCCGCATTGATGACGTTGTGGATCATCTTTCATCCGCCAGATATTACTCCACTATGGACCTTTTGAACGGGTACTGGCAGGTGAAGGTGGACGAGCGAGACCGCGAGAAGACGGCTTTTTTACTTCAAAAGGCTTGTACGAATTCATTACGATGCATTTCGGACTGTGCAACGCTCCAGCAATGTTCGAAAGGATGATGAATAATGTGCTCGTGAGCCTCAGGTGGAACATTTGTTTGAGTTATTTGGGCGACATCGTGATCCACTGTGATATCTTTGAGCAACATTTATGACGTCTGTCTAAGGTCCTGAGCTGTCTTCATCAAGTAGGGCTGATTATCAATTCAGAGAAATGTCTGTTTGGAACAATAAGAATAAAAATCCTGGGATATGTGGTAGATAAGAATTGCATATAAGCCGACTCGAAAAATATCAAAGCCATAAAGAAATTCCCTCTTTCCAAGTCCTTCGGTAATATTCAATGCTATTTAGGTTTGTGTTCCTACTACAGAGAAGGTTTATAAAGAACTTCTCCAAAATTGCTGCTTTTCTACTAATTCTTCCTAAAAAGATCAAATATTTGTTTAGACACTAGATCAAAATGATTCATTAGAGTCCCTGAAATAAGCTCTAATGCAGAAGTTGGTACTAGGACATTTTAGAGAAAGTGCTATCACCAAAATGCATACAGACGCCAGAGGCTACGGCTTTGGTGCTATTCTGATATAGATCCAGGAGAATCGAGAAAAGCCTATTGCTTATGCCTCGGACACTCTATAAGGCAGAAAATACCACCAGTGCCTCGCGGTCATTATTTGAACAATTGGTAAATTTCGTCCATATTTATATGGAAGGCCCTTTGAGGTTGTTTAGAACTATCATTTTTTGTACTGGTTGGCTGATCTGAAGTACCCTTCTGGAAGATTAGCAAGAGGAGTCCTCAAACATCCATGATTTCTACGTAACCATCACCTATAAAAGTGGGACCAAACACAAGGACGCGGATTGTCTATCGAGATACCCGCTACCAGAGTCGTTTCCACTGACGTCGCTTACACTATTAAGAAAGAATAAGAAAGAGATACTTCTGGCCGGGACTTTACAATAACGTTCGACGTTATGTCGCCCATTGCTAGGGGCCCCAGCGAAGAAAGGGAGAAAACAAATTGCCTGCTGGAAAACTGGTCCCAATTCAACCCCCATCACTTCCGTTCCAGAAAATAGGCATGGACTGCTTTGGAGGTTCCCCTTATCTAACAAAGTAAATCGATGTATAATTTTCTGTATATATTATTTTACCAAGTATGCAATCACCAAATCCCTGCCATAGGGTACGGCTGCAGAAATCGCGACTTTCATACTTGAAGAAGTAATTTTGAAACATGTCGCTCCACGCGACATAATAATTGACAGAGGTCGGACCTTCATGTCTCAGATAGTCAAAGAAGTCACTCCCCTTTGCAAAATAACCACCTTTTCACCACGGCATAACGGATTGACAGAGAGACTGAATAAGAACCTGAGTAACATGCTACCCATGTAAGTGGATGCCGAGCAGAGAGATTGGAACAGCGTTTTTTCTTACGTTACCTTTGCATAAAACACGACTCAACAAGGAAGCACCGGAATTTCTCCTTTCTTTTTGGTTCACGGTCGCGAAACCGAGACTCTCCTTGATGTCCTACTGTCTTACGAAGACAAAATATCGGATGACGACTTTTGACGCCAGATGATAACGAAGGTAGCAGAATCTTGGCAGATCGCTCTGTACATATTTCGAGAGCCCAGGGGAACAACAAGTACCATAACGAAAAGGTGCATCGATCTGTTAAGTACTGTGTTGGAGACCTTGTCTTGGTGTTCATCTCAGTTCGAAAGGTTGGGTTTCGAGAATTACTAAAGAAATACTTTGGCCCGGTTAAAATAAATAGGAGGGAGTCGGAAGTGAATTATGAAGTGGAAGCTCTGGAACAAAGTTCAAGTCGGAGGAAACGCAGCCATAGGGATGTCGTCCATTTTCTCCGGATGAAGCCTTACAGAGATCCTGTTCAGAAGCTGATGACCAAAAACAGATAATAGCTGGGACAGCAAAGACGCTGTCTACATCCTGGAGGGAAAGCTGTGAGATGTAAATAAGGAGTATGTAAATGTCGCCATAATAAAAAAATAGGCAAAATGGCAATATCGTTCTTTTGTGATTGGGTTATTTTTTTAATTTCTTCAGAGATACAATAAAGCTTTTGTTCTCCTATATACTTTGAGATATATCTATCATTTCCTACTCTACAATATGATTTAAAAACAGCCCTTTATAGCGCGATTTATTGTTGCTGATTGTGTTTGCGTCATCTATATAGTAAAAACATTAATTAAATATTTATTTACTTCTATTACAGATTATTTTGTGTGTGTTGCCAAAATAGTTTCTCGATAAATAAAAACTTGCAGGTTATTGGTCTTCGTGAGCGTAGTGAATGGCCTAACGTTTTATAAACATATTGTAACAGAGCGCGCCATCTGCATTTTAAAATAGGAATTATTTTTGCGTGACCGTTACTCTTTAAAATAAAAACAACTTCTTATATACTTCCCTTATGGAAATGAGGAAAATATTGGGAGGAGCTGGCTCATCAGTGTTCATTTTTATAGCGATTTGGATATATATATAGCATTACTTTGGTTCAGTGGAAGAATGATAATTAATCTTTTATAGTATACATCAGTAAACGTATGTGTCTTAAAGATGGAAACTGTATTTTAGAATATTTTTAATAAAAAGAGGTTTATGTTCCATGGGGGTACGAAATAACCCGATCTCTCTTCCAATATATTTCATTTATTATTCACCTTCAAATATATTCATACCTTTCACTGCAACAGTAAATATATATAGCTGTCCGTTGTGAAATTTTATGGGAATATTTCAGTAAAATATGGTTTACTCCCAGTTTTATCAATTTCAACTCGTAAAGAACTCCAATATGAACATATATATTTCTTTTGTTTGCGGTAGTCTTCGCCTTCCTACCGACTTCAATTGAGAATACAACAAAATAAATTAAATAGTAAATTGTAGTACGACTAATAAATATTACACATTACCATTTCAAAAAAACTTTGAATTTTACTGTAATTTGATGATTTGCTAGAAGGCCTTGCTTACCCCGCTCTTGTTATGCGCAGATTACGGTATATTTGACTAAGAACATTGAAATTCATAGTATATATATAAACTTATTTTGCCCAAGTAGATTTTGAATATTTGATAAACCCAGATTTTTAATAAACTTGCCAAACATATCATTTAATACTGCAAACTTGTTCTGAACACTTACAAGGCGATTGCTGACGTTCACGTCTATTCGACCTGGCGTCTTGAAGGATGCGTCTTGGGTTCTCTGGCTGCATGGACCTTGGCGCCAGGTGCTGACCGCGCAACGCCATGCGGTCCACGTGCACCGGGATGGGAACGACAATCTTGGGGCCTCCTGGCGACCGGCCCGCAGCCAAGCCCGCCTTGACCCGCTTCCACTTGGCTCGGCGGTTCTGGAACCAGATCTTGACCTGCGCCCGCAATATGATGTTTAGGTTCAAATATAGGGAAAATATCTCCATATAGACATTTTTAAATACCATTTTTGATTGTTAAAAAATTCCGATTATTTTGATACATCTACAATAACCTTACATCGAATATGAGGTTTAGTTTTTTTCATTTGGTAAAGTTTAGATTTTGAGAGAAATTAGATCAGGTATTTGTTAGTTATTCAAGTATAAATCTATCCCATCTTACTCTTTTGTGGTAAGAGGCATTCATTGGCTATAATTCTCTGTTGCTCTCTATTTGAACCTCCTTTGCTAGCTATAGAAAATGATTCTCAAGAACTCTAAAGTGACTTGAAGGATTAAACCCTCCTTAGAACTCGAGGATTGGCGCTACATCTCACACATTGTGAGCCTATTCATAATACACTATATAATTATATCTATAAATATGATTTTAAAAATATATTTACCTTCACATTTTCGAAGTACAATGGAATCATATTTTGAAATCAATATATCTATAGTAACTGATGCTCAAAGAAAGCTTGGTGAGGCCAATTTGAGTGTGGCCAGAGAATTCAAATCAATAAATTACCGGCAACAACTAGAATCGATATCTTAGCAAGATCATCAGTCTCCATCATCTGTAAGTCCCATCTTGGTCATGAGTCATAATCATAGTATATGACTAATTCCGCAATTCTAGAATCAGAGAAAACTCCATGGATATTGATTTCTTAATTTAAAAAGCCTATATATACAAATATACTTGTATACAAGTATACATATATACTTGTATATAACTTGCTTCTCTTCTTGTCGTTCTGTCTATTTGTCTATCCACAAATTTTTTCATCAAATTTGAATATACTTACAGGGCACCTAGAAGTCTGAAATTTGGCACACACGTTCAAACTGGATGATATTGTAGGTTGACAAAATATCAGACTTCTGGGTGGTCGGAGTGTTCAGCAATTGACTAGGCGATTGCTGACGTTCACGTCTATTCGACCTGGCGTCTTGAAGGATGCGTCTTGGGTTCTCTGGCTGCATGGACCTTGGCGCCAGGTGCTGGCCGCGCCTTTAATCATCCGTCTCAAAATTAATTCGAAATCTTTGTCCCTCTGATATTTTGTTCAATCTTTCACAGTTTACCACTTTCATTTTCTCGACAAAATATTTTATGAGACAATCTTGAAACTCGTTCCTTTACACATCATTTATTTTATTTGTGATTCTATCTTCATATTCCTGCATTAACATTTTTGTGTATTTATTCACTAAGATAATTTTGTTATTGTTTCTCGTTTTCTATTTACTTTATTTTAAATAATATATTGTCATGTATGAAATGAGAGAATACAAATATCTGATTAACACACCATTTGAATTTATTTTAAAATAATTAAAACGTGTAAAATATAAAGGAAGGTTTCATTCAACACAAACAGGTATGCAACAACAGCCAGTACTAAGCTTATCAAAGTTTCACCTTAATGAATTTAAAGAATAAATATGTCCAAGAGAGAGAGATTGCATGTTTTACTAATGAATGCAGAGAACTCTTACTAATATAAAACAATGTAAAATAAACTATCAAGATAATATGTTTTATTTATTTTTTTCTATTCTATACACTGCGTGACATTGAATTTGCAACACCAATTATTCTAATTGCGCAGCTATCCCGCGCATGTTGATAGAGATATGAGAGAAGGAACTTGAAAATTTGCCAATATTCGCCCCTCTCTGTCTGACAAGGAAATAATTTTAAATGTTTGTTTTTTGACTCAGAGAAAACGTTTAGTATCAGAGAATGTCAGGCCACCGCCAGCCGAGGCAGTTCCAGCAGAGGGACGATTTCACGAGAGGTATGATGTTTGGACTCAGAGGTGCCGGTTGGTCCATACGTCAAATCTCTACGAAAAGACATCTCGACGCGTCCACAGTGCACAGGCTATGGCGATGAAGGTTGGAACAAGGAAATGTCATGATCGGGGAGTGCTAGTACGGCCAGAGTGACGTCAGCACTCGTGAACCGACGCATCAACCGGATAGCGTTGTTGGTCGCTCAATTCACTTCTGTCGCCATTTTGAAAAATGTTCAGGACACTTTTCATTCTTCGATATCAACCAGAACCATTATATGCATATTGGTTGCCTACGGCCTGCGTTTATGATAGAGACACATGGAGAGCAGAATGGCTCAGGGAAGTGTTCTCAGATGAATCTCGCTTCTTTTTTAGCAATGACAGTCCCCGAGTAAGAGGGTTTGGCGCCGTCTTGTTGGCAGGTCCAAACCGGACGCAATATTTGGAACACCGCACATTACAATAACGCGGCACTCTTAATTAAAAGGCGAACACATTTTGTGAATCAGAGCTCATTAGAAAAACGTTAATATTTAAAGATGATATAATATGGTCGCGGAGATGAATAAAGCAAGGGAAAATTTGGAAATATTTAATTATAATAGGATATTTTCCTTCAAGTTCTCTAATAAAATTATATACAAAGGTATTTATAATGAGAGCGAGAGAAAACTAAAAAAACTTATCACAATATAATAATTAATACCAAGAAGAGCGTGTTTTTGTCACCGAGGGGTCTCGTTTTTTCCTTATCTGTCAATAAGATTCCAAGAACCCCTCGTACCTGTGGTCGTCCTCTAGTGGAGTTCTCAGCGATGAATGACAGGTGCCCCATGGAGTTTCCTGGCTGGGGTTGCAGAGATAATTGACATTTCTCCCTCCTTAGAGAAAACAGCGATCCGCTGATTAGCTTTTATCAGCCTTTGTTCTGGAAGGGAGTCTATCACGGCTGGTATTCTCTAGCAGAATTTAATGCTTTTCTTCAGGGTCCAGGTAGGGCTTCACCCGAATGACACGGACGACATCCTTGGTTTCCGTGATCGAGGCGACAGGTTCACAGGCTCTACTTCATACGTAACTTCTGAAAGCTTCTTGGTTACCTTGTAGGGACCAAATTCTCTCTTCGGTAGCTTTTGTGACAGTCCCACTTTTAGAAGGGAAGTAAAAACCCACACAAGATCATCCTTTTGGTCGTGAAGTGTACGGTCTTTCGCCTGTTTTTGTAGAATGTGTGATCGGGAAAGTTGGCACACTTCCTCAGCTCTGGACGCAAGTTCTCGGAGGTAGTCGTCAAAGACCTCATCTGGAATCTAAGGTAGTACGGCATGGATGTAGGTCTCGGTCTCGCGGGCGTGGACAAGAAAGAACGGAGTGTAGCCAGTCGCCTCCTTTTTAAGCAGTGTTGAAAGCAAAGGTTACGTAGGGTAAGACTTGGTCCCAGTTATTCTACTCATCACCAGTGTACATGTACAACATGTCTCCCGTTGGTCTGGGGATGGTAGGCCGTTGTAAATCTGTGCACAATTCCGCACAGAGCATTGATCTCTTTTATTACTTGAGAAATGAAATTTCTTCCGATATCTGTTATCATTTATCTAAGAGTTCCAAATAGAAGACAGCCAGGATCTTAGCTGTTTCGATCGCTTCTCCGTCTGGGATCGCTTTCGTTATTTTCGATTATAATTGGTGCACACGATGATCCAACGGTTTCCATCTTTAGAAATTTGAAATCTTCCAAGCGTTTATCAACCTCGACCTTATGAAATAGCTTTTCTTAATAGGTGGTATGGATACAAGTTGTCCAGCCAGACGTCTAGGTAATTTCTTTCTCCGTTGACACTCACGACAATGGCTCACATTTTTGCGAACAGTCCTATAAATGCCAGACCAATAGAAACGTTTCTTGACTTTGGCATACATTTGGGCGAAACCCAATTGCCCAGCTGTAGATGCGTTATTTATATCTGCAAAGTGAGCACCATAAAATGATGTTATTAATTAGATTATTCATGAATACTACAATTAGATAAATATTGATATAATCATAATTAATAACATTTTTGCTCCTTTCCTCAGAGGCCACTCACACGCCAGTGTGTGATTATTATCCTTTCTTCAGGTACCTATTAAACGCTCGCGTTTGATAAAATATTAAAAAATTGTTTCCCTGATTCAAACGGCTTTTCATTTTAACTGTATTTGATGGTATCGTAGGAATACACATTGTTAGAAGTTGTAAACTATTGTAGTTTTGACATTTCAAACACCATAGTCTTCTATTTGGCTGATAAACTAACCTTAAAAAAGGAATATCGGCGCCTGGAGCAAATTTACCCATATAGTAGTGGTTAGTAACACAGGCTCGCGCAACTTTCAGCTGAAAGGAAAAGGTAAATGTTCCTATTTCATCCACCTTACAACCCTGATATTGCTACATGCAATTTTTTATTTTTTCCTTTACCTTAAAATGTTTTTAAAATGAAAATATTTGATATTCGGGAGAAGGTCCGATAATAGTCAGGTAGTTAAGATAATACGAAATATTATTTCTATATTTTAAAATATATATATTTTATTTTATTCATTGATAATTTTACTTTTGTTATCATCGTTTTTATAAAGACTTTCAGTTTTGTTGTATAGTTTTGTTGTAAATATGCGTAGTTAACATATCTATCCTTTTAAATTACTAATATAGGATTAACTTTATAAATTCTATATAATGTGAAAATAACTAATGTGTAAACTTTCCTCAAGTAATTGAAAATAAAAGCTACTTGATGGTAAATAATTATCTTTTTCTTATCACGACTGCACCTCAACCCTTTATCTTATCGATCCTTTGTTTTATCAACCCTTTATCTAACAAAAACAACAAATTATTCATAACAATAAGCCGACAGGATTACCTGAATTTCAACCCAATTGCTCTATAAATTATTATTCAAATTTTATAAAACTATTTTTACAAAATGTCGCGCAAACAAAGAAATGTAGAACACGCCATGACGCCTAATAAAGTACTATAAAAATACCGAAATTTAATGGTCAAAATTTAGACATAATATCTTGGCTCAAATTCTTTAACAAAAAATGTTTACAGAAACATCTTGATGAAGATTTTAAACTAAATAATATATCAAATTATCTCGAGGGAGAAGCATTCAGTTATTATATAGAAGAATTACAAGATATAGATAATTGGGGGGATTTAGAACAAAAATTGATAACATATTTCACAATCAAAGATTCAAATTTATTTAGTAGGTTTCTAAATTTAAAATATAATGATAAAAATGATCTTGAACAATATTTTAGCGAAAAATCTGCCTTAGACAATAAACTTAATCTTGAAAAACACTTTTACTAGAGGCACTTATAGATGGAATGCCAAACCACTTCAAAAATATCTAATAGCTGCAAGGATACAAGAACCCTCAGTTTGGTTTAAAATTACAACCCAGTTAAAATCCACTACAAATCAAGAAGAAGAACCCCAACAACCCTCTACCAGTAAAAGAAATAGGCAATTTACTCCAGTAAAATTTAACCCCAACTACTCCCAAACTAATAGATTCCAATCATTCCCAAGGACAGCAGCGGCAACTCACCACCAGCAAGAAATCCACAAATCAATGAACCAGCCTCCATACCCCTGCAAGATATGTGCATTTCACCAGCAACCCACCCAGATCCATTTCCATAGAGACTGCCCACTTAAGAACAATAATCATCCGAAGCGCATCAACCCAGGAAGGCCATATTTTGGACATGGACAATGAAGAAAAAATATCAGCCCCAATTCTTAAGCCTTTACAAATAACTTAATGTCACTCCATACATCTATTTGCATTTATTACTCAACCATTATTAATAAATACCTTTATATATTATATAACATACATTTAAATGTTAATATATCAGAAGCAATTTATTTTTGAACTACATTTGTGTAAAAATAACATTTTCTTCTGCTTTTTGATATTTTGAAGTGTAACTAGCATAATGTCATAATTACTCAAATTTTAAATACCTTTTTTGCTTCATATCCATATTTCCTATGAATCGCCCATTAATACTTCCTATATAAACTTTTATTATAATTTCATAATTGTATAATTTATTTATAAACAAACTTTCTTTGTTTACTTTGACCATCCTGCTGTCATCTAATATTTGAACGGTTTTGATAGCTTCAACAGCTACTATGGGATTGGGGACTGTGTATGAGGTAGTTGCTTCTGGAATGGAGAGATGACTTCAGGATGGATTCCTTCGATATAGAATCTCTCTACACCTCAATCCCGCACGATGAAGCATTCCTGGCCCTCCAATCATTTCTCGAAACCCACCCAGAAATAGTCCTTCCCCTCTCTGAAGAAGCATTAATAGATTTTATCAAACTTTGTTTACACCATAATTATTTTAGTTTCAAAGACAGATTTTTCCGGAAAATTAAAGGCCTATCAATGGGCAACCCGATTTCATCTGCATTAGCCAACATATTTATGAACGAAATATATAAAGATATAATTAATTCAAACCAATTGAAAATAGTACTATGGCTAAGATACAGGGTGATCCAAAAGTCCCGCACAACTTTAAAAATTAATAACTCCGCGAATATTTGCGCTAGAGCAATGCGGTAAACACCATTGTGTTCAGGATGCAATGGGATTTTTTATGGCAAATAATGAAAAATTCGAAATTCATTTTAGTTACAACTTTATTCGCTAGATGGCGCTGTACCAGAATCAGATATTCAGCGGCCAAATTGTTTGATAAATGGAAAAATATAACTGAACGACACGTATTTTTCCTTTTTGAATACCAGGAAAGAACCCGAATAATATCAAATTATAAATTAATAAACACCATTTCTCCAAAAGTTAGAAGAAATGGTTAACGATTTTTAAATACAATCTGAGATATGCAAAATAGGTATATGCAAATTAAAACATGTAGCAAAAAAAATGATATTTTAGATGCGGTTTGCTGGAATCCTCTCAGCTATTTAAATTTCGAAAATAATAATTTTCTAATTTTTTAAATTCAACTCTCTCTCAGTATCGATTATATTTATTTTAATTCATTTGAAAAATATTTATCTATCTCTGATGATTTATTTTACTCTGGAATGCCGTTGTTGTTTTTGTCGTGTCCAATAAAGAGCCTCAGATGTCTCCATGCATCTCTATCACAGCAGCAGCAGCATTGTACACTATCTTGGGTGTGTAAAGCAGCTGCTCTGGGTCTATGTCAATTTTCTGCAAGGCTGCGGGCATGATAATATGTGGGTAGGTGTTAGTTCCACACCAGGACAGTTGTTGCATGTTCTATAGGTTCTTGTGCCATCTGGATGTATTGTCATCCTTTATAATGTTTTATTTTTCTAAATTTTGTTAAAGTTTTGTAATTTTTCTCTCGGAGTTTATTTCACATTTTGAACTTTCTTATTTTTTGTTTAATTATCTTGTATTTTGCAAAAGCATTAGCGTCAAATAATGACATTTGTTCTTTCCTTTGACTCAACTTTCTGGCTTCCTTTGCAAATTCAACTGCCATTTCATTACCCCCGATCCAAACACTGGCAGGAATCCATTGTAGAATGCAGTTATTCTCCAATGATATCAGTTGAGTAAGTAACGAATGTAATTCCTGCGTGATTATAGTATTGCCCTTCTGAATTGCTTCTAGATCGGATATGAAGTCGTTGTACGGTATATTATAATTCCTTCTGCTTGATGCAGGGATGGTTGGTTAAGGCATACATCAAGAGCTTTCCAGATAGTTGTCGGTTCACAAGTAAAGTTTGACGGAATCTTTCTTGCTCCTTCTTTGATTTTGATGTATGTTCCATCTTGCAGTATTATGTTAATTCCAGCCCCTCCATTACTTATGGTAAGGTCTGATGATCCGTCTGTATATGCTGTTAAATTATTTATCTGATCGCCTAAACCAATTGTGTCAAGTCCTTTTTTTTTAAGTATGTTTTTGTTCTCTTTTTTTGCGGGTTCATTCAGGTTAAGATTGATGATTACATTTGATGGCAATGGGGTAGGAAATATTGGTTATTCTCGAATTTGAAATTCATTATGTTTCATAATTATGCTCTTTCTAATGTTGTCGTACTGAAGTGTTGAAGATTTTTTGAGCCTTTCTTTTTGTGTCCAGTTTAAATAGGTTCTATGGGATATGTGTTCGGTTTATTTAGTTTTTAAGCTATTGGTGAATTTTATGGTTTTTAATTGTATTCTGCTTTCAAGTAGGTCTAGACCACATACTCTCTGAATTTTCTAATTGTTGGTATTTGAAACAGAACCAGTGATTAATTTGGCCGCTTTTGCTTGAACACTGTCTAGTCTTCTTTTTAGTGATGAACTTGAGGGAGCCTAAACAGGTGTTGCATATTCCATTATTGGCCTTATTAAAGTGATATATGTTGTTCTGAGTATTTTGGGTTTTGCTCCCCAATTTGTTCCACATAGCCTTCTCAGAATGTTTAGGTTTCTGGTAGCTCTATTTGAGGAGCTAATTATGTGTTCTGTAAATCGCAATTCCTCATCAAGTATCACACCTAGGTAATTTGGAGATCATATTTTATCAATTATATGGTTGTTTATGCTTATATTGGAATTAAATTCATGCCTTTTTTCCTGTCCGTGAAGGAGACCTATAGGTTTGTGTTTATTGGGTTTATTGTCATTTTGAGTTTCATTGCCTACTTCTCCAGTCCTCTCATTGATGTGTTCAGTATTTTTATGATATTTCTATACTGCTACTTGTGTGCCATATGGTTTTATAATCTACATAACAGGCAACTTTTGTGTCTTAAGTGTGGATAAATGTTGTTAAGGTTGTGTCGTAATTAGATGTACAACATCTCAAACTTGACCATGACTCTTTTTTTAGCTCTTATTCTTTTCGTTTGGCCAACAAAAAATGTCCAATTTATATACACATATATTCTTACATAATGAGACTTTAAAGAATGCAAATAATATTCATCTATTTACATAAACAACAGTTAATATATAGCGAGAAGAGTAGAGTACTGAGCACAGATCCCTGAGGTACACCAGCCCATGTTCTTTGGTCCTTGGAAAATGTTCCATTGACCCGAACCTTTATCCTTCTTCCCCTTAAGAAGTCTGCAATCCAGATTAAGGTTTTCCCTCTTACTCCGATGTTGTGCAGCCTTTCAAATAATTTCTACACTCGATCAAAAGCTGAGGTCATATCCGGGATTACGGCCGTTGTCATCTTTGGCAATTTTTCCTAGAAATCTATTATTGATTAACCGAAGTAGAACAGTTTATCAGTTGTACAGTGTCTGGATATTTAGGCAGCTTGGTAGAAGTTTATTTTATTATTGTTAGTGAGCCAGACTATGAGCCTAGAGTGGATAATTCATTCTGTTATTTTACAAAGTATGCCGGTAAGAGCAATTGGCCGATAGTTCTTGCATTCCTTGGCATCTTTGTTTGGTTTCAGTATTGGCACTATAATTGATATCTTCCAATTCTTTAGTAGTTTACCAGTTTGCCATGAAATCTTCAGTATTCATAGAAGTTGATTTTTAGCTTCGTCTCCAAAGTGTTTAATCATTTGACCAAAGATTAGAGCATCCCCAGGTGATATCTTGGATTTAACTTTCCTATTGATGAGTTTAGCTCATTCAGTGTGAAGACTCTCGAGTAAATATCTTGTTGATGGTAATTTCTTTCTTGTTTAACTAACCTGTTTACATTATTTTTTAGAGTCCTTCCTTCATCCGTATAGCTGAGTCTGGAAGTGCTTGAAAGATATTCAGCAATTATTTCAGCCTTCTGTTTGTTCGTTTTCGCTATTCATATAGGTTAGAGTATTGGAGGATTATTGTTGGTTTTGATTGTTTTAAAACACTAATTAAATTCCAGTGATGGCTTTCCTTTTTTGGATCCATTTTTTTTTTCGCAGAATTCTGCCCATTTTTCTTGTTTGAATATCCAAATTTCTTGTTCTATTTTGTGACTAATTTCAATGAGTTCCTTTAAGATTTCTTCTGTTTTATTTGTTTTAAGAAGTTCATTGACATTGTCTCTCTTTGCAATCATTGCCTCGATATTGTGGTCTTTCCAGTAAAGTATTCACAGGTATTTACGTCTACCTCTAGGTATCGACACTTTTGCAGCTTTGGATATGTTCGAAGAGAATTTTTCCATTTTTTTGTCAATCGTTCTGTGATTTAATTCTTCGTTGCACAGTTCTTCAAGCTTTTCTGTGATTTTTTTTCCAGTGTTCTTTTATTCTGTTGGAAATTCTCAATTTTGAATTTTAGGGTTGTTAAAATTGGTCTGTGGTCACTGATTGCACGTTTCAGAATTTTCCATTGTGTTGTGGGTGCGATGTTGTAATTTATCGCTGTGATGTCTATTGCGGATTTTGTGCCTGTGGACTTGGATATATAGGTGTTCCTTTCGTTATTTAACGATGTAATGTCGAGGTCGGTTAGCATCTCCTCAACATGCCGAACTTTGTTATCCTGGACAGGTGATCCCCAAATTGGTCTTTCGGCGTTAAAATTACCAAGTATGATTGCAATATCCGAAGACGCTTCACTTAATGTCTCTATCAGGCCTGTATTGATGCTAGTATTATCGTGGTCATAAACATTTATGATTGGAATTGTTTTATCTGTAAGATAGATTTCTTTTGCCTGAGCTTCTGTCGTGCTTTCTCTAGGCTTACTCTGATTATAGGCGATTTCCATAAATTTGATTTCTAGAGTTTTAATCAAAACGGCAAGTCCTCCTCCGAATTTTCCCGGTCTGTCCTTTCGTAGTGTTGTATAATATTTGATATTGAATCTCAGATTCTGATTCAATTTTGTCTCCTGAGGACAAGTAATATGTACATTGTTGTCACGGAGAAGACAAGTCAGCTCTTTATTTTCTTCTGGGTACCATTTATATTGAGTTGTAGTAGGTTGAATTGTGTCCTCGTAGTAGATTTCTCATCATGAGCTCGAGCTGCAGCTCCTGACGCGGCGGTTACCCCGGACGCGGTAGCATTACTGGAGATATCAGTTTTGCTCTTCATTTGAAAATGGGTTGCGTTGCAACGTTAGTCCTCTTGGAAACGAACCAGAATTTGGTCAAATATTCCAAGGGTCCAGGGGGGACCGCAAGGAGGTGTTGTCGGACTTCTTCCCTTCCCCCTGGAATGCCGTCACTACAGGATAAAGCACTCTTGGTGATTTTTTTAAATTGTGATTCAGAATCTGCCACTGAAGCTTTACGAGGGTTTCGTTCCTTCAAAGATATTCGAAGCGGTAAAGGACCAATGAGTTGCTACTCTCTAAAGCGATCGATTAAAAGTTTTGAGGAAACTGGATCTCTGGAAGCAAACCCTCGGAGTGGAAGACCATCGACATGCAAGTCAGTGGCTGTTACGGTTTTGCAGAATGCTGAAGCTATTGAAACGTTATCCACGTATGGAGAAGTAAGTGCTAGACAAGTTTCTCGACAAACGGGGATTTCGTATGGAACAGTTTGGAGAGAACACAAATTTAGAATTTTTCTATAAAAATACCCTAACAAAATTAAAGGTTTTCACGAGTTGAAAGTCAGCGATTTTGAAAAGCGTCAAGAATTCGCTGCATGGGTTTTCCGGCAAATTGATATTGATGAAAACTGACTGTCAAATGTTCTACGAACAGATGATGCTCATTTTTATCTAAAGGGAGAATTTATCATTCAAAACTGCCTCATTTTGGCAACAGAAAACCCTAGGAATTTTTACAGAAATACCACTTCATCAGCCCAGAGTTACAGTTTTGTGTGGGTTCACATCTTCTTTTATTATTAGGCCATTTTTCTTTGAAAAAATCAACGGAAGAAATTTTAAAACCGTTTTTGTAACTGGTGAACGTTATGTTCAACTTTTGAGAGAAAAGGTTATTCCCATATTGCTAGAAAGACAATCACTAAGCGAAATAACATCCATGCAAGACGGAGGACCTTATCATATCGCCCGCTGTGTCAAATATTTTCTGTAGTATACGTTAGTTGAAGATAGTGTGATAAGTAGCCACTTTATACACCAGTGGCCACCATGATCACCAGACTTGTCGCCATGCGATTTTTGGCTATGAGGATATATTAAATTTCGCGTTTGTCGATGCCGGCCTACCACATTGGTCATGTTGAAGGCTTCTATCATTCAATATAGTAATTTCAACATAAATATAATTTAATGCTGTCCATTCTGTCATCTATCGTCTGCAGGCGGTGTTTGAAATGAAGGGCGCCACATTGAGCAAGGATTGTGACCTAATACAAGAGAGAAGGCAGTTACCTCATGTGTTATATTTTGCAGCTCTTTGTTTTGGGTTATGGGAATAATAAATCCTGTCCTCATATCTTGACTCTTTTTTTTTCTGTGAACAGTAATTTTTTTGTTTGTCATTTGCCCACATCTTATATTATGTCGTGCAGGCCAAAGTGTTATAACTTCTCGAATAACACTGGTATACACAATTTTACCCCCTTATGTTTAGTTTACCGCTTTTCGCTCATTAGAAGAAATAGCATAAGGAATATTCTCTGTATTCCCCCCCCTCCCAACTTTAGAAATTTTGCGCAAAAAATAATACAAAATGATTTTACTACCACGTTTTTCAACGCAAAAGGTCGATTTTAAAATGATTTTTTTAGGGGATACATTTTCAAAATTATGTACAGTATAATAAACAATGATAACATTTGACAAACCCATAGGATATTTGGAATAAATTACGACAAATATATTTTGTCACTCCCCTCTATATTGTTAAGAAGAGTTTGAAAGTACATTTTATTTTATCCATTATTGTAAATTTGCCTAACCTAATTTGCATTTATGCTTTTAATTTTCTTTGTTCACCTGTTTTACATGTTTCTTATTTTTTCACCATTATAAATTCCATCTTAACAATCATTAGATTAGATTTTTCCTCGACTTGTCCAGTGGACGGTTGTACAATAAACAAAATAAACAGTTATTTCCCGCTGTCTCCATGTTTCCTCGCGGCACCCTAGAACACCATCGCAACAATATTTCATTTTTGGATCATGACAAATATCCAGTTAAATAGTCAAGTTTCGCCAATTAGTCAAGAAACTATACATTCTTTATAACACGAAATCCTATTAGTAGTGCTATCATAATTTTTGGTACTATATTAACATTTCAAAAATCGTATATTGATATCAGTAGTTATTTTCAAACATTCAATCTATTTCACAAAACTCCATCTAAAATATAAATATTTTTGCTACATGTTTTAATTTGCATATACCTATTTTACATATCTCCGATTGTATTTAAAAATCGTCAACCAATTCTTCTAACTTTTGGCGAAATGGTGTTTTATTAATTTATCATTTGATATTATTAGGGTTCTTTCCTGGTATTCAAAAAGGAAAAATACGTGTCGTTCAGATATATTTTTCAATTTATCAAACAAGTTTGCCGCTGAATCTCTGATTCTGGTAGAGCGCCATCTAGCAAATAAAGTTGTAACTAAAATAAATTTCGAATTTTTCATAATTTGCCATAAAAAATCCCATTGCATCCTGAGCACAATGGTGTTTACCGCATTGCTCTAGCGCAAATATTTGCGAAGTTATTAATTTTTAAAGTTGTGCGGGACTTTTGGATCACCCTGTATATTGATGACAATTTGTGTCTAGCTGAAACAGACATTGAAAGTTTCATTATTTTTCTCAATAGTCTCAAACCCTTTTTGAAGTTCACCTATGATATAGAAAGCAATAATTCCCAAGCCTTTTTGGACATTCAGCTCAAAAGAAAACAATATAACATCGAAACTTGCATATACAGTAAACCTACTCACACCGGAAACTATTTGAATTTCAGCTCCTTT
Organism: Cordylochernes scorpioides; assembly: GCA_030710605.1. Classification (NCBI taxonomy): domain Eukaryota; kingdom Metazoa; phylum Arthropoda; class Arachnida; order Pseudoscorpiones; family Chernetidae; genus Cordylochernes; species Cordylochernes scorpioides. The sequence goes on along the minus strand of CP092886.1, from coordinate 110,594,223 downwards.
GGCCCAATACATAATAAAAAGCCGTAGTAAAATATCTTTCCGAAAGAATAGAAACACACCACTCAAATAAGAATATTGCAACAGAAGAAAAAGAAATAGAATTTTCAAAGAATTGATAAATAATAATTAGCCCAAAAAATTATTGAAAAGCATTTTCACAAACATAGAACTATACCTTCAAATAATAGTCATGATTAGTCTCAAAAAAGATATTGTTCTATTCCATATAGCTACGGCTCGGAGAGAATTGCCCGAATTTTAAAGAGATATAATATAATTACAACATATCAATCTGCACAAATTCTTCGACAAATCTTACGCCATTCAGATATGAAAAATACATCAAACCAAGAAAATACAGTCAATTCAATTTACAAAATTCCCTGCCAAACATGTCAAGCTACTTATATTTGGGAAACCGGTAAATCACTTAAGGATCGTATCAATCAACATAAAGCAGCGTGAAAAAAAAAACTCTAAGCCATTATCCCTCTTTGTTTAACCACTCCCTAAACAATAACCATGTACCAGATTTCAAATAGGCATCAATTATATACAAAAATATTACAGAAAAACATTGCGGATTGTTTTTAGAAAGTTGGGCTTCTGCCGAGGATAAACAAAGTATAAACAAAAAAATTTGATTTTGCAGACATTTATAAAAAATTAATATCTTAATTATTTGAAAATATAACTATGTATATACTTTATTTTTATTCATTATTTTATTTGAAGAATTGTTTACCATTAATTCATAATTCATATATATATACACACAATTGTTTACAATTACTCTGTTGTAAATCTATATATGTAGATAAAACAACCATAATTATGTACAATATTATATTTATATTAATATTAGCTGTATATATACAAATAATGTAATATTCAACTCTAATATTTCATTGGTCTTGTAGAACGAGAGTGATACACGCGTTCTCACGTGTTTTAGTGAGAAACACAAACATCCTCAATAAAGAGAGGCGAGTTGCCCCTCGAAATATTGGAATAATAAATATATTTTCAAATCCAATATATGCATATTTTCTTAATATAATTTTAATTATGGATTGCTCAATCTTCAAAATATATATACAGTCAAACCTGTGTATAGCGCCCCCTCCAAATAGCGCCTTTCTCTCTATAGCGCCCGATTTTAAAAATTAAAATGTAAACATTTTACATTAAAAGTGACCGGTCTATTACACCCTCTTTCTTATAGCACCCTATTTTGGTGAGTCCCAAGAGGGGGAGCTATAGATAGGTTTAACTGTATATTGCGCCGTTGGACAAGCTTTTAGAACGTTTAAAAATTATTTGTAATAAATAACGGTTCTAACAAAACCTTTTTCATATTTTATACATCCTTTATTATTTAAATAATCACAAATATTATTAGATCTTTCTTCAGAGGCACCCATTCACAAACATACATCCTCTTACATAAAAACAATATATTACAGCACACATATATATATATATACGCATTTTCCCGGTAATTGTGTATACTAATGCTACATGATCATACAATGATCGTGAATAAGGGAGAATTTCTCAAGAATTCTTTCAGTTATAGAAGTGTATCTTATAGAACAAGAAGAAAACCTACAAAATATTATAGTCGCAAGAATCATACCAAATTTATTTGTATCCATGCTTGCTATACACAAGGTAGAAAAGAATCAAATTAAACAGCCGTACGGAGACTAAAATGTCATGTTAAATTTAACGTCAGTATTTAATGAACGTACTGAGTCCTAAAATATAATTTGATAATAATTGTTTTATTGTGCTCTTTTTGGAATGAGTTTTTTTTTCTTTTTTAAAGTAGTGTATATGATCTCTGAACAATATATTTTTTAAATGAAGTATTTGCTATTATATTGGGACATAAAAAAAGCATTTTATTTTATTTTTTGAATTAATATGATTTTTTAATATAGATTACAAATAAAATTTTAGAAATGTGAATTCGATTGAATTTTCATTAAATATCTCATAAAAATGGTTTGAGTAAGAAGCGAATATATTCGGAGCTCGTTTATTTCTGACCTTTTCAGGTGGAGAATAAGTCCAAACAGAACATCTCAAGAAGAAAACAATGGAACAATTGAAACATTTCATAAGAGCTTCCCGCTTTGTAATCATTTCACTGCAGATATTCCTTCGGAAGTTATAAAAAGGTGTATTCTTGTGATCTATTCTTTATCTATTCTATATAACTATGTTCTTTAACTGGCCGAAGTATTTATTTTTTACAGAACTATGAATACCCCTGCCAGGAAACCTCTGTCTTTAAAATAAATTTATATTAAATTAGGATATAAAGATTTATTAGAAGATTAAATACAGTACGTATTTGCTATGAGAGTATGGATTATTGGTCTTTGTAACATAAGGTATTGTTTCAGGCCTGTCGAAGAGCTTCTAAGCTCGGAATCTAGCCTCGCGAATACGATAAAGAGAAACCTATCACTTATAAAAAAAATATTTTGAATTTTCAAATTCTGGATGCAACCTGATTTGTGATTTATCTTGATAATATCAAGATTATCTATAATGTTACATCGGGCAACCAGGAGTTGCGTAAGTGTATGAATCAATCAACATGTCTGTCCACTACACCATCAATTCTCTACGTACCTGAACTTCACTCAAGCGAAGCGCACGGGCGATTTGAGATCTCTCCGTCAAACTGAGATATTTCTTGGAGTGGAACTCTTTCTCTAGCTCCAGGAGCTGTTCGCTTGTGAAGGCAGTTCGACGGCGGCGATGTCGAGGGCTGGACGGCGACTCCTGTAGGGCGTTTTCGTCCGGGGGGACCGGCGCAGGGCTGTATTCCTCGGGGCCTGAACACAGATGAGGACTGTAGTGTAACAGTATTTTCAAAATTTACATAACTCTTTATACTTATTATATTTATTTAGGAAAACAGAAATATATTGCTAATGTATTTGTTGCTATGGAAAAATATTGAAAAAGACTGACTTGAAAAGATATTGGAAAAGTGGACTCTTCAACTGTTTTGCTAGTTCAATCTAAAGGAGAGTAGAAAGTTTTTTTTTTTTAATATTTCGCCTAGTCGCTTTTATTATTGCCAACACAAATAAAGTACTCGCACCTTATATTCAACCTATTATTTTATTCATGTAAATTTTAGATGATGCATTACGCCGAATTATAATCGAGATTTACATGGTAAAAAAGGAAATCCTTCCAACAGTATAAATATTTTTAAAATATTTGAGCCGTATTATAATTTTTGAAAACAACATCATTGGAATTGCTTATATTATTTGATATGAAGCGAATTGTGTATAAAATATGATAGGTAAAATATTTATGGAACAATAAATACAAATTTTCCTTTTTTTAGCTATATAGTAATGCTTGGGGGAGTATATATATATATAATATATAATCTATAATGCAAGTATTTTTTTTAACATATATTTTATTTTCATTATTTAACTGTTCTACATTTTTGACCATAGATTTAGAATATACCACTTTAATTATTGTTGTAAATATGTATAGTTGAACCTACCTATTTTTTTAAAATCACGATTATAGAATTCATTCTATAAATTCTATATTGCTGTGATAAATAATTTTCATGTGTAAATTTACTTCAAGTAATTCAAAATAAAAACTACTTGAAAGGTAAATAACTATCTTTCTTTTTCGACGACTGCACCTCTCTTTTTCAACAACAAAACAAAAAATAATCATAACAAATATAAGTCGACAGGATTAACCTGTTTTCTATTAAATTATATTGTCACTGAATAATTATTTTAAATATTCTGTGGTATATCATCATTAATATTTGCATAGTCATCACCCCTTACCATTCTTGTATATTATTACTTGTAAATAAATTTTTAGAAATAGTTTGCATTTTATAAATAAATTATTTTTACTTAAACTTTTGTTATACTCGTTATCACTACCGTGACAACTGGTGGAGAAGCTGGAATATTCCCTCGACGCCCAAGCCGTTAGAAGAAGCCGAAGACTACAAGGACTAGAATCTGAAGAAAACATCGCTATGGTCAAGCAAGAGACACAGAAAAAATGGGTGAGTACCACTTTCAACCTTTTAGAAACCCTTCTATTTTTACTGGAGAACGCAACCAGAATCCAGAAAAATGGTTGAAAGAATTCCATCGCGTCGCTCGCTACAACTGCTGGGATGATTCAATGTGCCTCGCAAATGTATATTTTTTCCTCCAAGGAACAGCGCACAGATGGTACGAAAATGTTGAAGAGAAAATTAATTCATGGGATATTTTTGTGAAAATATTTTCTCATAATTTCGGACATCATGTCTTCCAAAAAGATCAGCTCGCAGAGAACCTCAAAACTCGAGCTCAGGGGAAGGAGGAGACCAGTGATTCCTACATTCAAGATGTTATCCATCTGTGCAGAGAAGTGAATCCGGCTATGATGGAAAATGAAATAGTCGCACACTTGACGAAAGGAATATCGGAGGAGATATATCAGTCAATAATCATTTTAGACATCGCAACTATCGATGAGTTCATCAAATGGTGCCGAAAAATCGAGGCTTCAAATAAAAAAAACGTGTAAATAAACGTGTAGTATTCGACAGACTACCGAATGTTGCCGCCATCGATTCATCATACTCTGAATCAATGGAAGACTTAAACCGACGCATCGTGCGTGAAGAAGTTCTTCGCTCACTAAATCCGGAGTCAACTACCCCTGAACCATCTTTTCTGAAAGAAATTATCCGAGAAGAGATTGAAAAAAACGTAGCTGCAATTTCGAAGCCTATTCAAAGGCCTCCGCCACGACAGTCGTACCCCAACCAAACACGTACATTCAACCAGGTTCCACGACGTCAGTACCCTACCCAAACACCCATATGTAACCAGAGGCCACCACAACGAAGAACGGATGAATGGAGGACGCATGACAACATCCCAATATGTTTTAATTGCGGCCGCCCAGGCCATGTTAAGCGATATTGTAGAGAACGACGACAATGGACGCAGAGACCCGAAGGACATGCACCAAGCACCCAAGAACCTCAAATGGGTAACCACCAAGCCATAAGAAGCCAAATCTACCGCAGATAATCGCCGTATCCAAACAGAGGAAGATCCCCAAGACGCCAGTCCATTTCCCCAGGCCGCCATAAAAGCCAATCCCCACGCCGCTACAATCCAGAAAAAGACTAAGCGTCGCGTCTTCTTTCGAGGGGGAAGCCGCGGGTGTGAAAAACCCTCCATCGTCGACAGCCGCTAAATTACAACAAAATTATGTCGAAATCATCATTGATGACATTGCATTTTCTGCTCTGGTCGATTCAGGTTCCTCTTTTTCAGTTATCTCTGATGGATTAAGACGACAATTAAAAAAGACCATGTTCAAGGATAGCGGAATGACTCTGAAAGTTGCTGATGGCAGGAATGTTACATCGACCGGCCGATGCACAATCAGCTTGAGCATCAATGGATTGGAACAGCCGCTTGAGTTTATCGTCCTCCCTAATAGTAACCCAAGTATTATCCTCGGATGGGATTTCCTAGAGGCATCAAATGCCGTGATTGATTGTGGACGCGCCGATATCAGATTGGAAGAGGCCAAAGATGTACTAAATTCACCAGCTTCCATGGGAAAGTTTATGGCTAGCAGAAGCGTCGTAATCCCAGCCGAATCTACCAAACTAATAAATGTTATGAGTGAAGAACTTAATGGGCAAAATCAGGTACTTTTTGAACCTTCGAAAAAGGTATAATAGGAAAAGGGTTGACACTTCCCTATGCATTATTCAGGCTTTCCCATAATAAAGGAAAACTTTGGATCGTAAATTCTAGCACCACAGCTCAAATAGTCCCTAAGGGAATGTGCCTGGGAAAAATTCAAAGGGTTGAAGAAAATAACTTGACGGCTATTTCAGAATGTTCTGAATTTAATAAGGAGGTGAAAAATGCGAATCATGCCAGTCATGCTGATAAAAGTGACTTTAAATTTTTACAAAATTTAATTAGTGATGATTTATCAGAAGAGCAGCAGTCTCAAATCCTATCAATTTTAAAACGATATGATAAAATATTTGATAAAAATAATGAACCAGTAAAGCAAACTTCAGTAACCAAACATAAAATTGAAACTGGAAGCCATCAGCCTATTAAGCATAGACCATATCGAGTCTCCCGTACAGAACGCCAAGCAATCCAAACGGAAGTGGACAAAATGCTAGACGCCGGGATTATACGTCATTCATAAAGTCCTTGGTCATCGCCGGTTATTTAAGTGAAGAAGAAGGATGGTAACTGGCGTTTCTGTCTGGATTACAGACGACTAAACAAAGTTACTAAAAAAGACGTTTACCCACTACCCCGAATCGATGTTACACTTGACTCCCTGAAAGGAGCCAAATTTTATTCATCAATGGACCTTCGTTCAGGATATTGGCAAATAGAAGTCGACGAAGCAGATAGAGAAAAAACTGCCTTTATTACCCCTGACGGACTCTACGAATTCCTAGTCATGCCCTTTGGCCTGTGCAATGCCCCTGCAACATTCGAGCGCATGATGGACAAGATATTGAAAGGCCTGAAATGGACGATGGCCCTCTGTTATTTAGACGACATCGTGGTGTATTCCAAATCGTTCAACGAACATTTACACCGGCTTGAAATCATACTACAATGTCTCGACAAAGCCGAGCTACGCCTCAGCCCAAAAAAGTGTCTTTTCGGAACCAAACGAATCAGTGTTTGGACACCTCGTCGATAGTAAAGGTATTTATCCCGGTCCAGAAAAGATTGAAGCTATCGCCAAGTTTCCGACCCCAAAATCTATAACAGATGTGAGAAGCTTCATTGGCCTATGTTCCTATTATCGTAGATTTATCGAAAATTTTGCTGAGAAAGCTGCTCCTTTACACGAAGTCCTCAAAAAAGATACTAAATTCACGTGGAACTCTGACCAACAGGATGCTTTTGATTCCTTGAAAAAAGCATTGATGTCTGAACCTGTTCTTGCCTATTTCGAAGAACAACTGCCAACCGAGCTTCATACTGACGCCAGCGGTTATGGAATTGGAGCTGTCCTCGTACAGATCAACGATGGGAAAGAGCGGCCAGTTGGTTATGCTTCAAGAACTTTATCTAAGGCGGAGAAGAATTACTCAACAACGGAAAGAGAATGCTTGGCAGCAATATGGGCCATCAACAAATTTCGACCGTACCTTTTTGGTCGTGAGTTTGTCATTGTCACTGACCACCACGCTCTTTGCTGGTTATCTAATCTGAAGGACCCGAAGGAAGACTAGCAAGATGGACTTTGAAACTCCAAGAATACAATGTAACGGTTGTTTATAAAAGTGGACGCAAACACCAAGATGCCGACTGTCTTTCTCGAAATCCTCTCCAACTTGAATCGGAAGAAGCATACAATGATGAGGATGATGATATACCCTCAATAACTGCTCTGACGTGCTTCGAGGCTGAACAAAGAAAAGACCCTAAGATTTGTAAATTGATAGAGGAAACATAAAGATTTGGTGCCGAATCGAAAGGATATGAAATGTTAAAAGGAACCTTATACAAAAATAATTTCGACCCCCTGGGAAACCAACACCTTTTAGTTATTCCCAAGCACTTACGCTTAGAACTACTGAAAAGTTTACACGACGCTCCCACAGCAGGTCATCTTGGATTATCGAAGACATATGAGAGAGTTAAAAACAAATATTTCTGTCCAGGACTTCTCCGCGACATACGGAAGTATGTCGCTCATTGTAAAGAGTGCCAAAGAAAGAAACAATCAACGCAAAAGCCACCTGGACTACTTAAGGCCATACCTCCTGCAACCTCCCCTTTTCAGAGAGTTGGAATGGACCTCCTTGGAAGATTTCCCAAGTCTGATACTGGTAATAAATAGATCATAGTCTGTACTGACTATCTCACTCTATTTGCCGTTACTAAAGCCTTACCCACAGGGGAAGCAAAAGAAGCAGCCAAGTTCTTAATGGAAGATGTTGTTCTCAAGCACGGAGCCCCCAGAGAAATCATCACGGACCGAGGACGAGTATTCCAATCCAAGTTGATTGCGGAACTCACCAATCAATGCTCGTCGATACATCGGTTCACGACAGCGTATCATCCCCAGACGAATGGACTGACGGAGAGGTTAAACAAAACCTTAGCCAACATGATCGCTATGTATGTAAGTGTTGAACAAAAGGACTGGAAGGTATTCCTGCCCTACGTCACGTTCGCCTACAACACGGCAAAACAAGATACGACAGGTTTTACCCCTTTTAAACTGATTCATGGACGCGAAGCCGAAATAACTGTAGACACTCTTTTCCCAAATCCGCATGAAGATCTCCAAGAGGATTACAGTCAGAAGATTGCCTCGCGAGTCGAAGAGACTAGGCAGCTAGCAAGATTAGAAACCTTGAAAGCCCAAGAAAAGGACAAGGCCAGATATGACTCAAAGCACGAGGCAATGGATTACAACGTCGGTGACCTGGTATGGATTTTCATCCCGATAAGAAAGGTGGGACTCTCAGAAAAACTGATGAAAAAGTACTTCGGGCCATACAGGGTTACTCGGAAACTCTCTGACGTGACCTTCGAAGTTGAACCTGTGAACCAACCAACCAGGAGACGCCAAACAAGAGACCTTGTCCATGTACTGCGAATGAAACCCTACCATGACCCTGAGGACCAAGCTGATCTGTTCAAGTGATAATTACAGCGGGACGCTGTTCATCTAGGAAGGGGGCAATGCCACTGAATAATTATTTTAAATATTCTATGGTATATCATCATTAATATTTGCATAGTCATCACCCCTTACCATTCTTGTATATTATTACTTGTAAATAAATTTTTAGAAATAGTTTGCATTTTATAAATAAATTATTTTTACTTAAACTTTTGTTATACTCGTTATATCACTACCGTGACAATATTATATATTAATTTAATTTTCTCAAAACTTATACAAAATGCCACCAAAACAAGAAAAGGTAGAACAAGCTACGATGCAAAATATAATGGAAATACCAAAATTTAATGGTCAAAATTTAAACATAATATCTTGGCTCAAGTTCTTCAACAAAAAATGTTTGCAGAAACTTCTTGATGAAGATTTCAAAATAACTAATATATCAAATTATCTAGAGGGTGATGCTTTCAGTTATTATATAGAAGCGTTACAAGATATAAATAATTGGGGGGATTTAGAACAAAAATTGATAACATATTTTATACAATTAAAGATTCAAATTTATTCAGTAGGTTTATAAATTTAAAATATAATGATAAAAATGATCTTGAACAATATTTTAAAGAAAAATCTGCCTTAGCCAAAAAACAATCTTGAAAAAAAACACTCTTACTAGAGGCACTTACAGATTACAGAATGCCAAACCACCTCAAAATATATTTAATAGCTGCAAGGATACAAGGACCCTCAGATTGGTATAAAATCACAACCCAATTAAAAAATGCACCTTCACAATTTGAAAGAATTATGAAATCAATTTTCATTAAACATAACATACAATTTCTTTTTTTAAATAAAAGGCATATATTGGATCAAAAAATTATTTATTTTACTAATATTTCAGCTGACTGAACGCCAACCTTTATTAAGGTGTTATAACATGTTATAACACCTTGATAAAGGTTGGCGTTCAGCCAGTTGAAATATTGGTAAAATAAATTATTTTTTGATCCAATATATGCCTTTTTAATTAAAGATTTATCTATGGATTGCTCTATTTTCAAAATAACATACAATATGATTTAAATTATTTTGATGATATTATTATACACTCCAAAACTTATGAAGAACACATTAAACATTTAGATGGCATATTAAACATATTTTAACAAGAAAATATAAAACTCTATCTCAATAAAAGTAAATTGTTACAAAAAGAAATAATTTTTTTTAGGATACACAATTAACTCAGGAAAATATACACCCAATAACACAAATATTGAAGCAATTTTAAAATTAAATAGACCATACAATATTAAAACATTACAAAGATTTTTAGGTACAATTAATATCTATATATATAAAAATGAATGTTTGTATGTTTGTTTGTTTGTTTGTATGTCCGGTATACAAATTCGCAGTAGTTCACTAATTCAAACCAAAATTTCCATACATAGGTAAAAGAAAATACGGGGAAGACGATAGGCTATTTTAAAAATATATAAATCAATTATTAAAACTATATATTCAAATTATTCTACTTAGCTCACGAACAGCGCCCTCTATCAAAGATTAGATTAAATTATGCTGATGCAAACAAATAGATAATGCTAATAACAAACAATTATAAATTTAAAAAAATCTTATCTAAATATATATCACTCGGGTAGATATGCACACGGGTCAATCCCGGGGCGAAGCCCGGGTCACCAGTCTAGTATATAATAAATTTATTCCCCATTATGCACAAATTAGGGCACCATTAAATGAAATTTTGTTTAAAAATTCTGCTGGGTTATGGAGTGCAAAACATGAACAAGCATTCCAAACTCTTAAAAATGCACTCATTTCAAAACCTGAACTTTATATTTATGACCCATCTAAACCATGCCATTTAATCACAGATGCCTCAGGTCTAGGAGTAGCAGGAGTCCTGAAACAACCTGATAAACAAGGCATTTTACACCCCATAGCTTATTATTCAAGAAACCTTCACCCATATGAGCAGAATTATACTGCTTCAGAAATTGAAACATTAGCAATAATTAATTCAGTACAAATATTTCATAGATATCTACATAATATACCCTTTACATTGCACACAGATCACTTACCTTTAAAATGGATCAAAAATGTAAAATAAAAAAACGGAAGGTAGATTATTTAGATGGTCCTTAATTCTATCTCAATATAGCTTGGACATTAAACATATTAAAGGATTAAATAATATAGAAGCAGACATGCTGTCAAGAGCACCTGTCTCATTTTACCTAACATATAATGAGTTAAAAGAACATCAATCCACAGAACAAATTAGCAATAGTAAATTTAAAATACAAAATGATCTCTTTATAATTATTAGAAAGGGTTTTAAAAGAGCTTATGTACCACAAACACTAAGACACAAATTATTAAACAAAGTACATACAAAGCATGGACATATTGGAACAACTCAAATGACTAAAATAATTTGCCCACACTATTATTGGCCACATATGACTAGGAATATTGCTAATTATCCAAAGCATTGTGAAACTTGTCAGTTTAATAAATCTAGGGATAACAGAATTGTTTATGGACCATTACAACAGATGCCAATAGCTACACACCCCAATCATATTTTTTCTTTAGACACAATGGGGGTTTTACATAATTATGAGACAACCAGAAACAGTATCCATATGATAGTAGATCATCACAGTAGATTCCTTTGGGCTTTTCCCACAAAATCTGTTTCAACTGATTCATATATAACTTGTTTAAAAATTTTATTCCAAATTAATAAACCTGAAATATTAATTACTGACAGAAATGCAGCTTTTCTTAGCAATAATTTTAAACAATTTTTAGGGAAAAATAATGTTAAGCATCTACTCACCAGTGCTCATCACCCAGAAACAAATGCAAAAATAGAAAGACTAAATTCCACTATCATAAATAGGTTAAGAAGTGAATATAATCATAATTTAAAATTTCCTTGGACAAAATATATTCCTAATATTACTGAAAGTTATAATGATACAGTACATACCATAACAGGCTTTACACCTAGGTTCTTATACTATGGAATACAACCACAGTATATAGAACATGGCACAGAAACACATACACCAATAGAAAAAGCAAGAAAATTAGCTATTGAAAAAACCATAAAATCCCATGAACACAGCAAACAGCTTTATGATATTAAACACCCAGAACCCATTTTTAAAGGAGATCAGGTATTAGTAAAAACCTTTATTTATCCAAACACAGGTAAATTAACACGAAGATATATAGGCCCATTTACTTTTTAAAACAACTTTCTCCAGTCACATATGAAATAAATAAACCCAATTTACCTCAAAGAAAACAAACAGAAATTATACACTCTAATAAGCTTAAATTATTTTACCCAGAAACAGATTTTTTACTTCGCTATAGCAATAACATAGAAAGTGACTTAATAGTAAACCAAAATTCTAACACAAAGTTAATAGATATTGATGATAAACCATGTTTTTTATAGGAAGGCCATATTTTGGATATGGACCATGAAGAACAAATATCAACCCCAATTCTTAAGCCTACACACATAACTTAATGTCCCTCCATCTCTATCTCTCTATTAGCATTTCATTACTCAACCAATATTAAGAAATACCTTTATATATTATTTCATATACATTTAAATGTTTATATTTTAGAAACAACTCATTTTAAATTATTTTTGTGTAAAAATAAACATTTATACTGTAATTTAATATTTTGAAATACAACAAGCATAATGACATAATTACTCATATTTTAAATACCCTTTTGGCGTCATATAAATTTTTATATCAATCTATCATTATTATTTCATGTATATAGTTTTATTTTACTTTCATAATTATATAAAATATTTATCAACAAACTTTCTTCTGTTTATTTTGAAAAAATATGGACATTGATTTTTATTGTTTAATTTGTAATTATTTCTATAGACATTTTGATTTCGTTTAATTAATTATTTTTGTAATTGCCATTTTTATTTTCAAATTTTAACTTTTTGAAAATCTTTTTCACAGGGGGGAAATATTATATAATCTAAAATGCAAATATATATATTTTTTAAACATATATTTTATTTTCATTCATTGACTGTTCTACATTTTTGACCATAGATTTAGAATATACCACTTTAATTATTGTTGTAAATATGTATAGTTAAAACTACCTATTTTTTAAATCACGATTATAGAGAATTCATTCTATAAATTCTATATTGCTGTGATAAATAATTTTAATGTGTAAATTTACTACAAGTAATTCAAAATAAAAACTACTTGAAAGGTAAATATATATATATTTGATAGAAGTTAATATACATTGAATGTAGTAGCTATTAGTTGGAGATCTAGCTGAAATTTCAATGTATATATATTCAGCGGTGTTAGAGACGTGGTGAAATTTGAGGGGAATTCGTTAACCGCCTGTTAACAATGCTACACGGCATTGCTGTTTTCTCCCATTGTGACAATCCGTAACATCCTTTTTTTAATTTTTAAACACTATTTGAAAGCACACTGTATTTTCTTATATAGTTCGATCTTTTGAATTGTGCAACACCACCACCACATATTACCTTGTTTTTACTCCAATTTATCCACTTGGAGAACCTATATAAGTGAAGATGAAATAAAAATTAGCGTGCCTGCTCTTCATACCTTCCCACTAAATGTTATGAAACCGGGTGACACTTCACCGTGGTCTATAAATAGACGTCGCCACATTTTCAACATCAGAATATCCCAATTAGCCCAATAATGAGCTTAAAGACGTTTGCCAAGCGAATAGTATTAGGGAAAATAGTTAAAATACATTCTATAACAAAATAAATTCGACGCACCAACAAATAATTGTCAGATTGGGAGAAAATTTGGCGTATGTGAAGAAATTTTAGAGGGTTGAAAACGATTAAAATTTCAGAACAATTGATTGTTTTATTCCAGAGCTTGATCGTTACAAATTGAGAAAGTAAATATGTTATTGGACCCCCACTAGCTAGGATGCAAGCTGCCACACGGCGTGTCATGGACTGATAAAGATTCCGGATGGTGTGCTGTAGGACTTCTTGCCGAATTGTCTCCGCCTGTCGGGATGAATAGTCAACATTCCAGGATTGTTGTAATTGCCTTCCCATCACGTCCCAACGGATGATAGCCCAGGCGCCTTTGCTGGCCACGGAAGAGTTCGGCAAGTTTGAAAACAAGTCATCTACGTACCGTTGTGCTGTCATGGTGCCAGGAATGACTATAAATAGGGTCCTGCTATCAAATAAAATGGTATTTCAGACCATAACGTTCTGTCGTGGAACTGTGTGGTTTTCGAAAGTAAATCCAGGATCCACACTCCTCCAGGACGTCTCCTGACACTTTGCGACGGTCGTCAGGACACAGCAAGAAACGGAACTCGTCATTGAAGACTATACACATAGGTCAGCGTAGTTCCACGTTTATTGCTCCCGACACCACAGTAGTCGGAGTTGTCAGTGTATATGGGTATGAGGGGTAGGCATAGTAACGGTCGGCGAGTTCTTAGATAACGCTCTCTCAGTCGTCTGTTAATAGTCATTTTGAACATTTGTGTTACGGTCACACATTAAACGGTAGATAACGTCGAATCCGGTGCTGAAACAGTCTTTCTGAGAACCGCTCTGTCCTCCCTTTCTTTTGTGTCCCTTGGTCGACCGCTGCCATCCTGACGTTGCATTCTTCCATTTTAGAGTGCATATCATCATCGTAATCGGGTACGTGTCGTGATTTATTCCTTAATTTTTTAATTAATTCAATTTCTCTTGAATTTTTCCTCCCGACCCTTTTAAATCTTGGCGATAATTTAAACTATGTTTTTTTTGTTCTATTTTCTTGTTACTTTGATTTTATCTCCAAAACCTCAAAATAATGAACTTTTTAAAAATATTTTAATGTTGAGCATAAATGCAAACAAAATCGTTGATTATGGTGGTGCGAAAATTATCCTTGTACAAGGGCAATGGCGTGATAGTGACTTATTATTTAAATGGGGCCTTTACATAAAATAGTGAACATAATGATTTCTGCAAAGTTTTGAGTATTTGATTAAAAAATTGGTGTTTTGCTATAAAAATAAGATATTAAGAAAAACACACAAATAAATTTAGAATTATGATTCGAGTAATTAAAAAAAATAATGATTTTTTTTTCTTTAAATGTAAAATTGAAAGCAATGAATTAAAATTTATAATTTGCTTAAAATAAAGTAAAAATTGATAAATGAGGGTGTAAAAGATTTTAAAATTTGAATTGAATTGATAAAAAATAGTAAAAATTGATTTTAAAATGATTACAGTGAAAATAAACATTAAATTTATGGAGAATCAAGTTGTGAGAATGAGGAAAAATTTACGTAGGTTTTTTAAAACTTACAGTTTTGAAGATTGTTCAGTCAGGAGACTTGGTCTTTAGTTGTCGTCCTGATGACGCGGAAGACGCTCCAAGTAGATATTGTAGAAGCTTGTAACTTCTATTTGGTGGCGGCGGCATGTCGCCTGGAAGGTGGTGCGTTGTAAGGCCGAAGGTGGGGAACTTCTCACCGGCTTATTTTGCGGGATCTTCGGCTGTGTCGTTGGGGGGAAGATTGATTGATACTCGCACCTTATATTCAACCTATTATTTTATTCATGTAAATTTTAGATGATGCATTACGCCGAATTATAATCGAGATTTACATGGTAAAAAAGGAAATCCTTCCAACAGTATAAATATTTTTAAAATATTTGAGCCGTATTATAATTTTTGAAAACAACATCATTGGAATTGCTTATATTATTTGATATGAAGCGAATTGTGTATAAAATATGATAGGTAAAATATTTATGGAACAATAAATACAAATTTTCCTTTTTTTAGCTATATAGTAATGCTTGGGGGGGTATATATATATATAATATATAATCTATAATGCAAGTATTTTTTTTAACATATATTTTATTTTCATTATTTAACTGTTCTACATTTTTGACCATAGATTTAGAATATACCACTTTAATTATTGTTGTAAATATGTATAGTTGAACCTACCTATTTTTTTAAAATCACGATTATAGAATTCATTCTATAAATTCTATATTGCTGTGATAAATAATTTTCATGTGTAAATTTACTTCAAGTAATTCAAAATAAAAACTACTTGAAAGGTAAATAACTATCTTTCTTTTTCGACGACTGCACCTCTCTTTTTCAACAACAAAACAAAAAATAATCATAACAAATATAAGTCGACAGGATTAACCTGTTTTCTATTAAATTATATTGTCACTGAATAATTATTTTAAATATTCTGTGGTATATCATCATTAATATTTGCATAGTCATCACCCCTTACCATTCTTGTATATTATTACTTGTAAATAAATTTTTAGAAATAGTTTGCATTTTATAAATAAATTATTTTTACTTAAACTTTTGTTATACTCGTTATCACTACCGTGACAACTGGTGGAGAAGCTGGAATATTCCCTCGACGCCCAAGCCGTTAGAAGAAGCCGAAGACTACAAGGACTAGAATCTGAAGAAAACATCGCTATGGTCAAGCAAGAGACACAGAAAAAATGGGTGAGTACCACTTTCAACCTTTTAGAAACCCTTCTATTTTTACTGGAGAACGCAACCAGAATCCAGAAAAATGGTTGAAAGAATTCCATCGCGTCGCTCGCTACAACTGCTGGGATGATTCAATGTGCCTCGCAAATGTATATTTTTTCCTCCAAGGAACAGCGCACAGATGGTACGAAAATGTTGAAGAGAAAATTAATTCATGGGATATTTTTGTGAAAATATTTTCTCATAATTTCGGACATCATGTCTTCCAAAAAGATCAGCTCGCAGAGAACCTCAAAACTCGAGCTCAGGGGAAGGAGGAGACCAGTGATTCCTACATTCAAGATGTTATCCATCTGTGCAGAGAAGTGAATCCGGCTATGATGGAAAATGAAATAGTCGCACACTTGACGAAAGGAATATCGGAGGAGATATATCAGTCAATAATCATTTTAGACATCGCAACTATCGATGAGTTCATCAAATGGTGCCGAAAAATCGAGGCTTCAAATAAAAAAAACGTGTAAATAAACGTGTAGTATTCGACAGACTACCGAATGTTGCCGCCATCGATTCATCATACTCTGAATCAATGGAAGACTTAAACCGACGCATCGTGCGTGAAGAAGTTCTTCGCTCACTAAATCCGGAGTCAACTACCCCTGAACCATCTTTTCTGAAAGAAATTATCCGAGAAGAGATTGAAAAAAACGTAGCTGCAATTTCGAAGCCTATTCAAAGGCCTCCGCCACGACAGTCGTACCCCAACCAAACACGTACATTCAACCAGGTTCCACGACGTCAGTACCCTACCCAAACACCCATATGTAACCAGAGGCCACCACAACGAAGAACGGATGAATGGAGGACGCATGACAACATCCCAATATGTTTTAATTGCGGCCGCCCAGGCCATGTTAAGCGATATTGTAGAGAACGACGACAATGGACGCAGAGACCCGAAGGACATGCACCAAGCACCCAAGAACCTCAAATGGGTAACCACCAAGCCATAAGAAGCCAAATCTACCGCAGATAATCGCCGTATCCAAACAGAGGAAGATCCCCAAGACGCCAGTCCATTTCCCCAGGCCGCCATAAAAGCCAATCCCCACGCCGCTACAATCCAGAAAAAGACTAAGCGTCGCGTCTTCTTTCGAGGGGGAAGCCGCGGGTGTGAAAAACCCTCCATCGTCGACAGCCGCTAAATTACAACAAAATTATGTCGAAATCATCATTGATGACATTGCATTTTCTGCTCTGGTCGATTCAGGTTCCTCTTTTTCAGTTATCTCTGATGGATTAAGACGACAATTAAAAAAGACCATGTTCAAGGATAGCGGAATGACTCTGAAAGTTGCTGATGGCAGGAATGTTACATCGACCGGCCGATGCACAATCAGCTTGAGCATCAATGGATTGGAACAGCCGCTTGAGTTTATCGTCCTCCCTAATAGTAACCCAAGTATTATCCTCGGATGGGATTTCCTAGAGGCATCAAATGCCGTGATTGATTGTGGACGCGCCGATATCAGATTGGAAGAGGCCAAAGATGTACTAAATTCACCAGCTTCCATGGGAAAGTTTATGGCTAGCAGAAGCGTCGTAATCCCAGCCGAATCTACCAAACTAATAAATGTTATGAGTGAAGAACTTAATGGGCAAAATCAGGTACTTTTTGAACCTTCGAAAAAGGTATAATAGGAAAAGGGTTGACACTTCCCTATGCATTATTCAGGCTTTCCCATAATAAAGGAAAACTTTGGATCGTAAATTCTAGCACCACAGCTCAAATAGTCCCTAAGGGAATGTGCCTGGGAAAAATTCAAAGGGTTGAAGAAAATAACTTGACGGCTATTTCAGAATGTTCTGAATTTAATAAGGAGGTGAAAAATGCGAATCATGCCAGTCATGCTGATAAAAGTGACTTTAAATTTTTACAAAATTTAATTAGTGATGATTTATCAGAAGAGCAGCAGTCTCAAATCCTATCAATTTTAAAACGATATGATAAAATATTTGATAAAAATAATGAACCAGTAAAGCAAACTTCAGTAACCAAACATAAAATTGAAACTGGAAGCCATCAGCCTATTAAGCATAGACCATATCGAGTCTCCCGTACAGAACGCCAAGCAATCCAAACGGAAGTGGACAAAATGCTAGACGCCGGGATTATACGTCATTCATAAAGTCCTTGGTCATCGCCGGTTATTTAAGTGAAGAAGAAGGATGGTAACTGGCGTTTCTGTCTGGATTACAGACGACTAAACAAAGTTACTAAAAAAGACGTTTACCCACTACCCCGAATCGATGTTACACTTGACTCCCTGAAAGGAGCCAAATTTTATTCATCAATGGACCTTCGTTCAGGATATTGGCAAATAGAAGTCGACGAAGCAGATAGAGAAAAAACTGCCTTTATTACCCCTGACGGACTCTACGAATTCCTAGTCATGCCCTTTGGCCTGTGCAATGCCCCTGCAACATTCGAGCGCATGATGGACAAGATATTGAAAGGCCTGAAATGGACGATGGCCCTCTGTTATTTAGACGACATCGTGGTGTATTCCAAATCGTTCAACGAACATTTACACCGGCTTGAAATCATACTACAATGTCTCGACAAAGCCGAGCTACGCCTCAGCCCAAAAAAGTGTCTTTTCGGAACCAAACGAATCAGTGTTTGGACACCTCGTCGATAGTAAAGGTATTTATCCCGGTCCAGAAAAGATTGAAGCTATCGCCAAGTTTCCGACCCCAAAATCTATAACAGATGTGAGAAGCTTCATTGGCCTATGTTCCTATTATCGTAGATTTATCGAAAATTTTGCTGAGAAAGCTGCTCCTTTACACGAAGTCCTCAAAAAAGATACTAAATTCACGTGGAACTCTGACCAACAGGATGCTTTTGATTCCTTGAAAAAAGCATTGATGTCTGAACCTGTTCTTGCCTATTTCGAAGAACAACTGCCAACCGAGCTTCATACTGACGCCAGCGGTTATGGAATTGGAGCTGTCCTCGTACAGATCAACGATGGGAAAGAGCGGCCAGTTGGTTATGCTTCAAGAACTTTATCTAAGGCGGAGAAGAATTACTCAACAACGGAAAGAGAATGCTTGGCAGCAATATGGGCCATCAACAAATTTCGACCGTACCTTTTTGGTCGTGAGTTTGTCATTGTCACTGACCACCACGCTCTTTGCTGGTTATCTAATCTGAAGGACCCGAAGGAAGACTAGCAAGATGGACTTTGAAACTCCAAGAATACAATGTAACGGTTGTTTATAAAAGTGGACGCAAACACCAAGATGCCGACTGTCTTTCTCGAAATCCTCTCCAACTTGAATCGGAAGAAGCATACAATGATGAGGATGATGATATACCCTCAATAACTGCTCTGACGTGCTTCGAGGCTGAACAAAGAAAAGACCCTAAGATTTGTAAATTGATAGAGGAAACATAAAGATTTGGTGCCGAATCGAAAGGATATGAAATGTTAAAAGGAACCTTATACAAAAATAATTTCGACCCCCTGGGAAACCAACACCTTTTAGTTATTCCCAAGCACTTACGCTTAGAACTACTGAAAAGTTTACACGACGCTCCCACAGCAGGTCATCTTGGATTATCGAAGACATATGAGAGAGTTAAAAACAAATATTTCTGTCCAGGACTTCTCCGCGACATACGGAAGTATGTCGCTCATTGTAAAGAGTGCCAAAGAAAGAAACAATCAACGCAAAAGCCACCTGGACTACTTAAGGCCATACCTCCTGCAACCTCCCCTTTTCAGAGAGTTGGAATGGACCTCCTTGGAAGATTTCCCAAGTCTGATACTGGTAATAAATAGATCATAGTCTGTACTGACTATCTCACTCTATTTGCCGTTACTAAAGCCTTACCCACAGGGGAAGCAAAAGAAGCAGCCAAGTTCTTAATGGAAGATGTTGTTCTCAAGCACGGAGCCCCCAGAGAAATCATCACGGACCGAGGACGAGTATTCCAATCCAAGTTGATTGCGGAACTCACCAATCAATGCTCGTCGATACATCGGTTCACGACAGCGTATCATCCCCAGACGAATGGACTGACGGAGAGGTTAAAAAAAACCTTAGCCAACATGATCGCTATGTATGTAAGTGTTGAACAAAAGGACTGGAAGGTATTCCTGCCCTACGTCACGTTCGCCTACAACACGGCAAAACAAGATACGACAGGTTTTACCCCTTTTAAACTGATTCATGGACGCGAAGCCGAAATAACTGTAGACACTCTTTTCCCAAATCCGCATGAAGATCTCCAAGAGGATTACAGTCAGAAGATTGCCTCGCGAGTCGAAGAGACTAGGCAGCTAGCAAGATTAGAAACCTTGAAAGCCCAAGAAAAGGACAAGGCCAGATATGACTCAAAGCACGAGGCAATTGATTACAACGTCGGTGACCTGGTATGGATTTTCATCCCGATAAGAAAGGTGGGACTCTCAGAAAAACTGATGAAAAAGTACTTCGGGCCATACAGGGTTACTCGGAAACTCTCTGACGTGACCTTCGAAGTTGAACCTGTGAACCAACCAACCAGGAGACGCCAAACAAGAGACCTTGTCCATGTACTGCGAATGAAACCCTACCATGACCCTGAGGACCAAGCTGATCTGTTCAAGTGATAATTACAGCGGGACGCTGTTCATCTAGGAAGGGGGCAATGCCACTGAATAATTATTTTAAATATTCTATGGTATATCATCATTAATATTTGCATAGTCATCACCCCTTACCATTCTTGTATATTATTACTTGTAAATAAATTTTTAGAAATAGTTTGCATTTTATAAATAAATTATTTTTACTTAAACTTTTGTTATACTCGTTATATCACTACCGTGACAATATTATATATTAATTTAATTTTCTCAAAACTTATACAAAATGCCACCAAAACAAGAAAAGGTAGAACAAGCTACGATGCAAAATATAATGGAAATACCAAAATTTAATGGTCAAAATTTAAACATAATATCTTGGCTCAAGTTCTTCAACAAAAAATGTTTGCAGAAACTTCTTGATGAAGATTTCAAAATAACTAATATATCAAATTATCTAGAGGGTGATGCTTTCAGTTATTATATAGAAGCGTTACAAGATATAAATAATTGGGGGGATTTAGAACAAAAATTGATAACATATTTTATACAATTAAAGATTCAAATTTATTCAGTAGGTTTATAAATTTAAAATATAATGATAAAAATGATCTTGAACAATATTTTAAAGAAAAATCTGCCTTAGCCAAAAAACAATCTTGAAAAAAAACACTCTTACTAGAGGCACTTACAGATTACAGAATGCCAAACCACCTCAAAATATATTTAATAGCTGCAAGGATACAAGGACCCTCAGATTGGTATAAAATCACAACCCAATTAAAAAATGCACCTTCACAATTTGAAAGAATTATGAAATCAATTTTCATTAAACATAACATACAATTTCTTTTTTTAAATAAAAGGCATATATTGGATCAAAAAATTATTTATTTTACTAATATTTCAGCTGACTGAACGCCAACCTTTATTAAGGTGTTATAACATGTTATAACACCTTGATAAAGGTTGGCGTTCAGCCAGTTGAAATATTGGTAAAATAAATTATTTTTTGATCCAATATATGCCTTTTTAATTAAAGATTTATCTATGGATTGCTCTATTTTCAAAATAACATACAATATGATTTAAATTATTTTGATGATATTATTATACACTCCAAAACTTATGAAGAACACATTAAACATTTAGATGGCATATTAAACATATTTTAACAAGAAAATATAAAACTCTATCTCAATAAAAGTAAATTGTTACAAAAAGAAATAATTTTTTTTAGGATACACAATTAACTCAGGAAAATATACACCCAATAACACAAATATTGAAGCAATTTTAAAATTAAATAGACCATACAATATTAAAACATTACAAAGATTTTTAGGTACAATTAATATCTATATATATAAAAATGAATGTTTGTATGTTTGTTTGTTTGTTTGTATGTCCGGTATACAAATTCGCAGTAGTTCACTAATTCAAACCAAAATTTCCATACATAGGTAAAAGAAAATACGGGGAAGACGATAGGCTATTTTAAAAATATATAAATCAATTATTAAAACTATATATTCAAATTATTCTACTTAGCTCACGAACAGCGCCCTCTATCAAAGATTAGATTAAATTATGCTGATGCAAACAAATAGATAATGCTAATAACAAACAATTATAAATTTAAAAAAATCTTATCTAAATATATATCACTCGGGTAGATATGCACACGGGTCAATCCCGGGGCGAAGCCCGGGTCACCAGTCTAGTATATAATAAATTTATTCCCCATTATGCACAAATTAGGGCACCATTAAATGAAATTTTGTTTAAAAATTCTGCTGGGTTATGGAGTGCAAAACATGAACAAGCATTCCAAACTCTTAAAAATGCACTCATTTCAAAACCTGAACTTTATATTTATGACCCATCTAAACCATGCCATTTAATCACAGATGCCTCAGGTCTAGGAGTAGCAGGAGTCCTGAAACAACCTGATAAACAAGGCATTTTACACCCCATAGCTTATTATTCAAGAAACCTTCACCCATATGAGCAGAATTATACTGCTTCAGAAATTGAAACATTAGCAATAATTAATTCAGTACAAATATTTCATAGATATCTACATAATATACCCTTTACATTGCACACAGATCACTTACCTTTAAAATGGATCAAAAATGTAAAATAAAAAAACGGAAGGTAGATTATTTAGATGGTCCTTAATTCTATCTCAATATAGCTTGGACATTAAACATATTAAAGGATTAAATAATATAGAAGCAGACATGCTGTCAAGAGCACCTGTCTCATTTTACCTAACATATAATGAGTTAAAAGAACATCAATCCACAGAACAAATTAGCAATAGTAAATTTAAAATACAAAATGATCTCTTTATAATTATTAGAAAGGGTTTTAAAAGAGCTTATGTACCACAAACACTAAGACACAAATTATTAAACAAAGTACATACAAAGCATGGACATATTGGAACAACTCAAATGACTAAAATAATTTGCCCACACTATTATTGGCCACATATGACTAGGAATATTGCTAATTATCCAAAGCATTGTGAAACTTGTCAGTTTAATAAATCTAGGGATAACAGAATTGTTTATGGACCATTACAACAGATGCCAATAGCTACACACCCCAATCATATTTTTTCTTTAGACACAATGGGGGTTTTACATAATTATGAGACAACCAGAAACAGTATCCATATGATAGTAGATCATCACAGTAGATTCCTTTGGGCTTTTCCCACAAAATCTGTTTCAACTGATTCATATATAACTTGTTTAAAAATTTTATTCCAAATTAATAAACCTGAAATATTAATTACTGACAGAAATGCAGCTTTTCTTAGCAATAATTTTAAACAATTTTTAGGGAAAAATAATGTTAAGCATCTACTCACCAGTGCTCATCACCCAGAAACAAATGCAAAAATAGAAAGACTAAATTCCACTATCATAAATAGGTTAAGAAGTGAATATAATCATAATTTAAAATTTCCTTGGACAAAATATATTCCTAATATTACTGAAAGTTATAATGATACAGTACATACCATAACAGGCTTTACACCTAGGTTCTTATACTATGGAATACAACCACAGTATATAGAACATGGCACAGAAACACATACACCAATAGAAAAAGCAAGAAAATTAGCTATTGAAAAAACCATAAAATCCCATGAACACAGCAAACAGCTTTATGATATTAAACACCCAGAACCCATTTTTAAAGGAGATCAGGTATTAGTAAAAACCTTTATTTATCCAAACACAGGTAAATTAACACGAAGATATATAGGCCCATTTACTTTTTAAAACAACTTTCTCCAGTCACATATGAAATAAATAAACCCAATTTACCTCAAAGAAAACAAACAGAAATTATACACTCTAATAAGCTTAAATTATTTTACCCAGAAACAGATTTTTTACTTCGCTATAGCAATAACATAGAAAGTGACTTAATAGTAAACCAAAATTCTAACACAAAGTTAATAGATATTGATGATAAACCATGTTTTTTATAGGAAGGCCATATTTTGGATATGGACCATGAAGAACAAATATCAACCCCAATTCTTAAGCCTACACACATAACTTAATGTCCCTCCATCTCTATCTCTCTATTAGCATTTCATTACTCAACCAATATTAAGAAATACCTTTATATATTATTTCATATACATTTAAATGTTTATATTTTAGAAACAACTCATTTTAAATTATTTTTGTGTAAAAATAAACATTTATACTGTAATTTAATATTTTGAAATACAACAAGCATAATGACATAATTACTCATATTTTAAATACCCTTTTGGCGTCATATAAATTTTTATATCAATCTATCATTATTATTTCATGTATATAGTTTTATTTTACTTTCATAATTATATAAAATATTTATCAACAAACTTTCTTCTGTTTATTTTGAAAAAATATGGACATTGATTTTTATTGTTTAATTTGTAATTATTTCTATAGACATTTTGATTTCGTTTAATTAATTATTTTTGTAATTGCCATTTTTATTTTCAAATTTTAACTTTTTGAAAATCTTTTTCACAGGGGGGAAATATTATATAATCTAAAATGCAAATATATATATTTTTTAAACATATATTTTATTTTCATTCATTGACTGTTCTACATTTTTGACCATAGATTTAGAATATACCACTTTAATTATTGTTGTAAATATGTATAGTTAAAACTACCTATTTTTTAAATCACGATTATAGAGAATTCATTCTATAAATTCTATATTGCTGTGATAAATAATTTTAATGTGTAAATTTACTACAAGTAATTCAAAATAAAAACTACTTGAAAGGTAAATATATATATATTTGATAGAAGTTAATATACATTGAATGTAGTAGCTATTAGTTGGAGATCTAGCTGAAATTTCAATGTATATATATTCAGCGGTGTTAGAGACGTGGTGAAATTTGAGGGGAATTCGTTAACCGCCTGTTAACAATGCTACACGGCATTGCTGTTTTCTCCCATTGTGACAATCCGTAACATCCTTTTTTTAATTTTTAAACACTATTTGAAAGCACACTGTATTTTCTTATATAGTTCGATCTTTTGAATTGTGCAACACCACCACCACATATTACCTTGTTTTTACTCCAATTTATCCACTTGGAGAACCTATATAAGTGAAGATGAAATAAAAATTAGCGTGCCTGCTCTTCATACCTTCCCACTAAATGTTATGAAACCGGGTGACACTTCACCGTGGTCTATAAATAGACGTCGCCACATTTTCAACATCAGAATATCCCAATTAGCCCAATAATGAGCTTAAAGACGTTTGCCAAGCGAATAGTATTAGGGAAAATAGTTAAAATACATTCTATAACAAAATAAATTCGACGCACCAACAAATAATTGTCAGATTGGGAGAAAATTTGGCGTATGTGAAGAAATTTTAGAGGGTTGAAAACGATTAAAATTTCAGAACAATTGATTGTTTTATTCCAGAGCTTGATCGTTACAAATTGAGAAAGTAAATATGTTATTGGACCCCCACTAGCTAGGATGCAAGCTGCCACACGGCGTGTCATGGACTGATAAAGATTCCGGATGGTGTGCTGTAGGACTTCTTGCCGAATTGTCTCCGCCTGTCGGGATGAATAGTCAACATTCCAGGATTGTTGTAATTGCCTTCCCATCACGTCCCAACGGATGATAGCCCAGGCGCCTTTGCTGGCCACGGAAGAGTTCGGCAAGTTTGAAAACAAGTCATCTACGTACCGTTGTGCTGTCATGGTGCCAGGAATGACTATAAATAGGGTCCTGCTATCAAATAAAATGGTATTTCAGACCATAACGTTCTGTCGTGGAACTGTGTGGTTTTCGAAAGTAAATCCAGGATCCACACTCCTCCAGGACGTCTCCTGACACTTTGCGACGGTCGTCAGGACACAGCAAGAAACGGAACTCGTCATTGAAGACTATACACATAGGTCAGCGTAGTTCCACGTTTATTGCTCCCGACACCACAGTAGTCGGAGTTGTCAGTGTATATGGGTATGAGGGGTAGGCATAGTAACGGTCGGCGAGTTCTTAGATAACGCTCTCTCAGTCGTCTGTTAATAGTCATTTTGAACATTTGTGTTACGGTCACACATTAAACGGTAGATAACGTCGAATCCGGTGCTGAAACAGTCTTTCTGAGAACCGCTCTGTCCTCCCTTTCTTTTGTGTCCCTTGGTCGACCGCTGCCATCCTGACGTTGCATTCTTCCATTTTAGAGTGCATATCATCATCGTAATCGGGTACGTGTCGTGATTTATTCCTTAATTTTTTAATTAATTCAATTTCTCTTGAATTTTTCCTCCCGACCCTTTTAAATCTTGGCGATAATTTAAACTATGTTTTTTTTGTTCTATTTTCTTGTTACTTTGATTTTATCTCCAAAACCTCAAAATAATGAACTTTTTAAAAATATTTTAATGTTGAGCATAAATGCAAACAAAATCGTTGATTATGGTGGTGCGAAAATTATCCTTGTACAAGGGCAATGGCGTGATAGTGACTTATTATTTAAATGGGGCCTTTACATAAAATAGTGAACATAATGATTTCTGCAAAGTTTTGAGTATTTGATTAAAAAATTGGTGTTTTGCTATAAAAATAAGATATTAAGAAAAACACACAAATAAATTTAGAATTATGATTCGAGTAATTAAAAAAAATAATGATTTTTTTTTCTTTAAATGTAAAATTGAAAGCAATGAATTAAAATTTATAATTTGCTTAAAATAAAGTAAAAATTGATAAATGAGGGTGTAAAAGATTTTAAAATTTGAATTGAATTGATAAAAAATAGTAAAAATTGATTTTAAAATGATTACAGTGAAAATAAACATTAAATTTATGGAGAATCAAGTTGTGAGAATGAGGAAAAATTTACGTAGGTTTTTTAAAACTTACAGTTTTGAAGATTGTTCAGTCAGGAGACTTGGTCTTTAGTTGTCGTCCTGATGACGCGGAAGACGCTCCAAGTAGATATTGTAGAAGCTTGTAACTTCTATTTGGTGGCGGCGGCATGTCGCCTGGAAGGTGGTGCGTTGTAAGGCCGAAGGTGGGGAACTTCTCACCGGCTTATTTTGCGGGATCTTCGGCTGTGTCGTTGGGGGGAAGATTGATTGATACTCGCACCTTATATTCAACCTATTATTTTATTCATGTAAATTTTAGATGATGCATTACGCCGAATTATAATCGAGATTTACATGGTAAAAAAGGAAATCCTTCCAACAGTATAAATATTTTTAAAATATTTGAGCCGTATTATAATTTTTGAAAACAACATCATTGGAATTGCTTATATTATTTGATATGAAGCGAATTGTGTATAAAATATGATAGGTAAAATATTTATGGAACAATAAATACAAATTTTCCTTTTTTTAGCTATATAGTAATGCTTGGGGGGGTATATATATATATAATATATAATCTATAATGCAAGTATTTTTTTTAACATATATTTTATTTTCATTATTTAACTGTTCTACATTTTTGACCATAGATTTAGAATATACCACTTTAATTATTGTTGTAAATATGTATAGTTGAACCTACCTATTTTTTTAAAATCACGATTATAGAATTCATTCTATAAATTCTATATTGCTGTGATAAATAATTTTCATGTGTAAATTTACTTCAAGTAATTCAAAATAAAAACTACTTGAAAGGTAAATAACTATCTTTCTTTTTCGACGACTGCACCTCTCTTTTTCAACAACAAAACAAAAAATAATCATAACAAATATAAGTCGACAGGATTAACCTGTTTTCTATTAAATTATATTGTCACTGAATAATTATTTTAAATATTCTGTGGTATATCATCATTAATATTTGCATAGTCATCACCCCTTACCATTCTTGTATATTATTACTTGTAAATAAATTTTTAGAAATAGTTTGCATTTTATAAATAAATTATTTTTACTTAAACTTTTGTTATACTCGTTATCACTACCGTGACAACTGGTGGAGAAGCTGGAATATTCCCTCGACGCCCAAGCCGTTAGAAGAAGCCGAAGACTACAAGGACTAGAATCTGAAGAAAACATCGCTATGGTCAAGCAAGAGACACAGAAAAAATGGGTGAGTACCACTTTCAACCTTTTAGAAACCCTTCTATTTTTACTGGAGAACGCAACCAGAATCCAGAAAAATGGTTGAAAGAATTCCATCGCGTCGCTCGCTACAACTGCTGGGATGATTCAATGTGCCTCGCAAATGTATATTTTTTCCTCCAAGGAACAGCGCACAGATGGTACGAAAATGTTGAAGAGAAAATTAATTCATGGGATATTTTTGTGAAAATATTTTCTCATAATTTCGGACATCATGTCTTCCAAAAAGATCAGCTCGCAGAGAACCTCAAAACTCGAGCTCAGGGGAAGGAGGAGACCAGTGATTCCTACATTCAAGATGTTATCCATCTGTGCAGAGAAGTGAATCCGGCTATGATGGAAAATGAAATAGTCGCACACTTGACGAAAGGAATATCGGAGGAGATATATCAGTCAATAATCATTTTAGACATCGCAACTATCGATGAGTTCATCAAATGGTGCCGAAAAATCGAGGCTTCAAATAAAAAAAACGTGTAAATAAACGTGTAGTATTCGACAGACTACCGAATGTTGCCGCCATCGATTCATCATACTCTGAATCAATGGAAGACTTAAACCGACGCATCGTGCGTGAAGAAGTTCTTCGCTCACTAAATCCGGAGTCAACTACCCCTGAACCATCTTTTCTGAAAGAAATTATCCGAGAAGAGATTGAAAAAAACGTAGCTGCAATTTCGAAGCCTATTCAAAGGCCTCCGCCACGACAGTCGTACCCCAACCAAACACGTACATTCAACCAGGTTCCACGACGTCAGTACCCTACCCAAACACCCATATGTAACCAGAGGCCACCACAACGAAGAACGGATGAATGGAGGACGCATGACAACATCCCAATATGTTTTAATTGCGGCCGCCCAGGCCATGTTAAGCGATATTGTAGAGAACGACGACAATGGACGCAGAGACCCGAAGGACATGCACCAAGCACCCAAGAACCTCAAATGGGTAACCACCAAGCCATAAGAAGCCAAATCTACCGCAGATAATCGCCGTATCCAAACAGAGGAAGATCCCCAAGACGCCAGTCCATTTCCCCAGGCCGCCATAAAAGCCAATCCCCACGCCGCTACAATCCAGAAAAAGACTAAGCGTCGCGTCTTCTTTCGAGGGGGAAGCCGCGGGTGTGAAAAACCCTCCATCGTCGACAGCCGCTAAATTACAACAAAATTATGTCGAAATCATCATTGATGACATTGCATTTTCTGCTCTGGTCGATTCAGGTTCCTCTTTTTCAGTTATCTCTGATGGATTAAGACGACAATTAAAAAAGACCATGTTCAAGGATAGCGGAATGACTCTGAAAGTTGCTGATGGCAGGAATGTTACATCGACCGGCCGATGCACAATCAGCTTGAGCATCAATGGATTGGAACAGCCGCTTGAGTTTATCGTCCTCCCTAATAGTAACCCAAGTATTATCCTCGGATGGGATTTCCTAGAGGCATCAAATGCCGTGATTGATTGTGGACGCGCCGATATCAGATTGGAAGAGGCCAAAGATGTACTAAATTCACCAGCTTCCATGGGAAAGTTTATGGCTAGCAGAAGCGTCGTAATCCCAGCCGAATCTACCAAACTAATAAATGTTATGAGTGAAGAACTTAATGGGCAAAATCAGGTACTTTTTGAACCTTCGAAAAAGGTATAATAGGAAAAGGGTTGACACTTCCCTATGCATTATTCAGGCTTTCCCATAATAAAGGAAAACTTTGGATCGTAAATTCTAGCACCACAGCTCAAATAGTCCCTAAGGGAATGTGCCTGGGAAAAATTCAAAGGGTTGAAGAAAATAACTTGACGGCTATTTCAGAATGTTCTGAATTTAATAAGGAGGTGAAAAATGCGAATCATGCCAGTCATGCTGATAAAAGTGACTTTAAATTTTTACAAAATTTAATTAGTGATGATTTATCAGAAGAGCAGCAGTCTCAAATCCTATCAATTTTAAAACGATATGATAAAATATTTGATAAAAATAATGAACCAGTAAAGCAAACTTCAGTAACCAAACATAAAATTGAAACTGGAAGCCATCAGCCTATTAAGCATAGACCATATCGAGTCTCCCGTACAGAACGCCAAGCAATCCAAACGGAAGTGGACAAAATGCTAGACGCCGGGATTATACGTCATTCATAAAGTCCTTGGTCATCGCCGGTTATTTAAGTGAAGAAGAAGGATGGTAACTGGCGTTTCTGTCTGGATTACAGACGACTAAACAAAGTTACTAAAAAAGACGTTTACCCACTACCCCGAATCGATGTTACACTTGACTCCCTGAAAGGAGCCAAATTTTATTCATCAATGGACCTTCGTTCAGGATATTGGCAAATAGAAGTCGACGAAGCAGATAGAGAAAAAACTGCCTTTATTACCCCTGACGGACTCTACGAATTCCTAGTCATGCCCTTTGGCCTGTGCAATGCCCCTGCAACATTCGAGCGCATGATGGACAAGATATTGAAAGGCCTGAAATGGACGATGGCCCTCTGTTATTTAGACGACATCGTGGTGTATTCCAAATCGTTCAACGAACATTTACACCGGCTTGAAATCATACTACAATGTCTCGACAAAGCCGAGCTACGCCTCAGCCCAAAAAAGTGTCTTTTCGGAACCAAACGAATCAGTGTTTGGACACCTCGTCGATAGTAAAGGTATTTATCCCGGTCCAGAAAAGATTGAAGCTATCGCCAAGTTTCCGACCCCAAAATCTATAACAGATGTGAGAAGCTTCATTGGCCTATGTTCCTATTATCGTAGATTTATCGAAAATTTTGCTGAGAAAGCTGCTCCTTTACACGAAGTCCTCAAAAAAGATACTAAATTCACGTGGAACTCTGACCAACAGGATGCTTTTGATTCCTTGAAAAAAGCATTGATGTCTGAACCTGTTCTTGCCTATTTCGAAGAACAACTGCCAACCGAGCTTCATACTGACGCCAGCGGTTATGGAATTGGAGCTGTCCTCGTACAGATCAACGATGGGAAAGAGCGGCCAGTTGGTTATGCTTCAAGAACTTTATCTAAGGCGGAGAAGAATTACTCAACAACGGAAAGAGAATGCTTGGCAGCAATATGGGCCATCAACAAATTTCGACCGTACCTTTTTGGTCGTGAGTTTGTCATTGTCACTGACCACCACGCTCTTTGCTGGTTATCTAATCTGAAGGACCCGAAGGAAGACTAGCAAGATG
The DNA here is from genome assembly GCA_030710605.1 of Cordylochernes scorpioides. Classification (NCBI taxonomy): domain Eukaryota; kingdom Metazoa; phylum Arthropoda; class Arachnida; order Pseudoscorpiones; family Chernetidae; genus Cordylochernes; species Cordylochernes scorpioides. The sequence continues at coordinate 110,562,404 of CP092886.1, read as the reverse complement.
GACTTTGAAACTCCAAGAATACAATGTAACGGTTGTTTATAAAAGTGGACGCAAACACCAAGATGCCGACTGTCTTTCTCGAAATCCTCTCCAACTTGAATCGGAAGAAGCATACAATGATGAGGATGATGATATACCCTCAATAACTGCTCTGACGTGCTTCGAGGCTGAACAAAGAAAAGACCCTAAGATTTGTAAATTGATAGAGGAAACATAAAGATTTGGTGCCGAATCGAAAGGATATGAAATGTTAAAAGGAACCTTATACAAAAATAATTTCGACCCCCTGGGAAACCAACACCTTTTAGTTATTCCCAAGCACTTACGCTTAGAACTACTGAAAAGTTTACACGACGCTCCCACAGCAGGTCATCTTGGATTATCGAAGACATATGAGAGAGTTAAAAACAAATATTTCTGTCCAGGACTTCTCCGCGACATACGGAAGTATGTCGCTCATTGTAAAGAGTGCCAAAGAAAGAAACAATCAACGCAAAAGCCACCTGGACTACTTAAGGCCATACCTCCTGCAACCTCCCCTTTTCAGAGAGTTGGAATGGACCTCCTTGGAAGATTTCCCAAGTCTGATACTGGTAATAAATAGATCATAGTCTGTACTGACTATCTCACTCTATTTGCCGTTACTAAAGCCTTACCCACAGGGGAAGCAAAAGAAGCAGCCAAGTTCTTAATGGAAGATGTTGTTCTCAAGCACGGAGCCCCCAGAGAAATCATCACGGACCGAGGACGAGTATTCCAATCCAAGTTGATTGCGGAACTCACCAATCAATGCTCGTCGATACATCGGTTCACGACAGCGTATCATCCCCAGACGAATGGACTGACGGAGAGGTTAAAAAAAACCTTAGCCAACATGATCGCTATGTATGTAAGTGTTGAACAAAAGGACTGGAAGGTATTCCTGCCCTACGTCACGTTCGCCTACAACACGGCAAAACAAGATACGACAGGTTTTACCCCTTTTAAACTGATTCATGGACGCGAAGCCGAAATAACTGTAGACACTCTTTTCCCAAATCCGCATGAAGATCTCCAAGAGGATTACAGTCAGAAGATTGCCTCGCGAGTCGAAGAGACTAGGCAGCTAGCAAGATTAGAAACCTTGAAAGCCCAAGAAAAGGACAAGGCCAGATATGACTCAAAGCACGAGGCAATTGATTACAACGTCGGTGACCTGGTATGGATTTTCATCCCGATAAGAAAGGTGGGACTCTCAGAAAAACTGATGAAAAAGTACTTCGGGCCATACAGGGTTACTCGGAAACTCTCTGACGTGACCTTCGAAGTTGAACCTGTGAACCAACCAACCAGGAGACGCCAAACAAGAGACCTTGTCCATGTACTGCGAATGAAACCCTACCATGACCCTGAGGACCAAGCTGATCTGTTCAAGTGATAATTACAGCGGGACGCTGTTCATCTAGGAAGGGGGCAATGCCACTGAATAATTATTTTAAATATTCTATGGTATATCATCATTAATATTTGCATAGTCATCACCCCTTACCATTCTTGTATATTATTACTTGTAAATAAATTTTTAGAAATAGTTTGCATTTTATAAATAAATTATTTTTACTTAAACTTTTGTTATACTCGTTATATCACTACCGTGACAATATTATATATTAATTTAATTTTCTCAAAACTTATACAAAATGCCACCAAAACAAGAAAAGGTAGAACAAGCTACGATGCAAAATATAATGGAAATACCAAAATTTAATGGTCAAAATTTAAACATAATATCTTGGCTCAAGTTCTTCAACAAAAAATGTTTGCAGAAACTTCTTGATGAAGATTTCAAAATAACTAATATATCAAATTATCTAGAGGGTGATGCTTTCAGTTATTATATAGAAGCGTTACAAGATATAAATAATTGGGGGGATTTAGAACAAAAATTGATAACATATTTTATACAATTAAAGATTCAAATTTATTCAGTAGGTTTATAAATTTAAAATATAATGATAAAAATGATCTTGAACAATATTTTAAAGAAAAATCTGCCTTAGCCAAAAAACAATCTTGAAAAAAAACACTCTTACTAGAGGCACTTACAGATTACAGAATGCCAAACCACCTCAAAATATATTTAATAGCTGCAAGGATACAAGGACCCTCAGATTGGTATAAAATCACAACCCAATTAAAAAATGCACCTTCACAATTTGAAAGAATTATGAAATCAATTTTCATTAAACATAACATACAATTTCTTTTTTTAAATAAAAGGCATATATTGGATCAAAAAATTATTTATTTTACTAATATTTCAGCTGACTGAACGCCAACCTTTATTAAGGTGTTATAACATGTTATAACACCTTGATAAAGGTTGGCGTTCAGCCAGTTGAAATATTGGTAAAATAAATTATTTTTTGATCCAATATATGCCTTTTTAATTAAAGATTTATCTATGGATTGCTCTATTTTCAAAATAACATACAATATGATTTAAATTATTTTGATGATATTATTATACACTCCAAAACTTATGAAGAACACATTAAACATTTAGATGGCATATTAAACATATTTTAACAAGAAAATATAAAACTCTATCTCAATAAAAGTAAATTGTTACAAAAAGAAATAATTTTTTTTAGGATACACAATTAACTCAGGAAAATATACACCCAATAACACAAATATTGAAGCAATTTTAAAATTAAATAGACCATACAATATTAAAACATTACAAAGATTTTTAGGTACAATTAATATCTATATATATAAAAATGAATGTTTGTATGTTTGTTTGTTTGTTTGTATGTCCGGTATACAAATTCGCAGTAGTTCACTAATTCAAACCAAAATTTCCATACATAGGTAAAAGAAAATACGGGGAAGACGATAGGCTATTTTAAAAATATATAAATCAATTATTAAAACTATATATTCAAATTATTCTACTTAGCTCACGAACAGCGCCCTCTATCAAAGATTAGATTAAATTATGCTGATGCAAACAAATAGATAATGCTAATAACAAACAATTATAAATTTAAAAAAATCTTATCTAAATATATATCACTCGGGTAGATATGCACACGGGTCAATCCCGGGGCGAAGCCCGGGTCACCAGTCTAGTATATAATAAATTTATTCCCCATTATGCACAAATTAGGGCACCATTAAATGAAATTTTGTTTAAAAATTCTGCTGGGTTATGGAGTGCAAAACATGAACAAGCATTCCAAACTCTTAAAAATGCACTCATTTCAAAACCTGAACTTTATATTTATGACCCATCTAAACCATGCCATTTAATCACAGATGCCTCAGGTCTAGGAGTAGCAGGAGTCCTGAAACAACCTGATAAACAAGGCATTTTACACCCCATAGCTTATTATTCAAGAAACCTTCACCCATATGAGCAGAATTATACTGCTTCAGAAATTGAAACATTAGCAATAATTAATTCAGTACAAATATTTCATAGATATCTACATAATATACCCTTTACATTGCACACAGATCACTTACCTTTAAAATGGATCAAAAATGTAAAATAAAAAAACGGAAGGTAGATTATTTAGATGGTCCTTAATTCTATCTCAATATAGCTTGGACATTAAACATATTAAAGGATTAAATAATATAGAAGCAGACATGCTGTCAAGAGCACCTGTCTCATTTTACCTAACATATAATGAGTTAAAAGAACATCAATCCACAGAACAAATTAGCAATAGTAAATTTAAAATACAAAATGATCTCTTTATAATTATTAGAAAGGGTTTTAAAAGAGCTTATGTACCACAAACACTAAGACACAAATTATTAAACAAAGTACATACAAAGCATGGACATATTGGAACAACTCAAATGACTAAAATAATTTGCCCACACTATTATTGGCCACATATGACTAGGAATATTGCTAATTATCCAAAGCATTGTGAAACTTGTCAGTTTAATAAATCTAGGGATAACAGAATTGTTTATGGACCATTACAACAGATGCCAATAGCTACACACCCCAATCATATTTTTTCTTTAGACACAATGGGGGTTTTACATAATTATGAGACAACCAGAAACAGTATCCATATGATAGTAGATCATCACAGTAGATTCCTTTGGGCTTTTCCCACAAAATCTGTTTCAACTGATTCATATATAACTTGTTTAAAAATTTTATTCCAAATTAATAAACCTGAAATATTAATTACTGACAGAAATGCAGCTTTTCTTAGCAATAATTTTAAACAATTTTTAGGGAAAAATAATGTTAAGCATCTACTCACCAGTGCTCATCACCCAGAAACAAATGCAAAAATAGAAAGACTAAATTCCACTATCATAAATAGGTTAAGAAGTGAATATAATCATAATTTAAAATTTCCTTGGACAAAATATATTCCTAATATTACTGAAAGTTATAATGATACAGTACATACCATAACAGGCTTTACACCTAGGTTCTTATACTATGGAATACAACCACAGTATATAGAACATGGCACAGAAACACATACACCAATAGAAAAAGCAAGAAAATTAGCTATTGAAAAAACCATAAAATCCCATGAACACAGCAAACAGCTTTATGATATTAAACACCCAGAACCCATTTTTAAAGGAGATCAGGTATTAGTAAAAACCTTTATTTATCCAAACACAGGTAAATTAACACGAAGATATATAGGCCCATTTACTTTTTAAAACAACTTTCTCCAGTCACATATGAAATAAATAAACCCAATTTACCTCAAAGAAAACAAACAGAAATTATACACTCTAATAAGCTTAAATTATTTTACCCAGAAACAGATTTTTTACTTCGCTATAGCAATAACATAGAAAGTGACTTAATAGTAAACCAAAATTCTAACACAAAGTTAATAGATATTGATGATAAACCATGTTTTTTATAGGAAGGCCATATTTTGGATATGGACCATGAAGAACAAATATCAACCCCAATTCTTAAGCCTACACACATAACTTAATGTCCCTCCATCTCTATCTCTCTATTAGCATTTCATTACTCAACCAATATTAAGAAATACCTTTATATATTATTTCATATACATTTAAATGTTTATATTTTAGAAACAACTCATTTTAAATTATTTTTGTGTAAAAATAAACATTTATACTGTAATTTAATATTTTGAAATACAACAAGCATAATGACATAATTACTCATATTTTAAATACCCTTTTGGCGTCATATAAATTTTTATATCAATCTATCATTATTATTTCATGTATATAGTTTTATTTTACTTTCATAATTATATAAAATATTTATCAACAAACTTTCTTCTGTTTATTTTGAAAAAATATGGACATTGATTTTTATTGTTTAATTTGTAATTATTTCTATAGACATTTTGATTTCGTTTAATTAATTATTTTTGTAATTGCCATTTTTATTTTCAAATTTTAACTTTTTGAAAATCTTTTTCACAGGGGGGAAATATTATATAATCTAAAATGCAAATATATATATTTTTTAAACATATATTTTATTTTCATTCATTGACTGTTCTACATTTTTGACCATAGATTTAGAATATACCACTTTAATTATTGTTGTAAATATGTATAGTTAAAACTACCTATTTTTTAAATCACGATTATAGAGAATTCATTCTATAAATTCTATATTGCTGTGATAAATAATTTTAATGTGTAAATTTACTACAAGTAATTCAAAATAAAAACTACTTGAAAGGTAAATATATATATATTTGATAGAAGTTAATATACATTGAATGTAGTAGCTATTAGTTGGAGATCTAGCTGAAATTTCAATGTATATATATTCAGCGGTGTTAGAGACGTGGTGAAATTTGAGGGGAATTCGTTAACCGCCTGTTAACAATGCTACACGGCATTGCTGTTTTCTCCCATTGTGACAATCCGTAACATCCTTTTTTTAATTTTTAAACACTATTTGAAAGCACACTGTATTTTCTTATATAGTTCGATCTTTTGAATTGTGCAACACCACCACCACATATTACCTTGTTTTTACTCCAATTTATCCACTTGGAGAACCTATATAAGTGAAGATGAAATAAAAATTAGCGTGCCTGCTCTTCATACCTTCCCACTAAATGTTATGAAACCGGGTGACACTTCACCGTGGTCTATAAATAGACGTCGCCACATTTTCAACATCAGAATATCCCAATTAGCCCAATAATGAGCTTAAAGACGTTTGCCAAGCGAATAGTATTAGGGAAAATAGTTAAAATACATTCTATAACAAAATAAATTCGACGCACCAACAAATAATTGTCAGATTGGGAGAAAATTTGGCGTATGTGAAGAAATTTTAGAGGGTTGAAAACGATTAAAATTTCAGAACAATTGATTGTTTTATTCCAGAGCTTGATCGTTACAAATTGAGAAAGTAAATATGTTATTGGACCCCCACTAGCTAGGATGCAAGCTGCCACACGGCGTGTCATGGACTGATAAAGATTCCGGATGGTGTGCTGTAGGACTTCTTGCCGAATTGTCTCCGCCTGTCGGGATGAATAGTCAACATTCCAGGATTGTTGTAATTGCCTTCCCATCACGTCCCAACGGATGATAGCCCAGGCGCCTTTGCTGGCCACGGAAGAGTTCGGCAAGTTTGAAAACAAGTCATCTACGTACCGTTGTGCTGTCATGGTGCCAGGAATGACTATAAATAGGGTCCTGCTATCAAATAAAATGGTATTTCAGACCATAACGTTCTGTCGTGGAACTGTGTGGTTTTCGAAAGTAAATCCAGGATCCACACTCCTCCAGGACGTCTCCTGACACTTTGCGACGGTCGTCAGGACACAGCAAGAAACGGAACTCGTCATTGAAGACTATACACATAGGTCAGCGTAGTTCCACGTTTATTGCTCCCGACACCACAGTAGTCGGAGTTGTCAGTGTATATGGGTATGAGGGGTAGGCATAGTAACGGTCGGCGAGTTCTTAGATAACGCTCTCTCAGTCGTCTGTTAATAGTCATTTTGAACATTTGTGTTACGGTCACACATTAAACGGTAGATAACGTCGAATCCGGTGCTGAAACAGTCTTTCTGAGAACCGCTCTGTCCTCCCTTTCTTTTGTGTCCCTTGGTCGACCGCTGCCATCCTGACGTTGCATTCTTCCATTTTAGAGTGCATATCATCATCGTAATCGGGTACGTGTCGTGATTTATTCCTTAATTTTTTAATTAATTCAATTTCTCTTGAATTTTTCCTCCCGACCCTTTTAAATCTTGGCGATAATTTAAACTATGTTTTTTTTGTTCTATTTTCTTGTTACTTTGATTTTATCTCCAAAACCTCAAAATAATGAACTTTTTAAAAATATTTTAATGTTGAGCATAAATGCAAACAAAATCGTTGATTATGGTGGTGCGAAAATTATCCTTGTACAAGGGCAATGGCGTGATAGTGACTTATTATTTAAATGGGGCCTTTACATAAAATAGTGAACATAATGATTTCTGCAAAGTTTTGAGTATTTGATTAAAAAATTGGTGTTTTGCTATAAAAATAAGATATTAAGAAAAACACACAAATAAATTTAGAATTATGATTCGAGTAATTAAAAAAAATAATGATTTTTTTTTCTTTAAATGTAAAATTGAAAGCAATGAATTAAAATTTATAATTTGCTTAAAATAAAGTAAAAATTGATAAATGAGGGTGTAAAAGATTTTAAAATTTGAATTGAATTGATAAAAAATAGTAAAAATTGATTTTAAAATGATTACAGTGAAAATAAACATTAAATTTATGGAGAATCAAGTTGTGAGAATGAGGAAAAATTTACGTAGGTTTTTTAAAACTTACAGTTTTGAAGATTGTTCAGTCAGGAGACTTGGTCTTTAGTTGTCGTCCTGATGACGCGGAAGACGCTCCAAGTAGATATTGTAGAAGCTTGTAACTTCTATTTGGTGGCGGCGGCATGTCGCCTGGAAGGTGGTGCGTTGTAAGGCCGAAGGTGGGGAACTTCTCACCGGCTTATTTTGCGGGATCTTCGGCTGTGTCGTTGGGGGGAAGATTGATTGATACTCGCACCTTATATTCAACCTATTATTTTATTCATGTAAATTTTAGATGATGCATTACGCCGAATTATAATCGAGATTTACATGGTAAAAAAGGAAATCCTTCCAACAGTATAAATATTTTTAAAATATTTGAGCCGTATTATAATTTTTGAAAACAACATCATTGGAATTGCTTATATTATTTGATATGAAGCGAATTGTGTATAAAATATGATAGGTAAAATATTTATGGAACAATAAATACAAATTTTCCTTTTTTTAGCTATATAGTAATGCTTGGGGGGGTATATATATATATAATATATAATCTATAATGCAAGTATTTTTTTTAACATATATTTTATTTTCATTATTTAACTGTTCTACATTTTTGACCATAGATTTAGAATATACCACTTTAATTATTGTTGTAAATATGTATAGTTGAACCTACCTATTTTTTTAAAATCACGATTATAGAATTCATTCTATAAATTCTATATTGCTGTGATAAATAATTTTCATGTGTAAATTTACTTCAAGTAATTCAAAATAAAAACTACTTGAAAGGTAAATAACTATCTTTCTTTTTCGACGACTGCACCTCTCTTTTTCAACAACAAAACAAAAAATAATCATAACAAATATAAGTCGACAGGATTAACCTGTTTTCTATTAAATTATATTGTCACTGAATAATTATTTTAAATATTCTGTGGTATATCATCATTAATATTTGCATAGTCATCACCCCTTACCATTCTTGTATATTATTACTTGTAAATAAATTTTTAGAAATAGTTTGCATTTTATAAATAAATTATTTTTACTTAAACTTTTGTTATACTCGTTATCACTACCGTGACAACTGGTGGAGAAGCTGGAATATTCCCTCGACGCCCAAGCCGTTAGAAGAAGCCGAAGACTACAAGGACTAGAATCTGAAGAAAACATCGCTATGGTCAAGCAAGAGACACAGAAAAAATGGGTGAGTACCACTTTCAACCTTTTAGAAACCCTTCTATTTTTACTGGAGAACGCAACCAGAATCCAGAAAAATGGTTGAAAGAATTCCATCGCGTCGCTCGCTACAACTGCTGGGATGATTCAATGTGCCTCGCAAATGTATATTTTTTCCTCCAAGGAACAGCGCACAGATGGTACGAAAATGTTGAAGAGAAAATTAATTCATGGGATATTTTTGTGAAAATATTTTCTCATAATTTCGGACATCATGTCTTCCAAAAAGATCAGCTCGCAGAGAACCTCAAAACTCGAGCTCAGGGGAAGGAGGAGACCAGTGATTCCTACATTCAAGATGTTATCCATCTGTGCAGAGAAGTGAATCCGGCTATGATGGAAAATGAAATAGTCGCACACTTGACGAAAGGAATATCGGAGGAGATATATCAGTCAATAATCATTTTAGACATCGCAACTATCGATGAGTTCATCAAATGGTGCCGAAAAATCGAGGCTTCAAATAAAAAAAACGTGTAAATAAACGTGTAGTATTCGACAGACTACCGAATGTTGCCGCCATCGATTCATCATACTCTGAATCAATGGAAGACTTAAACCGACGCATCGTGCGTGAAGAAGTTCTTCGCTCACTAAATCCGGAGTCAACTACCCCTGAACCATCTTTTCTGAAAGAAATTATCCGAGAAGAGATTGAAAAAAACGTAGCTGCAATTTCGAAGCCTATTCAAAGGCCTCCGCCACGACAGTCGTACCCCAACCAAACACGTACATTCAACCAGGTTCCACGACGTCAGTACCCTACCCAAACACCCATATGTAACCAGAGGCCACCACAACGAAGAACGGATGAATGGAGGACGCATGACAACATCCCAATATGTTTTAATTGCGGCCGCCCAGGCCATGTTAAGCGATATTGTAGAGAACGACGACAATGGACGCAGAGACCCGAAGGACATGCACCAAGCACCCAAGAACCTCAAATGGGTAACCACCAAGCCATAAGAAGCCAAATCTACCGCAGATAATCGCCGTATCCAAACAGAGGAAGATCCCCAAGACGCCAGTCCATTTCCCCAGGCCGCCATAAAAGCCAATCCCCACGCCGCTACAATCCAGAAAAAGACTAAGCGTCGCGTCTTCTTTCGAGGGGGAAGCCGCGGGTGTGAAAAACCCTCCATCGTCGACAGCCGCTAAATTACAACAAAATTATGTCGAAATCATCATTGATGACATTGCATTTTCTGCTCTGGTCGATTCAGGTTCCTCTTTTTCAGTTATCTCTGATGGATTAAGACGACAATTAAAAAAGACCATGTTCAAGGATAGCGGAATGACTCTGAAAGTTGCTGATGGCAGGAATGTTACATCGACCGGCCGATGCACAATCAGCTTGAGCATCAATGGATTGGAACAGCCGCTTGAGTTTATCGTCCTCCCTAATAGTAACCCAAGTATTATCCTCGGATGGGATTTCCTAGAGGCATCAAATGCCGTGATTGATTGTGGACGCGCCGATATCAGATTGGAAGAGGCCAAAGATGTACTAAATTCACCAGCTTCCATGGGAAAGTTTATGGCTAGCAGAAGCGTCGTAATCCCAGCCGAATCTACCAAACTAATAAATGTTATGAGTGAAGAACTTAATGGGCAAAATCAGGTACTTTTTGAACCTTCGAAAAAGGTATAATAGGAAAAGGGTTGACACTTCCCTATGCATTATTCAGGCTTTCCCATAATAAAGGAAAACTTTGGATCGTAAATTCTAGCACCACAGCTCAAATAGTCCCTAAGGGAATGTGCCTGGGAAAAATTCAAAGGGTTGAAGAAAATAACTTGACGGCTATTTCAGAATGTTCTGAATTTAATAAGGAGGTGAAAAATGCGAATCATGCCAGTCATGCTGATAAAAGTGACTTTAAATTTTTACAAAATTTAATTAGTGATGATTTATCAGAAGAGCAGCAGTCTCAAATCCTATCAATTTTAAAACGATATGATAAAATATTTGATAAAAATAATGAACCAGTAAAGCAAACTTCAGTAACCAAACATAAAATTGAAACTGGAAGCCATCAGCCTATTAAGCATAGACCATATCGAGTCTCCCGTACAGAACGCCAAGCAATCCAAACGGAAGTGGACAAAATGCTAGACGCCGGGATTATACGTCATTCATAAAGTCCTTGGTCATCGCCGGTTATTTAAGTGAAGAAGAAGGATGGTAACTGGCGTTTCTGTCTGGATTACAGACGACTAAACAAAGTTACTAAAAAAGACGTTTACCCACTACCCCGAATCGATGTTACACTTGACTCCCTGAAAGGAGCCAAATTTTATTCATCAATGGACCTTCGTTCAGGATATTGGCAAATAGAAGTCGACGAAGCAGATAGAGAAAAAACTGCCTTTATTACCCCTGACGGACTCTACGAATTCCTAGTCATGCCCTTTGGCCTGTGCAATGCCCCTGCAACATTCGAGCGCATGATGGACAAGATATTGAAAGGCCTGAAATGGACGATGGCCCTCTGTTATTTAGACGACATCGTGGTGTATTCCAAATCGTTCAACGAACATTTACACCGGCTTGAAATCATACTACAATGTCTCGACAAAGCCGAGCTACGCCTCAGCCCAAAAAAGTGTCTTTTCGGAACCAAACGAATCAGTGTTTGGACACCTCGTCGATAGTAAAGGTATTTATCCCGGTCCAGAAAAGATTGAAGCTATCGCCAAGTTTCCGACCCCAAAATCTATAACAGATGTGAGAAGCTTCATTGGCCTATGTTCCTATTATCGTAGATTTATCGAAAATTTTGCTGAGAAAGCTGCTCCTTTACACGAAGTCCTCAAAAAAGATACTAAATTCACGTGGAACTCTGACCAACAGGATGCTTTTGATTCCTTGAAAAAAGCATTGATGTCTGAACCTGTTCTTGCCTATTTCGAAGAACAACTGCCAACCGAGCTTCATACTGACGCCAGCGGTTATGGAATTGGAGCTGTCCTCGTACAGATCAACGATGGGAAAGAGCGGCCAGTTGGTTATGCTTCAAGAACTTTATCTAAGGCGGAGAAGAATTACTCAACAACGGAAAGAGAATGCTTGGCAGCAATATGGGCCATCAACAAATTTCGACCGTACCTTTTTGGTCGTGAGTTTGTCATTGTCACTGACCACCACGCTCTTTGCTGGTTATCTAATCTGAAGGACCCGAAGGAAGACTAGCAAGATGGACTTTGAAACTCCAAGAATACAATGTAACGGTTGTTTATAAAAGTGGACGCAAACACCAAGATGCCGACTGTCTTTCTCGAAATCCTCTCCAACTTGAATCGGAAGAAGCATACAATGATGAGGATGATGATATACCCTCAATAACTGCTCTGACGTGCTTCGAGGCTGAACAAAGAAAAGACCCTAAGATTTGTAAATTGATAGAGGAAACATAAAGATTTGGTGCCGAATCGAAAGGATATGAAATGTTAAAAGGAACCTTATACAAAAATAATTTCGACCCCCTGGGAAACCAACACCTTTTAGTTATTCCCAAGCACTTACGCTTAGAACTACTGAAAAGTTTACACGACGCTCCCACAGCAGGTCATCTTGGATTATCGAAGACATATGAGAGAGTTAAAAACAAATATTTCTGTCCAGGACTTCTCCGCGACATACGGAAGTATGTCGCTCATTGTAAAGAGTGCCAAAGAAAGAAACAATCAACGCAAAAGCCACCTGGACTACTTAAGGCCATACCTCCTGCAACCTCCCCTTTTCAGAGAGTTGGAATGGACCTCCTTGGAAGATTTCCCAAGTCTGATACTGGTAATAAATAGATCATAGTCTGTACTGACTATCTCACTCTATTTGCCGTTACTAAAGCCTTACCCACAGGGGAAGCAAAAGAAGCAGCCAAGTTCTTAATGGAAGATGTTGTTCTCAAGCACGGAGCCCCCAGAGAAATCATCACGGACCGAGGACGAGTATTCCAATCCAAGTTGATTGCGGAACTCACCAATCAATGCTCGTCGATACATCGGTTCACGACAGCGTATCATCCCCAGACGAATGGACTGACGGAGAGGTTAAACAAAACCTTAGCCAACATGATCGCTATGTATGTAAGTGTTGAACAAAAGGACTGGAAGGTATTCCTGCCCTACGTCACGTTCGCCTACAACACGGCAAAACAAGATACGACAGGTTTTACCCCTTTTAAACTGATTCATGGACGCGAAGCCGAAATAACTGTAGACACTCTTTTCCCAAATCCGCATGAAGATCTCCAAGAGGATTACAGTCAGAAGATTGCCTCGCGAGTCGAAGAGACTAGGCAGCTAGCAAGATTAGAAACCTTGAAAGCCCAAGAAAAGGACAAGGCCAGATATGACTCAAAGCACGAGGCAATTGATTACAACGTCGGTGACCTGGTATGGATTTTCATCCCGATAAGAAAGGTAGGACTCTCAGAAAAACTGATGAAAAAGTACTTCGGGCCATACAGGGTTACTCGGAAACTCTCTGACGTGACCTTCGAAGTTGAACCTGTGAACCAACCAACCAGGAGACGCCAAACAAGAGACCTTGTCCATGTACTGCGAATGAAACCCTACCATGACCCTGAGGACCAAGCTGATCTGTTCAAGTGATAATTACAGCGGGACGCTGTTCATCTAGGAAGGGGGCAATGCCACTGAATAATTATTTTAAATATTCTATGGTATATCATCATTAATATTTGCATAGTCATCACCCCTTACCATTCTTGTATATTATTACTTGTAAATAAATTTTTAGAAATAGTTTGCATTTTATAAATAAATTATTTTTACTTAAACTTTTGTTATACTCGTTATATCACTACCGTGACAATATTATATATTAATTTAATTTTCTCAAAACTTATACAAAATGCCACCAAAACAAGAAAAGGTAGAACAAGCTACGATGCAAAATATAATGGAAATACCAAAATTTAATGGTCAAAATTTAAACATAATATCTTGGCTCAAGTTCTTCAACAAAAAATGTTTGCAGAAACTTCTTGATGAAGATTTCAAAATAACTAATATATCAAATTATCTAGAGGGTGATGCTTTCAGTTATTATATAGAAGCGTTACAAGATATAAATAATTGGGGGGATTTAGAACAAAAATTGATAACATATTTTATACAATTAAAGATTCAAATTTATTCAGTAGGTTTATAAATTTAAAATATAATGATAAAAATGATCTTGAACAATATTTTAAAGAAAAATCTGCCTTAGCCAAAAAACAATCTTGAAAAAAAACACTCTTACTAGAGGCACTTACAGATTACAGAATGCCAAACCACCTCAAAATATATTTAATAGCTGCAAGGATACAAGGACCCTCAGATTGGTATAAAATCACAACCCAATTAAAAAATGCACCTTCACAATTTGAAAGAATTATGAAATCAATTTTCATTAAACATAACATACAATTTCTTTTTTTAAATAAAAGGCATATATTGGATCAAAAAATTATTTATTTTACTAATATTTCAGCTGACTGAACGCCAACCTTTATTAAGGTGTTATAACATGTTATAACACCTTGATAAAGGTTGGCGTTCAGCCAGTTGAAATATTGGTAAAATAAATTATTTTTTGATCCAATATATGCCTTTTTAATTAAAGATTTATCTATGGATTGCTCTATTTTCAAAATAACATACAATATGATTTAAATTATTTTGATGATATTATTATACACTCCAAAACTTATGAAGAACACATTAAACATTTAGATGGCATATTAAACATATTTTAACAAGAAAATATAAAACTCTATCTCAATAAAAGTAAATTGTTACAAAAAGAAATAATTTTTTTTAGGATACACAATTAACTCAGGAAAATATACACCCAATAACACAAATATTGAAGCAATTTTAAAATTAAATAGACCATACAATATTAAAACATTACAAAGATTTTTAGGTACAATTAATATCTATATATATAAAAATGAATGTTTGTATGTTTGTTTGTTTGTTTGTATGTCCGGTATACAAATTCGCAGTAGTTCACTAATTCAAACCAAAATTTCCATACATAGGTAAAAGAAAATACGGGGAAGACGATAGGCTATTTTAAAAATATATAAATCAATTATTAAAACTATATATTCAAATTATTCTACTTAGCTCACGAACAGCGCCCTCTATCAAAGATTAGATTAAATTATGCTGATGCAAACAAATAGATAATGCTAATAACAAACAATTATAAATTTAAAAAAATCTTATCTAAATATATATCACTCGGGTAGATATGCACACGGGTCAATCCCGGGGCGAAGCCCGGGTCACCAGTCTAGTATATAATAAATTTATTCCCCATTATGCACAAATTAGGGCACCATTAAATGAAATTTTGTTTAAAAATTCTGCTGGGTTATGGAGTGCAAAACATGAACAAGCATTCCAAACTCTTAAAAATGCACTCATTTCAAAACCTGAACTTTATATTTATGACCCATCTAAACCATGCCATTTAATCACAGATGCCTCAGGTCTAGGAGTAGCAGGAGTCCTGAAACAACCTGATAAACAAGGCATTTTACACCCCATAGCTTATTATTCAAGAAACCTTCACCCATATGAGCAGAATTATACTGCTTCAGAAATTGAAACATTAGCAAT
The DNA here is from genome assembly GCA_030710605.1 of Cordylochernes scorpioides. Lineage (NCBI taxonomy): Eukaryota > Metazoa > Arthropoda > Arachnida > Pseudoscorpiones > Chernetidae > Cordylochernes > Cordylochernes scorpioides. Next base: position 110,546,712 of record CP092886.1, on the reverse strand, counting down.
AATTAATTCAGTACAAATATTTCATAGATATCTACATAATATACCCTTTACATTGCACACAGATCACTTACCTTTAAAATGGATCAAAAATGTAAAATAAAAAAACGGAAGGTAGATTATTTAGATGGTCCTTAATTCTATCTCAATATAGCTTGGACATTAAACATATTAAAGGATTAAATAATATAGAAGCAGACATGCTGTCAAGAGCACCTGTCTCATTTTACCTAACATATAATGAGTTAAAAGAACATCAATCCACAGAACAAATTAGCAATAGTAAATTTAAAATACAAAATGATCTCTTTATAATTATTAGAAAGGGTTTTAAAAGAGCTTATGTACCACAAACACTAAGACACAAATTATTAAACAAAGTACATACAAAGCATGGACATATTGGAACAACTCAAATGACTAAAATAATTTGCCCACACTATTATTGGCCACATATGACTAGGAATATTGCTAATTATCCAAAGCATTGTGAAACTTGTCAGTTTAATAAATCTAGGGATAACAGAATTGTTTATGGACCATTACAACAGATGCCAATAGCTACACACCCCAATCATATTTTTTCTTTAGACACAATGGGGGTTTTACATAATTATGAGACAACCAGAAACAGTATCCATATGATAGTAGATCATCACAGTAGATTCCTTTGGGCTTTTCCCACAAAATCTGTTTCAACTGATTCATATATAACTTGTTTAAAAATTTTATTCCAAATTAATAAACCTGAAATATTAATTACTGACAGAAATGCAGCTTTTCTTAGCAATAATTTTAAACAATTTTTAGGGAAAAATAATGTTAAGCATCTACTCACCAGTGCTCATCACCCAGAAACAAATGCAAAAATAGAAAGACTAAATTCCACTATCATAAATAGGTTAAGAAGTGAATATAATCATAATTTAAAATTTCCTTGGACAAAATATATTCCTAATATTACTGAAAGTTATAATGATACAGTACATACCATAACAGGCTTTACACCTAGGTTCTTATACTATGGAATACAACCACAGTATATAGAACATGGCACAGAAACACATACACCAATAGAAAAAGCAAGAAAATTAGCTATTGAAAAAACCATAAAATCCCATGAACACAGCAAACAGCTTTATGATATTAAACACCCAGAACCCATTTTTAAAGGAGATCAGGTATTAGTAAAAACCTTTATTTATCCAAACACAGGTAAATTAACACGAAGATATATAGGCCCATTTACTTTTTAAAACAACTTTCTCCAGTCACATATGAAATAAATAAACCCAATTTACCTCAAAGAAAACAAACAGAAATTATACACTCTAATAAGCTTAAATTATTTTACCCAGAAACAGATTTTTTACTTCGCTATAGCAATAACATAGAAAGTGACTTAATAGTAAACCAAAATTCTAACACAAAGTTAATAGATATTGATGATAAACCATGTTTTTTATAGGAAGGCCATATTTTGGATATGGACCATGAAGAACAAATATCAACCCCAATTCTTAAGCCTACACACATAACTTAATGTCCCTCCATCTCTATCTCTCTATTAGCATTTCATTACTCAACCAATATTAAGAAATACCTTTATATATTATTTCATATACATTTAAATGTTTATATTTTAGAAACAACTCATTTTAAATTATTTTTGTGTAAAAATAAACATTTATACTGTAATTTAATATTTTGAAATACAACAAGCATAATGACATAATTACTCATATTTTAAATACCCTTTTGGCGTCATATAAATTTTTATATCAATCTATCATTATTATTTCATGTATATAGTTTTATTTTACTTTCATAATTATATAAAATATTTATCAACAAACTTTCTTCTGTTTATTTTGAAAAAATATGGACATTGATTTTTATTGTTTAATTTGTAATTATTTCTATAGACATTTTGATTTCGTTTAATTAATTATTTTTGTAATTGCCATTTTTATTTTCAAATTTTAACTTTTTGAAAATCTTTTTCACAGGGGGGAAATATTATATAATCTAAAATGCAAATATATATATTTTTTAAACATATATTTTATTTTCATTCATTGACTGTTCTACATTTTTGACCATAGATTTAGAATATACCACTTTAATTATTGTTGTAAATATGTATAGTTAAAACTACCTATTTTTTAAATCACGATTATAGAGAATTCATTCTATAAATTCTATATTGCTGTGATAAATAATTTTAATGTGTAAATTTACTACAAGTAATTCAAAATAAAAACTACTTGAAAGGTAAATAACTATTTTTTTTTCAACGACTGCACCACTTTTTCAACAACAAAACAAAAAATAATCATAATATATATATATATATTTGATAGAAGTTAATATACATTGAATGTAGTAGCTATTAGTTGGAGATCTAGCTGAAATTTCAATGTATATATATTCAGCGGTGTTAGAGACGTGGTGAAATTTGAGGGGAATTCGTTAACCGCCTGTTAACAATGCTACACGGCATTGCTGTTTTCTCCCATTGTGACAATCCGTAACATCCTTTTTTTAATTTTTAAACACTATTTGAAAGCACACTGTATTTTCTTATATAGTTCGATCTTTTGAATTGTGCAACACCACCACCACATATTACCTTGTTTTTACTCCAATTTATCCACTTGGAGAACCTATATAAGTGAAGATGAAATAAAAATTAGCGTGCCTGCTCTTCATACCTTCCCACTAAATGTTATGAAACCGGGTGACACTTCACCGTGGTCTATAAATAGACGTCGCCACATTTTCAACATCAGAATATCCCAATTAGCCCAATAATGAGCTTAAAGACGTTTGCCAAGCGAATAGTATTAGGGAAAATAGTTAAAATACATTCTATAACAAAATAAATTCGACGCACCAACAAATAATTGTCAGATTGGGAGAAAATTTGGCGTATGTGAAGAAATTTTAGAGGGTTGAAAACGATTAAAATTTCAGAACAATTGATTGTTTTATTCCAGAGCTTGATCGTTACAAATTGAGAAAGTAAATATGTTATTGGACCCCCACTAGCTAGGATGCAAGCTGCCACACGGCGTGTCATGGACTGATAAAGATTCCGGATGGTGTGCTGTAGGACTTCTTGCCGAATTGTCTCCGCCTGTCGGGATGAATAGTCAACATTCCAGGATTGTTGTAATTGCCTTCCCATCACGTCCCAACGGATGATAGCCCAGGCGCCTTTGCTGGCCACGGAAGAGTTCGGCAAGTTTGAAAACAAGTCATCTACGTACCGTTGTGCTGTCATGGTGCCAGGAATGACTATAAATAGGGTCCTGCTATCAAATAAAATGGTATTTCAGACCATAACGTTCTGTCGTGGAACTGTGTGGTTTTCGAAAGTAAATCCAGGATCCACACTCCTCCAGGACGTCTCCTGACACTTTGCGACGGTCGTCAGGACACAGCAAGAAACGGAACTCGTCATTGAAGACTATACACATAGGTCAGCGTAGTTCCACGTTTATTGCTCCCGACACCACAGTAGTCGGAGTTGTCAGTGTATATGGGTATGAGGGGTAGGCATAGTAACGGTCGGCGAGTTCTTAGATAACGCTCTCTCAGTCGTCTGTTAATAGTCATTTTGAACATTTGTGTTACGGTCACACATTAAACGGTAGATAACGTCGAATCCGGTGCTGAAACAGTCTTTCTGAGAACCGCTCTGTCCTCCCTTTCTTTTGTGTCCCTTGGTCGACCGCTGCCATCCTGACGTTGCATTCTTCCATTTTAGAGTGCATATCATCATCGTAATCGGGTACGTGTCGTGATTTATTCCTTAATTTTTTAATTAATTCAATTTCTCTTGAATTTTTCCTCCCGACCCTTTTAAATCTTGGCGATAATTTAAACTATGTTTTTTTTGTTCTATTTTCTTGTTACTTTGATTTTATCTCCAAAACCTCAAAATAATGAACTTTTTAAAAATATTTTAATGTTGAGCATAAATGCAAACAAAATCGTTGATTATGGTGGTGCGAAAATTATCCTTGTACAAGGGCAATGGCGTGATAGTGACTTATTATTTAAATGGGGCCTTTACATAAAATAGTGAACATAATGATTTCTGCAAAGTTTTGAGTATTTGATTAAAAAATTGGTGTTTTGCTATAAAAATAAGATATTAAGAAAAACACACAAATAAATTTAGAATTATGATTCGAGTAATTAAAAAAAATAATGATTTTTTTTTCTTTAAATGTAAAATTGAAAGCAATGAATTAAAATTTATAATTTGCTTAAAATAAAGTAAAAATTGATAAATGAGGGTGTAAAAGATTTTAAAATTTGAATTGAATTGATAAAAAATAGTAAAAATTGATTTTAAAATGATTACAGTGAAAATAAACATTAAATTTATGGAGAATCAAGTTGTGAGAATGAGGAAAAATTTACGTAGGTTTTTTAAAACTTACAGTTTTGAAGATTGTTCAGTCAGGAGACTTGGTCTTTAGTTGTCGTCCTGATGACGCGGAAGACGCTCCAAGTAGATATTGTAGAAGCTTGTAACTTCTATTTGGTGGCGGCGGCATGTCGCCTGGAAGGTGGTGCGTTGTAAGGCCGAAGGTGGGGAACTTCTCACCGGCTTATTTTGCGGGATCTTCGGCTGTGTCGTTGGGGGGAAGATTGATTGGTCGTTTCGTTGGACTGGCGGCGGGTTTGTTCCTCCATCTTTGCTCTTCCTCGCTTCTATCTGGACAGTCTTCTTACCTTCTTCGTTGTGGTCTCCTTCGTTGTGGTCATCCTGTCGACTCTAACTGTGATAAGGTCCTGTCGACTTATCTGTGATGAGGTATCCTGTCGACTCTCGCTATAGCTGTGGTAACCGAGGGTCAAACCTGTAGTAACCGAGAGGGACAGTCAGGGCCTGGAGAGTTTTCCAGTACCTCTCTGCACTTTGGAAGACCTTTAAGAGTTTTCACAGAGTACAGGCAGTCGTGGTCGAGGCAGAGTGGAAATCTTGGGAATGTCCACACACAAAAAACGAAGAGACACAGTTGTAGTAGGAAAGTTCCATGAACAGATAGGAGCCGAGCTAAGAGCAAGATGGAGACAGAAAAAATTCTTACTGTTTTACATAGCGATGAGGTGGTCCTGGCTACGAGCGACAAGGGCTCACGCCGACGGTGAAGTGACTGACTATGTTCGGCTAAAACCGACGTTTTTTATATACCATTCCTGAGGAGGGGGGGGGGGGGGGGGGGGGGGGAGTTGGACTTTGAACGTCTGCGGCATTCTGCACCCTTTGACCTCGATGGCAACGACTTGCCAGGGTTGTTGGATTTCTCTCTCGATTTTAGACGTTTTTGAACTTCTCAATCTTGCTTTAACTCAGCTCTTAATCTATTACATAGTTTTATTTATTCATCCACAGTTTGTACAAAGTACATTACATATGGAGATGCAATGACACATGTCAATCATGCGTATAATTATTTATAGATGTGTTTCTATATACTACATGACAATCTTGTTATAAGTATTATACAATATAGGGTTGTTGGTTTAAATTACCATATATATATTATATTGGTATGTACCTACATTATACTATATTACACCTTAATCGATGAAGAGATGCCTTTTTTCTTAATATATTATATATATATTGAAAATAAAAAGGTATTTACTGACCACGAGCACATGTGCTTTTCAGAAGGCAGAGAGCCATCTGGTGGAACAGAAAGCAACTATTCATTGATTTAACCTGTTCCCTGATATTTGGCCGATCCAATTTCTTGATAAAATCAAGAAAAGCCATCCACGAACGCGTTTCGCGCTGTTGGCGCTCGTCAGCGTGGAGTAGGCTGTACCACTGCGACCAAAAAAGATTTTTGGTCCCAGTGGCTTCCTGAAAAACCAAGAAATGGGTATTTAAGGCCAAACCTGCGTAAATACGCTTAACACATGAAAAAACAATAGAAAAAAATAATTGGTCGCAGATGGCGCTCTGCCTTCTGAAAAGCATATGTGCTCCTGGTCAGGATATGCCTACTTTGTTTTTAAAATCAACACCTGACCCACTTATTTATTATTTATCTATTGTTTTATATTATCATATATATATCTGAAAAAACGAAAGAAAAAAAAAATAAAAGATAAAAAAAGATAAAGAATATCATGTGTTGAAATCAAAAACACCAGATGGCGCTCTGCCTTCTGTAAAGCACATGTGCTCCTGGTCAGGATATGCCATTTTTATTTTTGATTTCAACACCTGATCTTTTTATATTTCGCTTTTTCATGTGTTAAGCGTATTTACGCAAGTTCGGCCTTAAATACCCATTTCTTGGTTTTTCAAGAAGCCACTGGGACCAAAAAATATTTTTGGTCGCAGTGGTACAGCCTACTCCACGCCGACGAGCGCCAAAAAGCGCGAAACGCGTTCTTGGATGGCTTTTCTTGATTTAGCAAGAAATTGAGTTGGCCAAATATCAGAGAACAGGCTAAATCAATTTAAGAATAAACGTATCATTAAACGGAAGATAAGGATCTTTTATTTGGAAACGTTACGAGCTTTCGGGCAAACGCCCTTCTACAGGTAGAACCTGTAGAAGGGCGTTTGCCCGAAAGCTCGTAACGTTTCCAAATAAAAGATCCTTATCTTCCGTTTAATGATACGTTTATTTTTAAGTTGCACACCGGAAGAGTTTCAAGTTCTACTATTAATCAATTGAGGCTAAATCAATGTTTAGTTGATTTCTGTCCCACCAGATGGCGCTCTGCCTTCTGTAAAGCACATGTGTTCCTAGTCAGGATATGCCATTTTTATTTTTGATATATATATGTGATGATTTAAGACCGTGGAATTGTTGTAAATAGTCCAGATATCTACTACCACATATTTCACCACGTGACAGTATATAACTTGTCATTTACAGCAAATAGAAAGCATCAAATAACATCAATCTGTACCGCGTAAGAATATAATAAAGTATATCAACTGTACAGATAGAAGGAATGGAGAATAACAGGAGAAAATTAAGGCTAAAACTAATCAGGCCTAAGTGAGAATAAAAAAGTAGGCCTATCGAGCCCAGTCCAAATTTTACGAGGTCGTGGCCCTCCTGGATGATGTAACTCCCCCCCCCCCCCCCTGTTTACGTCAGAATAGGGCAGTGACCTGCCTGGACCCAGGGAGGCTATAAAAGGAGGCCCCAAGCCTCAGTTAGTTAGAGTCTTTTGTTTCAGTCCCAGTCCGCGCAGGCCGCTCCTATAGAGGTAAATCCTTTCCTGCCAGAAACCTCCTCGTCACATTCTTTCTTGACGTTCAGACGCTTCTTAGTGGAATCTCTGTTTGTTTATTTCACCTTTGGCCCAACTGTGTCGCCTTCCACCACGACTGCACGGTAGAGGTGACATCGAGGTTCGTCTAGCATCAGGTAACACTGGTCCCAGAGGTCCCAAATATCACAGACACCCCCGTCCGAAGAGTCGACAGGATTGTGGACGCCAAGGTACAGGTAAGCAAGTAGACCACTGTCTGTACAGAAAGATGGAACAGGAAAGAGAGGAGGATTCAAAGGAGCACATGGAGTCCGATCCCGAGTATAAAAGTGGCGAAAACACCACTTTTCCCAAAATAGAAAACACCCTCGGTAGGACGCAGGAAGTCACCCCCAGTCAGGAGGACGCCACGCCCCCGACGGTGGCATCAGATGTCCTAGGGAGTTTGGCGAGGACGCTACATCAGCTGTCCGCGGCGACCAGACTATCGCGAGATGTGGAGCTACAGCGCTACGATGGTTCCTACGAGGCGCAGAGCTTCTTCGACAATTACGACGCCCAAGCTGATCTGGCCCAACTACAATACACCGAAAGACTGAGAAGGCTACCAAATCTCCTCCTTATTTTCCATGGCCTACGTCTAAGGTAATTTAACTAAAAAAAATTGTTTTAACAGTGACGCCTTTCTACCAACTGTCTCTTCTCATATCTTAATCCTTCCAACTCTACCTTCCATACTTCTCTCGTCTCTTGATCCTTTTCCTTAGGCCTTCTATGCCTTCGTTCTAACCACCCCTCGTCCACCGCAGAGTTCCTGTTCGCGGACTTTTTTTTTTGTTGTTGTTGATTTGCCTCTAGTGGACTACTCCTTCCTCGCCATCCCATCCTGATGGTGTGTTCAGGAAAATCCATGGCTTATTTATTTATTTATTTTTTTTTATTTACACCCGGGTCACCGTCCCAGCACTCAGCAAACCTGGGTTCAATCATTCAATGGCAACAGTCGAACCCTGTTTTCACAATCTGCCTCCATCCTCTAACCTCTTCAACGGTTCCTGAGACTCCTGCTCGTCAACAAATTTTATTATTTTTTAATTGATTCATTGACCTGGTACACTCTTCCTCCCCATGTTAACTCCACACGGAGAGCTTGGGTAACCAGCGAGATATTTCTTTTTTCTCACGCTCGACCCATCGCCATCATCAGCATGATGCGCCCACTCATTTTTCTTTTACTTTTATTTTTCATCCGGTCGAGCTCAATCACCGACAGAAGCACAGCTCTTGAGCCTCCATCTCTTTTTAACCTCTCTCAACCAGCTTTTCTTTCCCATATTCTCCCATTACCTACCTCTCCTTCGATCTTAACGCCTTTTGCCCATCTGATCTAATGCTACTTAGATCTTAGAAGGGCATCTTGAGATTTCTGATCCCTGCAAACAATACTTCGCTTCTAAGCTCGTATTGCAGGGCAGGACTCCTGAGATGTCCTTTGCAGAAACCAATTCAGACCCTCTTCCTTTATTCTTCGCTGCGTCACTGCCTATCCCAAACCTATTGCTTAAGTCAATTTTCTTATATATTTTATTTTACTTTTATTATCTCTACTTCTTCTCGTTCCTGTATTACATCCCTGAAACTATATTGTAAATACTCATGGCACCTTAAGTAACAAAAAACTGTAAATAGTATACCTAACTTTCCCAAATATTTACCCTCGCTATTATGTGTGTTTACTTTAAATTTATCCTTCCAGTGTACTCCTTATATTTTTTGTATTTTTATAATATTATATCAGTTGTGTCACCACTACACTCACTCCTTTATTTTTATTATAGTAACTAATTTGTGCCCCAAATTATTTCCCTTTTAATAGGTTTGCCAGCTTTTCGCTCCATTTTATTTCACTCCCCTAATCAAACCTTTCTCACCGGAGCACATTCTATCGTAATTTAAACAAAGCTATGTAAGTAATAAAGTATGACGTCTTTTCCAGTCATCTCAAAGTGACACCAGTTTGCCACCCCAGGGGAGGGGAAGATGACCCACATAGACTGACCAATGAGAATCAATACCCAGGGATCCGGAGAGGGAGAAAAAGGGGCTTTTTTTCGGATCTTGACAGTTAGTGTTCGGCTGGAATTTCGGACAGGCCCGCTCAGTACTAGGTCCGTTGTCATCTCACGGCGGCCCTCGTGGCCGACGTTTTGGCTCCTCTCTGCGCCCGCGACTTCATGCAGGACGCCGAGTTTTTCTCTGTTAATCCTCAACTTTGTCCTGGTCCTGGTGCGGCTTGAGACGTTCTGGAAGAGCGTATTTTAACCCCAAACTTTGCTCTTACTGTCCCGTGCGGACTTCCCACTCTTCACGCCTTGCCACTCAACTCCGACTGCTTCCAACTCACTTGTTGTCTTATCCGGGTTTACGACATATATATATATATATTTAAACTCTTTTTTTTTTTTGGAGATAATAGTAATCGATCGTTATCAAATTTATACGCCCCGGAACCTGGGTTAATTAAAACTGTATTGTGAAATTTTGCACATAGGTAGCTGAGGTTTTGGTTTAGCATTTAGGCTAAAAGTGCAAAAATTGCATTTCGAATAACTTTTTTTTCCTTTTTAGAAGGTAAGATTTTATTTAGTTATTTAGTAATATTAGTTATTTAGTAATATTTTTCAAATTATATTAATTGGAAATATTATTTTTTTCGCAGCTTATTCATATATTTTTGTGACGATGCAATTTTTACTTTGTTTATTCTTAATTAGTGTAAATATAACAATCTACATTTTTAAAGATAAGGCTCACTATTTGATTATCATAAGGAATATTCCAATTGTCGCACGTGACCCCTTCGGTTCTTGCGACGATGCGCTTCTTCCGCCGTGGATCATCTGCCCGGTCTCTACTTTGTAGCTCTTCCCTGCAGGCCACCTGAAGACGTCCAGAAAAGCAGCAGCAACAATGATGGCGATAGTAACGACAGCAAGCGCGGCACCGAGACTTCAAACACTACTTTTATTGTCATCCACTACTAAACATTACATTTAAATGGGATAATAAACAATGGGCATTTACATTATGTTACATCCTGGGGCCAACATAAAAGAGTATTTACAATATTTTTCCCCAGGAAACAGGACCACAGCAGTCGGCGATTTCCACATCAGTTAAAGAAGCGAAACAGGCGAAAACGTCATCTATTGGCGGAGGTTGTAGTCATTTGGAGGCCTTACACGCGACACTATTTTAAGACAAATTGAGATTTAGAACAGTATTCTATTTTTTTTTTCTTTCTTATATTTAGAGTAAGTATAAATTTTATTGAAGTTGCAAACATTATACTTATTGAAAAAAGTATGTTTTTCTATATAATTTGCTACATATATTTTACTATATGTTTGTTCCATGTAATATGTTCATGCTCTGATAGCATTTATATTGTAAGCAGCAGCTATGCATTTTCAGTAACTGCTTTTTTTAAGGGTAGGCTCAAATTTTTTTTTGCTGTTATTTGTTTAGGTGGGGTTTATATTTATCTGCTTCACAATGTATAACTGCTCATATATATCTATATGGTACAACCATATTTTTAAATATATGTATTTAGATATATAGATGAAAATATACTCATATTTAAATAAAGAAATATACAATCAGCAATCTGACCAATGAGGGAGCCAGAGAATATGTTCTACTCATATTTATTGTGCCGATTTTTTCCGAAAATTATACTTTTTTTATCTTCTTCTATTTGATTTTTTTTTAGTCAGTTGTTCAAAGTTTTCAATTTTTTTTCCCACATTTCTGAGGTCCTGATTCCTAGAATACCTATTATTCCAAATGAGAGATCTGCCTTTTAAATTTAGACGCTTGCGATTCCCAGTTTTGATTGCCTTTGCTATGACAATTAATAAATCTCAGGGTCAACCATTGCAAGTAGTTGGTGTGCATCTTGAATCTCCCTGTTTCTCGCATGGGCAACTCTATGTAGCATGCTCCCGTGTTTCCAGCCCAAGAAATTTATTTGTCTTTAGTTTTACTTTTAGCAAGACGGGCAATATTGTTTATAAGAGAGCTTTGATCTAGATTTTGACAATTTTTAAAGAGATTTCTTCGAATAATGATTTTAGGAATCTTGACTTTTAAAAATATATTTCGTCAATATTCTGTTCATCATCATTTCTGGTTCAATTTAAGTTTTTGTTAATTCCAACACACCTTATGATAGCTCATTGTATTTATCAGGATAACTTTGCTGTTTTGAATTTTACACCATTAGTATCTTTATGACTCTGCAATATTGAACCGAAAGTTAATTCTGCATACACATACTATATACACAATTGTATTATAGTTGTTTCAATACAATTCTTCATTCCGTTTTTTTTATTATATAATTTGCAGAATTTATTAAAAAAAATTGGTTTAGGTTATGTACATTAAGAATTTGTAAAAAAATAAAGGTCAAAGTTTTACAAAAAAAAAAAAAATTGGAACACCATTTCTCTTCCATTTAATTTAATAAAAGCTTAATGTATGATTTTTAGAATTGCATTAGTTTTAGGCATATTATTTTTTAAAAATTTTGTTAGCAAGACATGGAATGTTGTTAAATTAATGTACTATTAAAAAAATTACCAACCCATGAAACGTTAGCTCCAGTCTTTTACCGCTGGGGGCAGCACTGTTAGAGCTAATAAATGATTCCGATCGGTGCATACTTTTACATGATGGTGGTCATATGTGGAGACTTCAACGCAAGAGACCCACACTATGGTATGACTCGAAGAAAAACTACAAAAGGTCATAAACTGACACCACAAATAGACGATTTAAACTTAACGATACACAATAACAAAACTCCTACATGCCGAAATGCGAGAATAATCGATTTAACGTTAACAAACAGAGACGGGCAATTAGAACTATTAGAAACTGGAGCTCTAAACAAATCTCTCAAATATCTGACCACAAGGCAATAACATTTGATGTCTGTATAGATGATCAATTCTCCACAATCACTTCTTATTCAAATTGGAAATTCAATCAGCAGGGAGTTGACTGGAATCAATACACTCAGAGCGGGAATGGAACTGACCATGAGAAGATTAAAACCTATATAGAAAATGCTTCTACACCAGAGATAAGAGATCGAACAATAAGGGAAATTACAAATATATTAATTGAATCTGCCTACTCAACATTAAGAATTAGGGAAAACAACTCTATGAGAGGCAGAGCGATCAACTGGTGGAATACAGAACTGGAAATTATGAAAATAACTTTCACTATATAAGAAACTTATATTACCGAAATCCTAATCCTCCACGTTATATTGCTGAATCGTTCAAAAATACACGAAACAATTATATACGTGAAATTAAGAAAGCAAAAAGAATATCATGGAGAACTTTTCTGGAAGAAAACAATTCAAACAATCCTTTTGGAAATTTATATAGAATATACAAAAAATTGAAAGGAACACCTGATAAGCAAATACAAATATTGGAAACAAATACATGTAATGAGCGGTTGCAGAGAACCGAGGGCTTGCTAGACTGTCTCTTTCCTGATGACAGCCTAAACGATGACACGAATTTACATAAATAAATAAGAAACTCTAAACCAAAGCTTTTAAATACAGCAAATATAGTAGTCACAATGAAGGAAATTCATATATATATAAAGGTCAGTGTATGTATGTATGTATGTATGTATGTGTGTTTGTTCCTATGTCGGCTATACACGTCCACAATACGTTACTAATCTGACTGAAATTTTACCAGTATATAGAGTAGAATCTGAAAAAACTTATAGTGAAAATTTCAGGTCTCTATTCCGAATATTCGTCGAGTTATTTGCAAATTGCGTTGCAAATTTGCCCTTTCGCTCGCAAGCAGCGCCTCTAGCGGTAAAGATGGAAGGTAATATCAGCTGACCTGATGTACATGTAAAAAGGGGTTTTAACAGGACATAGAGAAAAATATCGAAGGGATATTTGTCGCATTTTTAGCCAAGAAAAATTGAAATTGACAGGTTTTGGGCAAAAATAGTTTTTTTTTTTATTCAGAAAATGATGATGACAATATTGCTGTATCATCATTTGATTATCAGATACAAAATTACATCGGGAAAAATTCCAAAGAGCAGAGACCACGGGTGAGGCCAGTTCATTTTTAGTATTCAGGAACAGAATTCTAACAGAAAAAAAAATCATTCGAGCAGAAGACACAAAGCCAGATCATCTCTCTATAAAAATATCGCTTCTCAGACACAAATTTGGAGCGGGACGTTTCACAAGAGTGACATCCACGGCGCCAATTTATAATTGTAACGAATAGTATTTGAATAAAAAAAATTAATCGGGTAAAACCCGGGCGTTGCCCGGGTCATTCGGCTAGTAGATGATATAATTGATAAATTAAACCCAAGGAAATCTCCTGTAACTGACTATATATCTAACAATATGATATTGCATACTAAATACTTTATCACTCCGCTCTTGACTAAGCTGTTTCAGAAGTGTTTGGATATGAGCTACTTCCCAAATGAGTGGAAGAAAGCAGAAGTGTTGGTTATCCCAAAGCCAGGTAAAGCTGTCTACTGCAAGTATAAAGCTACAGACCCTTATGTTTGTACTCAAACATTTCTAAAATCTTTGAAAAAATTATTAATAATAAAATAATCAAGCACTATGAGGAAAATAAGATGTTCAGCAATCGTCAACACGGATTTACAAAATCACGATCAACAATAACAGCGCTAACTGACATTGTCAAAACTGCTTTAGACCACAAAGCTATGGAATTTACGGCCATTATAACAATCGACATCAGTGGAGCATTTGATAATGCATGGTGGCCAATGGTGCTAAAAAGAATCGATGAAGATAATGTAAATGCATCTATTGTTAAACCTCTCAAGTCATATTTCGATAATAGAAAAATAAGATACAGATACACATCAATTGAAGTTCAAAAAACACTAAGCAAAGGATGCCAGCAGGGAGGACCTATTTCCCCTACAATATGGAATATAATCATGAACGATTTACTATGCAAATATACTGAGCCGAATAGTGAAATCATCGGATACGCAGATGATATAACGGTGATATGCTGGAATAAAGACCTAATAGAACTTGTAAATACAATAGAAAGCATAATGAGAAAAATAACAAATTGGTGTGAAAGCTCGCAAATTAAGAATATCCGAGGAGAAAACGAAGGTATTGCCTTTGTTCAATAATAAAAGGTTTACAATAACTTTGAATAGCAATACCATTATTCCGGTAGATAGGGTAAACATTTTGGGAATAACCTTCAAAAACCACAGAAATAAGAACAAACTTTATTTTATGCCGCACATTAATGATATTATCACGAAAACAACCAGAGCAAGTGGATATCTATTAGGACTAACAAAGAAGGCCTGGGGTCTTGACAGCAAAAGGAGAATTGTATTGTACAAAACACTATTTAGAAATACAATAACATACTGATCTACGATATGGTACCAATTCATCCCAAAAAAAAGCCAAAGACAAATTAAACTCGCTACAGTATAAAATTCTCAAACATGGTATACAAGCCTACAATACGACATCGTCAGATTATACGCATATCATTGCTAGAACACCAAAGCTCACACACTTCATTGAATCAAATATATTGAAAATAAATATAGATTACAACCGAGTTGTCCCAGCAAAAAGAATCATAATATCTAACTTCATAAACCAGAAACAACAGGAATACTACGAAGCGACCAATGAAAATTTCAAAAGTTTCTTCAGTGGCAAAAAATTCTTAATTATATCAAACCTAACTTCTATAACGCGCAATTCTTCACTGGACATGGCGACTTCAAATCACACCTGTTTAAAATTGGCAAAGCTGAATCACCTGGATGCTCGTGTGGAGGCGAAGAACAGAACCCCAGACACTTATTAACTGACTGCCCGCTGACCTTAGGGAACTAAATCAACTTCCCATAACAAATATGCAACATCTGGTCTACACTAAGGACATACACCAAAGATTCAACAAATTCTGCAGAATGTACTTAACTAAATAAGTGACTACTAATGTAATCAATTTGCATACTGATATGTAAATATGTATATATCCCTTTAAACTAATTCAAATGTCTATATTTCACACGCAAATATCCGATTTGTGGATAAAGAGTGTATTCTGCAATTGTTAAATAAAAAAAATGATGTTTGTTTTTAGACTAAATTTATTCAAATCAAGATAGCTTTTTTCATGCTTTTGAAAGTTAAGATTATATTTTTAACGTTTCATAATACTTTTCAAATTAAAGTCTTTGGAAATAATATTGCTTTTTTCCCATCCTGCAGGTCAACATTACACTGCTACATGCTATCATAACTCTGGCCTTTGGCATTGTGAAAGTAATGTTTGCTACCTTAAGCTCTAGAGAGATTATAATGTATCTACAGCTCCATCATGTGGAAATCACACCATAGTAAAAAAGAACGCATGTAGCTGGTAGCAAAATTTGTGCCCTGTGTGAAGCTAGCGTTCAAAATTCAATTTTTTAAATATATTTCAATTGTTGGCCTTATTTTCACCCATTTCACCCATTATTGACCCATAACGCTGATCCATATAGGGTTAATTAATAACCCATTTGACATTTTACTTTTATTTAAGGTCTGGGAAATATATATATGGCGACCACCCTTGCTTCAGCGAGCGCGAACTGGGACAAAGCTTCACTACACATACGGGCGGTAGTGTGGCGACCTGACTACGCATGCGCGCGGGGCGGCAATACAGGACTTTCTGGCCACGCGCGTCATCAAAACAACAAGGCTTGCTCCAACGGCCGTTACTTCTTTTCTCTTTACATTTCTAGCTTTAAATAAATTATTTTATTTCATAAAAATAATTAAAATTTTATCAGAAGCCTTTCCACAAGCCACACCAACACATCACGCAATCGCCACCACAAAAAAATTGGTGAGCTGGACGACTCGAATGAAGAATTAACGGCCAACGTAAAGGGCAAATCATGGAAGCTCAAACACTCACGATGGAACTCACCCCATCTCAAATATCAAGATTTATTTTTCGAGCTCCACCCTTATTGCCAAACGACATTCCATTGTGGCGCAGCCAACTGGAAGCTGCCTTTATTTTCGCAAACGTCGCCAGTGACGAATTCAAGTATAACGCAACGATCGTTAATTTAGATAGACTAACTCTCATCTGCGTCTATGACATTGTAGAGAACCCACCAGTTTCAGGAAAATATGCGGCGCTCAAAGAACGGCTTCTCTAGCGATTTGGACGGTCACACCAGGTACGAACATATCGAGTATCAGAAACTCAGCAAAGTGTGGTGGCCACATATATATACCTTTTTAGGTAAAAAATTGAGGTATGTTTTGAAATATAGATGAGAATCAAAAGGAAGCAAGATCAAATCCAAATAAACAAATTATGTGTGGTTTCAGTAACAGCAGTGTTACCATCTTCAGACAAAAGTACTGAATACATTCAGTATTTTTGTCTTAATATGGTAACAATGCTGTTACTGAAACATAACACATAATTTGTTTTTTTTTATTTGGTCTTGCTTTTTTGGTATTTTTAAAATTGTCCTTGACTATTAGAAAATGATGCAAATTTCCTATTTATTTTATATACCATTTTTAAAAATACATTCTTTTGTAAAAATATCCAATTTCCCACACTTTTCTAAAACAGCTAACAATAACCTAATAAAAATTCATCCAAGTCCAGGTATTTCAGTATTGCAGATATATTACATTTATAAAAGTTGCTTAGCTATTTAGAGATGTAAGTGCCGGATTAGGTGCCCTTAAAATGTTTAATCTGGCTGTTTCTTCTTGAACAGCCGAGAGTGAAGTGGAGAAAGTGAAATTTTCAGGTTACGAGGACCATTTTCCTTAATTCACACTAATCATTAGATTTTTTTTTCATTTTTTAGATACCAAAGACCAGTTTGGTTACTTGCACTCACTGGAGGGGTCGGACTTTTTCAAGAATCAGGGGTCATTGGGGCAATTTTTTTCAGAACAAAGTGCCCAAAGCTGGATTCGATGATCCCGGGTCGTGGTTTTTAAGAATCAACAGTTTAGACCACTCCTCCAAAACAGCACTCTATTCATTAGATTTGTTTGTGAAATTGATCTTATATTTCAGATTCTTTTCACAGCATTTTAAATTTTGATATTTGCAGTTTATCTCTATTGTGCTGAAAGAAAAGAAAATGTCATTACTATAAGTTTTAAAACAGTTGGGGGCTCTATTCATTCATGAATAAACCCCACTCGAACAATACCCGGGCGAAGCCGGGTCCAGTCGGCTAGTATATATATATATATTATGAATATAATGTTTTGTTGTGAAAAGATAAAGAATTGAAGGTGCTGTTGTAATAATAGGAAAGTAGAAAATTAATTATTTACTATCAAGTAGTTTTTATTTTAAATTCCTTGAATAAAATTACAAATTAAAATTTTTTTCACCGTTATATGGAATTTATAAAATGAATCCTATATTAGTGAATTAAAAATAAAATAGGTATGTTAACTATAGCTATTTACAACAATTATTAAAGTGGTATATTTTAAAAGTATGGTCAAAAAATGTAGAATAGTCAACGAATGAAAAAAAAAAATATTTTTTAAATAAAATATTTACCTTTTTAGACTATATATGGGGAAGATTGACATCAACCTCCGATTACCATAACTATATTGTGAAATTATAAACTCAAAAGGAGCTTCTTCTATAGAACATGTTTATTTCGCTAGCTTTCGAACGACATCGTTCTTCAACGGGCGTAAAGACTAGGTGTGATGTGAGATGCGTGCAATTTATATAGACGTACATTGAGAGTCAAATGGCATCCTTTGACGTAACCTGCCTATACCTACCCCTCCCTCCCGATCTTACAGGTTAATAGGTAAACTGAGTACTTTTCTCACACAATAGTTAAGCTCACCTCATTAGCTTCATCAGTGGGCACTTTCACTTTCAATCAACTCACATACCAAAAAATTAAGGGCACGCCAATGGGAAGCCCACTTTCATCTGACATGGCTGAGATGGTTATGGGTGCCTTTGATCATTGGGTGAACAGTTCACTCTTTCCCAATATTTTCTATTGGAGGAGGTATATAGACGACATTTTCTGCATCATTCCTAACCATAGTCATAATACTATCCTTACATAGTTACATAAATTTCACGCCGACTTCAAATTCACATTGGAATTAGAACAAGGAGGAGTCCTTCACTTCCTCGATATCTTAATTATCCGTATAGACACAAGCATCCACACCACCGATTATTATAAGCACAATTTCACTACGCACTACACTCATTTTAAATCACATTGCACAATATCATACAAAATAAACACAGTTAAAGCTCTTACCAAACGCATTCACACGCACTGTTTCCTCCCAGTTTTCAAAACTAAAGAAAAACATATAATTCATAAACACTAAACAACAGCCGGCTACACCGCAGACTTTATTAACAAACACACTTACTCTCCAAGCCCCTTCATAGTTTCGTCAGTACACAGATCCAACTGCCTCATACTGTATTCCAAAGCATCCGTTGTCATTTCCAGAATACTCAGACCATACGTAATTATCACCTTCTTCAACAATTCACCCAATATTTCTTCTTTTATCAGGAATCCCATAACCAAGCCCACACCCATCCCAAGTTCCGCCTGTTCCGGTGGCTCTGTCTACTCGGTCTCCTGCGTGGAATGTCCCGCCACTTACGTGGGAGAAAGCGGTAGAACAGTGGCCATCATAATATAGGAACATGACAGAAACATCACAAGTAAGGATACCAGATCCAGGATATTCCAACATGTTAACCAAACAGGACACTCATTCAACCTGAGAAACCCCACCGTCCATTATACCAAAGTCCCCAATAAATCACAACGTTTATTTATAGAGGCCTGTATTTCCATTCATAAGCATAGCATCAACAAGAAAATAGAAATCCCGGTGATTTACTATTTATTAATGCAATAGCCATGAATCACAATATTATATTTCAGATGCATCCCTCATTTGCTTATTTCTCAACTTTATACTAAGATTGTTTACCTTACTCTAATACAAGGATTTGCATAACTGGTTTATTTCTTAATTTGTAATTCTACCTGCCATCATGTTAGTTAAAAATTTGTATATATCTTGGCTCTCAATGTATGTCTAAAAAATTGTACACATCTCACATCACACCTTGTTATTACGCCCGTTGAAGAACGATGTCGTTCGAAAGCTAGCGTAATAAACATGTTCTATAAAAGAAGCTCCTTTTTAGTTTATAATCTTACAATATATATTCGGAGTATAAATAAATTCGTGCGGTTATGATAAAGATGGCGCTACTAGTTAATTATTCCATTGTTTCATCTGGTAACACCATTATTTTGAAGCGTCATCATAAGGCTTCCTTTTTTAGTAACCGTCATTTCTCTGAAGTATAAACAAACTAGTTTCTATTTACTCCTAAAATGTCAACTTTTGTACCAAATAATGTATTTTTGCGGGAAGTTTTACTTCATTACTTCAACATGAAGAAAAGAGCTGCTGAGAGTCACCGTAGTTTATGATGACTATGCTCTAGCTGAACGAACGTTTCAGAAGTGGTTTGCACGGTTTAAAAGTAGCCATTTTGATTACCGCTTTTAAAAATGATTTGAGGGTGAATAATTAGAGGCAAGGCCCAATGAAGATTCAACACAAACGTAAAAGGAACTCGAAAAAACACTTGGAGTCACTAAAACATCCATTTTTCATCGCTTAAAAGAAATAGGAATGATCCGAAAGGTCGGAAATTGGGTGCCGTATGAGCTAAAGCCAAGAGAGGTCGAACGCCGTTTTTTCACGTGTGAAACACTGCTCCAATGTCAAAAAAGAAAGGGGTTTTTGCATCGAATTGTAACTGGTGATGAAAAGTGGGTCCATTACGATTATAGAAAACGTCAGGCAACGTATGAATACCTTGGCCGTGCTTCATCATCGATGACCAAGCCGAATATTCATGGCGGGAATATTATGCTGTGTATTTGGTGGGACCAGCTAGGAGTGGTATATTATAAGCTGCTACAACCGAACAAAAGGATCACAGGGGAGGTCTACTGAAGATAATTGATGCGTTTGGGCCGAGCATTGCGGGAAAAACGGCTGTAATACGCCAATAAACAATAAAAGTTATTTTGCAACATGATAATACTCGGCTACATGCTGCAGCACCCGTTAAAACGTACTTATAAATGCTCAAATGGGAAATATTACCCCACCGCCGTATAGCCCAGACATTGCTCCTTCCGATTATTATCTCTTCCGATCATTGCAACATGGCCTGACTGAACAGCACTTCTCCAACTAGGATGAAGTCAAAAAATGGATCGATGAATGGATAGTGGCTTTTTTCTGCGATGGAATACGTCAATTGCCAGAAAGATGGAAAAGGTAGTGGCTAGCGACGGATAATACTTTGAACATTGAAGGGTAACCAACTTTGAACAATAAAGCTCCAAGTTTCGATTTAAAAAAAACGCACGAACTTATTTATACTCCTTAATATTGTTACACCTTGAGATGTAGATGGTTTTTGTTCAGCGGTTTCCGTTGTACTGTAGAATAAGCCAGAACGAGTTCTCATTAAAAAGCTAATGCTTTATTTTGGTAAGGTTACAAAAATAATGAAGAACGCCGGCCCGAGCGCGCGCGACGACGCGAGCGCGCTGGCTGCACAATGTTAACAAAGAATAAACAAATCAATCTTGATTTGTTTAAAAAGTTAAATTATTAATGAGAATATTACATGAGTCTATGTCGGCTGTGACAATATATATATATATATATATATATATATATACTTTATCAAAATATAATTGATTTTACCAATATTTCAGTTGGCTGAACGCCAATCGTTTTCAGGGTATCCTTACTATATATATGTGTGCGTGTGTGTGGAAAATAGAGAGAGAGAAAAATATATTTTTTCAATACATCAAAAAATGAGGCTTATTTTTGAATAAAAATTGTTTATTTTAAATATCCAATATTTTGATATGAAGCAGTTCATCTATCTTCTGGGATTCACAAACCTTGTAAACAAATCAACCACGTTATGTATGTACAGTGAGGTTTTCTATAAATCAGGTTGGTGTGAACAAAGATATCAATTGAAATTATTGATTCTTCAGGTATTTTATTGATATATGATTATATATATTCTCTATTTTACTATTTCCGTGTTCCATCTGTAAGAATGATTGGAGTATATCTGTTTACTATTTATGATTTTTTGTATTCTATAGAGGCCCAGCTCTTTCTATTTCATCGAAAGTTTATTTAGCTTGAATTAGCTGATTTATTTTAGTGTCGTATTTAGTATCATAAAAAATGGTCATTATTCATGCTACAGAATATGACGCTAAAATCAGTCAACTGCTTCAGGATAGAGGAACTTAAGAAGAATGAACAAGTAATCCACTACTCAACTTGATCAAATATATAAATAAAAGGCTAAACCAAATTCATCGTACAAATAAACTATAAAATAAATTAATTGAGATATTAAAAGCTACACACACAGATAGAAAATTACCGATTTCTTCTGAAGGTTTGCCAAATTTTCATTAAATCAAAAACCTTTGCGTCCTCTAATTGCGTGCCATTTGCTCTCCACGCTATTTTTTATCAAAATTCCTTTATCTCGCAAATACAAAAAGAATTACTTCATATCATCCAAACTCCAACTGAAGCTCTAAAATTAGTACCAGAAAAGTCAGTAAAACCGATTCTCGCATGATTTCGGTAGACGTTGAGAATCCTTATACACGTCTATCCCACATCATCAAGCCCTTAGAGAACTTTCAAATTTTGTAAATAATCCTCCTACAATATACAGGGTGATCCAAAAGTCCCGCACAACTTTAAAAATTAATAACTCCCCGAATATTTGCGCTAGAGCAATGCGGTAAACACCATTGTGTTCAGGATGCAATGGGATTTTTTATGGCAAATAATGAAAAATTCGAAATTGATTTTAGTTACAATTTTATTCGCCAGATGGCGCTCTACCAGAATCAGAGATTCAGCGGCCAAATTGTTTGATAAATTGAAAAATATAACTGATCGACACGTATTTTTCCTTTTTGAATACCAGGAAAGAACCCTAATAATATCAAATAACAAATTAATAAAACACCACTTCGCCAAAAGTATGAAGAATTGGTTAACGATTTTCAAATACAATCAGAGATATGTAAAATAGGTAAATGCAAATTAAAACATGTAGCAAAAAGAAAATTGATATTTTAGATACGGTTTGTTTCCGAAGATAATAAATTTATAATATTTTTAATTCAACTCTCACTCAGTATCGATTATGTTTATTTTAATTCATTTGAAAAATATGTATCTATCTCTGATAATTTATTTTACTCTGGAATGCCGTTGTTGTTTCTGTCGTGTCCAATAAATAGCCTCAGATGTCTCCTTGCATTTCTATCACAGCTGCAGCAGCAATGTCCACTATCTTGGATGTATAAAGCTGATGCTCTGGGTCTATGTCAATTTTCTTGCAAGGCTGCGGGAATGAGAATATGTGGGTAGGTGTTAGTTCCCCGACAGGACAGTTGTTGCATGTTCTATAGGTTCTTGTGCCATCTGGATGTATTTTCATTCCTTTGTAATGTTTTGTTATAAGTCTTGTTATAGTTTTTGTCAGTTTTCTCTCAGAGTTTATTTCACATATTTGATCTTTTCTTATTTTTGTTTAATTATCTTGTATTTTGCCAAAGCATCAGCATCAAATACTGACATTTGTTCTTTATTTTGGCTCAGCCTTCTGGCTTCCTTTGCCAATTCAACTGCCATTTCATTACCCCCGATCTAAACACTGGCAGGAATCCATTGTAGAATGCAGTTATTCTACAATGATATCAGTTGAGTAAGTAACGAATGTATTTTCTGTGTGATTATAGTATTGCCCTTCTGAATTGCTTCTAGATCGGATATGAAGTCGTTGTACAGTATATTATAATTCCTTCTGATTGATGCAGGGATGGTTGGTTAAGGCATACATCAAGAGCTTTCCAGATAGCTGTCAGTTCACAAGTGAAGTTTAACGAAATCTTTCTTGCTCCTTCTTTGATTTTGATGTTTGTTCCATCTTGCAGTATTATGTTAATTCCGGCCCCTCCATTACTCAGGGTAATGTCTGAAGATCCATCTGTATATGCTGTTAAAGGGCGTGGCCTAGCATTTTTATTCAAGAATTTGTACTATGAGGACATAGCCGTTAATATTACAAACACATTAGACCTCGAAGCCCAAGGTATCAAAGTCTACCTCAATCAAAACAAAGCCATCAACATATACAATATGTATCACCCTCCAAACAATACATTTATTGACGATGGAACAATGGCTCAATTTCTTACAGAAAACACTATTATTGTAGGTGACCTTAATGCCAAACATCAACTATGGGGATGTCCTACGCCAAACCCAAGAGTCAAAATAATATCAAACATATTTGACGACAATGCCTTCATGTGCTTAAATGATGGGAATCCTACCCATCATTCATACAAGCTATAATACTGCACAAGCCCTTGATATAAGTTTTTACTATCCTGACATTTTCCACAAATGCAAATAGCAAATATTAAAAAGTTTTGGAAGTGATCATTTGCCTAATTTGATAGAAATTAGCACCAAGACCAAAACTAGCTCAATTAAGAAAAATTCTGGAACTTCAAAAAGGCTAATATGATATCTTTCGAAAACACCATTATTGAAGCAGCCAAAGTTGCAATACCAAGAGGTAATATTAAGAAATGGATTCCAAATTATACACACCAGGCAAAACATATTCAAACACTTATAACTAAAAGAAATGAACTACAAAAAAAGTGCACCCAAAACCAAACAAATTGTATAACTGAACTGAACATTGTGATTGCAAAAATAAAAAGATTATACGTAAATGTGAAAAGGAAAAATGGAAACAAACTTGTGAAAACCTGAACCCAAGAAACCCAAATACAAAACTTTGGAATTTGGCAAACAAATTGACAGAGCCCAGCCAAAAACTGAAAACACAAATATGATTAAGAATACAGATAGTATACCAGCAACTAATGACAAAATTGCTGCCAATCTTTTAGGTAATTCACATCAAATAAGTAGTAAAATCAAGGTTGAAAAAAGGCCCGAAAGATTATTCATGACTGTAAAATGTCATCAGTACTCATAATATTTTCCATGAAAAAAAATCAATATGAAAAAGCTAGCTAATGCGTTAGAAAACACTGACCTAAACAAGACTCCTGGGCCAGATGGAATCCATGGCCGAATGATATCAAACTTGGGCAAAATTGGCAAAGAAAGACTTCTTAATATTTTCAATAACTCCTGGAAAACTGGAAAATTGCCTCAAGACTGTAAAACTGCAACAATAATTCCCATTAAAAAACTTGACAAATCTGCTGATGACCCAAAAAACTACCGACCTATCTCCCTAACAAATATTTGCTGCAAATTAATGGAAAAAATTATACTCAGACGACTCACCTACCACCCCGACACAAGAAATCTCTTACCAGAAGAACAATATGGATTTAGGAAAGGACATGGGACAAAAGACCAACTCTTATTTTTCACACAAAAGGTAAAAGATGCACAAAACAAAAAAACCAACTAACCACACCATAGCTGCTTTTTAGACCTTACACAAGCTTTTGATAAGGTATGGAAAAACAAGTTAATTACAAAATTATACAAACATTTCAAAATTGATGGAAAAGCTATCACTTGGATAAATAATTCCCTTAAAAATATATAAATCAGGGTCAAATATAATGGCACTCTATCTAAAACCTTCAAATTTTACCAAGGATTACCACAAGGATCAATCCTTAGCCCAACTCTCTTCACCCTATTTATTGCAGGCATAGAAGAAAAATTTTAAAATAAAACCAATATTGGACTTTTCGCTGATGACATTATTCTATCGAGCAGCAACACTAACTGGAAAAAAGCTGAAAGAGATTTGAACAAGACTCTTCTCCACCTAGAAAAATTTGCTAATAAAAATAAATTAGAATTTAACCCTCAAAAATCTGAAACCTGTCTTTTTACTACCGATAAGAAACTCTACAAAATAAGACAAAATATTATTCTGAAAGAAGAACAATTATAATATAATAAACATCCTTAATATCTCGGCTACACCCTGGATCCAGAAATTAAAACCAGTAAGCATATTGAAGGAGTTGTTAGAAAATGAAGAGACCGACTAAAAATCTTGAAATATATTTCAGGAAGAGTGGGGAGCTCAAGCAACAACACTAAAATTAACTTACACATCTCTAATGAGACCTATCTTGGAATATGGATATCAAATCTATGGTACAGCATCTGAAACAAATCTAAAATCATTGGAAAGGATACAACTAAGTGCAGCCAGAAATATTACAGGTATTCGAAAAACCTGCCCTAATAATATTGTACTTTACGAGGCAGACATTATGCCCTTGAAGGATAGAATAAGCTACAATCTGCCAAAATATATAAACAAAATCAAGAGTTATGAAAACAAACACTGAACTTTCAATTACATACTTATTTGGAAACCCAATATAAGATTCAAAAAAGAAGGCCCTCTCCACCTGGCCAAAAGAAATGGATTTTTAAAATATAAAGTGAAAAAATATTATTT
This sequence comes from Cordylochernes scorpioides, assembly GCA_030710605.1. Taxonomy (NCBI): domain Eukaryota; kingdom Metazoa; phylum Arthropoda; class Arachnida; order Pseudoscorpiones; family Chernetidae; genus Cordylochernes; species Cordylochernes scorpioides. Next base: position 110,520,667 of record CP092886.1, on the reverse strand, counting down.
AGCTGAAAAAATATCTCCATGCGAACCATTAACAAAATGTTATTTTTAATGCCACTTTAAATGAACCCACCAACAGACAATACCAAAATCCAGAATACTTAAAACAATTAGAAATAATTGATAAAATTCCTAAAAATGCAATAACTATCTATACCGATGGTAGCAGAGACGAGTTAGGACACACTGGCAGTGGCTGTCTCATCAAAACCACAAATGGCATTGAGAAAATAAACAGAAGAAACCCAGAATTTTGCTCAGTCTTCAGATCAGAACTTATAGCCATCTATGAAGTCTTAAAATCCATCAGAAACATTAAACATCACTATATATGGATTCTTACTGATAGTAGAAGTGCCATACAACACTTGAGTCACACAGGGGATCTTAGAGACAAAGTAAGCAGGAACATAATTGGGTATCTCCAAAAACTCTCAATACCTCAAAAATTCACCTTCAATGGATACCCTTACATGTTAGCATTGAAGGCAATGAAGCTGCTGATGCGCTAGCGAAAAAAGGCACAAAATAACCCTTGCTACAGAAAAATAAACTTTCTTTTAAAGAAATAGAAACAGTAGCCAAAATAAACAAGAACTGGAGGATCCCACCTAAGCACAGTTGGTATACCCTAGAAGCAGATGGCCACCCAGACCTTTAGGTCCACAATCCGGCATGCGAAGCATGCCCTTCGGTGCTATTCTGTTCAACTCATAAGCCAAGTAACGGTATCCAAGCTAGTGCTTGGACATTGTACCTGGAAACACCACCTCCCAGACAACGTGTCTGGAAGGATTTATATACCGGTGGCCTTTAATCATAGCAAAATAGGAAACTATCTACTGTGTCCAGCAGGGACCGCGGGGAGGCAGCCCCCGGTCGACTCTGTTCACTCACAGCTGAGGAAAAGCTCAGTTGCCACGTCGTGGGCTTTCTCAAGAAGCTTGCTGTGATTTCTCAGCAGCTTACTCTCGATCGCGCCCCTCGCCCTCCTTCTCTCTTCCTGCACACGCACTACCCTTGGACAATCCAAGACGTAGTGGCGTGCATTCATATCCCTTTCTCCATAGACGCAATCAGGGTTTCTCTTAATTTTAAATCTGTGGAGACTTGGGGAAGAGCCCATGTCCCGAACTACCCTAATGAGTTTGTGGGACATTACCTTACAGAGGTACTTGGGTGTTGTTACCCCATTGAATACCTCTCTCCCCTTCACACTGTTCCTCCATCTGTCCAACCATAAGTCCTGGACGTGCCCCCTGATCCTCCTATAAACTTCTTTCTTGGTCACTGGGGTCCTTAGTGATCTACCTCTAAAGCATCCTGCCTTAGCGATCCTGTCTGCGAACTCATTACCTTCGATGAGGCTGTGTCTCCTAAACCAAAGGAGCTCCGGAGCCCGCGTCATCATCTCCAGCTCCTGGATTATTTGATGCGCGAGTTGCCCTTTCTCCAGATTGATGGCGACGAGGGCCGACATACAATCTGAATAGAGGCAGTCCGGGCTGAAGTTCTTCTCGGCACACACTCTGAGGGCTACCCTGATCGCAACCAGCTCGGCTGAAAAGACCAATTCGTCCATTCTGAGTGTTAAACTTTCTTGGAAGATCAGCTCTCCATTAGTGAATATCACTACCCCAGCTCCAGTATTGGTTCCAGACTTACTACAATCAGTGAAAACCTCCGTGCCAATCCCTGTCGGCCCTTCAGGACTCCAATTCCACTTTGGCAACCACTGCGGAGGCTTCCTTGGATCCCTCTTCGATTCCAGGGACCCCGCTTCAAGTCCCAGGGCATTTTCCCTGTTCTCTGATGTCTGATGGTCTCCTCCTCTAGTTTCAATCCCAGGGGAATAAGCCCAGCGAGGACCAAAAAGGCCTCACTGCTGGTAGTTCGATATCCCCCTGTGATTCTGAGTGCCGCTGTCCTCTGCACACTCTCTAGAGTTGTTGCCACCTTCTGATCCCTGTTTCGGCGCCACCAAGCCCCGGAAGCATATAGCAAGATTGGCTCGACACAGGAGAGGCAGAGGTTCCTAAAAATAGTACCCTCCTTCTCCCCCCCCCCCCCCTGTTGAGAGCCAACCAGGACAGGCCTGCACAACGCCTCCCTGCCTCTCGCCACCATCTCCTCCGCCTGGTATTGCCAACCCATCTTGTCATCAATGACCACCCCCAGAATGGTCATCCTATTGACCAACGCTACCCTCCGTCCTTCCATCCGGATAGCCGGCTTTTGTTCCCATTTAATCCCTTTCCTTTTAGTTCTTATGTCCCTAGGCTTAAAGCTGAGGGCTTTAGTTTTGGAGACATTGAACTTAAGGCCAGAGTCATGAGCCCAGATCGAGAGAATTTGGAGAGAAGTTCCAACACACTTCTCAGCCTTCGCTCTCGAAGCAGCCTCAATGATGAGGAACTGGTCGTCAGCATAGAGAACCAGCCTGGCTCCCTCAGGGAGCTCCTCCTGGAAAACGGTGTTTACCAGGATATTCCACAGAATAGGTCCGCAGCAAGAGCCCTGGGGGCAACCCCTAGCACAGTTTCTTTCCAACTTCCGCCCACCAAAACTGAGGCTAATCCGTCTATCCCTCAGGAAGTCACGAACCAAGCTGCACAAATTATCAGGACAACCCATGTCCATCAAATTTCTCATCATCTTGTTCCAGCTCATGGAGTTGAACGCGCCATCCATGTCCAGGGCCACGAAAAGAACCCAAGCACCCTTATTTAAGCCCATCTCAACCCCCTCTAACACCTCGTTCAGAGCTGTGGTTGTGGACTTCCCTTCCCTAAAACCATGTTGGAAAGAGGAAAGGAGTTCATTACTCTCTAGCCAATGCTTCAGTCGCTGATGAGCTAGTAGGCTATCCAGGACCATACCTAGACACACTAGTAAAGAAAGCGGACGCTAATCATTAGGAGAATTACCCTTTCTACCAGACTTTTCGAGAAGCACTACTCGGGCAACCTTCCATGCCTCGGGAAATGCACCAGTGTCCAGGCACCTATTGAATAACCTGGAAAGAAGCGATGGGTGCATCCTTACCAGGGCTTTCACGACCGTGTTATCGATCCCTTCGGGACCAGGAGATTTCCTTTTCCCGAACTTGAAAGCCGTCAGTTTCACCTCATTCTCAGAAAAGGGCGGATCTAACAAACCACAAGTGGTCAGAGAGATCTCGTCCTCTGGTTCCTCGTTTCCGAAGTGCCGATCCAAGTTGTTTTTATTTTGTCTTCTGCTTTCGAGCGAGTAGGTCTAGAACAAATTCTCTCTGAATTTTCTCATTGTTGGTGGATGAAACAGCACCAGTGATTATTTTGGCCGCTTTTGCATGAACACTGTCTAGTCTTACTTTTAGTGATGAGCTTGAGGGAGCCCAGACCGGTGTTGCATATTCCATTATCGGCCTTATTAAGGTGGTATATCTTGTTCTGAGAATTCTGGGTTTTGCTCCCCAATTTGTTCCACATAGCCATCTCAGAATGTTTAGTTTTCTGATAGCTCTATTTGAGGTGCTAATTATGTGTTCTGAAAATTCCAATTCCTCATCAATAATAATTAAAATAATTTTGTTGACACATCTTGTCAATACATGCACAGTCTGCACTATTAAAAAAAGATAATATGCATTATATACAATATGTACAATGAATATGGCGCCTCTGCCAGCGCTGCAGAATTTGGTGGAGAATCGCCAGTGGGTCTCCAGCGACACCACGCATTTTGCGATCTACGATGAATACGTAGATCGCGTACTTCGCCGCTTAGGAGATGGTGATGGCGTGGTCCTCGAGACCAACTTGAAAGATCCAGGACTGCAGTATCACACCTAGGTATTATGGATTTCTAATTTTATCAAATATTTGTTTGTTTATGCTTATTTTGTGGTTATATTTATGCCTTTTCCCTGTGAGTGGAGAAGACGCATAGGTTTGGTTTTATTAGGTTTATGGTCATTTGGAGTTCCATTGCCCACTTTTCCAGTCCTCTCATTGATGTGTTCAGTATTTTTTACGATTTTTCTATGCTGCTAATTGTGTGCCATATGGCTATATCATCTGCATAACAGGCAACCTTTGTGTCTTCAGTGAGGTAAGGATGGATGTCGTTAATATATAGCAGATAGAGTAGAGGACTGAGCACAGATCCCTGAGTTACACCAGCCCATGTTCTTCCTTCCTTGGAAAATTCTCCATTGACCCGAACCTTTAACCTTCTTCCCCTTAAGAAGTCTGCAATCCAGATTAAAGTGTTTCCTCTTACTCCGATGTTGTGCAGCTTTTCACGTAATTTCTCCCTCCACACTCGATCAAAAGCTGAGGTCATATCAAGGAATATAGCCGTGGTCTTCTTTGGCGGTTTTTCCTGGAAAGAATCTATTATTGATTGACAGAAGTAGAACAGTTGATCAGTCGTACAGTGCTGGGATCTATAGGCAGTTTGGTAGAGGTTTATTTTATTATTGTTAATGAGCCAGACTATGAGCCTAGAGCGGATAATTCGTTCTGGTATTTTACAAAGTATGCTGGTGAGAGCAATTGGCCGATAGTTCTTGTATTCCTTGGCATCTTTGTTTGGCTTCAGTATTGGCACTATAATTGATATCTTCCAATTCTTTGGTAGTTTACCAGTTTGCCATGAAATGTTCAGTATTCGTAGGAGTTGATTATTAGCTTTGTCTTCAAAGTATTTAATCATTTGACCAAAGATTAGATTATCTCTTGGTGACCTCTTGGATTTTTTTTTATTGATAAGTTTAGCTCATTCAGTGTGAAGTCTCTCGAGAAAATATCTTGTTGATGGAAGTTTCTTGCTTGTTTTACTAACTTGTTTATATTATTTTTAGAGTCCTGTCTTCATTCGTATAGTTGAGTATGGAAGTGCTTGAAAGATATTCAGCAATTATGTCAGCCATTTGTTTGTTCTCGTTCTCGCTGTTCTATTCATATCGGTTAGAGTATTGGAGGATTGGTGTTGGTTTTGATTGTTCTCTAACACTCTAATCATATTCCAGTGTTGGCTATCCTTTCTTGGATCCATTTTTTCGCAGAATTCTGCCATTTTTCTTGTTTGCATATCCAAATTTCTTGTTCTATTTTGTGACTAATTTCAATTTGTTCCTTTATGTTTTCTTCTGTTTTATTTTTTTAAGAAGTTCATTGATATTGTCTCTCTCTCTCTGAAATCATTGCCTCGATGTTGTGGTCCTTCCAGTAAGGTATCCACAGGTCTTTACGTCTACCTCTAGGTATCGATGCTTTTGCAGCTTTTGAAATGTTCGAAGAGAATTTTTCCAAGTTTTTTGTCAAGCGTTCTGTAATTCAATTTTTCGTTGCACAGTTCTTCAAGCTTTTGAGGGTTGTTAAAATTGGTCTGTGGTCACTGATTGCACCTCTCAGGATTTTCCATTGTGTTGTGGGTGCGATGTTGTAATTTATCGCTGTGATGTCTATTGCGGATTCTGTGCCTGTGGACTTAGATTGGTAGGTGTTATCTACGTTATTTAACGGTGTAAGGTCGAGGTCGGTTAGCATGTCCTCAACCTGCTGACTTTTGTTATCCAGGACAGGTGATCCCCAAATTGAACTTTTGGCGTTAAATTCGCCGAGTATGATTGTGATATCCGAAGACGCTTCACTTAATGTCTCTATTGTGTGTACCTATACAAAATTCAAAGATTTCACGAGCTGAAAGTTGGCGATTTTGAGATGCGTCAAGAATTCGCTGCATGGGTTTTACGGCAAATTGATATTGATGAAAACTGGCTGTCGAATGTTCTGTGGACAGATGATGCTCACTTTTCTCTAAACGTAGAATTTAACATTCAAAACAGCCGCATTTGGGCAACAGAAAACCCTAGGATTTTTACAGAAATGCCACTTTACCAGCCTAGAGTTAGTTTTGTGTGGGTTCACTTCTTTTATTATTGGGCCATTTTTCTTTGAAAAATCAATGGAAGAACTTTTAAAACCGTTTTTGTAACTGGTGAACGTTATGTTCAACTTTTGAGAGAAAAGGGTATTCCCATATTGTGCAGGGCAAAAGCACTAAGCGAAATAACATTCATGAAAGATCGAGGACCTCCTCATATCTCCCGAGGTGCCAAACAATTGCTGAAGGATACGTTCGGTGAAAATCGTGTGATAAGTCGCCACTTTATATACCAGTGGCCTCCAAGATCACCAGACTTGACGCCTTGCAATTTTTGTTTATGGGGGTACATTAAATCGTGTGTTTATCGATGCTAGCCTACCACATTGGCCATGTTGAAGGCTTCTATCAGATGGCAAGTTTTATCAATTTCAACAGATATGTTATTTAATGCTGTCCATTCTGTCATTTATCGTCTGCAGGCGGTGATTGAGAATGAAGGGTGCCACATTGAGCAAGGATTGTGACCTAATACAAGAGAGAAAGCAGTTATCTCATGTGTTAGATAAGCCGCCATGTATTATATTATCTACCAATATTTTGCAGCTCTTTGTGTTGGGATATGGGGATAATAAATGCTGTCCTCACATCTTGACTCTATTTTTTGTGAACAGTAATATTTTGTTTGTCATTCGCTCACATATTATGTCGTGCAAACCAGAGTGTTATAACTTCTCGAATAACACTGGTACACACAATTTTCCCCCTTATGTTTAGTTTTCGCTTTTCGCTCATTAAAAGAAATAGCATAAGGAATATTTTCTGTACACCAATAACTTTAGAAATTTTGTGAAAAAAAAATACAAAATCATTTTACTACCACGTTTTTCAACGCAAAAGGTCGATTTAAAATTTTTTTTTATTTGAGGGGACACATTTTTTAAAATTGTGTACAGTATAATAAACAATGATAACATTTGACAAGCCCATAGGATATTTGGAATAAAGTACGACAAATATATTTTGTCACTCCCCTCTATATTTCATTTGTTGGATCATGACAAATATCCAGTTAAATAGTCAAGGGTCGCCAATCAGTCAAGAAACTACACATTTCTTATAGCAAAAAATCCTATTAATAGTGCCATCATAATTTTTGGTACTATATTAACATTTCAAAAATTCGTGTATTGATATCAGCAGTGTTTTTCAAACATTCAATCTATTTCACAAAACCATATATAAAATATACATATTTTTGCTACATGTTTTAATTTGCATTTACCTATTTTACATATCTCTGATCGTATTTGAAAATCGTTAACCAATTCTTCATACTTTTGGCGAAGTGGTATTTTATTATTTTTTTATATGATATTATTAGGGTTCTTTCCTGGTATTCAAAAAGGGAAAATACGTGTCGATCAGTTATATTTTTCAATTTATCAAACAATCTGGCCGCTGAATCTCTGATTCTGGTAGAGCGCCATCTAGCGAATAAAATATTAACTAAAATCAATTTCGAATTTTTCATTATTTGCCATAAAAAATCCCATTGCATCCTGAATACAATGGTGTTTACCGCATTGCTCTAGCGCAAATATTCGCGGAGTTATTAATTTTTAAAATAGTGCGGGACTTTTGGATCACCCTGTACTTTTCAATTCCAAAAGAAACCTTAACGGAACTCTTCGACCTATGTATTTATTTATTTTTTACTACAGATATATATATATATTTTTTGCTTATCCCTAGTACACGTGGTACAGGCCATGATAATCATGGTGGGTAGTTAGCGACTGCTTTTACTGTAAGTGCACCACATGTCTACACATGTGAAAAGCAGTTCGACTTTGCACTTACTAATGCCAGAGCCCCGTTTGGTTACTTGCACTCGCTGGTGGGGTTGGACTTTTGCAAGAATCGGGGGCCATTGGAGCATTTTTTTTTCTTTTAAACAGAAAAAAGTGTCCAATGCGGGTTCGAACCCGGGTCCTAGTGGTCGAAAACCAAACGGTTTAACCAGCCTTCCACCGACCCCCACTACAGATATAAAAATAGATATTATAATCACACAGGTAAAATGTTTGCTGATGGGTAACCCTATTTCTTCAGCACTTGTAAAAATATTTATGAACCCTTTTGACAATATAGTTTTGGAATATATATATATATATAGATGCATCTGAATATAATGTTATGCAAACGATAGATCGAAGATGTTTCATTTATCACTAAAATCAAGAGCATATGCCGCCATCGTTATAATTTTTTTAACAATTTAAGCTGTTTTAAATTCACAAATAAAATAGAAAATAGGACTTCATATTTTTCTTATACATAAAATTGGCGAGGACAAAACAATAACATAGAAACAGATATATGCCGAACCCCTACTCAAACAGTAACATATCTCAATTTCAAATCATTTGGCCCCATAAACCATAAAATATTCGTGATCAAAACATTATTAAAATAATCCTTTCCAATTGTTTCTCAAAATATAGAAATAATTGAAAAATAAAAAAATATATATTATACACACACACGCTACACACACACACAAGGATTATCAATACAGAAAATATTCCGAACAATTTATAAAAATACATATTTTTAGAAATAGAAACTAAGATCAACAACCAATAGTCAAGGCCTGAACCCATCCTGTATACTTCTTCATAGTTATGGAATCGAGAGAATAGCCAGAACTATCAAAAGATAAAAACACAACACGCACAATATCAATATTAAATACTCTCCAGACTTAGGAAACAATCTCCGTCAACCTACAACTAACTCGAAACACAGGAAACCCAACCTCATATAAGGTATCCTATATAATAGTGTACATCATCCTACATTGGCAAAACTGGGAAATCCATTCAAAAATTAATCAATAAATACATGGTAACCTTCAAAAATCATTGCCCATTATCACTACTGGTAGACCACGTAGTCAAACAAGGACACACCAGATTTCGAAAATTCAAAGGTTTAATATCCAAAAACATACAGGAGATAAGCACGCATAATTATTTTGAAGAGCTGGCATCTATAGAAAACAAAAATACCATAAATAGGAAAATAGATATACCCCAATCTCATTGCTAAAGATAAAATGGAAATAGTAAAATAGAGAATATATACGATAGTATTTTATATACTGTATATGACTGAGGAAACAATTAATCCTATTGAATGGTTTGGTGATATTAACTTGATTTATAGAAAAACCTCGCTAATTTTACATCACGTGGATGATTTGTTTACAAGGTTTGAATCCCCGAAGGGGATAGGCGAACAGCCTTATCGAAATATTGGATGTTTTCATTAAACAATTTTGATCCAAAAAAACTAGTCTTTATTATTTAATATATATGTGTACGTGTGTGAAAAAAAAAAAGAAAAAAAAAATAGAAAAAAAGGTTAGGTGTTGTTATTAAAAACAAACTTGGCCGCTTACATGTGCATTTTTAGATGGCAGAGTTCCATCTAGTGGTACAAAAATCAACTAAAATGTTTATTTAGGCCTTTTCCATGATACCTGGCCACTCCATTTTCTTGATAATTAAAGTTAAGTCAACTACGAACACGTTTCGATCTCTTGGCCCTCGCCAGCATGGTGCAGGTTGTATCTCAATGACCAAAAATCTGTCCCCATATTTTTAAATAAGTATATGAAAAATAGAGCATTTCAAAATTAATTCTTTAGATAATAAAAAGGCATAGATTGGTTTAAAAGAAGGATTTATTAAGAAACTATTATTACACCTTCTGACAAAGGAATAAATACATTAATTACGAGCAGAACAGATTACAACACTAAGATAGAATAAATACTTAAAGAAAAAATAAATATTTATGACCAATCAATAAAAAAACCCTGACCTAATTTTCTAAATAATTAACAAAGATTTTCAAAGCAATACATGTACATAAACTTGGGAAAATTTTAAAATATTTGAAATAAGAAATCAAATATCTGCCAGCCTTTTATGGACTTCCAAAACTGCATAATCCAAACTCACCGTTACGTCCCCATTGCTTCATTGGCCGGCTCTCCTCTTTACCTCCTTGTTGAATGTATTTCTTCGATCATCTATCCACTCCACAAATTACTCTCTACGATGTCTATCAGCAATAATTAAATCACGTACCTGTCCAATATTGCGATCCGTTGTTGACGTCAATGGCCGACCTGCCCTTTAATCATCTGCGATGCTCTTACGGCCATTTTTAAAACGTTTATACCAGAAATAAACTTGCGTTCGTGACATTTTTCGTTCTCATAAGCTTTATTCATTGAAGCTAATGTCTCTGTGAATTTTACACGAAATTTAATATTTGCTCTTTGCTCAAATGATGACATTACAGAAACCGACGCGAGCTAAATACTTACAACAAATATATGCCTAAAATGAAAACTACGCATTCGCATTTACTGGCATTTGCTAAATTAAATTATAGTGCCACGTGGAAAATTAGGGAAGAGACAACAATTTATTTCAGGCAAGAACAAACTATGAGTGATAAACAAAATATAGGCAAAAGAGGGAAGTGTACAAAGTAGCAAAATATAAACATAAAAATGAAGCTCTGTTAATAAAATAATACTTTGTTACATAGCTCCATCCCTATGGGAACTGTGACCAACAGCTAGCAATTATTGTAGTTACTGACATGGATTTGACGTGCTTCTGCCAAGGATCCTATCGAAGTCTTGTAACTTTGTCCCTAGTACTTTTGCGTCCTTTTTCTTGAGGCGTGAAGAGCTGCTTTGTCGTCGTATCGTCTATAGGGACATCGTCATCTTCGAGGGAAGTCTTGGCTTTAGCACGGCGGTGGAATCCTGGAGTCGGGCTCCGTAAATGTATTTCACAGCACCCAAGGCTTCAAGGTCTTCTCGGCGGTCTTCAGTTTGTCTTCCCTAACTTACCCAGCAACTCCATCAAAATGCCACGTGGAAAATTAGGGAAGACCAACTTTGGGATGAGAAAACAATTTATTTCAGGCAAGAACAAACTAGAAGCGATAAACAAAAGATAAGCAAAAAAGAGAAGTGTACAGAGTAGCGAAATATAAACATAAAAAATATTACTCTTCTAATAAAATAATAAATACTTTGTTTACAATATTACTAGTATGTAATCTTGATTTTTTCAATTCTATTTTCTTGGCCTTTAAATTTCCAGTGGTCATCATATTTGGAGATGTCCAAATTGAATTGTTCCGAATTACTTTCTCTTCTTCGGCTACTAAAGAATTAATGCATGACTTTTTATTTAGTTCGAAGTTGTTAATTTTAGAAGAATAGTCATTGCTTGGGATTGTTAATATAAGTTAATTCCTATAGATTCTGGTTTTTCAAGTTTTTTGAGCCATTTTTCTGGCTTGGTTTTCTCTTCTATAGATCATGGATTGTCAACAGTTTGAGTTTTAGATAGTTTGAATTTATCTCTTCTATAGATTCTGGATTGTCGATAGGCGAGCTATATAATTTTAATATATTGTAACGCCTTTATAGAAGTCAGTGCGAGGCTGGCGGTGGGTGCACGCGTCTCGCGCGCGAGACTTAACTTTGTGAGTTTGAAAATGAAACATATCCGAGGTATATGTATCACATTTAAAATAGTTAAATATAAGAAAATTAATCTCTTCAATATTTTGTGTACACATATGGTTTCTAAAAAAAAAACTTCAAATATACATTAAAACAATGCATTTTGTATATCACCCTAGTAAATAAACATAAAGGTGGTGTATGAGCCATTTTTAGACTTCCTTTGATACATGAATACCATCCTCCCGCAACTTTATATGGAATTACTATATAAGTTTTTAAATAATGGATATGTGTTCGAAAGAAGAGGGAGAATGTGGAGCAAGTCATAGACACATTTCTCTCTCATACACACACAAGACCATATTATATGTGAAAATATAATTTAAAAGGGTCAGGTGTTGGTATTAAAATCAGAAAGGCATATCCTGTCCACGCTCACATGAACTTTTTAGATGGCAGAGAGTGCCATCTAATGGAACAGAAATCAACTAAACATTGAACTAATCTGTTCCCTAATTATTTTCAACCCATTTTCTTGATAAATCAAGAAAAGCCGAACACGAACGCGTTTAGGGCTGTTGGCCCTCGTCAGATGGCACTCTCCCATCTAAAAAGTTCATGTTAACGTGGTCAGGATATGTCTATTTTGATTGTAATATCAACACTGATATTTTTTTATTATTTTTCACACGTTCACAGTATTTACGCAAATTTGGCCTTAAATACACATTTCTTGATCTCTCAAGAAACTTCTTAAACAAAAATATATTAGATCATAGAGTTACAGCCTGCACCACGCTGACGACGCGTTCGTGGTTGGCTTTTCTTGACTTATCAAGAAAATGGGTTGGCCCAATATCAGGGAACAGGCAAAAATCAACGTTCAGTTGATTTCTGTTCCACTAGATGGCGCTCTGCTATCTAAAAAGTTCATGTGCGCGTGGTCAGGATATGCCTTTTTTATTTTGAAATTATTATATATTGAAAATATTGAGTAATCCATATATTGAATAGTAATCCATTGATATTATTATATGTTGAAAATATTGAGTAAGCCATATGCCTTTATTAATCAAAAGGCTTATTTTGGAGATAAATATATAAAAAACACATTAATATTTTTTTATCGAATATTTTGCAAGTCAGTTCGCTTATCTTCACATAGCGCTCCTGTTGAAAAGTGACTCGCACCTCGGCTGTCGCTTAGCAACGGCCACTTCCCCCAGACATTACGTAACTGTATATAGGTTTCAGTTTTGCTTGTTGACTCACTGGGCTTACCTTCTTTTAACTCTCTTATGTTTGTCATCTAAATATAATCTTTTTGATAATTAAACATACTTTCTGAGATCCAACCTCTGTTTTATTCTTACATGGCAGCAGAGCTTGGTTGGTATCAAATATTTTTGTTTATCTAAGCTGAAATTCGTTTGCTTGCTCAAGATGACAACTGAACTTCCACAAATTCAAAAATTCAACGGCGATAATTTTCATCTATGGAAATTTCAAATGAAGATTATTCTAGAAGCAAAAGATCTTCTCAGTATAACTGATGGCTCTGAGGTAAAACCTGAAATAGAGGATATTGCAAAATTCTCTAACTGGAAAAAGAAAGATGCAAAATCCAAAATGCTGATCACTACTGCTCTAGAGTTTAAATATCTTCAACAGATTGTTAATTGCCAGACTTCAGCAGAAATGTGGAAGAAATTATCAACAATATATGAACTGAAATTTGAAACAAACAAATATTTGCTGCAACAAAGATTTTTCGAGAATATAAAATGAATCCAAATGATAACATTGCTACTCATATTTCCAAAGTTGAAACTCTGGCACAACAAATGAAAGATCTAGGTGAGCCAATCTCTGATGTTGCCCTAATTACAAAGATAATTTGCAGCTTGCCTGATAAATACAAGAATTTCATAACAGCATGGGATTCAGTTTCATCAGAAGAAAAGACACTAGAAAACTTGACGGCAAGATTACTGAAAGAAGAAAGCTTACAGGATCATTGGGATTCTTCAGGAAATTCTAAACCAGATAATGCCTTGATGACTTTTTCAAAGTTCAACAGAAATTCAACAGCTTCCAACAAACAACAGCAGCATCAACAATCCATTAAAGATAAAAAGAAGAACACACACTGTGGATATTGCAAGAAAAAAGGACATTGGTGGAAAGAATGCTATAAAAGAAAGGAAGAACAAAAAGGACAACAGCCAAGTTCTTCATCCAGAGATGATAGCTGTGCTTTTTCAGCTGAGACAAGTGCCTTCCTCGCTGAAACAAAGGATTCCTGGATTGCAGATTCTGGAGCAACGGATCACATGACTTTCAGAAGAGAATGGTTCTCTACGTTCGAAGAAATACCAGAAGGTGTTCATCCTGTGTGCCTTGGAGATGGAAAGAAGATCTATGCAAAAGGTAAGGGAAATATTGATATTCTCTCTTATGTTGATAGTCAGAAAATAATGCAACTCTTTTGGATGTTCTCTATATACCTGAATTGGAGACCAATCTTTTCTCAATATCTACTGCAACAAAACATGGTTTGACGCTCATTTGTAAAGGAAATCAGATAAAATTGACTAAAAATTCGAAAGTGCTAGTTACTGGAATAAAGGACAATTCAAATCTTTATAGAATTTTTATTAAAGCAAAGCAATCTTCACAAACTCATGTTGCTCAGTTAAGTCTAGATATATGGCATCAAAGAATGGGTCATGTAAATCCTATAAAATTAACCCAAATGTTTGAAAATAATGTTTTTGAAGACGACATTAAAATTAGAGAAAAGCCTGATTCTTTACTATGTGAAGCATGCATCTATGGAAAACAAAATAGAAAGGTTTTTCACGCGTCAACAAGTCCAAATTCGACCTATCCAGGAGAGCTGATCTATTCAGATGTTTGTGGACCAATGAGTAAAAGATCACCAGGTGGATCATTATATTTTGTATCATTCAAGGATGATTTTTCAAGATTTAGAGTGGCCTACTTCATTAGGCATAAATCAGATGTACTTGAGAAATTTAAAGAATTTGTAAAAAGAGTTAGGACTGAAACTGGAAATAAAATAAAAAGATTCAGAACAGATAATGGCACAGAATTCTTAAATAAGATTTTTTCTGATTATCTAAAATCTCAAGGAATTGTTCATGAACTCACTGCTCCATATACCCCAGAACAGAATGGAATTGCTGAAAGAGATAACAGAACAATAGTTGAATCAGCTAGATGCTTGTTACATGGAAGAAAAATGCCGCTTGAACTGTGGGCTGAAGCCGTAAACACAGCAGTCTATCTCTTAAATAGATGTACTACTAAAGTATTGGGAAATTCTACACCTTATGAAATATGGTACAAGAGAAAACCCTCCATCTTACATTTGAAAACTTTTGGATGTAACGCTTATGTGCATATACCAAAAGATAACAGAAAGAAATTAGACAAAAAGAGTATTCGTACATTTTTTGTTGGATATACTGAAACTAACAAAAATTATAGAATGTGGGATCCTATTGCTAGAAAAATTATCATAAGCAGAGATGTAATATTTACTGAAGCTAATACATCAGAAAATATTCAGAATAACCAACAAGAGCAGGTAACTATATACAGTGAAGAAAGTGTTGATAACACAAATACCAGTTCCAAACCAGAAGAATCATGTCGATACCCTCTCAGGAATAGAATCAGAGAAAATGAACAAACATCAACCAGCTGTACAAGAGCTATTTCATATGCTTGTTATGTCCATGACCAAGAACCATTGAACTATGAAGATGCAATTGTAGGACAAAACTCAAAACAGTGGAAACTAGCTATGGACGATGAATTCAATTCCTTGATGAAAAATCAAACATGGACGTATGTGACACTACCATCAGACAGAAAAGCTATTGCATGCAAGTGGGTATACAAAATAAAGCAAAATGCAGATGGATCAAATAAAATGTTTAAGGCTAGACTAGTTGCGAAAGGTTATTCACAAAAACCTGGACTTGATTATGGTGAAACTTTTTCTCCAGTAGTAAAATTCGATTCAATTAGAACAATCTTATCACTTTGTGCATCACTTGATATGGAAATGATTCAGTTAGATGTAAAATCTGCCTTCTTGAATGGTGATTTGGAAGAAGAACTTTACATGGAACAACCCCAAGGTTATGAAAACCCAGATTTTCCAAATCATGTTTGCTCTCTTCAGAAAAGCATCTATGGTCTTAAGCAATCCCCCAGAATGTGGAACAAGAAATTTCATGAGTTTTTAATTAAGTTTGATCTCAAACCTAGCATATCAGATTCATGTGTCTATACAATGAAATGTAAACAGGCTTACATATTACTTGCAATATATGTAGATGATTGCTTAATCTGCAGTGTAAATAAACAACATTTAGATGATATAGTACAGTACTTAAATTCCAATTTTGAAATAAAAACTTTTACTGCCGATTATTTCCTTGGCCTACAAATATATCGAGATAGAACAACTAAAATGTTATTTCTGCATCAAGCCTCATACATTGAAAGAACACTTGAACATTACAACCTTCTTGATATTAAGTTACAATCTGTACCTTCTGATCCTTACTCAAAACTAACAAAAGAGATGTGCCCAAAGGATGATCAGGAAATTGAAGAAATGAACAAGATTCCATACAGACAGACAATTGGTAGTTTAATGTACCTCATGACTGGAACTAGACCTGATATTGCCTACGCAGTCAGCAGGGTTAGCCAATTTATGAACAACCCAGGACCTTCACTTTGGACCGCAGTAAAGAAAATATTTGGATACTTAAAAGCTACGAAAAACATCGGTATTTGTTTTGGTGGGAGTTCCTGCACTTCAACTCTGATAGGTTTTTCCGATGCTGAGTTTGCTACAGACATATTTAAGAAAGCTCTACCTCCTGAAAGGTATAGAAGACTAAGGAGCCAACTTGGACTGTTTGAAACAACGGAGTGCTCGTCAGGTGGGAGTGTTGAAAAGTGACTCGCACCTCGGCTGTCGCTTAGCAACGGCCACTTCCCCCAGACATTACGTAACTGTATATAGGTTTCAGTTTTGCTTGTTGACTCACTGGGCTTACCTTCTTTTAACTCTCTTATGTTTGTCATCTAAATATAATCTTTTTGATAATTAAACATACTTTCTGAGATCCAACCTCTGTTTTATTCTTACAGCTCCTCTCTCTTAAGTCTTTGATTCACCTCTTGATGGCTTCACGCGACTGCATAAAAGGTATTTTTTGAAATTCTGTGGTTAAAATTGAATGTATATACACGGCTATATACATAAAGTATTATCTCAAATATTGATTTCAAAAGAAAGTTTAGTTTCTCAATATTTTAGAGGGGAAGCTCGCCTCTCTTTTTCGAGTTTTTTTTTTTTTTGTGATTAAAACTAAATCAGGAGAGCTTTTCTTGCTATACAAGATCCGGGTTTAATATTTAAATTAAGAGATATATACACAAACTATATATGTGTGTGTTTTTGTGTTATGTGTGTTGTGTGTATGATGTTATAATAATAAATATAATTATAATTAGAAAGATAAAATGATGAACATAATAAATAATAAAAACTTACTGTTGCTTATTAAGTAATCTAAAAATGTTATAAATATTCAAATAAATACAAAAATAAAAAATTAAATTTTTATACCAAAAATGATGAAATAATTTAGGAAGGTATAAATTCTCTCTAAATTTCTGGCAAATTATTTTTTATTTATGATTTTTATGTCTTCTATAGAGAGGCCCAGCTTTCTAAAAATAATCAGCAATTTTTTCTTTGATATTCTGATAATATATGGATTTTTTTTTTCAAATTCCGGTATATGGCAATTTTTAAATACGTAGTTTACTAGGAGAGATGATGGTCTGTCATTACGTAAAACTCCATTGTGTTGGTTAAAACGTTCTTTCAGTGTTTTGCCGGTGTATCCGATCTAAGCGTCTTGGCAAGTTTTGAAATGAATCTTGTAAACTATGTTGCTTCGGTTTTCTCGTTTGTAATTTTTCATAATGACTGAATAGCGTAGGATTTGTTTCAAAATTGGTTCATAATTAAATGTGGTAATTACATTTATTTAAAATTCTGGCAGTTCTTTCCGATCCGTAGCTGTATGGGAAGGAATAATATATTTTCCGGATTGATCGTTGTTATGATTTGACGATAGACATCTGGGTTTGTAAAAGTACTTTTTAACGAGTATTCATTCATATAATTATTATATATTAACTCCTTATAAATTTATATTCTTATTTTTTCGTTTCATTATTTTTATTTGAGTAATTTGTGGTTAATATCTTGGATGGTATTTTTGCTAATACGATTTTATTATGAATCGAGCCAAACCAGCTGAAATACAAATAGTTTTCTGTATATGTTTTTTTTTTTCAATGTGAAGTTGTTTTATCATTGTCGTTGAACAACTAAAGTTTTCTATGTATTTCGTACGTAAATTTTGAATATATATGGCTTATTTATATGCTCAAAAAAGGATGAATGAATCGATTTTTTTTTTCAGTTATGAAAATATATGTCATCAAAATATCTAATCTATAATGAAACTTTTGAACTATTTGTTTTTCAATATATATATAATTATTTTATTTATTTCATCCATGAATATGCTTGCCAATGCCTTTGTTAATCTCTTTCTCCCACGGCTGAAATAGATCAAATAATTACTGACACAAAAATCACTTGATGTTGAAGTTTTATTATAATCATATATATTGCGGATGGTTTTTTTTTAATAACTAAAACAAATATTGTTAGTTTCTTACATTTATATACCGATAATAGCGTTTTAAGGCTTTTTCAAAGCTCATCTACGGAATAGAAAATAATGATTCTTTAGCCTTTTTAGATATTCAACTCGTAAGAGAAAAACTTTACATAGAAGCTATTTGAGCTCGTTTGGTCCGATTCATTATTTAAAAAGTCTCCGTAATAAAAATACTCCCCAAAATATTAACCTCACATTTCTCAAATAGAAATAATGAAATAAGCAAAAAATAAATAGAATTTTGAAGGAGTTAATAATAAATAATAATTATCTGAAGAAATTTATTAAAAAGCCTTTTCCAAAACTAAATATCCATCTTCAAACAACAACAAATAAACCGAAAAAAGATATTGTTCGTTCCTATACAGTTAAGGATTAGGAAAATTTGCTAGAATTTTGAAGAAACATAAAATAATCAATCTGCATCAAATTTAATACAAATTCTACGTCATTGAGATACTAAGAGAATAATTGCAAACAAGAAAACAAAACCAACATAGTATACAAAATTCATTGCAAAAGTTAATAAATACAGAACCTCTTATCCTCGGAGATTTATATTTTATTAATCTAATTGATACAAAGGATTATAATTCTAATTGCAGAACTTGTCAAGCTACTTACATCGAAGAAACAGGCAAATCAATAAAAAAGTTTTAGTTATTAATATTATATATATTATTTTATAAATATATGTAATATAAGAGATCTATAATATATTTTTACATATATCTCTATATCTCTCTATATATTATTATGACAATTCTATATCTTAATGTTCAGCCCTGGACTTGTATAGCGAAAGTAACTCACCTGCCCACGTGATTTAGTTTGAATCACACACACACACACACTCGAGCGAGCGGCCACGCTTTCGCGAGCTCCGCCGTTTTCGCCTCTGGAGTGCGTGTGGAAGGCGCTGACCATCGCAAATTTGGAACCAAAAGGAAGCCCAGGCTCTGCTGAACAAGTGCCTGAAAGGCCCAGCATCCTGCTACCAACAGGCGAGGAATTATCGCCAAAAGAAGTGAACATGAAGAAAACTAATGAAATTTCTTCAGAAATTCAAAAATATGCTAATTCGCCGGCAGGCGACATGCATGCAAATCTAGCCGCCGCGCGTGGTGACGTCACGGCGCCGCCGACTGCTGCTGCTACCAGCGACATTCCAGCCTCGCTCAACTGGGCCGACAGCGAGATGGTAGAGGTGGACGACAACGAGGGCTTGATCCTCGTTAAGAGCAAGAAAAGGCGCCTCTCTTCAACACCTGAGCACGCCGCAAAGCAGGGAAGCAGGCCTGCTGAGAAACGCGGCCCCCAGCGGCAGAAGCGGACAACTGGGCCGAGGTCTATGCCGCCCCAGGAAATCAAGGCGACGCGCGCCAACATCGCCGACGCCAAGGCGAGGCAGGCCACAACCAACCACGAAAATTACATCTTCGTGGAGCTGTGCCCTGACATCCCGGACTACTCCTACCTCCGGGCAATCGGCGACCTGGTCGGAGGGCCCAAAGGCATCACCCATTTTGGCAGGATGAACGGCCACTACATCGTGGGCCTCGCGAGCAGGAACCTTGCGAGCCGTTTGGTGGAGGAGGGCCTGAACATCGAGGGAACACTCCTCAAGGTCTTCCCCTTCCGCAAGAGGGCCGAAAGAATAATCGTGGCCAATCTCCCCGGCTTTGTAGAGGACGCCACCATCGTGCAGGCTCTGCGTAAATACGGAGACATCACCTCCATCGCCCCCATCATGATCAAAATGGGGGAGTTCGCCTTCAGCGACGGCCGCCGGGAGGCGTTCATCCTGCTCCACGAGGGAGTCAGGCTGGAGACCCTGCCCGCCCGACTGACCATACAGTCCAAGGGAGACACCCTATCTGCCTTCCTCTCCTTCGGAATTAAATGTTCCAAATGCGGAAGGCAGGGCCACCGCAGAGCTAGCTGCCCATCGCTCGCCAGGCGGAACTTCGACGCCCCAAAGCGTGTGGACTCCCCTGCCCAGATTCAGGCTGCTCCTCCTTCTCCCCCCGTGCCCAAGCGAACTGGTCCACCAACACCCCTATCCTCTCCACCAGCGCCTCCAGCTCCATCAGAGAAGGCACCTAATAATGCCCCAGTGACGCCCGCTGCTGCTCCGGGTGCCCCAGCGCTCCATCCTGCCCGACCTCCCCTGCCGCCTGGAGAGGCGCCGAGTTCTACCTGCTCGGCCTCCAACCCGCCCACCACACCAGCCCTGCCTTCACCGACGCCCGTCGAGCCAATGGAGGTGGCACAGATCGAGGAGGAAGGTACAGGCTCCACCCAGGAAGGAAAGAACAAAATCAGGAAACAGCTAGATGCCTGCCTGCAGCAGGCCCCCTCCACAATCTTTGACAAAACCAACCAAGAGGGTCTCGAAAAGGAGAGGGTTTGTAGCCTCCTCGTCTCCACACCGCACCTCAAAAAGCAACTCCCTGCCTTTACACCCGCCCAGAGGACTGCTTTGTGCGAGCTGGCCGAAGCCCTCTTACGTAGGAGGCTCGACTCCAGCGGCTCCATCTACAAACGCCTTCGCCAGGCCCTGCCCCTGCTCCACCAAGGGACATCATCATAGGCTTCACCATCGCCTCCATTAACGCGCGCGGGCTCGCTATTAGGAACAAGAGCCTAAGCCTTTGTCATCTCCTGAGACAACACCGCGTGGACATTGCGCTTGTGCAAGAAACTAACACCCCCCACCTCGACGGCGCCCAAGACCTCTGCCTCGGCTACGATGCTATTACTGCTCCACCCGACGCAATATCGGGTTCGGGCCTCGCCTGCATCTACGCGCCGGGCGTCACCGTCTCGCGACACCGCATCCTGTGGCCGGGCCACATCGTCTTGGCCGCCTTCAATGTCCACGGCCAGGAGATGACCGTCATAAATGTCCACCTCTCGCACGACCAGCGCGAGCGCATCGAGCAACTCCGCGTCATCGAGGCAGCCGCCGTTGAAGAAGAGGAGGAAGCCTGGGTCCTCGGGGACTTTAATATCAGGGACGACAGGAACCGCGACTCTATCTCCATGGCGGCCCTCGGAGCTCTCTGCGAGTCCGCCGCGCTTCTGGATGCCGCCCCCGAGTTTGACGCCGCCCACCTTCCCACCAGAGTCGCTGCACATGGCGACCTGATCGAGAGCAGTCGCCTCGACAGGATCCTCGCTCCGGCGCGCTTTCTGGAGGTCTCAACATCATATGCGATTGCTCCTTTCCACCTCTCCGATCATCGCATGGTGCTGCTCCGAGTGGGCCCTCCAGCCGCCCCCTCCCAACCTCGCGTGGCTGCTACGCTCCGCTCCGGGCTGGCCCAGGAGCACATGAACAACTACCTGGTGGACATCGCGGAGGAAATATCCATGCTCGATGCGCCTCAACTGTGGGACCGCTGGACACTAATCAAGGCCGGCATCCTCGCGGAGGCCCGCTCGCTCCACGATCCTCGCCACCACGATCGCGACGACAGCTACATCGGCAGGGCCCAACGCTACATCAGGGTACAGCTTGAAGCCTCGTCGACGAACGCGGATTACCCATCTCTCCCGGACCTCGCGCGCCTCACGCGCCACCGCCGCCCAGCTGTCACCACCATCCGGGACGAGAACGGCGAGGTCATCGAGGGCCCCGTTTTGCGGCGAAAGGCCCTAGACATCTTCCGGCCTCGCTTCGCCCGCCCGAGCTGCGACCCGGCGGAGTACGCGGCCTTCATCGGAGCTACGACCACCACTCCTATCGAACTAGGAGAAGAGGATCCACTCCACCGGGCTGAGGTCTCCGAGGCTGAGGTAGCCGCTGCGATCCGCCGCCTCCCTCGCGGAAGAGCCCCCGGCTGGGACGGTCTGCCCTGCGAGGTCCTCAGCACCTTCGAGGAATTCTTCGCGGTCGCCCTGCGACGTGTGCTCGCCGAGTCTCAGCTCCGCGGTGCCCTGCCTTCATCGATGCGCCGGAGCGAGATCTGCCTGGTCCCCAAGGCCCGCGGCGGCGATCGCGGTCTGGACGGCTACAGACCGATCTCTCTGCCTTCGGCCGACTACAGGGTAATCGGATCGATCCTGCTGGGCCGCCTCAGGCCTCACCTGCCAACTCTGGTGCCGGAGTGCCAGACGTACGCCGTCCCCGGAAGGTCCCCCTCCTGGAACATCGCGCGGGTCACAGACGCCGTCGAGGAGGCTACTGCCCGAGGCACGCCGCTGGCCGCGGTCTCCGTGGATCTGCAGTCCGCCTTCGACTCCCTGGACCGCGGGTATCTAACATCCCTCCTGGTGTCCCACCTGCGCCTCCCACCGGCCTTCGTGGGATGGATCCTTCTACTCTACGCCGGGGCGGACGCCACAATAAGGGTCGGGGGCTTCCAGACCGTCGCCTTCAAACTACTCAACGGCGTGAGACAGGGCTGCGCTCTGAGCGCGGCGCTCTTCAGTATCGCGACGGGACCTCTGCTGCGTCGCCTGGAGACGATCCTCGGCGTGGGCAACGTCATCGCCTACGCCGACGACATCGTCCTCCTTTTCCATCGCGACGAAGAATTCGAGCGGGTGGCGACCGTCCTTGAAGACTTCAAGCGGGCCTCCGGTATCGCCGTCAACCTCGGGAAGAGCGCGGGCCTTTGGTGCGGAGCCTGGCGCAACCGCGGCGACTCCCCTCTCGGCGCCTCCTGGTCGACCACCTCCATCAGGGTCCTCGGGCTCGACATCGCCCCCAGGAGCTCCGTAGCCCATCAGGAGCAGCATCTTCTCGCCCTTCTGGAGTCCGCCTGCCGCAGGTGGACGCCCTTCACCCGCGGCCTATCCCTCGTCGGACGAGCTAGAGCGGCGAACTCGCTGGTGGGCTCCACCATCCAGCATCACCTGCACGGGTACTTGCCATCACCCCCGACCATCGCCAAACTGCAGGCCAGACTTGCGAGGTTCGTCTGGGGGCCCGAGAACACGGCGTGGCTTCCCGCCGCCGTCATGGCGAGGCCCGTAGCCATCGGAGGCCTCGGCCTCCTCGACCTGGCAACCCAACTCCAGCTCGCCTGCCTCAAGGGTGTGCAGGTCGCGCTCCGCGGAGGCAGGAACGGCTTCGACTGGCTGGTCGCCAGCGACGGCAAGGCCTGGATCCGCCCTCCACCAGACGGCACGCGTCTCCAGCCCCGCCGTCTCCGGTTGCTGAAGCTGTGGGAGGAGGCCTCCAAGATCCTGAGCCTCAATCACCGGGCGGTCCCCACAGCTCAGCTGCTGGACCTCCCCATCATCGGAGGCTGCCGGTTCCTTCGCCCTCCCGACCTCCTGGCCCCCGCTCGCTGGCGCGGAGCCCGAGTCCGGGACCTTATCGTGGAAGACCACCTCATCGCCCGCCCTACGCGCTCGGCCCTGGGCGCCTTCTGTCGGAGGCTGACCTCCGAGAACGCCGTGGGCTTCGGGGCGGAGTCTGCACCCTCATCTAGTTCTCTAGCTGCGGCCGTGGTGCTGCGAGGGACGGCTACGCCGTTCCTCAACGGCCTCACGACCCGCTCGGCCCGACGGGCCCTGGATCGCCCGCGCCTCGCCGCCACGCCCATCTCAAGGTTTACCTCGAGATGGTCGCCCACCATCGGTCCACCACCATCCAGGATCGACTGGGCCTCGCTGCGGCGCTGCGCCCACTCGGGCCACGAGGCTGACGCGGCCCTCAAGTTGGCCCTCCACGCCCTGCCCCATCCGGCCCATCCTGCCTCGGTCGGCCCCTCCTGTCCTGCCTGCGGGTCCATCGACCGCTCCCTCGGCCACCGTTACTGGTGCTGCCGTTCCATCAGGCCTCTCATCAGAGAGGCCTTCAACATCATAGGGCGGCCCCCTGACCTGCAGGCTTGGATATTCGGCGGGTCCGGCCTTGAGGACGACGCCATTTCCATCCTGGCGTCGGCAAAGTTGCGAATTTATCGCTACTTTGTCCAGGTTGGGCTCGGAGAAGCGGTGGAGGACCCGCTCATCGCCTGGTCCAGGACCCTCCAGCGCCGAGGTCTCCTACCTTTGTCCCCTTTGTAAATTTGTACCATATATGTATATATTTAATTCTATATGTATATATTTTCCTCTTCTCTCTCTCTCTCATGTGAGATGTAAAATTGTCTAGATGACAATAAATAATTTTTAATTGTCAATTGTCACACACACACACAAAAGCACTCGATAAAGAGAGGCAAGCTGCTCTCTCTCTCCTCGAAATATTGGGGGAAAATATTTTATTTTAAATCCAAAAAATAGATGCTAATAATTTATTCATAGATGCCAATATGGATTGTGTTCCATCTTGATAATATATATAATGAAATCGATATATTTCAGATTTAGACACTAAGTATAATAAAGTTAAAACAAAGAGGTGTTTGCTTTTGATTTTTCAAAATAAATAAATAAATTAAAATTATATTAAAAGAGAAAAAACCTTACAGGGTAACTTCGGCAATTACGCGTCATATGCTGAGTAAATAAAGAGAGCAAACGAAGATAAAAGTTTACATAAAATAGAGAAAAGACAGAGCTATAATAATAATTTAAAAATAATTAATTAACGCTGAGGTGACGAAAGAAACTTTTCCTATCCTCTCTTGATGAGAAAGAAATAATATTTTTTTATCTTTAGTAATTTACGCGTGTGTGGGTTTAAGCTACTACCAATAAAATTCCTTATGAAATGGAAGAATAAAATAGTAGTTACCTCATTAAAATAAAATATATAAATAGTAAAATAACATAAAATATATCATTTTTAAAAACCCAATCGAATGTGTTTATGAATGAGTGTATCGTAATTAAAATATATGTATATGTTTGCAATAGTATACAATAGTATTGACTTACTAGAGAGTGATAATGCTAGCTTTTCTTAAGTAAAAGAATTGATACAAAAGGTTGAGATGATAATATTTAATTTGACTCCAGCCACTAAAATAAACTGAAATTAAGAGTCTTTAGAACTACTTAAAATTTCATATGTCCTGAAAAATATTAAAAACACAATATAACCTTTAAAACATCAAGAATGTCTTTTAAAAAAAAAAGACACTTCGGCAACAGAAGGTGGTTTTATTTTCTCAACGTTTCGACAGAATGTTTGACGAGCATAAAATATTTTCGGCGAAACTTTGAGAAAATAAAAACAATTTCTAGCCGAAGTGTATTTTATTATAAAGAACTATGAATGCCGGCAAGGGGCATCCTCAATCTTCAATATAATCCAGAATGTCTGTTAAAATGCAAATTAAAAAAAAAAAACAGCTTTTGAGGCATTAAAATATTATATTTTGAAGGTTTTCATTTTGTCCCAAAATTGTTCACTCCTTAATAAAGTTTATTTCAATTCATTTTAGCTTTAATTTTTTTCATTTTGAGAATAGATACGCAAAAATCGTGTTTGAAAAGTAGATTATATATTTTGAAAACACTTTCCAATTATATAAATTCGGCGCTTTAGTCAGCAAAACATTTGCGACAAGTTTGACGTGGTTATATGTACCTCGTTATTGAAATAAGCTTATTTAGATTATAGTGAACCATCAAATGTTTGTATGTCGTCCTGCGCAGGAGTGATGCTGATCTCTGTATGCTCCAATTCCAACATACCAGAGGCGGTGTGTGGGCAGTCTATATAGGATTGATAGGACCTACCGGGCAGCGGGGCGGTGGAGGCAGCCGGGGATGTGGCCCCGCCAAGCAGCGCCTCGATGCTGAACGCCATTCGCCGCTGTACACCGGAAGGAGCGTCAATATCTCCAAGTTAAGGGCGCCCCCGCGGCTCAACTACTCGGCGACGCTTGCGCGCCGCTAGACAACTTGTGTGACACTTATTAGGACTAACTGTCTTGTATTAATCATTCCTGGGATTAAACCAGAAATATTGTCAGCTAACGCCTACTTTCCCTTCAATATGATGCCAAAGCACGCCTTTGTATTTAGGAATGTAAATTATTTTCGCTAAAGTGTTTTTTTTTTTATATCAATTGTTTACTTCCCTTATTTCAATTTATTTATTACAATTTCAAATATGTCATCAAAGTTTATATCTCAATGGTTCGCTTAAATAACCTTTACCAAGAATCCCTCTAATGGACTGGATATTATAAGCAAAAAGCAGCCCTAATAATATTAGAGCGGTGGAACCTGTGAAACCGCTCGGCGGGTTTACCACTGAGGAACAGGCCTTCTCGTTATTTCATCTCTGCGATAAGGCGCAATACATACAATTATAAAATGGTTATATTAAAAAAAACATTCGCGCTAAAATAGTTATTTCGAAATACGTACATAATATAGTCGTACATTGAGATATTGTCGAAAAATGTTTTTGATTGAAAGAAACTTCTTAATCTTCTTAGGCTCTTCTTAATACACCCTATAAAATTACAAAGATATTAAAAAATAAAACTCTACAATATTTACCTAATCTTTATTTTTTCCACAGGTTTTAGAATGTGAAAATTATCATAGCGGCCCCATGTTACTAATGTTACATGCGGTGGAAGCAGATCTCAAATTAAGTCGAAGAAATAAGTAATTAATTTTTCAAATATTCAAATTAAATTTGAAAACGGATTAGTTGCATGTATTTAAGGCTAGTTGTAAATATCATTTGTTGGTTTAAAGTATTTATTTAGAAAATATATGTCTACACACACACACACCTATCAATCAATATTTTTATTTAGTCCTCGACGTTTAGGAGACTCGCTGTCCACTCTCCTCAGAGGAATAGATATTTTGATACACACAAAAGTTATATATAAATTTATCTAATCAGTGTATATAAAGTTGAAATAACTATGAATAGATAAATATAAAAACATTTTGAAATAATAGAATGAATATTGACTAATTGGTAAAAATCCGCTAAGGGACATTAGCTAAGCACGCGTGCTGTGTCAGAAAAATGGAAGGAGAAGAGATTATTGATAAACTGACTGTCAATATAACGTACCAATTTGTTGACTTGCACTGTGCCATCTGGCTTCCTCAAGGTTTGTGGCTCGATGATGTTTACCACTCGAGGGACAGAATCCAGACGATCTTTGTGGTATTTAGCAGGTATTGGATTGATGATAAACCTTGACTAAAATAAAATATCCTACCTCGAAGTCAGGAACTCCGTGTTGTTTATCAAACACTTGTTTCTCTCGTTGATGATTTTCGATGGTGTGTTTGACGGCCATGCGATACACTTCTGCCATCGCTGGGTTAGGTAAGTCATGGTGGACCAACTCTAGTGACAGAATGACAAATGGGGATCCCGTCACACAATGTGGCGTTACGTTGGAGATATTAGTGACGCGCAGCCATAATTTAGCTCTGGGCATTCTTGGATACTCGAGGTGGAGTATGCGAAGTTTTTCCATTAAAGTGCTATTGAACAGTTTACACAGGGCGTTCGCCTGAATATTGCTAGCGGTTGTGAGAAGGGGTTCAGTTTTCTGTAAATCTAAAAGCTTATAATTTTCACGGAAGTAAATCTTCGGATTCTTTCGTTCAGCAAGCGCTTAGGCGATTCATCTCGCATAATTTCCGTAGGTCCTGAATGCACGTGAGGGTGCTCGTGGTAGGAATGGAAACATCTATACAAAGTTGATGGGGTAATCCACGGCTTTCAATAATTGTTTTGCGCTTCTGTATTTAGGGAATTCTGTAACTTTATATATCAATAGTATATGTTGATGTTAGCAATTAACAATATAAACAATTTCATTGACTTATGATCACAATTGTTAAAGAAAAAAATATATATATTTATATATACAATGGATTATATAAAGGAAAATACATGTAATTATATGAAAAAAATGAAAGAAAAAAAAAAAGATATTTTTTTATATATGTAATTATTTATCAAAAATTAATAGAGAAAAATTAAAGATAAGTGGGTCAGGTGTTGATATTAAAAATAGAGAAGGCATTTCCTGACCACGAGCATCTAAAAAGCATATGTGCTCGTGGTCAGGAAATGCCTTCTTTATAATTATTTATGTAGAAATATTTCAGCGAGATGCTGCCCATCTTGAAAATACCATTCTCTAAAACAATATTCCTCTGGCAAATATTCATTCTGGAAGAAATTGGGCAAAGCTGGGTCATTATATATTCAGTTATTATATAATAATTATAATCATTTTTATAACTCCTATAAAAATATGTGAAAAGGTTTGTTATTCATTTAATTTTAGGCTTTGAAGGAATTTTGCGTTATATATATATTAATTTATATATTTAACTATAAAAATAAAGATCGCCTCCCTCTTCAAAATAGAGGCTAAAACTAAGCGCCATCTATTGACTCTCTACACAAACTAGCGGACTCGGGTCGGTGACAAAGCCACACTTTTATAAATATATTTATAGATCAATTTTCTCCCGGAAAAATTTCCATATCTATTCAACTATATACATGCAAAATTTCAAAATGGTTTTTAGTAATGTTATTTGTAAATATTGGAAACATCGATTTATTTTTAGAAGAATAGATTCGGTAATTTTATTATTAATTCGTAAAAAAGACAAAGTTGAATTTTCTCATGGATTATAAAGAAAATGATGATGTATTAATTCGTCATTATTAAACCACATCATAGCTTTAAAGAATTTTTAAAATTCACCCGGGTTCCGCAGGAGTGGATGTTTGCCCAAAAATATAGTTTCAAAAAATATCAATTATTTTTGTGTGTTTAGAATTATTATTCTTAACTAGATAAAAACACAAAGCAATCCCCGTGATTTACTCGAGTGCATATTTATCTATAAGTCTTATTGTCACGTTTGTGAATTTTATAATTAATTATTTCCTTTTTTTTCAATGAATTTTGTATATTAATTAAAAATGTCATTTTTTTATCATCATCACATACAATGTAATTTTAGATAAACAAACGATAATAAATAACGACAATAATGAATTTGCATTTTCATTATTAAAAAACAACAACAAATTAAATTAACAATGTAAAAATAGATTTTAACATTACAAAATTTTAACATTTAACACAAAAACGTTACATTAAATTTTGGCGCAGCTACGACAGGATACCATACAAAAGGCTACGACGCAAGAAAGGTAAAATGGCGGCAGGCGTAAATAAATTAGAAAAATTAAGCGGTGAGAAAGTGTTGACTTTGCTTAGAATTATTAATGAAACTGATTCCAATAATTATTAATTAAACATTATATTTATTGATTTACAAGAGAGAGAACAAAATATAAAAGGGAAACTAATATTGAACAAAGGAACTTTTTTCTGTTTCGGTAAGCGCCTATTTACCTGTGAGCTTACACACACTCTGTGGTAACAATTAATTAATATATATACAACACACGCTCCGCTGTGTGTAAGCCCTAATCAGCAAGTCCAAGGCTATCTGTAAGTTTCCGTAGTTTGTCCTTAGGTAGACTCTTCGTTAGTATATCCGCCTCCATGTCTTCACTTTTAGTGTATTCCAGCTTGATTCCATTTTGAATTTCCTTTATCACAAAATAATACTTTCGGTTTATGTGCTTTGTTCGTGAAGTAATTTTGTCAGATTGTATCCAGTTTAGTGCAGCCTGGCTGTCACTTTTCAAGGTAATTGGGAAAGTTAAATTTTCACAAAGTTCTTCTAGTAATCCCTTTAACCATAATACTTCTGAAATGCCTTCACATATTGAAATAAGTTCTGCTTCACATGTAGACAAGGCTACTAAATTTTGCTTTCTACTTCTCCAGTTTATTAAGTTGTTGCCAAGTTTGACTGTATAGCCTGAATAGGATTTTGCGTCTCGGATTGTGCACCAGCTCGCATCAGTACTTATTGTGATATTGTTGTCTTTTGACTTATATGCCAATATTTTATTTCTTGTTCCATTCAGGTATCTATAAATCCTTTTAACTCCAGTTAAGTGTATTTCTCTTGGATCATTACTATACTGTGATAAATTGCTGACGTTGAAGGATATGTCCGGTCGAGTACCCGTAGAAAGGTACATAAGTGATCCAATCATTTCCTGGTATACAGTTTTATCTACTGGCTTAGAGTCCAAATATTCATCCAAATTTTGATTTTGATCTCCAGGTGTCTGCACACTGTTGCATTCTTCCAGTCCAAATCTGTGAAGAATTGTATCAATATAATGAGTCTGAGATAGATAAAATCCATCTTCTGCCCTTTTCATTTCAATTCCAATAAATGGTTCGCTTTCTTTCTTTTCTGTTAGAGTAACATATTTTTCTATTTCTGAGGCTAGGTTGTCATTAATTTCCTTATTGGTTCCAGCAATGATGAGATCATCTACATATAGACCCAGTATTGCATACTCTTCTCCTCTCTGGAGTTTATAGACACATGGATCACATTTGGTTCTAATCATTCCCAACTGGTATAAAATTTCATTGATCTTTTTGTTCCAACATTTTCCTGATTGTGGTAGACCATACAGGCTTTTTTCCAATTTACACACTTTGTTTTCTTCTCCTTTTTGCATAAAACCATCTGGTTATCTCATGTATACTGTCTCTTCTAACTCTCCATAGAGATAAGCTGTCTTCACATCATAAGTCTTTATGATTAAATTCTGTTGTGTTGCAAGAGCTACTATTGTTCGCAAGCTTTCCTTTTTGAGTACAGGTGAAAAAGATTCCTTATAGTCCACACCATATCTCTGATTGCATCCAACAGCAACCAGTCTGGCCTTTCTTTTATATATGCCGTCATTTGAGGTTTTCTTTGTACTGTAGACCCATTTACTATTGATGACTTTCATGCCATTTTCTCTTGGTACTAGTGTCCATGCTTTATGTTTCTCTATCTCACTGAGCTCTTCTTCCATTGCTTTGTGCCACTCAATTCTTTCTCCAATATCCATTGCTTCTTTAAAGTTCTCCGGAATATAATGATCTATTTCCATAATTAAGTTTGCATCATTCCTATCTTTTATTCTTTGTGAGCGTCGAACTCCTTCTTTGAAATTTTCTTTCTTGTTCTTCAAGTCTTGCTTTGTGCCGTTCTTCTAAGATGCTCTATGTTTCTCCTTTCTTTCTTCCTCCTTTTACACATCTTTCCTGTATTGGTTCAGTTTGTGTTGAGTCATTTTCAATGTCACCACCTGGTTTTACTGAATTATCCTCCTGAGACTTCATTTTACTCTTTGTGACAGGATTGTCTTCTTTCAAGATAAGAAAGTCTTCAACTATTTCTTCTTAATTTCCTTTATAGGTCAAATTGTCACAATTAGTATCTTGCTGAATATCATTTGCATAATCAATTCCTCTCTTATCTACACTAAATTTTACTGATCGGACTTCATGAATTCTCTTTGTCATTATATCATATATTCTGTAGGCTTTTCTTTTAATGGAATAACCAATAAATATTCCCTTTCTACCCTTTGGAGAAAACTTGTTTCTTCTTGGTTTGCTCTCAAGCCAATGTGTCAAACATCCAAATATTCGAATGTGTTTGACCGATGGTTTCCCGCCATTCCATCTCTGCATAGGTGTATGGTGCTTGATAGACCTGTGGGAGGTACAATTCTTAATGTATGCAGCTGTAGCAATTGCCTCTGCCCAAAACTTCATGGGTAATTTTGAGTCAATTAGTAAGGTTCTTGCTGTATCTATAAGAATCCTATTCACTCTCTCTGCGACTCCATTACTTTGTGGTGAGTATGTGGTGGTAAGTTGGTGATGGATCCCACTTCTCTTGAAAAGTCCTTCAAATCTAGAGTTACAAAATTCAGCTCCATTGTCGGTTCTTACATCTTTTATTCTAAGACTTAATTCGTTTTCGGCTCTTGCTTTAAATTCTTCAAATCTTTCAAAGGTCTCATCTTTTGATCTCAGGAAATATACAAAGATTCTTCTACTGTAATCATCTACTATAACAAGAAAATACTTAGATCCTCCTAATGATTGACATGGCATTGGTTCACATAAATCCATATGAATCAACTGCAGGGGCTTAACTGTATAATTTTCTGTAACATTATATGGCTTCTGCACCAGTTTCCCCATTATGCATGCTTCGCACTCTGGTAACCTTTAAAATTTTAGATCCAATCCTCTTACAATATGTCCTTGAATCATTTTTTTGATGTATTCTTCATGTATATGGTTTAATATTTTATGCCATAAACTTATATTGCTATTTTTATTTGATAAATGTGTATTTATAACCATGACATTTTCACTTTTTGCTATTGGTACATTTCTTAGTTTTGTTTCCATCATAAACATTCTATCTTTAATATATGCTTCAGCAACTAAATCATTCCCATCATTATAAATTTTTGCTCCATCCTTATTGAAAATAACTGAATTTCCTTTGTTGACTAATTCGTATACTGACAAGATATTATTCCTTAAACTTGGTACATGTAAGATATCTTTGATACGAATATTTTCTTGGCCTTCACTTGTGCATGTAGTAAGTCTCATATCTTCCTTGGCTGTGGCTTGGGTAGCTTTGCCCTTCTCAGCTAGGTTGATTTCACTTTCATAATCTACCACATTTTCCATCAAAGTTAGGTTTGGGGTTAAATGTGCGGTGCATCCTGAATCTATACACCACTAGACGAATGACCCGGGCAACGCCCGTGTTTTACCCGATTGAATGTTTTTATTCAAATACTATTTGTTACAATTATAAATTGGAACCGTGGATGTCACTCTTGTGAAACGTCCCGCTCCAAACTTTACATGTACATTAGGTCAGCTGGTATTACCCCTCATTTTCACCGCTAGAGGCGCGAGCGAATTGACTTTTTGTAAATATACATAATTATAAAGATAGAAGCTTCTATAGAAGATAATGATCATAATGATGATGCGCGCGCATCCGTGACAGCGATGAGGAATTGAGGAAAGACGGTCGTGACTATATATTAATGACGAATGACCCGGGCAACACCCGGGTTTTACCCGATTAAATGTTTTTATTCAAATACTATTCGTTACAATTATAAATTGGCGCCGTGGATGTCACACTTGTGAAACGTCCCGCTGCAAACTTTGTGTCTGAGAAGCGATATTTTTATAGAAAGATGATCTGTTTTTTTTTTCTGCTCGAATGAATGTTTTTCTGTTAGAATTTTGTTCCTGCGTACAAAATAATGAACTGGTTTCACCCGTGGTCTCTGCTTTTTGGATTTTTTCCCGATATAATTTTGTATCTGATAATCAAACATGATACAGCAATATCGCCATCATCATTTTCTGACTAAAAATATATAGTTTTAATAATTGATTTATATATTTTTTAAAATAGCCTATCGTCTTCCCCGTATTTTTTTTACCTATGTATGGACATTTTGGTTTGAATTAGTGAACTACTGCGAATTTGTATACCGGACATACAAACAAACATACAAACAGACCAACATACAAACATTCTTTTTAAAAAAATATATAGAGATTTACTCTTCATTGTTGGCTTTTTTTATTATATTTACTCTTCATTGTTGGCTTTTTATCTTACATTCACTCTTCATTGTTGGCTTTTTATCTTACATTCATTCTTCATTGTTGGCTTTTTATATTATACTAATGATGATGCGCGCGCATCCGTGACAGCGATGAGGAATTGAGGAATTGAGGAAAGACGGTCGTGACTATATATGTTGATAATCCAAATTGTACCTTATCATTAGATTTGGTCTTATTACCTTCTGCTTCTAATCTATATTCCAAATTGTACCTTATCAGTAGATTTGGTCTTATTACCTTCTAATCTATAATCCAAATTATTTGGATAATGATCATAATGATGATGCGCGCGCATCCGTGACAGAACCGGCCGGCCGGCCGGCCGGCCCGCCCGCCCGCCCGCCCGCCCATGACGGTCGTGACTATATATGTTGATATTTGCCTATCATTTCTCTCATCTGGTGAATCTTCAAATTCTTTTACATATGTTTCAAATGATTGCTCATTAATTCCACTTTTCATAGTATCCATTAGGTTATTTGAATGTTCCCTACTGTATTTGTGATTTCTATAATCAGGAGTCCATTTCTTTTGATATCCTTGTTTCTGTTTATCTCGAAACCAGCAATCATTAGCTAGATGTCCCTTTTTTATTACAAACAAAACATATTTTTGGCTGAAATTGTTTAACTTTTCTATTTTTAATTCTGTATGCTTGTTCATGCCCATTCTCAACTGATTGATTTAATCTCATATTTCTTCTTGACTCCTCTTCTCTTAGAGTTTGTTGAATCTCTTCAACTGTTGCCTCTCTCTTAGATCGTAAGACAATAGCAATATTTTCATACTTTGGATGTATGCCTCTGACAATATGAAATGAAAGTTCTCTTGTGGTAAATTGATGCCCTAATTATAAACTTCTAGCAGCAATATTTTTTGCCCTTGTTATATATTCATCTACAGTTTCATTATCTTTCATTTTAATGTTCTTTAATTCTAAGCCTATATCAATAATTTTATCTTCCAAGTTGCCTGTGTATGTTTTTCTCAGTGAGTCCCATACTTTCTTAGCATTTGTTTCTCTAATGAACATTCCAGCTTGTTCATTATAGTCAATGTTGTGATGATTATCCCAAAAGCTTCATTTTTATCACTCCAAATCTTCCAAGAATTTTTGTCTTCCATATCAGGTTCTGGATCGGAAATTACACATTTAAATAATTTTCTTCCTCTCAGAACTGCGGCGATTTTCAAAGCCCATATTTAATAATTTGTTCCTGTTAATGGTTCAATTTTTGTTTGGGATAAAAAATTATATTCAGCCATTTTCGCCTTTTGAGCTAATGTAAACAAACCAATATAATTTAAAAACAAATATATATTTTTAATTCATTTAAACATTGGGTAGCTTTTAAACAGGCAATATATAGATATAATTTAACTTAATCTATATAAATACCTTTAATCTTCTTAGAAGTGCTTCAGTTTACCGATCAGAATAAACTTCTTGCTTAATCTTCAGATAAAATATTTTCGTTTTTGAGCTTTATATCAAATAACCACGCTCTGCTACCAATTGTTGACTTTGCTTAGAATTATTAATGAAACTGATTCCAATAATTATTAATTAAACATTATATTTATTGATTTACAAGAGAGAGAACAAAATATAAAAGGAAAACTAATATTGAACAAAGGAACTTTTTTTCTGTTTCGGTTAGCGCCTATTTACCTGTGAGCTTACACACACTCTGTGGTAACAATTAATTAATATATATACAACAGAAAGGTTCAATTCGTCCTGAATCCTGGCTTAAACTATATGAATTAGAAACTATCAAGCTAGATGAAAGTGAAAGAATCAATAGTTCAATTTACTATTTATCAAAAGATGCCTTGGAATGATTCGCTGATGAGATATTAGGCAATTCATCTATTAAAAATGGGATACTGTAAAGTCTAAATTATCCAGCGTTTCGGTTACCAAGTTAAAAATCCTATAGTAGCAGCATCTAAAAGAAGACTTAGAAAAATATAAACAGTTGAAGATTATTATATAGAGAAAATTAGACTATTGAATCAAACAAGCCTCAATAATTTAGAAAAATTACAAATGCTTACAGATGGATTACAATTAGAATGGAAGAATCATTTTGTGGCAGCCACCCTAAAGAATTATCACATTGGATGCAAATAGCCATGGAGGTTGAAAAAAATAACAGTCAAATAAAGCAACAGAGAAACAATCACAAAGTTTTTAATATGAGTACAACTACAACCTCAAAAAAATGCCCATATTGGTGCCCAATTTGTAAAAATATGGATTGCAACTCAAACATTGGATTAATGACTGTAAGTATTTTGATCCAAATTATAAAGTTAACCAGCAGAGAGATCAACCAACTACCACAGATACTGAACAACCAACTGCTGAATCATTTTGCATATCAAATATCACCAATCCATATAAATTTGTTAATGTTTAGTTTCACTTAATGA
Source organism: Cordylochernes scorpioides (assembly GCA_030710605.1). Lineage (NCBI taxonomy): Eukaryota > Metazoa > Arthropoda > Arachnida > Pseudoscorpiones > Chernetidae > Cordylochernes > Cordylochernes scorpioides. Next base: position 110,484,509 of record CP092886.1, on the reverse strand, counting down.
TATGCTCATTTCATCTTTTATTGATACTGGCTTCACTATTTCATTAATGAGATGGTCACTCTCAAAACAACTCAATTTAAAATTGAATAAAAATGATATAATTAAAATTAAACAGGTGAACAGTTATACTTATACTTTAGGTTCAGTGGAAGTAACTTTTAAAATCTATTCTAAAATAATCAAGTGTAAACTCCAGGTAGTGAAAAACCTTAGTTATCCATTGCTTATTGGACTTGACATAGCAGGAAAATTTGAATTGATAATTACAATTACAATTACAATTATTTTATTTCCAAAGCGCTATATCCCGCAAGGGATACTTGCGCCAAACAAGGAGAGAAGTTTGTTTACATAAGTTATTTACATTATTCAACGAATAAAAACATTAGAAATTCAGATTTTGTAGAAATTTTAGAATGTATTTACAAAATGAATTGAACTTTAGATATGATTTTTTATCGGAAATCAAATCGTTTAAATTAAAAACAACTAGTTCATTCTTCATTCTATAATCTTGAAATGCTGGGCAATCGATCAGTAGATGTCTTGAGGTTTGTTCCTCCATACCACAAAAGCAACTTGAATCCTCCACTGCCTTTATTCTATTTAGAAAACTTTTAAAATTTCCGTGGTTTGTAACAAATTGAGTATTATAAAAATTTGTACGAAAGTATTTAGGGATTTCTTGGGGAAAAAAGCTTAAGAAAGTATTATTTGCTTCGTTTTTCAGAACATTCATTCTTGATTTGAGAAAGGTATCTATAATTCCTGGAATAAATGGGTCATAAATTTGTTGATCATCTGGGGATAAGTTTCTCAGATCAGATATCATGATTCTGGATTCGATAAAGTCTGAGATCAGAGGAATGTTGGCTAAACTATGAACACAGCTATATGATGTGGATTTATAGGCTTGTATACACCATGTCAGTATTTGATATTGGGTTGAATTTAGTTTTTGTAAACATTTTTTATTTAAATATTTGAACCAAATTTCGGCTCCATATGTAAGTATTGGTCTGAAAATGGATTTATATAAAGTTAGCCTTTTCTGGGTGCTTAGACCCCAAGATTTCCCGCAAATTGAGAAGAGATAATTTTTAAAACGTTTTGTACGATTTACTATTTCTTCTATGTGGTATGTAAAATTTATTTTGTTTCTTCTTCTGTGATTTGCAATTATTATTCCTAAAATTTTGGTCTTCAGAGTTGGTATGATTATTTCATTATTAAATTTGATTGGGATTTTTTCTTTGTTATGTAAATAAAGTATATTAGTTTTTTCTAGACTTATTTCAAGTTGGTTACTCTTACACCATACATCAATCGTATTTAATGCCTTTTCTATAACTAATTTCAGGTCTTTGCAATTGTTGTGCCAGCATATAATTGATACATCATCCGCATAACATACCACTTCACTATTAGGAACTTGATATTTGATCAAAAGATCGTTTAGTAATATTATCCATAGTAGTGGAGATAGCGGGCCACCCTGCGGACATCCCTTTGTAATTTGTTTATTTATTGTTAAGTTCTCATATGTAAATTTCGTTTTCCTCAATTTGAAATATGATTGAATAGTCCTTATTAAACTTTCCGGCAAGTTATCTTCATCTATTATTTTTAAGATCGCAGGCCACCATGCATTATCAAAGGCTCTCGCAATATCTATTGTGACCAGCGCTGTCAGTTCTTTGGTTTTGTGTTCCATTATTATATCGATTATATTATTCAAGGCTGTAATAGTAGATTTTGACTTGATGAATCCATGCTGTTTGGGACTTAATAAATTGTTTTGCATATAATATTCATAAATTTTCTTTTTAATAACTTTTTCGTAGATCTTAGACAGATTAGATGTTAACGAAATAGGTCGATAGCTTTTTATTGATTCGACGTTAGATTTGTTTGGTTTCATTAGAATTTTTAAAGCTGTCGTTTTCCATTCCCTTGGAAAATATCCCATCTGAATACATTTATTTAATAACGAATGTAGCACCGGAAGTATCAGAGTCTTTGCGCATTTTATCATGTTATTACTGATATTATCTTGACCTGGTGACTTTTTAACATTGCTATTGTCAATTAGATATTCTATTTCTTCGGTATCAATATGGATAGCGCTTGAATTCCTTAGAAAAGGTTCGTAACTTCTAACCAATTCTTGTTGATGGTTGTCTTGATCAATTCTGTCATCTGCAATTAATACATTTATTATGTCTGTAATGCGTTTTTCTTTTTCCGATTCTTGATTGTTGTCTATTATGGGAAGTCCTTTTTGCTTGTTTGAGGATTTGAGCTTTTTGAAAATTTTATATGCGTTACCAAAAGGATCATTTGATTCATTTTCTTCGATGAAAATTTTCAAACTATTTCTCTTTGCTTTCTTTGTCATATTATTAAATTTGTTTCTGACTTGTTTAAATCTTGTTGCATCGATAGTCTTACTGTGATAAAATAAGTTTCTTACATAATGAAAATGTGTTTTCATTTGTTCAAGTTCTTTATTCCACCACTTTATACCTGCATCGTATGCGTAGTTGTTTGATTTTACTTTTAATGATATGTAAGCTGCTTCTATTATGTTATCCGTGAGTTTGTTTACAACTTTATCAATATCCGTGCAATTTTCCACCATATCTGCCTCATTCTTTAATTTGATAAATTCTTGATACTTGAGATTTTTGGAGAAATTTGTCCAGTTGGCGTGTTTTTCATTGAATTTCCATGTAGAAATCTGTTTATCTTTTATATAATTAAATTTTGAGTGAATTTCAAATTGAATTGCCAAATGATCAGAAATATTCGTCAGTGATGAGGTGGTCCAATGTCTGATCATATTTATTGAAAGTCTATTCGAGATTGTTAGATCTACTATACTTGCCCCTCTACATGTTGGAGTTTTATCGTTGTGAATGTACAAGTGATTTTCATTTATTATTGTTTGCAATTTGTAACCATTTGAATTTGTTATTTTATCGAACCAGATTGGATGACGGGAGTTGAAATCTCCGCATAGGACTATAGGGTTATTTGAATAAGTATTAATCAAGTTTCTTATAAAATCTAAGTGAGTATCATTACAGGAATTGGGATGAAAGTAAAAATTTGCGATTACTACAAACGAATTTGAGGTTATGACAGATATTGCAGTACAGAATTGATTCGTAAAATTTTCTAATTTTTTTGAATTTTATATTTTTATTTACAATGATTGTTGCTGTGTAAATAATTTCTGATGTCTTTGAATGAATTATTGGTGAGTCTAAATCAAATATAACCTGTTTATTTAAAACATATGGTTCTTGAAGTAATATAATATCGGGTGGATTATTATTCGTTGAAATTGTAAGTTCGTTTAAAGCTGTCATACTTTTTCTAATATTCTGTTGTAAACATTTTATGTTTCCTCTATATGGTAGAGCAGTGATCACCATGATTACACATAACTAAATTCGTTATTCATTCCTCTTCTGAACCGATGAGATATTGAGTTCTTCTCACTGTTCTATCAACCTGCAATTTATATTGAGGACAGTCATTTGTATTTGGTTTATGGTTAATCGGACTATTCCTGAGTCTTGGATGCTTTGAACAGTTATGACATCTTAGCTCTTTTGTACAGACGTGATTGCCCTGGGCTCCACAGATACAGCATATTTGTACATTTGGACATTCTTTTGTTTTATGGTCTGGATTAAACTGAAAACAATTTTGGCATTGTTTTACTAGGATTTTATCTTGTATCTGACAATGTTCTAGGTCTGTATATAATGTATTGTTCATTCTTTTCATAAGTTGATAGGCTTTTGGGGAAACTCTCAGGACTATGCTTTGGGTTGGTGTGTTAGATTTCATTACGAATAATATCTTGATTTCATCTTCCATTCCGTTCAGCTCCTGATTCATATTGCAAATCGTGTTTACAAATGTGGTTGTATCGGTTAGTTTGGAAACGTTTTTCACCACCACTGTTGGATCTCTTTGCTTTGGAACAAAAATTTTGCTTATTGTCTTTAATTCCTCAGATTTGTTCAATTCCTCTTGAAGTGAATTCATCTCTGTCATATTAGGCAATTTTATAATTACTGCGCTTCTTGTGTTAAACATTTTGTTGATTTTTATCTTTGTGCCCCTGTCTCTAATTTTCTTTATATCCTTAGAAATAGCCTGTATTATGGTTGAAGTAGGTTCATTGTTGGCTGGTGTTGCCATAAGCGTGAATTCTCTATTTTGAATTTGCTGATGTTTTACGATCAAATCTGATACATTTTCTCTTTTTGCAATTTGTGCATAAGAAGGTCTATGAACTGAAATATCCTTTTCTATTTTATCAATCCTGCTGTCCATTACCTCTTTGATGGCTTCGGTTATTGTTTCTAGCTCAAATTCCTTTTTTATTTCTGTTATGGAGGAAATGCCATCTTTTATTTGGTTTATATTTGTGCCAAGAAATGTCAGATCATTTTTGGTTAAATTTTTCTGAGTACTTTTAAATTTATTTGTGAAGTATTCAAGAACTTCATCAAGTTTTAATTTAATTGAATCTACAGCTGATTCCATTTATTTAGTTTCGTATAAGAATCTAAAATAAAGAGCCGTAAATTTGCATATTTTTATAAAATGAAATTTTTGCATAAAGTTTGCGGTAGTAAATTTAATTGTGTTTATTTTTAAAAATCCAATAGATTTAGCAAAGAATAATGTAGTATTACAATAACTTTTAATTAACTGAATATATAATATATAATAACTATGATATAAACAATTTTCAAAACAAATATTTACCGGAGCCAAGGCGACACGCAGCCGGTCGGATCAGCCTCCTATTGAATTGATAATTGATACAGAAGACAAAGCTGTGTATTTTAAATAAAATGAATGTTTTTCCATATCTGCTGAAACTCATCTCCCTTCTGAACTACAAAAAGAACTCAATGTGAAGAAATGCTCCTTTGAAAAAAAGAAGTGAGATATTTAAGACATATCATAGAACGCAACAAGATTAAACCTGACCCTGAAAAAATAAAGGCAATAAAGGAATTTCTTCAGTCTAACACAGTGAAACAATAAGGCAATTTTTGGGTTTAGCAATTTACTACAGGAACTTTATTCCTAAGTTTAGTGAAATTGCAGATCCTTTAACAAACCTGACAAGAAAAAACAAGTTATTCAAATGGACAAGTGAAGTTGACAAATCATTTCAGAAACTAAAGTTCCATTTATCTACAAACCCAGTTCTTACTACATATGATCCTTCATTGCCATGTAAGCTTTACACAGATGCATCTAACCTAGGAATTGGTTCTATTTTAGCTCAAATTGGAAATGATAATCAAGAAAATGTAATTTCCTATTATTCAAGAAAACTTCTTCCGCATCAACAGAACTATTCTGCATTTGAGTTGGAATGCTTTTCTGTAGTTCAATCTGCGAATACTTTTAAGTTTATCTTGAGAACAACACATTAAAAGTTATTACAGATCATTCAGCTCTAGAATGGCTCTTCAACATAAAGAAACCAAAAGTGAAATTTCTAAGATGGATTGTTGAATTATAGACTAAGTCAATGAAAGTAGTTCAAAGATCAGGAACAAAGCAAACGCATGTCGATGCATTGTCAAGATCACCAGTCTCATTTCACATATCAATCCCCAAACTTAGACTACACCAACAAAATGCGGATCTCAGCTTTGTAAAGAATTTTCATATTCATCAAGATCTTATTATGGTGAAACATAATGGGGTTCTAAAAGCAGTTGTCCGGAATCATTTCAAGAAGAAATTCTCAAGGAATGTCATGATAATCATTCTCATCCCTCAATTAACAAGACAGTAAGATTGATAACACCATTTTATTGGTGGCCGAATGCTATCAAATGCATCAAAGAGTGTGTTCGCTCATATAAAATATGTCAAATAACTAAATGCAGTCATAAACCATTCATTGGAGAATATGTGTTCCACCAAACTTTGATCTGAAACCACTGAAATTGATATCAATGGACACTATTGTGCTAGGTTCAGCTGCAAATGAAACAAAGCACAAATATATTCAAGTAGTAGTTGATCACCTCACAAGATTTGTTTGGGCTTTCCCTACAGCTACAAATACTTCTCAAGCAGTAATTCAATGTTTAGACAAAATCATCAAAACTGTACCACAAATCAAGTGTATTTTAACTGACAATGGAAATAATTCTACATAAAAAGAATTTAACAAGTTTGTAAATGAGCATCAGGTTCAACACACCTATTCGACACCATATCATCCACAAAGTAATGGATTATCTGAAACAGTAAATGACACTATTCTCACAAAATTGAGAACAAACCTTCAAGAGAATCCAAGACTAAAATGGTCTTCATTACTTGCAAAAATTGTGAAAGACTACAATAGCACACCCATGATGTCACTGGATTATCACCAAATTTTCTACTTTTTGGTGACTTTTCAATCTCAGAATTTTCTGATTTACCACATTGCACACTAGAAGAAGCCAGAAAGAAGGCAATATAAATTTTTACTGTGATGCTTTGTAAATTTATAATTAACTAGCGGATGTGTACCCGGCTTCTCCCGGATTTTATCCGAGTGAAAGTTTGCCTAACGAATATTATTGATAATAATATTCGGGAACACACACAGAATATTATGATAATAATGATAATATAATTCGTTACGTCATTTATTTATATAATATATTGAGACGTTACAAAAAAACAATTTTCAATTGTACATAAATTCCTTTAAGGTGTTACTTTAATTTTTCATATGTTTATTTTCAATTTCTTTTTCTCATTCATTAAAAGTCAATGATGTACATGCAAAATTAGTAAAAACTCAATAAAAACGATATGTGAAAATAGATATATAAAAACAAATGGCTTGTAAACAAAAGCGGCAATAAAATGAGTTGAGGTAAAATGTCTATTCCATTAACAAACATTTCACTTTTTAAATAATGAACTTTAAAATTAAAGTTTTGCAAAACAGAAAATTAGCGTTTTAAAATAAAAACGTGGCAATATGAAATTTATTTTTCGAGCAAACATATCCACTCTCTACTGAATATATTTTAAAAAAGATATGCATAAATAAAAATATCTGAAGATATACTACATGATCTTAGCCAAAAGGCCGAGAAACGATATCTATATATATAAAATTGAATGTCTGTGTGTGTGTGTCCTCTATGGATTCAAAAACCATACCTCCAATCGCCGTGAAAATTTGGGATATTATTAGGCATATCCCCGGAAAGGTTTACGAAAAATAATATCTTGAATATCTTTAATATCCTTAGAGTTATTTGCAGATTTGTAGCTTTAACTCGCAAGCAGCGCCACCTTGCGACGGAGATAGGCTTAAGTCTGCCCCCCCCCTCCCCCGTCCGGCCGGTCAGTCCAAGTTCCCACCGACCAATCAGAGGGATCAAGAGCCCCCCCCCCCCCGTCCGGCCGCCGGCCAATCAGAGGGATCAAGAGGTCCTGGCGCGCGGGGGGCGGGTGACCTCCGGGAACTACGTCCATCTTCCATAAACGACCATGATTTTATTCAACTTATCGAGTATTTTTCAAGGGACCGGGAAAATATGTTCACTAGATAAAACGATGATTTTGTAATGTAGAAAATTAGGAAAGACAAAATTCAGGATGACACGGCACACAGGGACCGGGAAAAAATAATCACTTTATCGAGAGATTCACGACCATGATTTTATTCAAATTATCGAGTATTTTTCAAGGGACCGGGAAAATATGTTCACTAGATAAAACGATGATTTTGTAATGTAGAAATTATGAAAGACAAAATTCAGGATGACACGGCACACAGGGACCGGGAAAAAATGTTCACTTTATCGAGAGATTCAAATTTACGAGTTTCAAATTATCAAAATATATCTTTTTTTTATAAGTTTATTGAGAATTGTTTTAACAAATGTTCGTTAGACAAACCTTTACTCGGGTAAAACCTCGGGCGAAGCCGGGTACGTCCGCTAGTTTTATATATAGAGATGACCTGGCTTCGTGTGTCTTCTGCTCGAGTGAATGTTTCGCTGGTAGAATTTTGTTCCTGCCTACTATTGATCATTATCTGGCTTCGCCCGTGGTCTGCTTTAGTGATAATTCCCCAAAAGAATTTTTTAATGCAATCAAGCATGATACGGCAATATTGTCATCATCATTTCTGACTAAAAAAATATTGTTGCTCAGTACTTGGTTAAATATAATTTTTCTTGGTTAAAGTGCGACAAAAAAAACGATTTTTACCCGAGTAAAAGTTTGTTTAACAAACATTTGTTAGAACGATTCTAGCAAACATCCAATCCCTACTGAATCTATATACTTGTCTACACTCTCAAAATATTTTTCCCGGTCCCTTGAAAAATACTCGATAAGTTGAAAAAAATCTGTATTAATTGGCCCACTCGGTAATTTAAAGTTGAAGGAATAGCATCTTGCCACAAACGAAGATTTGTAAATAACTGTATTTAGCGAATGTACCCGGCTTCGCACAGTTTTTATCCGAGTAAAAGTTTTCCTAACGAACATTTGTTAAAACGATTCTAGAAAACATCTAATCCACCTATATATTGATTTATAAACGTATATAAATATTGTTATATGCGTTTAAATATATTTTTGAAACACATAATTTTTTGAAAACATTTATTTTATTTTAAATAAGATATTGTCACTTTTGTGAATTTGATAATTAATTATTTTCTTTTTTCTCAATGAATTATATATATTAATTAAAATTTTCATTTTTGTTATCATCATCACATACAATGTATTTTTTTATATAAACAAACGGTAATTAACAACAACAATCAGGGGCTCAAAAATCATTTATTATGGTTAGCAGCTCCGTAAATAAAGATATTTTCACAACAACAATTAAAGTTGCATCATCATTTTTATAAAACAACAGCAAATTAAATTAACAATGTAAAAATATATTTTAACATTACATTTTAACATTTAACACAAAAACTTTACACTTTTTTCTTTAAATATATATTAATATTGAAATGCCAAGTATTTTTTACGTCATTGGAATATTAAATTACTAAATTCTCAAATTAAATTTATTATACTTTGAAAACATTTCAAGCATTGTTACAATTTATAAATATAATTTCACCAGACCCCGCTAGAGGCGCTGCTTGCGAGTGAAAGTAGAAAATTTGCAAATAAAATTGCAGAGAATATTTATTTCAAATCAAATTTAAACCAGAAATCTTCCCAGTAGTATAGTAAATAACTTCCTAAAGTTTCACGGCGATTGGATAATCTTACCTTTTTTAAAACATTCATCGTGTGAACAAACTAACATTCATCATGTAAACAAACCACGTGTTAATTATTAACCAATCAAATTCATTTATTGTCGCGACCAGTGCTGCGCCCAAGCGGTAAAAGGCTGGAACTAACGCTTTTTGGTTTTTTATTTTTTAAATAAAGCACATTAACTTTTTTAGTTTTTTGAATAGCCTATATGTTAAACGAAATCTTCAGCTACCTACATGCGAAATTTCATAAAGATTTATTCTGTAGATTTTGCGCAACGCGATAACAAACATCGATTTTGGATTTCATTTTTATAGATATAAGGATTGAAATGCCAAGTATTTTTTACGTCATTGGAATATTATATTACTAAATTCTCAAATTAAATTTATTATACTTTGAAAACATTTCAAGCATTGTTACAATTTATAAATATAATTTCACCAGACGCCGCTAGAGGCGCTGCTTGCGAGTGAAAGTAGAAAATTTGCAAATATAATTGCAAAGAATATTTATTTCAAATCAAATTTAAACCAGAAATCTTCCCAGTAGTATAGTAAATAACTTCCTAAAGTTTCACGGCGATTGGATAATCTTACCTTTTAAAAACATTCATCGTGTGAACAAACTAACATTCATCGTGTAAACAAACCACGTGTTAATTATTAACCAATCAAATTCATTTATTGTCGCGACCAGTGCTGCGCCCAAGCGGTAAAAGGCTGGAACTAACGCTTTTGGTTCTTTATTTTTTAAATAAAGCACATTAACTTTTTTAGTATTTTGAATAGCCTATATGTTAAACGAAATCTTCAGCTACCTACATGCGAAATTTCATAAAGATTTATTCTGTAGATTTCGTGCAACGCGATAACAAACATCGATTTTGGATTTCATATTTATAGATATAATAATAAGGATAAGGATTAATAAAAAAATCAAATAAATATAATTAATAAATGAAATACATCTTTTTCAAATAACTTTTACCAAATGCACTAAAAATTAAAAATAAATATTTTAGTTCCTGCCATTGAATAATTACTTTTATATGAGTAAAAATTATATAAAGTGGTTAGGGACAATCTTATATTGAGGGAAGAGGTAAAATAATTATAGACATAAAAACTCGCTAATCAGTTGCGCTTTATATTATATCACATTATAAGTTCTAAATTCACGATATCACCCCCCCGACACTTTTAATTTTACCCATATAAATCTAATTGTTGAATGGTAGGAATTAAAATATCTACTTTTCCCCTCTTATTGCGTTTAAATTATTATTTTTTTTAATTTATTAACAGGCGCGATATTGAAATATTTGCGCCTATTAAAGAGGATACAAAAAAAAAACAAATTAGAACTTTGAATTAGAAATATTTACAAGTTTACATGTATTAATCGACAATGTTCATAAAATTTATATAGACAAATTGGCTTATGTAAGACAGCTGAATCATTTAGATCAGGGAACAATCGATGTCTTCTGTATAGTTTAGACAGTCGTAGATAAGGTGATATAGTAGTTTGTTCAGTTTCTCCGCAGGAGCAATTTGGTGTGTCTGATAGACCTATTTTATATAAATATCGTTGGAATTTTCCGTGTGATGTGACGAATTGAGTTACTATTAAATTTGGATGGAACTGTGTAGGAATTTCGTTTGAAAAAATTGTGCGAATTGTATAATTAGCATTATAAATGGATTGATACAAATGATTCATAAAAATAGCTTCTTCTTCGCCAATTATTGTTTTAAGTATTTTTCTTGGTAATTAAATTGCTTTTTAAAAAGATATTTTTCAAAATTTATTAATTATCTTTTCTAAATGTTCAGAACTTCGTTTCCAATTCATACCCGTAAACCCACGTCTATAAATTTTTGGTTTTGTTCGACCGTTTCAAGCATGTTTTTTTTATTCAACACCGTGATCATTTTTTAATGGAAGGTGGACATTTTAAAGAAGTATTTGGACGAAATTTTATAACTTAAAATCTTTTTAGACTCCATTCCAATTAAGGAACCCTGTTTTCTCTTCTATGTTTTGTATGCCTCATGTATCTTCCCTTGTCCAATTTCCAATTTGTTTTAGTTAAGTATGATGAAATAGCGCCCCATCTGTTTATGAAAAGAGATCCTATTTTTACCACGAATTTTTTTTATAAATAAACATTTATAAATTTTATAAGTTTTATAAACATTATCAGATCTCTCTCTCATAATATTCTCTTTTTTTAATATTATCAATTATTTTACATGAATCCAACAATTCGTCGATAGAATTTGGAGGATTGAGAGACAAAGCCAAAGCATATTCTTTCCTCAGGCCACTGTCGACAAATCTTAAATTTACTTTTTCTTTCATAATCGTATCCGCTTTATCGCATAAAAAAATATTTCTTCGGCGAATCTCAATGTCAGCTCTATCCATTTTTACATTCGATTAAGTTTTGGCATAAGTTTATCTTTCTCTCTTTGTTCTCGGAAATAGCGAAGCTCTGTATAAGTAGACCTTTTAGTTTTCATAGTTGGTAAGGTTAACCTTATGTGGATCGTATCAGGATCGCATGGCGACATAGTAGGCTATGATGTAGTCTACCAATCGGTAGAAAATTTCTATTTCCTTTAAGTTTCGATCCATAAGCGAGTATTCCTATTTTCGATAGAGTCTTCGATTTTAAAACTTGAATTAAATAACATTAAATTCAGACCAGCATCTCCACTACTTGTTACACCTCTCTGGGATATGTAGATGGATCTTGTTCAGTGGTATTCATTGTGCTTTAGAAACATACCAGATTAATATCGTAAAGATAGAGGTTGCCTGGCCGGCATTCATATTTCTATGAAAAATAGACACTTCGGCCAGTTATAATTTTTTTTTATATTTAGGCCTTGCCAAATGCTTTATTTTGATTTACTTCTCCTGACGAAGACAAAAGATTTTTATCGAAACGTTGAGAAAAATTAAAAAAACTCTAACTGGCCGAAGTGACTATTTTTCATAGAAATACCAGATCGAGTTCTCATTCAAGGATGAGGCATTATTAACAAAGTAACGAAAATTTCAAGTTATCAGCAAATATATATATATATATGCAATTTATATCTTACAAATTTATCATACTCGATAATCTTTTGTATTTGATAATAATGTGTTATAATACCTTAAAATAAATTCATAATAAAAATATATTTACGCAGGTCTATGTCGCTGTGACAACATATATATTAAATAATATTTTAATTAGCGAATATATATATGACTAATATATTATTGCGGTGCGGCCATTTTTAAGCGCACAAGAGAGCTTGGAAACGACTGTAAAGGAGTGGTATCTTTGAGAAAGAAGAGCGAGGAACAAAGAATGCCTTGTCGCCGAAAGGCCAACTAATTAAACTGTACTGACGGCGACCTTGAGCATTATTCGATGTCAAGGCTCGGGTCTTTACACACGTCCTTTATTTATATTTATTTTTCTGCTTTGTTATGCCTTAAGTACTTATTTACTAGTTTAAATAAATTTAACTAGGATCCTTTTCGTTCCCTTTATTTTAATTGGTCATCCCACATGGCACCAATGCGACAGGGGAGAAAGATTTGGGGCCCAGAAAAGTTGGTTTTCTGAATATGTATTTATTATTGTGACATAGGGAAAACGTGAATTAATAAAAAAAAATAGGTAAAATATTTCTGCTAAGATGGATTTTATAGAGGCCGGCAGAAAGAAGATATACCAACTAATTCAGGAGGTTAATTTTAACTTGGGGTCGTTCCTACTGGAGTGGGAACTCTCGGAGGAAACATGACCGCTACAGCGCAGTATTTCAAATTTGCAACTGGTTATCACCGGATATAAATTGCTGAATTCTTTGCGAAAATTAAGCCCCTATAAATAATAAACATACTTCGTAGAAATTTTTTAAAAATCAATTTTGAGGAGGTGACCTTGGGATATGCCTGGAACTTGCACGAGAAGATATTGAACCTGGCTACTATACTCTTCGAGGTTCAGCCACAGAAATACTGCTGCCTTTACCATCGGAACAAAGATTAGACTATGGAGGCCTGGTCTGGCTTTGAGCTTCGCAAATGACAATTTGCAACCTTACCATGTCGTGAGACTAAATAAATACCGCCTAAAGCGCGACGAAGTACTACAGGAACTTAGGGCAAAATAAAGAGACTATCAAGACTACCCTTGCAGGAATGTTCTTTCCATGTACAAAACGTGCTCTGTCGCATCAAAAATTCATATATGCGATGAAAGACCATTAATGTGAACAATCAGTGCGCATGCCTCTCACCAATACTTTACAGGAGGTTTTAATGCACGCTCTTAAATTTGAGGCAGCCCGTGATGCAACAAGGGTTATCTTAAGATCGCATCATACTAAATAAGGGCAAACGATTTTTGTGAATTTGGAGACATTAGAAAATCCATTTCTCTATTAGAGATATCAGTGCATGAGGTAAAAGCGGATAATATTGTTTACCAAAATCATCTTCGGGTACCAATGTCCAGCTCTCTCAATGGTTCATTGGCATGAAAATCTACTAGAACTGTAGTAAACACAGGCACATTAAGGATACTTTAATAAAATGATGGACGCCTCTAAAGAGTAGCAACACACCCTGAAGGTTTAGAGAAACGAAAATTAGCCAGTTTTACTGGAACAAGACTGGCGAGCGCTGTGATGATTCCCTGGAGAAAATATCAGAGTCTGGAGTCTCCAGGGAGGCTCCAGGGAACCGACAGCAGAAGGATTAGTCATTGGAATAGCTTGTATAATGATAATTGATTCAAGTGCTAATGTCACCCTTCTCTGTGTTGATTGGGATCATAGAATGTGGTTAACTTCAGTGCGGTTTTCTATGAATATTGAATTAGTTTCGCAAGCAGAAAATGGGGAAAAATAAAAATATACACGGTAAAGCAATGCTGTGGGGTTTCATATTTGAAACTACTTTAAAAGCAACATGGGTATCTCGCTGACATCAAGGACGACTGTCTTATCAGCTTGGACGTGCTGCGCAAGTATGGATCAAGCATCGATTTCCAGCAAAATGTGCTCAAAGTTGCGGATAAATAAATTCCCTTGGTGAATTCTGGAAATTCTGAGGCCAATAAATAGATTTCTAAAGTTGAAAAGACTCAGATTAGATGTTCAAATTCCCCCGAGAAACGAATGCATTCTAGAGGGATGTCTGACAATTCCTTATGGGGTATCTCTCTCTCAGCTGCTAAGTTTCAATCATATTCACCTGAAATTTGAATGGCTTCAGCTCTAAGCATGTTACAAGCATGGCGCTTTGCACAACTGTCAGAAACTTGTTAAAATCTCTTGTCCAAGTTCTATCCCAGACCATTTTCAAGAGATTTTAGAAGGAATGCAAGAAGGACTGAACTGGTATCAACAAGAGAACTTACACGCTTCAAAACGTATTTGCTACCAGCCCCAATGATATTGGGCGGACGAATGTGACACAAAATCAGATCGATACTTGAGGTGCTTCTCTAGTCTCCAAGAAGACTGCCCATTGTATAAATGATCAAACAAGATGTTATTGAACCTTCATATAGCCCTTTGGTATCCCTTTTGTGTTAGTAAAATAGAAATATGGCTCCACACATTTATGTGTGGATTATTCAATGGCTGAATAATCTATCCAAAAAGGATTACTACCCATTGTCCCGAATTGACGCTACTCTTGGTACTCTATCTTCATAGCTATCGTTTTACACTTTTTGAATCTCTAAGGTGGCTGCTGGTAAATAGGAATTCAACTTGAAAAGAGAAAATTATGTCTTTAGTGTAAGAAATGGATTTTGGTAGTTCAAAATGATGCAATTTGAACTCTGCAATGAACCTATTACTTTTGAGTTTCTGATGGACTCAATGCTACAAGAAATATCTTGTGAGACGTGCATAGTCTACCCAGATGACCTTATTGTGATGGGAAAGAACCTTTGATCAGAATCTAGTCAATCTTGAAAAAGTGCTACAAAAATAAATCCAGGTAGAACGATTGAAGTTGAGCCCGATCAAATGCAAGCTCTTCAAATGGAAGGTTTAATACCTTGACCAAGTGATTTGTTACTAAGGGAAATACATGGCAAGGCCTTTGTAATGGTTGACTTAGCCTGGCTGTCTCTTCAGTTGAACTTTTGATTGTGACAGGCCCAATGATAAAACCAGTCCAGTCTTTTCAACCGATTCTAGCCTATCCTGACCTAAGCGAATAATTCTTTCTGGACACACACGCCAACAACACTGGGATTTGAGCCATTCTTTTAACTTCAAAATGTAGTAAGGCGTGTTATCGCGTACGTCAGTAAGGCCCTTTCTAAACCTGAGAGAAACTTCTATGTAACTCTTACACAGAGAGTTGCTAGTGATAATAAAAACGATTGAAAACTTCCATCACTCAATACGGACAAGAGTTTCTACTTCACACAGAATATCCGTCTTTATAATGGTTCATCAGCTTCAAAATTCCAGAGGGCCAGCTTGAAAGATGGTTTCACCGCTTTCACAATATATAATTTTAAAGTCCAACATCATCCAAGAAGTTCATACATAGAGTGCTGATGCTCTCTCCAGAATACCATGCACTGGAGAATACAGTTATTGTACATGTGTAGAAGCCAAGATACGAGTTAATCAAGTTACAGTTCAATCTAGTGAATCTCCAATAGTCCATAGAGGTAAAATCCACTCTGAAAGGCTCAATATGAGGATTTTAATTTTCTCTTACCCATTCTGAATTGAATTAAGCAGGTGACGATCATGAAGCTGGGAGGAAGTGGTTCTCTATAGTTTGAAGACAAAAAGCCATTTGCCAATATAGACGTTCTCGGCATGAAGGATGGTGTGCTTCACACAAAATATGAACGTCAAAGCAGAAATCATCTCTATATGAAGATAGTCCTCTCCGAGTCCTACATTTCACTGGGGTTCAGGATCCACACGACAGTTCAGTCTGTGGTCATACCAGTATTACGAATACCTTGGCAAAAGTGCAGTAACGTTACTATTGTATTAATCTACGAACTGACATAGAGAGATGATGCCGATATTGTATTCCGCGCGCTTCAAAAAAGCAGCAAATAGAAGGATCAAAATAAATTGCTAGTTGACAATATTGGAGCTCCTTTTGACCGCATTGGAGTTGACTTTTTCGTCCCATTCCACCCACCGTAATAGGTCATAAATACATCTTGGCTACCGTTGATTAATTTTAAAAATGGCCAATTTTTATTCCATTTCATGATCTAGAAACAAAACTGATTTCTGAAACATTATTACAGAATTGGGTCAGTCTCGTCGGAGCGTGGTAATTTTACATTCAGATAAAGGGGAGAAAAATTCTGAATCCTGGTTATTGCAAGAAGTTTTCACCTGCTTTGGAATATAAAATACAAGAACGATGCCACTTCATTCCCAATATGATAGCATGAGAGGACATTTCAACCGTGCTATGACCCAGCACCCTCTCACCAACGTGATTGGGACCTCCAACGTACTTTACTGATGATGGCCTACAGAACAGCTGCCCATGAGTAATCAGGATTTAGCCCTGCAAAAATTATCTTTGGTTAAGAACTTGGGGTTTCATGTGACATTTTTATTGACCATTTTGAACTATCACTAAAGCCTATACACTAGGTAATTACACCGAAAAAAGCTGGAATATATTCGTTGATAGCCATGAGACCATCGAAATTCTACTACACTAAAATATATTATCACTATGATCTTACAGCTTAAGAATAGAAGCTTCATATAGCTGACTTTCTCTGGCTCCAAATTTACGCCAAAGGAAAAGGCTGTCTCCAATATTCTATAAAGTTTTAAAACGCCTCTATTAAAACATCAAAAATACCAAAGACATCGTATATCTCACATCAAGAAGTCTCCATCACCAAGACCTAAAGTTATTCATTTCTCAATCGTTTTGTTCTTTACCTGCTCTTAGTTGGAGTGCTGTTTGGGACGAACCGCCTTAGGAGGAGGCTGTGTTGCGGCGACTTCAAAGCAGAATTCTGAAAATGACTGGAAGAGAGGGAGCAGAACGGCGAGAAATAAACGTTTGCTGGCACGGAGCCACCTAGTGCTGTGGCGACCTTGAAAAGTGGTCAGTGTTGTGGTTCGAGTTTGGACTTACTTTCATTATTTCTCTTTGTTTGTTTTTCTTTGTTGTATCTTATGTAATTGCTTTCCGGCCAATAAATTGATCGGGGTCCTTTTGGTTTTCTCTCGTGGGCTTCTCATACACTCCCAGAGAAACAATACATAGACAGCCGGCAAAGCGTTCTGTAAATGCCTGAAGGTACTCTAAAAAGCGTTCTCGAAAGAAAAAAAAAATACAAATCGGGGCTTTAATCGTATTTTAGAAATTTGATGTGTTCATGTATTTGTAATTGAATTTTTTAATGAATCGATATACGAGAATTTACAAAATTGATAAAAAATATTATCTTATTCTATATTTATATGTAAATATTGTTTTCGCCGAAACATTAAGAATTTTAAAAGTAAAAATAAATATAGCTTTTGCCTTTTAAGACAATTCTAATGACATTTATAATATTAATAACGACATTTTTGTACTTTAATAACAACTTTTACATTTTGAATCGCTATTTTCGATTTAAAAAAATATTTAATCAATTATAATACTCTCAAATAAAATTAACTTAATTATTATTGTATTTTTGTTTATTGTAAGTATATATATATATGTGATATGATCCTGTCGACTTTCGATGTGGCACTATAGTGATAATAATGTGGTGAGTGAGAAATAAGGAAACAACAAGTTTGGAAGATGGAACTCAGCAAACCGAGGGAGAGAGGGAGCGCTAGCGGCTGCCACCGCGGAAAATGCACGTCTTGTGTCGCCACCACCCCCCGACTGAGTAAACATAGAACTGAGGTTCCAAGAAAAGGCCCTGCGGTCGCCCCCTTGGAATGTGACTGCTATATCAAGTGACCGGCCTTAGCTGCGTTCTCTCTCTCTCTGGTCGACTGTAGATTTGTTTTATTAATCCTGGAAGAGCATATATTATGACATATGGCCCCCGTTGAAGAAGGCTGAACATGGTTTAAGTATATTTAAAGCTGGAGAAGCCAGGAATAGAGAAAATAATTTTACAGTTAAAATTAGTTAAGGTAATGGTGACATAGTTTTATGTAAATAAAATATTGTATAGTACACAAGTAAATATTATTTACAAGCAGTTTTACAACACCGGGGAGTTTGACATTTAAGGAAATCTTTGAAAATATCCAGGTTATAAAAGGCTATATACAACAAAATCTAATGTACTATAAGGGAAGTGATATGGAGGAGTGTGAACAACGAGAAGAAGAGTCACATACATATGGTGAAATTCTGAAGATCATTAAGACTGGGGGAACTCTACACTTTAAGATATTTTTCAGGCGGACATGGCAAGGGGAAACTTGTCATGGGCTTTCTATGCTATAAGTGTAGAGTACGAGAAATGAGGTTGAGGTTGGCAATTGTGTGAGCTCAGGACTGAGGTAAATATCGAACTACATACAATGTTAGAACCGCGGCGAACAGAGCGAGGGGAGACTTGCCCTGGGCCAATCTAACTTATCTATGTAGTTACTTGTGTAGCGAGTCCGAGGGGAAAAGTCCCGTGTGTAGGTGAGGAAGTCGAACGGACTTATATTTAATTTGCGGAAAGTATGCGCGCACAGTGCCAAAAATTGGGACGAGGACTGCGTTGTCCGTTACAAGTGACAAGCTGCTCGGAAACGAGGTGTTTGAACCGTCGTGGGAGCTTGTGCAAAGCGATGATTTCGCGGTGGGTTGAAAGTAAGACCCATGTCTGCGCGAAATGATGACGGACCGGACAAAATCAGCGACGATGTTTAACGTACCTCCGTGGGAAATATCGGAGGTAGGCTATATCGTGCTGGTTTGGACAATGGACAAACATAGATTTGAAGACAGGGTCCGTGTGGCGAACGTGTGGCGCGAGAAGAAGGGGCGAACTGTGTCGCTCGATGCAGATTGTTCAAGTGCGAACAAAAAGGGGTTGATAAATATCTAGCAGTTAGTCAATCTGCACCCTGTGACGAACACGCCATTGGCTAGATGGTGTGGGTCGGTGGATATGCTAGAGATGAACTGCGGAATATATTATCATAAATGAAGGGCGAAGGTTAGGATTTTGAAATGACAATATAGAAGTTCGATAATTGATTAATCAATAATTCTCTATAAAAGGTCCTGAGCTGGTATAAAGTTAACAAAGTTGTAAGAATGAGAGGGGCATTAAGGGGAAGATAGATAGGAGTCACCAAGGGTTGGTTGTAAGTAAGGCTCACGTGGTGGTTGGAATTCTTCGACGCCTGAATTACAGGGTGAATTTTGAATCGATTAGGGAAAGAAATTATTTTTCGTGAGCCGTGCTTACAAGTAGGAGAGGTCTATACAAAAGTTTAGGTGCTGGAGGCATATTTTTATAAATAATTTGATTATGAAAAATCTATTGTTAATAGTAAAAATCGTAAAGCGTTAATAGGTAGAATTCCTTTTTTTTTTATGATTTTTTTTTAAAGAGTTACGTTAAAATGGAAATTATTTAATTAAAATGACGATTGTTACATCTACTGGTAAGGTAACTAATTAAATGGGTTTCACATAGTTAGATATAATATGGATAATAAGATCACTGTTAATAGGGGTGGAGAGATAAATGGAAATATTAAATATTTTTACATATTCACACATATTGAGCTAATTATGGAAATATTGGGATAATCTACAAGGAATGACTTATTTAAAGAATGAATGGTAGGAGTTAAGACAATTACACTCACGAGTTATGTTGGTTTAGGGCGCAGGTAAGTTCATTGAGCTTCGGGAGAGTTCTGTCTGTGACACTGTGCGTACTAGTGTTGTACATCACAGTAGCGGTAGGGAGATGGCGGAGTTTTGTCCATGATGGCGGGAGGTGTCCTGCTCTGGCACGGCGATCGTTCTTGAGTAGATCTAGTGCTGGAAGAAGTGCGTGGCAGCTCCATCTCCGTCGTAGGTGAATACTTCTTCGGGATCACGGTTCAAAGGTTGGCGAGGAAGGGGTTGAGGGCTCGAAGAGGAGTGGTTACAGTTGAGTTGGGTTTGGTCGATCATCGTGGCTTGGCTTCTTGTTTCTTCATACTCCGGTATATGAGGGATTCGCTTCCCGGCCAGGTCTTATCCTGTCGACTTTTCTGTGATATGATCCTGTCGACTTTCGATGTGGCACTATAGTGATAATAATGTGGTGAGTGAGAAATAAGGAAACAACAAGTTTGGAAGATGGAACTCAGCAAACCGAGGGAGAGAGGGAGCGCTAGCGGCTGCCACCGCGGAAAATGCACGTCTTGTGTCGCCACCACCCCCCGACTGAGTAAACATAGAACTGAGGTTCCAAGAAAAGGCCCTGCGGTCGCCCCCTTTGAATGTGACTGCTATATCAAGTGACCGGCCTTAGCTGCGTTCTCTCTCTCTCTGATCGACTGTAGATTTGTTTTATTAATCCTGGAAGAGCATATATTATGACATATATATATATATATATATATATATATATATATATATTGTATATCCCCCGTTTTTTATATAATTAAGCAATAGAAATAATGGATTTGAGAGACATTTTTATAAAATAAAGTGAATTACTGTTTAATAGTCATTGAAATTTTCATATTTGATCAAAAAGTTCCCGCACTGAAGCTAGAACTTATACAATTTTTTTAAAAAGTTTCAAAATAACACCCTCCTATCTCATTGTACATTTATTATATTTTATTTCAATTTTAGAAATACTAGGAGAGAGAGAGAAATTTCTCTTTCTGTTTATCTCGCAAAACGTTCAGCGATTTCTCTTTAAAGACTTCTATCGAGTCAAAATGTTGACCTTTAAGTACCATCTTTAATTTTGGATAAAGAAAAAAAGTCATTCGGGGCTATCAAGAGAATAGGAGAGAAATGGAAGCACAGGTGTGTTTTATTTTTTTTTTTTTGTCGAATGAGCCATATGTGGCCGAGCGTTATCATGATGAAGTCGCCAATCTTTATTTTGCCATCTTTCTGGGCGTTTCTTTCACATAGCCTCCCGTAAACTGTTCAAAATAGTAAGATGAGTCTTGGTTAATTGTCGACCCATTTGGTCTGAATTCATGATATTATGAGTTCTTTGCTGTCGAAGAAAATTACGTGCAGAACCTTCATTTTTGACTTTTACATCCTTTCCTTTTTGGGTCTCGGTTCGTCATGCCAGATTTTTCATAAGTATTGTTTTAAATACCTTTTTTAAGGTCGAATGAAAACATCACTCTTGTGAATTGATAGAAATAATTAGTATTTTCTCTTTAATACATATTATTTTCCCACGCTTAATTGTTTTGAAGCAATCTTTATGTCAGTTTCTTGAATTTGGGATTCAAGATCATGTAAATTAATATTGAGGGGACGAATCCAAACACGTCCCAGTAAGGCATCATATTCATCAGGAATAGTTCGAAAAAGAAAGAATAAACAATATTAGGTAAAGGGTTTCTTTTAATTTTGATTTTCGCAAGCTTTCGAGCAAGGTTTCTGCTCTTCAACGGGCATATACTTCTATATACAATATCAAGATGAACTTTGTACAGTAACAATTGAAAATGTGTGATTGGCATGTGCTCTCGTGGGCGTGCATCAAACTGTTTACAGCTAAAATGTTAGATATTCTAATGGGGAAATCCTGCACCAGAGTCCGCTTTGAAATTTTCTTTTTTACCTTCTATGTTAGCATAGGCGTAATATATGGCGAGGTCTTTTGATCCGTCTTACCAGTATTGATATATGTCAACAATACTATTTATGAAAAATAGTACAAATGTGACATTGTACTGAGGTAAGGTTCATAAATTAAGAAAAGGCATCTCTTTATCGTACAACTGAAAGTTTCTGATGGCTTGCGCCATCTATCAGAACAAATATCAACTATTCTCGTTGATTTTTAATTATTCCAGAATTGGCCAAATACTCATTCTTGATTAATCAAGAAAAGCTAACCACGTACGTGTTTCGGGCTGTTGGCCCTCGCCTTTTTCTTAATTTTGAACCTTGTCCCAGTACAATGTCACATTTGTACTATTTTTTCACATTGTTTCGCGGTCTCACGCAATTCTGGCCTTAACTACCCGTTTCATGATTTTTCAGGATGCCTGAATGGACAGTTTTTTGGTCGTTGAGGTACAGCTTGCACCACGCTGACGAGGGCCAACAGCCCGAAACGCGTAAGGGGGTTAGCTTTTCTTGGTCAATCAATAATGGGTATTTGGCCAATTCTGGAATAATTAAAAATCAACGAGAATAGTTGATATTTGTTCTGATAGATGGCACAAGCCATCAGCAACTTTTAGTTACACGATAAGGAGATGCCTTTTTCTTAATAATATTTATGCCATAAGAATGGGGCTTTTCATGTAAAATATTATTTTCTGAGTTTCTTGTTAGAGAGTTTTTTTTTTTCTTATGATGTTTGGATACATACCTTTTTGATATGGCCGTTTACTTGCATGCGGTACATTTGAGTGTTTCATACTCAGATCTGCAATTTTTTCAAATGTGATGATTTCGGCGCCGCAGAAGAGACATATATCTTTTAATCCAGGTTTTTCAAAACCAATTTTTAGTGTTGAATTTGACCTATTGCTAGATGCTTTTCTACTTTGAGAAGTCGATGCCAATTTTTTTTTTTTTTTTTTTCGTGATCGAACCTTGAGCGATTCCTTGGTATTTTATTGATATTAGCATTCGTATTACATACACTGGTCCGCAAAATTGAAGGAACAACATATTTTTTTCATTTATCTCAAATTATATTTAGCATTTATCAATGAAATTTTATACACAAATTTATTATTCCATTATTGATTAGAAAACCCGAAATCAAATAATTCTAACATGTATTTTATGCAAATTAGCCGGTCAAGCAATGATCTTCTTGCAGTCAGTGCATAAATATCTTGGATATTGTTGTTAATATGGGGTGTGATCGCCTTTAACTGATAGACAGGCTCTACTTCGGTGACCCATACTAAGAATTGCGGAGTTTATCAGCTCCTGTGGAATCAAAGCCCACTCTTGTGTTAAGGCAGTTTCTAGCTCATGAGTGTTTCTAGGAGGGGGTTGGAGGGATGAGATCCGCCGTCCTAGGTTGTCCCATACATGCTCAATGGGATTTAGGTCTGGGGATCGAGCTGGCCAATTCATCCGAGCAATTGCATGGTTTTGGAGAGAAGTGTCGACCACACCAGCCCTATGTGGACGGGCATTATCATCCATTAGAAGAAAGTTTTCTCCCATTTTCAATGCTTGAGGTATCACATATGCTGCCAAGATCTCGTCCCGATACCTCTGTCCAGTCAGGGTTCCTTGCCGAAAAATATGGAGTGCTGTTAGACCGCCCAAGAAGATTCCAGCCCAGACCATAAAACCTTGGCTCCTTTAGGTATCCCTTTCAACCATATTCCGGGAATTATTTCTGGTTCCTACCTCTCTCCAGACAAAGACAGGACGAGAATCGCTGTTCAGAGAGAATCTGGACTCATCAGTGAACTTTACACGCCTCCATTCATCTGGATTCCAGGCGACATATTGTCTGCACCAAAGTTTCCTTGCTCTCTTTTGAGGTGGTGTCAATGGCACACAAACTATGGGCCGTCGAGCATAGAGGCCCTTCTTGTGAAGCCTTCTGCGTATTGTATCAGTTGATACTAAGACTCCTGTAGCTGCATTGAGGTCACTTCGTAGTTGCGATGCTGTCATTCTTATATTGCGACGCACAAGGAGACTCAAATAACGGTCTTGATTTAACGTTGTGACCCTTGGCCGTCCTTGTCCGGGTGTTCTGGCAACATTAGCTGTCGTTTGAATTTTTTTTTCCAAAGCCTTGAGACAACGTTTCTTGTCACTTCAAGCCATCTTGCTACTTCTGCCTGTGATTAGCCTGCTTCCATCCTTCCAATAGCTTGCATTTTTTTTCTTGTGATAAATGTTGCCTATAAGCCATGAAAACTTCAAAAAACAAAATGGTTCAATAAAAATCTAGTGGAGCGTAAAATTAGGACGCTTTGAGAAAGACTCAGGCACGTGCTGGAGGCGGAGTCAACGTAGACGGTGGTATTTTGCATATTGGGAACAACTTTATTTGTTTTCCTGTTTTACATACTCTCTTAATTCATGGAAGCTTTTCAATATACCAAAACTTGATATATATCTCCCTTAATATAACTTTTCTTTTTCTTAAACATGTGTTGTTCCTTTAATTTTGCGGACCAGTGTATATTAACATTTTTTGGATAGTTCTTGACCATCGATTTTTGATGCTTCAAGTGCTAGCGCTCTTTTTATAATTTCGTCAAAAGTGATTAAATTTGATTGTAATATTTGTTCCTGAATTGAGTTATCATAAAAAAACTCGTACAAATTGAGCTCTCAAAAATATATCTGCAATTGATACTTCGCAATCACAAAGTGAGACAAGTTCACATTATATTGTGTCTAAGTATAGCATTGAAGTCAGCAATATTTTGATTTTTATATTGATAAGTTGAAAGGAATTGATGTTGTGCAACTACTACATTCTTCTTTGAACATAAATGAACTTCAAATGCGTCTATGATTTCCTCATAGGTTAGTTTAGAGGGCGTTTCAGGTGAAACTAGTGCTGCTAAACACATTGTTATTAGATGCACCTATTGAATTTAGAAGAATTTGGGCACTTTTTAAAAGCTTTTATTTAACTTGCTTGTCTGCCTGTTCACAAATCTTGAAATCAATTTTTAGTATACTTCTAGAGCACGTAGGAATCTGAAATTTTGTACACATATTAGAACCCAATGACAATGCAAGTTTACAAATCTTCAGACTTATAGGTTGTTGGGTATAGCCGGGAAATGAAAAATTTCCAAAGTGCCCATCAAATTTTGTAATTTAATTACAATATATTTTTCTAGACCACACATGTGGAGGAATGAAATTTGTAAAACTCGCTCAGTTCAATTAAAAATGCAAGTGTACTAATTTACAGAGTTCTGGGTGTTTGGGATAGCTGGGAATTAAACAATTTCTATATATAAAATTTTTATATTAGGCATTGCACGACCTCAAACTAGTTAGAGAAATCCGATAATTCATGTTCCTATTGTTGGGCCAGATTTTTCACAAAATAGACCCAACAATGATGTAAACATTTACATCATATATATACACAGTGTCCTGCCGAAAATGCTTGTTGTCCAGAAAGGTGGAGATGACACCTATGCCTTTAAAGACCAGAAACCGGGGAAGACACCCAGCTGGAGATGACACTGGCCCTGTCCAAGGATCCCGAAGCCCATTGCAGAGAGGTCCAGAGGAGGGTGTACAAACTATGTATATATGTGAATATGTGAAATAATGCCAATCATTCTTTTCTTTTATGCAAGATGAAACGTTCAAAAAGGTTATATTACCATTTCGAGAATTTTCTAAATTTATTTTTTCTTTATGCTAAAGTGAATAAAGCCAATTACTGGCATATCCAGATAGATTGGATATATTTCCTTATTTTAAAATTTCCTAAAGAAGAAATTACTATATAAATTTCTCAAAGGGGCAAACATGTGAGATTTTATTATTTTATTACTAATCCGAATTATATTTTAATAAGAAAAATAATACAGTTTACCTTTATTATTTATTTTATTCTAAAATGAATAAAGTCGATCACATACATATCCAGGGAAAGGGGTATGTCCCTTTATTTTAAATTTCTTAAAGAAGAAATTACTATATAATTTTTTTTAACATTTATATTTTATTATCTTTATTATTATTTTAAATATTCTTTTAAAACGAATATTTTCTTTATTATTATTATTTTAAATATTCTAGGAAAATTAAATTAATTTTTTTACTCTGTAAGGAGATGACGATTTTTTTTGGGGGGGGGGCGTGATTTTCAAAAAACGGATAACGGTCAGTTTTTTTTGACGGGATGCCGACGGGGAGGACGATAAAAAGGGAGCTCTGGCGTCTGGAGGAAATCGGTAGGTCAATTAATTCCTTTATTAATCTTTGAGATGGGCCTGTAAGGGCACGTTTTTATTTGTCAAAGGACATATTCATGGATTTATTTACCAGGTAAATTCATATTTCTGCATGAGGTTTTAGAATCTCCTAAAGGGAAAAATTTTATATCTACTTAGGACTACTTACAAATGTAAGTTTGAAAGGTCTATCGAGATAGAATAAAAACCCATGCTTCACTATTTTAAAGGTGTGTTTGTGTTAAGGGCACGTTCTATATGTCAAAAGACATGTCCATAGTTTTATTTAATAGGTAAATTTCTTATCTTGCATGAATCTTATAATTTGCTATAATGAACCTTATGCCTATCCAGATTTGTCTGCAAATAAAAGTCTGTAAAAACGATCGAGAAAAAATAAAACCCATGTTTTATTATATATTTATATATATATATCTCTATATATATATCTCTGTGGAATTATATATATCTTAGTAGGTTCCCGTGTGAGGATGATCCAAACCTATCACAAGATAGGAGGGTGGTGGCCTCGGTGGTAAAGGACCATCGGCCCCCCCTTATTAGATAGTAATCAGATATGGGAAGGCTTGCTTCAAGAGAAAGGATGGGCCCCAGTAATAAATAGGTTAACGAAATTAAAATCAGGTAGCACAGAAAGGTATAATAACCGGGAGTACAGGTTACAAAATAAATACCTCGTTACAAAGAATGAAAAGGGTACCTGGGTGAAGGTGGTTCCTACAGGTTTTAGGGAAGCAGTGATCAGTTATCATCATGATATCCCTACTGGAGGTCATTTCGGAGTCAAAAAGGTTATGAGAAGGCTAAAGAGTGACTATTACTGGCCTGGTATGAGGACTCAAGTCCGGAAATACATACGCAGATGTGAAAACTGTCAGTTATCAAATCAAGGCGTAACCAAAGCCGCTTGTGCTCCCCACTTTAGACCCGAAAAATCTCTGAACATCTAGCTCTCGACTTCATAGGACCATTGGAGACAACCCCAAGAGGTTATTCGAGTATTTTGACTATTGTGGACCTATTTACTAAGTTCCCAATTCTGATTCCTACTAAGGACCAGTGTGCCAATACAGTGGTTAGGGCCTTATTGGATAGGATAATCACTACCTTTGGAGTACCAAAAACAATACTCTCTGACCGAGGTTCAGCATTCATGAGTTGCGTATTTAAGGGGGTTTGCAAAGCCATGGGGGTTGGTGCAGTAAATACTACAGCCTGGAGACCTCAGAGTAATGGCGCCGTAGAAAAACTCAATAGGACGGTGATAGAATCTTTACGCAGGGGTGTACAGCGGGAAACAATTGGGATACCACCTTACCAATGGTAGCTTTCGCTATCAGGACCACTGTACATGCTAGTACTGGGTTTACTCCAGCGAAACTGGTCTTCGGACATGAGCTGAGGCTTCCACAACCTTTCCAGGAAGAGGAGCTTAATCCCGTATGTGAAAATTCAATTACCGAAATGGCGGTCTTCTATGAGCGGGAATTGGTAGAGGAGGTTGAGAGGATGAGAGAGATGGTAAGGCAAACTTACTTAAGTGAACAACAAGAAGCCAGGGCTAAATTCGAAGCTAGAGAGTTGAGAATCTTTGAGACAGGGGATCTAGTTTTGGTGAAGAGAATGCACGAGACGAAAGGACGTCATAAATTTGAGCCGAGGTACAAAGGACCATATGAGGTATTACAAAGGGCGGGCGACACTGTTTATCTTTTGAAGGATTTGGAGACGGGGAACTTAGATAAAATCCACATAGACAGGATGAAGGCCTATCATGCCCCGGTAAAGACTTACCCTGCGGAGGACAAAAACGTACGAGATCAAACAAATGATATCATCAATGATGAAGATCACTGGGTACATCCAACGTATCCTATATATTCCCCTAGGCCCGTAGAACCAGAGGAACCACAAGAGACGGCAATCTTAAGAAATCCACTAGGGATAGTGAATGGGGTAATTGAGGACAATGTAGGCGGCCTTGAAATACCCCCTTCAACCAGGGTCAAGAAGCCCACAGGGTGTAAGTCATGCCCAGGCTGCCAATGAGTAAATCTATAGAATGTGTACTAAATTTTAGTTAAATTTTGATCATAGTATGAAGTGTTAGAAAGTGATTTAAAGGTCTTAGAATGTGGTCTTAAAGAGTTTTCAGTTTTTTTTTTTTTTTTTAGCTACAACCTTGGTTTTAGATTCTAAGTGTCATTGTAAAGGGGTTTTTCAGTTTTTTTGCTACGTTGAGCTTTAATGTTAGAAAGTGAATCTAATCTCGCACCTATAGCACTTGGGGGGTGGTCTCCTTGCATCTTGTTTCTTATAGTCCATTCCAGGACTCCCCTCCTTTTCACCGTTGGGGTCCCTCCTTTCTTGCCTAGGTGGGGGTGGATTCCGTTGCTGCCTGAATGGTTGTTGTGCTGGTCTCCCTTGCCAGTTCCTGAAGGGGGCTCCCCTCCTATTATCCTCGGTGTTGGCTCCTCCGTATTCCCTTCTTCCTGTGGGGTGTGTTGGCCACCTTCCTCCCTCGTTATTTGCACTGTTGGCATTTTCCCTTTGTCTCCTAAGGGTCATATTCTCAGTCTCTAATGCCTTCATTTTTCTCTCCAGCTCGGCTAGTTTGCTGCCCATGTCGCCCAGCCTCTGGCCGTTCCTGTCAGTGTTGGAGCGCTGTGCCTCCCTGTACTCTTCCTCCCTTTGCTCTAACCACTGTAGCTTGCTGACTAGGGTCTCCCAGGGTTCGCCTTGGTAGAGATGAGCCTTTTTCCACAGGCTGGGGCAGAGTCCGTCGATGAAGACCTCCGCGACCTCCGAGATGCCTATCTTCAGGCCATCCGACTCTGCTCCCGCCGCAAGGTCGCTCACCCGTGCGGCAAAGTCCCGGACTTTCTCCCCGGCTCCCTGTCTACAGGAGAAGAACTGACTCCTCATCTCCCTTGTGGAGACTCTCTTTCGGAATCGTCTCTCGAGACTCTCCTTTAGTTCTTCGTACCCTAGGCGGATTTGTTGGGATTGGAAGGCAAACTCCCTTGCAGCCCCTCGGAGGTGGTTATCCAGGAGGATTCTCTTTCTGGCGTCGTCCAGGGCCCTCAGGTCATATACGAGCTCGAAGTCCTTTATGAACTTTGTAAAGGGGACTATGCCCTTCCCTTCAAATTTTTCTAGGTTGAACAGCATGGAGGGCAGCTGGGCTTGGCTAGCTGTGGCGTTCTCTCTTTCGGCAGGCATGGTTCTCAGTTGGATCTACAGGGACTAGGTATTAGTTTTCACCCTGACTGTAATGATAGTATCAGGGCCCATAGAGGCGGGCAAAGTGGGGAATACGAAGTGGAAGGGAGGGAAGAGACTTTCTTTATTCACGTTCCTAAAACAATGAGAAGTTCGCGTTTCAGGTAAAGTTCAGTGATTTCACATAGTAGGCTTGGTCCGTTAACAGGAGCGGACAACGCCATGTCGGGTTTCGGCAGACAAGACAGGCTATACTATGACGTGTTGCTGCCATGCAGTCACAACAATGGACTACAATATGATTACCGAGATCAGGGACCTCAAAAGAAATCCGTCTCCATCAGTCCAGGGGATAGAGGAGTTCACATTCATACAGTACCGTGGAGACGCGGGCGAGAAATAGTAATCGAAACATTGATTACGATGTGGGGTCACTAGGTAGTCAAAACAATGGACTACAACGTGATTAGGGACCTCAAAATCCGTCTCCATCAGTCCAGGGGATAGAGGAGTTCACATTCATACAGTACCGCGGAGACGCGGGCGAGAAATAGTAATCGAAACATTGATTACGATGTGGGGTCACTAGGTAGTCAAAACAATGGACTACAACGTGATTAGGGACCTCAAAATCCGTCTCCATCAGTCCAGGGGATAGAGGAGTTCACATTCATATAATACCGCGGAGACGCGGGCGAGAAATAGTAATCGAGACATTGATTACGATGTGGGGTCACTAGGTAGTCAAAACAATGGACTACAACGTGATTAGGGACCTCAAAATCCGTCTCCATCAGTCCAGGGGATAGAGGAGTTCACATTCATACAGTACCGCGGAGACGCGGGCGAGAAATAGTAATCAGAAAATTGTTTATGACGCGAATCACTAAATGGTCATAACAATGGATCACTACGTGATCACCGTGATCAGGGACTTCGAAAAAAAAAACCGTCTCCACCAGTCCGGGAGATGGAGGAGCTCACAGTCAAACAGTATGGTGCGTACGCGGGCGAGAAATAGTAATCAGAACATTGATTATGACGCGAATCACTAAATAGTCATAACAATGGATCACTACGTGATCACCGTGATCAGGGACCTTAAAAAAAAATCCTTCTCCACCAGTGCGGGAGATGGAGGAGCCCACATCCAAACAGTATCGTGCGGACGCGGGTGAGAAATAGTAATGAGAACATTGATTATGACGCGAATTACTAAATAGTCATAACAATGGATCACTACGTGATCACCGTGATCAGGGACCTTAAAACTATCTAAAACCTCCTTTGAATTACAAGCAAAAATCTTCCAAAAGTCAATAAATATAATAATTTATCTATTAAAATTTTTGGTAATCTGATTTTAATAGCATCACGAACATATTTATATTCATATTATATATACAGGGTATGATCAAAAAGTTCGGGGAATTAGTCAAAAAAAACTTCTGAAAGAGTTTTCGAAAAATAAAAATTATCATCATAATCACGAGACCTCGTTCTACTAGAAAATATTTATATCTTTTCGATATCTCAAATAAAAAGAATTTTATAAGTATTATTTAAAGAAAAGAAACAAAGGTGCGGCGTTTTTTTACAATGGATCTTAAAGTGAACAAAGGGTTTGCATAAAGTTTTATCAAAAATTAGGAAAAACGGCGTCAGAAACGTTTCAAATGTTGAAATTGACGTTCGAGGAGGCAGCCTTATTACAATCAAAAACGTTTAAGTGGTTTGCCCGTTTCAAATCTGGTAGTCAACCCAAGATGATGCACACCAGGGAAGACCTCCTCTGGAAAATCATGAAAAACTGACCCAAAAATTGGTGCTTTAATAAAGGAAAATGACCGAGGATCTTGGACTTGAAAGAAAGTTTTCGAAATTTGTTCCAAAAAATGCTTCATCACGATAACGCTCCAGCACACAGAGCTTTTTCCGTGGGTGCTTTTTTGACTAAAAATATAATGTTGACAATGCCTCATCCCCCGTACTCGCCTGATTTAGCACCAAATGACTTATTTCTCCTTCCTAGAATGAAGTCAGTTCTAAAGGACATAGATTTGATACCGTTAATGCCATAAAGGAAAAATCGCTGAGCATTTTGAGGGGCATTACTTCTGACGAATTTTCTGGGTGCTTCCGGAATGGGAAAAAAAGAATGAAACGCTGTATAGATTCCTTCGGACAGTATTTTGATGAATATTAACCATTTTTTGCATATATTAATCTAATAAATCTTTTATGACCCAATTCCCCGAATTTTATTATTATACCTGGTATATGATAATATAAGACCACACACATTTCATGACACCGGTATAAATAATTTACCTTTCTCAATTAATACTTTGTTACTTTTAATTAAATTAATCAATTGAATAATCATAAAATCCAAATAAATATGTACCAATTATCTACCAAAATGATCCATTGTGTGTCTGTAACTTTGTAATATAATTCACAATTAATTTAGGGTTCCCCAAACCAAAAGATACATATTTCATTTAGGTTTTTGATTACGTCACCTCCCGCCTGAGAAATTGACCAATCCCCTGCAAACAGACTTGCTTTTATTTAAGGCCTAAGCTTTTATTTAACTTTCATCATTACTGTCAGTCCACAAATCTTGTAATCAATTTTTAATATTTTCACAGATCACGTAGAATTCTGAAATTTTGTACACTTATTCGAACCTGATGATAATTCAGGTTGGTAAATTTTCAGACTTCTGGGTGGCCAGAGTGGTCGAGAATGAACAATTTTCGAATTGCCTTTCAAATTTTTATATTTAATTTTAATATGATTTTTCAGATCACATGTAAGTCTTAAGTTTTGAATACTTGCTCAGTTCAACTAACAATGCAAGTGTACAAATTTTCAGACATCTTGGGTGGTAGGAATTTCTGGGAACAAATTTCAATATTTTTTTAAATCTTATATTTTGCACGATTTCAACTCAAAAGTTGTTGGAAGTAGCGAATTTAATTCTTTATTTATTATTTATGACTTCAAAGAAGAAAGAAATTTCAAATATTCACAGGTTCTTATCATAAACTTCTTTGTAATTAGAAGTAATAATCTGTAAAAATCAAAATATATGTCTATTTATATTCTATAATTAAGTAATCTGTTTTCAATATCATCATGCACACATTTATATATTATATTTTTATTACAACGTTTATAAATTTATATAGGGCTAAAACTTTAATAAAGGGGGTTTAGAAATAATTGTCGTTATAGACCATTTTGTAGAACAGGATAATGATTTAGTTTTTAATATACATCTACACCACGTAGAAGTGGAAAATTTTTAGATTATTTCATTCCCTCTAATAATGCAAGGGTACAAACTTTCAAACTTATAGGTGACCGTTGTGGCAGGAATAGATTAAAGAATAGAAATTGTATAGTTCCTTTCAAATGAGACTGTTTCTTTAGTGTAAAGAGCGGCCAGCATTCTATAAAAATGTGGCTGGGAATGGACTAATTCCTATGCTTCCTTTCAATTTATTGATCGATTTTTGATATAATCCCAAACCAAATAGAAGTCTTAAATTTTGTATATACTCGCTTAAGATAGCATACAAAGCAAAAGTAATAAAAATCACAATTCTAGCTGACCGTGGTGGTCAGGTATAGAACATAGAGAGAAAATAATTTTTATATTTCCTTTAAAATGAATAAAAAAAGCACAGCCGTTCTGTAAGGTAATAAGTAGTTGATATGAATATCCAACCTTCTAAGAAGAAACCCTGGTTCTTTAGGCGAATAAAGTTAGCCATATTTTCCCGCGTGCAAATTAAATACCAGAGAGATATTTATAGCCCAGGTTCCTGGAGCGCAGAACGCCAACTATAATATCATTCAAATTCAAAAGAATTTAATTATTTTAGAAAGGCAATATCAGTTCCTGAATGAATATCGGAGGACTCGGGCACCTCGATGGAGATATGTTAAGTATGTTTTTATCTCATTAAATCTATAAAAATATATTTAAGAACAGTTATGAATATAGGGCTGAAAGTAAAACTGGATTGCATATTGTATAGGAAAATATAGAAAAGCTCAACGCAATATTAAATAGTAATTAACTTTATTTAAAAGAAATCGTAAAAATGCACTATTTCTATTTCTTGATTAAAAGGGAAATAAAATGTACGAAATAAGCCAAGTTTATCAAAATAAAATATTTTTATTAATACTAAAATATATTTATAGTATAATTATATGAAAATAAATGTATAAAAGTGAAATTTGCACTGGAATATATTTGATAAATTAAGTAAAATGTATTTCCTGATCGTGAAACTAATTAGTATATGCCATTCATTCCAACAGATGGCTCAAGCTATCAGCAACTTTCAGTTGCATGATCAGGAGATAGAGAAGAAATACGAACCTTGTATCCTGGAGCGCAAATCGCTAACTACCTATATTAATAGCTGTACAGAAGTGGTGAACCAATTGACTGTTGGGAATCTCTTATGGTTCAGACAATGAAACAACAAATAACAAGTTTACTTACAGCTGAAGTGGTTTTAAAGAATTAGGCGATTTTACCTTTTATGAAAGTATTTTAAATTTATTATTTTCAAAGAGAGATAGAAAAGAACATTTAACAATTTACATTACAATTACTAATTTTGTAAACAAAACCAACACTCCTTTGTTCTAGTTTTTATATTACAGTGTTGTCAGTCTAAAAGTATTTCAAGATCATTGATTTACTATTCTTTTTTCCAACATTCCCTCTTAAATCAGTGATCTTATCACATTCAACAGTTTCTTCACTTATGTTTTAAATGGTTGTCATAAGAAGGGATTTGAATTTGTCAAACTTTGGTCTGGCTAGAGGTTTTGTTAGGATGTCTGCAATTTGGTGTTCTGTTGGACAATATATCAGGTTAAACTTTTGAGCTTGATCTTTCACAAAATGATATTTGACATCAATATGTTTAGTTTTAGTGGTGAATTGGCCTGATTTTATAATTTTTATAGTGCTTTGGTTATCAACATAGAGATTTATATCAAAATTATCTGGAATTAATTCTTCTAATAGGGATCTTATGTATGACACTTCTTTGCATGCATCTGCTGCAGCAATGAACTCTGCTTCAGTGCTTGAAAGGGCAATTACAGGTTGCTTTCTGGAGCACCAACTTATGGGACCTCCACATAAATAAACTACATATCCTGTGGTACTTTTTCTAGTTTTAATATCTCCAGCAAAGTCAGAATCACAATACACATTTAATTCAAATGGCATCTCTCCATCATATGATATGCCTAAATTGGTGGTGTGATTTAAATATCTTAGGGTTCTTTTGATGTTTATAATATCTTGAGTTGTAGGATCATGCATTGACCTGCTTTCAAAATTTGTGGCAAAGGTCATGTCTGGTCTATTTTTGTTTGTCAAATATAAAAGGCTTCCAATTGCTTGTCTGTAGGGAAATTTGTTATCATTTGATATTTCTAAGTTTTTGTCTACTTCTTTTGCTATATCTGTAATGGGAGTGGGTACTGGTTTTGAGTTTTGCATATTATATCTTTCAAGATCTGATTTTGCATAATTTTCTTGTGAAAGTAAAATTTTATTTTTTTCCTCAAAACACAAATTTATTCCCAAAAAAGTTCTTGGATCATTGTTTATTTTAACTTCAAACTCTTGGCATAGTTTTTCTAAAATATTATTTAATTCTTCTTCATTATCTCCCATTAAGATACCATCATCTACATATATTGCAAGGTACATATTTCCTTTGTTGGTTTTAAAAAGACATGGCTCTGATTTTAGTTGTATGAAATCTTGGGATTTGAGAAGGTTTTTAATCTTTCATTCCATTTTAATGGGGCTTGCTTTAAACCATACAATGCCTTTCTTAACCTGCATATGATCCCTTTATAACCTTCTGGCAATTGAACGTATATTTCTTCATCCAAAAACCCATATAGAAAAGCTGTTTTTTATGTCAAATGTTTTAAAAACAAACCTTCTCTTAGCCATTAGAGCAAAGTATATCCTTAAAGAGACAGTGCTTATAACTGGACTGAATGTCTCATCATAATCAATGCCTGCTTCTTGTTCAAAGCCTCTTACAACTAGTCTTGCTTTGTAGCGACCATCTTCTTTCACTTTAAAGAGCCATTTAGAGGTCAGAATCTTCTTGTTTGACGCTTCATTTTCTTTTACTATTTCCCAAACTTCATTTTTGGAAAGAGACTATTTTTCTTCTTTTATTGCCTTTTTCCATTTTTCTTGATTTGGACCAGATATAGCTTCAGAGTAAGTTAGAAGAGCTGATTCTGTTGCTCCATCCTGCTCTAAATAGAAGTCTTCATATCTTGATGGTGTTTGTAAACTACTTCTTGGTCTAAGATTATATTTTGAAGTACTTGGTTTTGTAGGGATATCTTCTTTGTCTTCAGAGACTTCTGGTAGACTTGGTTCTTCATTTAATTCTAGTTGATCTTCAGATTCTTCTTCTGGTTCGACAATAGGTATTTTTTCTTCTTTATTTATACATCCTTTATCTAAAAAAATTACATCTCTAGCTGTAAAGATTCGTTTGCTTTGTTCATCCCAAAGGCGATAACCATTTGGTGCATAACCTATAAAGGTATATTTTTTACTTCTGTCTTCCAATTTCTTTATGTGTTTTAGGGTTTTGACATAAGCTTCACAACCAAAAAGTTGTAAGTTTGACAAATTTGGTCTTTTGTTGAACCAAAGTTCTGCAGGGGTTTTCTCTAATTCTTGAGTAGGGCTTCGGTTCAGCAAATAGGCTGAAACCCTTACAGCTTCTCCCCACATGTATTTTTCTACACCAGAATCAATCAAAAGAGCTCTAGTTTTCTCCATCAGGGTTCTATTTAATCTTTCGGCTTTGCCGTTTAGCTGAGGTGAGTGAGGTATGGTGAGATCCATAATGATTCCTTTAGCTTTTCACCAGGTTTTTATATCTTCATTTACATATTCTCCGCCATTGTCACATCTTATATTTGAAACTTTTAGATTCATTTGGTTTTCAGCTTCTGTAATAAATTATTTTAGATATCCTTTTACTTCATATTTATTTTGTAACAAATACACATGACAAAAATGTGTGTAGTCATCAAGAAATGTTAGAAAATAGTTTTTGTTGTCATGGGTAGTGGGATCTAAAGGTCCACATACATCTGTATGGATTATTTCTAAAGGCCTTTTTGATTTTGTTCTAATGGAATTGAATGGCTTTCTTACCTGTTTAGCTTTAATGCATGTTTCACATATTTCATCTTGACTTATTTTTTCTATGTTTATTCCATTAACCATAGATTTTAATTGTTTTAAGCTTGAAAAACTTATGTGACCCATTTTTCTGTGCCATTTTAGCATTTCTTCATTTTGGGTAGCTGTTAGGTGAGATTCTTCAATTTTGGGGTTTTCTGTTTCTATATTTATTGTATAGAGTCCATTTTCCTGTTTTTCTCCTTCTAAAACTTTTTTTCCATTTTTCACGACAAATACCTTCTCATCTTCAAAGACGACTTTGCCTTTATTTCTGGTAATGGCACTTACCGATAGTAAATTATTTGTCAAGTTTGGTACAAACATCACCTCCTTGAGATCACATTTTTTCCCTTGAATTTTTCCGACTGATTTTGCTATTAGAGTTTCTTCCTTTTTTGCTATTGATATATTTGAGTTGCAATCTACTTCATCTAGTAAAAACCTTTTACTATTTATCATATGGTTTGTTGAGCT
Organism: Cordylochernes scorpioides; assembly: GCA_030710605.1. NCBI lineage: Eukaryota > Metazoa > Arthropoda > Arachnida > Pseudoscorpiones > Chernetidae > Cordylochernes > Cordylochernes scorpioides. The sequence continues at coordinate 110,447,105 of CP092886.1, read as the reverse complement.
ACTGTCTACAATGAATTCTAGCAATTCCTCATTTTTACATTTTAAAGTCTCTCCTGCAAAAAAGGACAAATTTTCTTCATTTTTGTTTCTGAAAAAGCAATCCTTCTCTTTATGATTTGTCTTTTTACAAATTCGGCAAGGAATATTGTAGTATTTTAAATAATTACAACTCTCTTTAAAGCAACAAAAGAATTATTTATTGCATTTAGCAAGACAAGAAAAGAAAACAAACAAACACGGAAAGCCAAACCAAAACTTATAGGTTAGTTCCTATTCCAAATCTAGCTTTCACACAGAGTATTCAAAAATAAAATACAACAATCCCTCCCCTGTGTGGAAGCTTCTATCAAACAAGTCCGAGAGAGTTTATACAGTTTTTAAGTTTCTCCTTGGGAAGACTCTTTGTTAATAGGTCCGCTTCCATTTGGTCACTCCTAACAAATTCAAGGTCGATTGTACCTTCTTCCACAGCATCTTTTACAAAATACAATTTTCGGTTTATATGTTTCGTCCGGGAAGTTATTTTTTCAGATTTAATCCACTTGATATCAGATTGACTATCTGTTTTAAGCGTTGTAGGAAAGTTCGCATATCCTTACATAATTCTTCTAAAAGTCCTTTAATCCATTTTACTTCGCAGACCCCTTCGCATATCGAAATCAGTTCGGCTTCGCATGTAGACAGAGCCACCAAACTTTGTTTCTTGCTTCTCCAACTGATCAGGTTGTTTCCCAGTTTAACTGTGTATCCGGAATAGGACTTTGCATCACTTGTTGAACACCAGCTTGCATCTGTGCTGACAAGAATGCTATTTTCTGATGGCTTGTATCTTAACATTTTATCTCTGGTGCCCTTCAGGTATCTATATATTCTCTTAACTCCTGTTAAATGTACTTCTCTTGCATCATTGCAAAATCGGGATAAATTGCTCACATTAAAAGAAATATCTGGACGAGTTCCAGTTGCCAAATACATCAGGGATCCGATCATCTCTTGATACAATGTCCTGTCTACTGGTTTGGAGTCTTGACATTCATCAAAACTTTGGTCTCGATCTCCCGGAGTTTGTACAATGTTACATTCTTCGAGTGCAAATTTCTTCAAGATTTTATCGATATAATGGGCTTGTGATAGATCAAAACCGTATTCTGTTTTCTTTATCTCTATACCAATGAAAGGTTCATTCTCCCCTTTTTCTTTTAAAGTAACAAATCTTCCTATCTCTGATGCTAGTTTTTCATTAAAGGTTTTATCCGCTCCGGCTATTATTAGATCATCCACGTATAAACCCAATATTCCATATTCCTTTCCTTTTCTAAAAGTGTACACACATGGATCATATTGCGATCTTTCCATTCCCAGTTGTATCAGTATCTCGTTGTGTGATATTTTTATTCCAACAATGTCCCGATTGTGGAAGTCCATATATACTTTTTAACAATTTGCAAACTTTATCTTCTTCACCTTTTTCAACAAATCCTTCCGGCTGTTTCATAAAAATAGTTTCTTTCAATTCTCCGTAAAGGTAGGCGGTCTTCACATCATATGATGTTATAACCAAATTCAACTGAGCTGCTCTGGCTACAATTGCACGAAGACTTTCTTTTCTGATCACTGGTGAAAAAGATTCCTCATATTCTACGCCATATTTTTGATTACAACCAATAGCAACTAATCTAGCTTTTCTTCTATAAACACCTTCACCAGGCGTACTCTTTATGCTAAAGATCCATTTGCAGTTTATGATCTTCATATTCTTTTCTCTTTGAACGAGAGTCCATACCTTATGCTTGTCAATAGAGTAAAGTTCTTCTTTCATTGCTTCGAGCCATTCATATTTATTCTCGCAGTTAATCGCCTCCTCATAATTTTCGGGAATACTTTCTTCTGGTTCTAAAATAAAATTCACATTATTTCTTTCTTTTATTCTTTGCGAACGTCGAACGCCTTGTTCAAGCAATTTCATTTCTTCTTCTCTCAGTTTTGCTCTGTGTTTTTCCTCTAAAACTTTTTGAGTATCTCCCTTTTTGCGACCTGACCTTACAATTCTTTCCTCGTTAGGTTCGTCTAGCGTGGGAATCGTTTCTTCATTTAGTTCTGAGGTTTCTGGACGCGTCCGAAGGTCGATTTCATTATCATTTTCTTCTTCCTTTTTATATGCAAAATGGTCGTAATTTGTGTCTTCTTGAAGATTTTTTGCATAATCAATTCCTTTCTCATTTTCGACAAATTTTACTGATCTTACTTCTTCTATTTTCTTAGTATTATGTCATACACTCGATAAGCCTTTCTTTTCAGAGAATAGCCTACAAAAATACCTTTTCGACTTTTAGGCATAAATTTACTTCTATGTTGTGTAATGGGCCAAAACGCCAAACAACCGAATATTCTGAAATGTCGAATGGAGGGTTTTCTTCCTTTCCATTTCTCCATTGGTGTATCAAGCTTGATTGACCTATGTGGAGTACAGTTTTTGACATATAATGCAGTAGCGACTGCCTCCGCCCAGAAAGCCAAGGGTAATCCTGAATCAAACAATAATGTCCTTGCTGTTTCAATTAGGGTTCGGTTTACTCTCTCCGCAACTCCGTTACTTTGTGGAGAGTAGGTGGTGGAGAGTTGGTGGTGTATTCCATTTTTAATTAAGAGATTCTTGAATCTGTGATTAGTGAACTCTGTGCCATTATCAGTTCGCACATCCTTTATTTTCAGGTTTAGCTCATTTTCCACTCTTGCCTTAAATTCTTCAAACTTCCCCAAAGTTTCATCTTTGTTTTTCAGAAAGTAGATAAAGGTTCTTCGGCTGAAGTCATCAACCAGAACAAAAAAGTATTTTGATCCACCTAGAGATTGGTATGGCATTGGACCACACAAATCCATATGCACCAATTCAAGGGGTTTGGTTGTACAGTTGGTGGTAACGGAATGGTAACGGAAAGGAATGGTTGTCGAGTCAATTTCCCCATTATACAAGCTTCACATTCTGGCAAGTTCTTAAATTTAACATTAAACCCCAATACCATAGTCTGTTGAATTATCTCTTTCATGTACGCTTCGTTCAAATGATTCAGTCTTCTATGCCACAAGCTGATATTGTCATTTGAGAAATCATCTTTTGTGGTCATGACATTCTCCGTCTTTTCCGAGTATTCATCTCTGGACCTTGTTTCCATTACATACATCCTATCCTGGATTTGAGCCTCTGCAATTAAATCATCCTGTTCATTGTAAATCTTTGCTCCATCTCTATTGAAAATTACAGTATTTCCTTTGTTAGTTAATTCGTATATTGATAAAAGAATAGACCTTAAGTTAGGTACATGCAGAACTCCTTTAATTTGAACATTCTCAATTCCGTTTTCGGTACAAGTAGAAACCTTGATATCACCTTTAGCTGTAGCATGTGTAACTTTACCTTCTTCTGCCAAATTTATCTCACTTTCATAAGGCATTACATTTTCCATCCAGTCCAAGTGTGGGGATAAGTGCGTAGTACACCCTGAGTCAAGACACCAGGTTTGTATCTGACTATAATTATTTGAGGAGTTTTCAAAAACTCGATCTGTGCTGGTATTGAAAGTTTGTTCCGCAGGCTAGCTTGAGATGGTATTCGCATTATTTCTGAAATTTTGTTTGTTATAGTTCGTATTTGAATTTGCATTTTTCTTTTCCCATGTTGTTCTTGAGTTCGCTTTTTTTGAACCAGCAATCTTTAGCTAAATGTCCTTTTTTTATGGCAAACAAAACACTCCTTTTGTCGATTCTGTTGATAGTGATTTCTTCTGTCTTTACTTCTGTAAGCCTGTTCATTTTCATCAGAATGACTCCCATTCATCTTAGAATTCATTCGATTCTCTTCCTCTCTAAGTGACTGCCGAATTTCATCAAGAGTTAAGTCTCTTCTAGTTCTCAGTACAACAGCGATCTTTTCCAATCTTGGATGGATACCTCGCACAATATGAAACGCTAGTTCTCTTTGAGATATTTGGTGTCCGAATGAAGAACTTTGAGAGGCAATATTTTTGGCTCTAGCCATATATTCATTTATGGATTCATTATTTTTCATCTTGATATTCTTAAGTTCAAGTCCAATATCAATTATCTTATCTTCTAGGTTGCCCGTGTAGATTTTCTTTAATTCATCCCATACTTTCTTTGCTTTAGTTTCATCTAGAAACATTCCTGCTTGTTCATCTGATAGAGTTGTAACTATAATTCCAAAGGCTTCTTCATTCTTTTCACTCCATATTTGCCAAGCGACTTCATCTTTTATATCAGGCTCGGGATCCAAAATTACGCATTTAAATAATTTCTTTCCACGTAAAAGTGCTCCGACGTTTAAAGCCCAAATAGGATAATTTGTTCCTGTTAAAGGTTCAATTTTTGTCGTTGGCGAAAAATTGCAATCCATTTTAGCCTTGTTTTTCAACTTTTAAAAATTAAACAATATAGTTTAAAGGTAGTTTAAAATTCAAAAATGTTTTTTTTTTCTTAAATCCTTCTATTTAAAACTTTCTTTTATCAATATAATTCAAATTCTATTGAAATATATTTCAAAATTTACATACCTTGATGCAGAAGAGATCTTTGTTTACCGATTAGAATAAACGTATCAAACTTCTGATAAAATATTTTCGCTTTTTCTCAAGTTTTAAATTGAAGCGCGGTCTGCTACCATAAATTGTAGTATTTTAAATAATTACAACTCTCTTTAAAGCAACAAAAGAATTATTTATTGCATTTAGCAAGACAAGAAAAGAAAACAAACAAACACGGAAAGCCAAACCAAAACTTATAGGTTAGTTCCTATATCAAATCTAGCTTTCACACAGAGTATTCAAAAATAAAATACAACAAATATATTCCTGGAATTTATTTTGAGATTTCTTAAAGAAGCATTGGTCTTGAGTATGATTTGTCTTTTTACAGATGGTACACAATTTTTTATTTAGTCTACAATATTTTGCTAAGTGCCCGCTCTTTTTGCAGTTAAAGCACTGCTTTACTTTAGTAGCACTCATGGCTATTCCCTCTTCAGGCTTTACTTTTTGTTTAGTTTCTTCAAGTGATAGTCTTGATATTAAGTTTGTTAACGTTTTCTCACTTTTTGGTGTCGAGTCCCATGCTGTGCTGAAGTAATTAAAGTAGTCTGGCAAAATGCTCAATATTTTAGAAATTACAAAGCTTTCCTCAATTTCTTGTTTTCCATTATTTAGTTTGAATACTAAATTTTGCATTCTGCTTATATTTGTTGCCATATCTGTATTTTTGTCAAATTTGAATCCATGAAATTCTTGTAGTAATTTGCATTTTAATTGCTCATCTTCTCTTTGATAAATGGCTACTAGTTTTTCATACATTTCTTTTGAAGTTTTGCAATTTAGAATATGTGTTAAAACATTCTTTTCAATGGTTAACATTATGTATTTTTGTGCTTTGGCGTCTTTTAGGCTCCATTTATCTTTTCCAGTTTCATCTTTCAAGTCTTCAAACAACGATTTTCCATTTACAATATCTAGAAGGCCATTTGCTTTGAAAATAATTGTTATCTGAAAATTCCATAAATAAAAATTTTCAGGATTTTTAAGCCTCACAATATTTGCAATATCTTCGCTGACAGCCATTTTTGTTTTTATTTATATTTTATATATATACTAGACGAATGGCCCGGGCAACGCCCGGGTTTTACCCGAGTGCGTATATATTTTAAAAACGTTTTAATTCAAATACTATTCGTTACAATTATAAATTGGCGCCATGGATGTCACTCTTGTGAAACGTCCCGTTCCAAACTGTGTTTTTTAAAATGTTTTAATTAAAATACTATTCGTTACAATTATAAATTGGCGCCGTGGATGTCTCTCTTGTGAAACGTCCCGCCCCAAACTGTGTGTGTCTTGAAAATATAAAAATAAAAATGTGAATTTTCATAAAGATTTCATCATGTCGATTTTTTTTTTTTTTTTGCATTTCACCTACTAAATCGATAGAGATAATTACATTTGCAACATGAACTTAGGTATATTGACTAAATAGAAAACTGCATAGTAATAAAGATCATTTTTTAAAGGCACCATATCGTTTTTTTTTCAATAAAATCGAAACAAAAATTAACGATAAATAACGATAATTGCCTTAAAAAGAAATTGCCTTAAAAAAAGAAACATTCGCGGTGATTTTGTCTTGCATTCGTTTATACAATTATTATATACGAATGACCCGGGCAACGCCCGGGTTTTACCCGATTAAATGCTTTTATTCAAATACTATTCGTTACAATTATAAATTGGCGCCGTGGATGTCATTCTTGTATAATATATAAATGAGTTTTAAAAATTGTAAAAAAAAAAAATGCATCGGCCGGGAATCGAACCCGGGCCGCTCGCGTGGCAGGCGAGCATTCTACCACTGAACCACCGATGGTTATGAAAATTCCCATCCGTGAGCTTCAGACAAACAGACAAACAGACAGAATAAGGCAAATATATATATACTAGACGAATGGCCCGGCAACGCCCGGGTTTTACCCGAGTGCGAATATATTTTAAAAACGTTTTAATCTTCATCTAGATCTTCATCTTGTCTACACCTTGTATACATCTTGCTTCCTAGGGTTGCCTAGAGTGGCCGCTATAGACAGGGTGGTCTGTATAGCCAGGTGGATGTATCACACAGCTGATAATAGGGTTGCCTAGAGTGGCCGCTATAGACAAGGTGGTCTGTATAGACAGGTGGATGTATCACACAGCTGTAGAGTGGTCGCTATAGACAGGGTGGTCTGTATAGACAGGTGTATGTATCACACTGCTGATAACAGGGTTGCCTAAAGTGACCGCTATAGACAGGGTGGTCTGTATAGACAGGTGGATGTATCACACAGCTGATAACAGGGTTGTCTAGAGTGGCCGCTATAGACAGGTGTATGTATCACACAGATGATAACAGTGTTATCTAGAATGGCCGCTATATACAGGGTGGTCTGTATAGACAGGTGGATGTATCACGCTGATAACAGGGTTATCTAGAATGGCCGCTATATACAGGGTGGTCTGTATAGACAGGTGGATGTATCACAGCTGATAACAGGGTTGTCTAGGGTGGTCGCTATAGACAGGGTGGTCTGTATAGACAGGTGAATGTAACACACTGATGATAACAGGGTTGCCTAAAGTGACCGCTATAGACAGGGTGGTCTGTATAGACAGGTGGATGTATCACACAGCTGATAACAGGGTTGTCTAGAGTGGTCGCTATAGACAGGGTGGTCTGTATAGACAGGTGTATGTATCACACAGCTGATAACAGGGTTGTCTAAGGTGACCGCTATAGACAGGGTGGTCTGTATAGACAGGTGGATGTAACACACTGCTGATAACAGGGTTGTCTAGAATGGCCGCTATAGACAGGTGTATGTATCACACAGCTGATAACAGGGTTGTCTAGAGGGAGGCGGGCAGGGAGGTCACGTGTTTGCTGGCAGCCAATGGGCGCGCATTCTATCCGTGAGCTTCAGACATACAGACAAACAGACAGAATAAGGCAAATATATAAGTAGATTATATACGAATGACCCGGGCAACGCCCGGATTTTACCCGATTAAATGCTTTTGTTCAAATACTATTCGTTACAATTATAAATTGGCGCCGTGGATGTCATTCTTGTATAATATATAAATGAGTTTTAAAAATTGTAAAAAAAAAATGCATCGGCCGGGAATCGAACCCGGGCCGCCCGCGTGGCAGGCGAGCATTCTACCACTGAACCACCGATGGTTATGAAAAATCCCATCCGTGAGCTTCAGACAAACAGACAAACAAACAGACAGAATAAGGCAAATATATAAGTAGATACAAATGACCCGGGCAACGCCCTGGTTTTACCCGATTAAATGCTTTTATTCAAATTCTATTTGTTACAATTATAAATTGGCGCCGTGGATGTTATTCTTGTATAATATATAAATGAGTTTTAAAAATTGTAAAAAAAAAAAAAAAATGCATCGGCCGGGAATCGAACCCGGGCCGCCCGCGTGGCAGGCGAGCATTCTACCACTGAACCACCAATGGTTATGAAAAATCCCATCCGTGAGCTTCAGACAGACAGAATAAGGCAAATATATAAGTCGACTAGACGAATGGCCTGGGCAACGCCCGGGTTTTACCCGAGTGCGTATATATTTTATTTTAAAAACGTTTTAATCCAAATACTATTCGTTACAATTATAAATTGGCGCCATGGATGTCACTCTTGTGAAACGTCCCGTTCCAAACTGTGTTTTTTAAAATGTTTTAATTAAAATACTATTCGTTACAATTATAAATTGGCGCCGTGGATGTCTCTCTTGTGAAACGTCCCGCCCCAAACTGTGTGTGTCTTGAAAATATAAAATAAAAATGTGAATTTTCATAAAGATTTCATCATGTCGATTTTTTTTTGCATTTCACCTACTAAATCGATAGAGATAATTACATTTGCAACATGAACTTAGGTATATTGACTAAATAGAAAACTGCATAGTAATATAGATCATTTTTTAAAGGCACCATATCGTTTTTTTTTCAATAAAATCGAAACAAAAATTAACGATAAATAACGATAATTGCCTTAAAAAGAAATTGCCTTAAAAAAAAGAAACATTCGCGGTGATTTTGTCTTGCATTCGTTTATACAATTATTATATACGAATGACCCGGGCAACGCCCGGGTTTTACCCGATTAAATGCTTTTATTCAAATAATATTCGTTACAATTATAAATTGGCGCCGTGGATGTCATTCTTGTATAATATATAAATGAGTTTTAAAAATTGTAAAAAAAAAAAAAATGCATCGGCCGGGAATCGAACCCGGGCCGCCCGCGTGGCAGGCGAGCATTCTACCACTGAACCACCGATGGTTATGAAAATTCCCATCCGTGAGCTTCAGACAAACAAACAGACAGAATAAGGCAAATATATAAGTAGATACGAATGACCCAGGAAACGCCCGGGTTTTACCCGATTAAATGCTTTTGTTCAAATACTATTCGTTACAATTATAAATTGGCGCCGTGGATGTCATTCTTGTATAATATATAAATGAGTTTTAAAAATTGTAAAAAAAAAAAAAATGCATCGGCCGGGAATCGAACCCGGGCCGCCCGCGTGGCAGGCGAGCATTCTACCACTGAACCACCGATGGTTATGAAAAATCCCATCCGTGAGCTTCAGACAGACAAACAAACAGACAGAATAAGGCAAATATATAATATATATATTTTTTACCGCGATTCAAAAAGAACCACGCTCTGCTACCATGTTGGGAATCTCTTATGGTTCAGACAATGAAACAACAAATAACAAGTTTACTTACAGCTGAAGTGGTTTTAAAGAATTAGGCGATTTTACCTTTTATGAAAGTATTTTAAATTTATTATTTTCAAAGAGAGATAGAAAAGAACATTTAACAATTTACATTACAATTACTAATTTTGTAAACAAAACCAACACTCCTTTGTTCTAGTTTTTATATTACAGTGTTGTCAGTCTAAAAGTATTTCAAGATCATTGATGATGTATATAGTTGTTTATTTTTTTTGCATATTTTCATTTATAAATTAATCTCATAATTTAGTCTATGAAAATAAAAATATTGGACTGGTGACCAAAACAAACTGTAAATAGTTGGATTAATGTTATATAGTTATGAGATATAATTATTTTGTCATGATATAATTGTTTTGATGATATATAATTAAATGTGATGTTTATGTAATTTTGATCGTAATTGAATAAAATATATAAAATGTAAATGTGTTTTAAATATTAATGACAAGCACAAAACAACTGGCGACGAGGATGGGATAAAGACTGCTTCTGAAATATTTCAGAAGACAATGGAATCCTTCTTCTCGGGAATCAATGATGTTTACATTTATTTTGATGATATTCTTATTGCATCAGAGAATTTGGAAAACCATTTAGATATTCTTAAGAGAACACTTAATATTCTTAAAGAAAATAATTTTACGATAAACAAAAATAAGTGCTTGCTTGTTAAAAATGAGATTGAATATCTTGGACATAAAATTAATGGATTTGGTATATACCCCTTGAAAGACAAGCTAGCTTGCATAAAGAATTGTCCAGTTCTTAAGAATATAACTGAATTAAAAAGCTTCCTTGGATTTTTGTCATTTTATAGTAAATTTTTGCCAAATCTTTCAGATTTAGCATATCCTTTATACAATCTATTAAAAAAGAATGTGAAATGGTCTTGGAATGTTGAGACAGATGGATCTTTCAATTCCTGTAAAAATGCATTAGATGAGACCTCATGTTTATCGCATTATTCCCTAAATTTGCCTTTGATTCTTTCTTGTGATGCAAGTCAGGTGGGAATAGGAGCAACCCTTTCACATTTGAAGGATGGGGAGGAAAGGCCTGTTTGTTTCATTTCCAGAACCTTAAATGTTCACGAAAGAAAATATTCTCAAGTTGAAAGAGAAGGACTTGCAATTGATTTTGCAGTAAATAAATTTAAAAATTACCTTTTTGGTAGGAAATTCACCATTTATACTCATCACAAGCCCTTAATAACTATTTTTGGAGATAAAACAAATTTGCCTCCACTCATTGCAAATAGACTTCATAGATGGGCTCTAACTCTTTCAAATTTTAATTTTGAAATTAAGTATAAAAAAGGAAAGGATAATATCATTCCAGATTTCCTTTCTAGATTTCCAGAGTTTCAAAAGAATAGTTTGGAATATAATGATGGGAGTGGTGAAATTTTACTCTTAAATACTTCCATCATTGACCATGTTCTTGTGGCTCATGAAACACATTTAGACAGAACTTTATTCAAATTGTATGGAATTATTGAGACAGGGGAGTTACCCTCAAGTCCCAATGATGATCTCATTCCTTATTTAAAAAGGATTGATGACTTCACCATTCTCCAAAAATGTATTTTTCTTGAGAATAGAATGGTTATTCCAAAAAGTCTACATGAAAAGGTACTTCAATTATTACATGAGAGCCATGCAGGGACTAATAAAATGAAAATGATGGCTCGTTCATCTATTTGGTGGCCTGGCATGGACTCTTCAATAGAAATAATTACAAAAAATTGTAGAACTTGTCTTTCTAATGAAAGTTTGCCTCATCAAAGGACTGAGAGTTGGCCTAAATACGCAGGACCATGGAGAAAGGTTCACATGGGACTATTTCAATTTCAAAAATAGACTGTTTTTACTAGCAGTAGATTCATTCTCTTCATGGGTTGAAGTTTCTGAAGTACCATCTACCAGTGCATATTTTTGTATAAATTTTATGAGAAATTGTATTGCTCGCTACGGATTTCCACAAGTAGTGGTTTCTGATAATGGTCCTCCTTTCTTTAGTAGTGACTTTGGTGCTTTTTTGTCTAAGAATGGCATATCCCATGTGACATCTCCCCCATATCACCCAAAATCGAATGGACAGGCAGAAGTCTCTGTAAGAGAGGTAAAGAAATTGCTAAAAAAGCTATTATATGAAAACGAGCAGGTGGAACTAGATTTGGCTCTGTCCAGGGCTTTGTTCTTTATAAGGACAGATGTAAATATTAGAAAAGGGACATCACCTGCGGAACTGTTTCTTGGAAGAAAGATCAGATCAAGACTTTCTGTGTTGTCAAAAGAAGAAGTAAAAGTCTCCAAAGTCAATGGTCAATATGTTAACAGTAAATTTAAAGTGGATGAGACTGTGAAATTTAGGTGGATTACTAATAATCATCCCTCTTGGTATACAGGAAAGATAATTAAAATACTAGGAAGGAATGTTTATTTAATAAAACAAGGTGACAGTGAAAAAAAAGTTCATCAAAACTACATTAAAAAAATGTTGCCTGGTAAATCACATCCCACTAATATGAATGATGCTGAATGTGTGCCATCTCCAATCTCAGAGGAGAAAAGTGTTACAACCCCCAGGTACCCTCAGAGGGAGCGCAGATGTCCACAGAGATATAAAAAATAAATAAATAAGGGGGGCCAAGCCTAAGAAGGGGGAATTGATGTATATAGTTGTTTATTTGTTTTGCATATTTTCATTTATAACAACAACAACAACAACAAAAGCCTTTATTTAGGGCATTCCGCCCCATACAGGATTCGCCGTATTTACACGTCAACAAGAGGAGAGGGAAGAGGAAACATTTACAACAAAAATAAGGTTTGTTACCTATTTACAGATGGATCATCCTCCAGTATCCTTTGCCCTGCATTCTTTCTCATGCGCCCAGCTTCTGTACAGAACTTAAAGTATTTATCAATCAGTAATTTATCATTCAGATCTGAAGAGAGAAGTTGACATATGCTATGGTATCTAAATTGACCAGAGGTAGGGCTTGGGAAAGTTTCAGTACGTTTTTCTGTTAAGAGAGGGCATTGGAAGAAATAGTGAACCAAATTATCATCCATGAGATCCTTACAAAGTAAACAGTTCCGGCCATTTTCTTTCCAGAAGTCTTTTCTTTCTTCCCTGAAAAATTGCCATAAAACTCTATGTTGTGCAACTAGTCTTTTGTTGGGAAGCGAGATATTTAATCGTAGGTACTCCTCTGTCATGAATGATTCACTCAAAAATTTGTAGTGAGCAAAGTGGGTTGAATCAGTGATTTTCATCTGATCGTTTTGAATTAGTTGGTCTGTGGTAGTTCTAATTATGCCTGGCAATTCTTTCTGTATGGCAAAGTAGTCTTCGCAGCCCTTCAGAAAGGAATATCCCTTGGAGTCTAGAATTTTTATTAAATTTTGAGTAAAGCTGTTTTCTATTTCCTTTTTCGCGGTGACTTTCCAGAGATAATTTAAGCAAGCATGTGGTAATCTGCTCGTCTCCATTTTTAAAATCCTGTCCCAAAACTTTAATGTGAGTTTTACAGCATTAAGTTCAGTTGATATTCTTCCACATTCTCTTCTGAGGACATATCCTGGTGTGAAGTTTGGTAAGTCTAAGAGACGACGAAGAAATGTATCTTGGGTATTATTGACTGTCTTCAGCTGGTTGATTGCCCACATTGGTGCCGCATATAGTAAAGTAGGAAGAACAATAGTGTCAAGAAGTTTCATCACTGAGGTAAAGGACTTTATTCGCGCCTTTGTAAGGATTCTCCAAAGTGCATTAATTGCATTCAGTGCTTTGTTTCTAAAGTATTGGGAAGCATATTGGGTCGAGATTTTTGTAGTCAGAGGGTAACCCAGATATGTATACTTAGCTACTATTGTCAGGGGTTATTTTCATTTATAAATTAATCTCATAATTTAGTCTATGAAAATAAAAATTTTGGACTGGTGACCAAAACAAACTGTAAATAGTTGGATTAATGTTATGTAGTTATGAGATATAATTATTTTGTCATGATATAATTGTTTTGATGATATATAATTAAATGTGATGTTTATGTAATTTTGATCGTAATTGAATAAAATATATAAAATGTAAATGTGTTTTAAATATTAATGACAAGCACAAAACAATTGATTTACTATTCTTTTTTCCAACATTGACCAGGTATTTCCAGGCTGAAAGTGAGTCAGGAAGGATGGGTTGGAGTATTGTATTCTGAGAAGCAGGGCTGTCTGTAGCCTGTGTAACATAAACGCCAGACAGAAAAAAGGAGGTGATCTACTGTTTGTGGTTTTTCCTGGCAGGGAGATATGTTGGATACAGATCTCCTTACAGCGCTTTAAGGACTTACTATTATGGATGGTGGTGGTGGCCATTCTCTCCAAGATGGATCTTGGACAGTAATTTCTTAAAGCGGATTGGATATGTATTTTTTTTTAGTTTTATAATATTTTATAAAAGTTTATATGATGCATTAGCGCTCCATCTGTTAAAATAAATTTTAACTATTTTTGGCGTGTATAATTCTTTTAAAAATAATCAATTTTATACTGCCCTTACTGAAATGATAAAATGTGGGGGGCCTGTATCATCAGTGGTGAACCCTCCCAGCGCTTTCGCTTGTTTAATCTACAATACCTCTGTAATATTGCATTTTTCGTTTTCCTTTTCATACTGATACTGAGGCTAGACTATTGGAAGGAGTATTTTAAAAGGTTTGTGGTGTGTCGATTTGCTGGTCCAGCGATGGCTCAGAAAGTTTCTCAAGTTAGTGTTTTATTGAAGTTTCTTGTTAACTACATTCACATGGGAAGACAAAGAGGAGACAACACCCCGGAATGTACATCTGGTCCTCTCTCCGGATTCCTCCGCTGTGCCCTCCTGGCGCAGCGGTCGTGGTGGTGATTTATGGCGGCCGTCTGTTTATATATCTCGACGGTGGGGTGCGGCATCCCGGTAGGCTGGAATGAAATCTTTCAGCCCCCACAGTACTCCCCCTCCAGTGGCGTAGTCACGATTTGTGCACAAAGTGGTTAAGTACAATATATATACATCATATAGGCAAGAAAATAAAATAAGGAGAAATATAGTCTATTGCTCCTTAAATCTCACGGGTTTCTTGATTATTCTCCCCGATCTTGTCCTAGGCAGGTCTGGTGCTGATCCTGTTCCTTGGAATTCTGTGTACTTCTCCACATCTGGTGGGTCAGGATTCTGTTGGCACGATGTAGAAGGCAGCGCTCCCGACGCGATGGGTCTTGGTGCAGTAGGGTGTTCTGCAGTTATATTGTCCGAATCTGCCAGTAAGTATGCAGGTCGCAATCGGTCAATCGATGTGGTAACGTTTTTTCCTTTCACTTTGAGTGTGAAATACTTGTCTGTTCTTTCAAGGACTGGGAAGGGTCCCTCATATGGTGGTTCCAGAGGTTTCTTCACTCGATCTGTCCTGATAAATACATGTGAACATGTTTTCAGATCTTTATGAACAAATACTTTAGTCTTCGAATGATGTTTTTCATTTAAGGGTTTGAGCAATTCCATTTGCTTTTGAAGCTGTTGAACAAATTCTTCAGCATGCAGGTGATGTTTAGAATCATCAAAGAATTCGCCAGGCAGTCTGATGGTTTTGCCATATACCATCTGAGACAAAGAATGGTTGGTATCTTTGTTGATAGCAGCACGCAAGCCTAGGAGAACTGTTGGCAACGTTTCTGTCCACTTAATACTATTGTGGGCACGAATGGCAGTTTTAATGGTTCTATGAAGCCTTTCAATCTTCCCGTTACACTGAGGGTGGTACGCCGTGGAATGACGAAGTTTGATACCACACAGCGTTGTTAAATCTTTGAAAAGCTGAGAAGTAAACTGCTTTCCTTGATCTGATATCACTGTATGCGGTGCTCCAAATCTAACAATCCAGTTTTCGTAGAACGCTCTCGCTACCGTTTCAGACTTCATATCTGGTAGCGGAACAACTTCCATCCAGCTGGTGTACCTGTCGATGCAGGTCAGACAGTAGATGTTACCATTCGATGGAGGTAAAGCACCAATTAGATCTATGTGGATAACACTAAATCTTTCATCCACTTCTTGATATTTGCCTATTTCTGATTTTGTGTGTATCGACACCTTGCACTTTTGGCAGTTGACACAAGCTTGAGCCCATTTTCTAATGTCTTTATTCATATTGGGCCATATAAATCTTGATGTTAATTGTTTAGTAGTGGCTTTGATGCCTGGGTGTGAGAGTTCGTGGAAGTTCCTAAAAACCATCATTCGGAATTTAATTGGAATGAATGGTCTAATATTATTAGTAGACACGTCACACCATAACAAATTGCCTGATTGTAGTGGGCATTGCTTAAATTTTAGAGAAGTATTCTTTGAAATCAGGTTTTGTAGTTCTGAATCACCAGTTTGTTCTTTGGCGATCTCTTCGTAGTCGATAGTTGTGATAGCATCAACTCTGGAAAGAGAATCGGCGACTATGTTGTCAGTACCTTTTATGTACTTGATATCAGTAGTGAATTGGGAAATGTATTGTAGATGTCTTAATTGTCTAGGAGAAGCTTTCTCATTTTTTTGTTTGAATGCGTAAATTAAAGGTTTGTGATCAGTCAAAATTGTAAATTCACGTGCCTCAAGCAGGTGCTTGAAGAATTTGATAGACAAATATATTGCGAGAAGCTCTCTATCATATGTACTATAATTACATTGAGCAGGATTTAATTTTTTAGAGAAAAATGCTATTGGTTTCCAATTATTATTGTCAAGCTGTTGGAGAACTGATCCAACTGCCCGATCTGAAGCATCTGTACAGAGTGAGATAGGCAGTTCAGTATTGGGGTAGGCTAACAGTGCTGTATTAGCTAGGGCTTGTTTGCATTTTTCAAACTGAACTTCAGCTTCTTTAGTCCATTTTATTTCGCTTCTATCCTTTTTCTTGGCTCCCCTCAAGTATTCATGAAGGATTGCCTGAGTCTCTGCGGCATTGTTTAAAAAGGTACGATAAAAGTTTAGCATTCCCAAAAATATGCGTAATTCATGAACTGTTTTTGGTTTCTTATATTCTAAAATAGCTTTAACCTTTGTTGGGAGTGGTTTCACACCGTGAGAGGTAATTAGGTATCCTAGAAAATCAATTTCCTGTACTAGGAATTTAGATTTAGTCTGCTGAATAAGGTTTCTAGGTGGCTATAATGCTCTTCTTCCGTTTTAGAGGCTACCAGAATATCATCTAAGTAGACAAATGCAAAGTCCAAGTTTCTTAAGACTTCATGCATGAATCTCTGAAAGGTAGCAGTAGCATTTCTAAGACCGAAACTCATAACATTAAATTCGAATAGCCCAAAAGGAGTAATGATGGCGGTCTTTGGTTTATCCTCTTCAGCAATTGGAATCTGATAGAATGCCTTGCATAGGTCTATTTTTGAGTAAACACGAGTACCTTTTAAGATGTGGTGGAAATCGTCCAGTCTAGGGATTGGATAACGATCTGGAAGTGTAACTGCATTGAGTCTTCTATAATCACCACAAGGTCTTAGTGACTCGTCCTTTTTTGAAACTAAATGTAGTGGACTCGCCCAAGGAGAATTTGAGGGTCTAATTATTCCATTATTCAACATATATTGAAATTCTGCCTTAGCAAGAGTTAATCTCTGTGAATCTAGGCGACGGGCTTTTGAGTGAATTGGCTGACCTCTTGTAGGAATATAATGCTTAACGCTATGTTTTGCTTCTACAAAATCTGATGGTGGCCTACATAGGTTAGGATATTTGGTTAGGATAGCGCTGACCTTGGATGATGAGTTTAGAGTGCTAATATTTCCCATGTCTGAGATTGACTGAATGACGCCTCTTATGGAAAGATTAGTTATTCGATCAATTAGGCGTTTATTTTTTATATCAATAATCAATCCAAAGTTGTTCAGAAAGTCTGCTCCTATTATTGCTCTGTTGGTATTGGCGATTACAAAAGGCCATTGAAATTGACGTCGAAGTCCGATATCCAAATTTCTAACCTTTGTTCCATAGGTAACAATTTCTGTACCATTGGCTGCATATAATTTATAATCAGAGCTAGGCATCCTATTTTTATCCTTTGGAGGTATTATAGATATATCAGCACCACTGTCCACCAAAAAGCGCAATCCCGTGTTTTAACCCGGGATAATCGGAGATTGCGACAATCCTGAATGCCGGCAGAAGAGCTTGTCGCTACTCTGTCCGCCGGTTGGAGTTTTCCGACTCTTTCCAACTGCACGGAGACCTGCATTTATTTTGCAAGCAATTAGATCCAAAGCGAAAATGGTAATAGCAATATCTTCCTCTTTGATCGAAGGATCTTTGAGAATTACTTCTCGGTCTTGACTGAGTCCTATTTTTGGATCGAGATCTAGATCTATCCAGTCTCAATTCGGACACCTGCCGTTCAAGATCTTCCAATTTGGCGATCAAGCGATCTGTTGATGAAGAAGGCACTTCCGCATCATATATTTCTTTGGAAGAGTTTATTTCATTTATTTTATCGGCCATTATGGCCAATTTGCTGATGTCCTCTTCGCTTACAATAAGTATATTCTTTATGGATGTGGGCAGTTTATCAAGCCATAAAGTTTTTATTAATTTGTCAGAGATATCTGGGGTAGCGAGGGATCTGAGCTTTTGTAGTAACTGGCTCGGCTTCATGTCTCCGAGCTCAATACCTGAAATTAACTTTTTAATTCTCAACCCTTCACTTTCTCTGAACAATTCAAGTAGTCGTGATTTACATTCAGAGTACTTGTTGTCGCTTTTGCTATTAATTATGTCCCAAATGTTTTCTATATATTTAGGTTCTAATTGGGAGATCAAATAATTAAATTTAGTGTCTTCCTGAATAATTCCACCTATTTTGAACTGTGCTTCTACCTGGAAGAACCATATTTCAGGTTTTTCAACCCAGAAAGGCGGTATTTTAACACTAACTTTGCATATTTCTGAGGTATCGCTAGGCTTATTTTCTGTTTCCATTTTACGTAAATTTAAATTCGACACAACAGCTTAGAGATAAAGTTAAAAATAAAAATATTGAGATAAAATAACAAGGAAGATAATATAAAAACTTATCTTAGTCTTGAGATGATATCCCGATATCCTGGATGATGCTTCTTTTCAAACTTGAATCACTTTTTGCATTTCTTTATCTCTTGAAATCTTCGTATGCTTTTTATTTTCAATCACGTCGGCTCACCAATGTGGTGTGTCGATTTGCTGGTCCAGCGATGGCTCAGAAAGTTTCTCAAGTTAGTGTTTTATTGAAGTTTCTTGTTAACTACATTCACATGGGAAGACAAAGAGGAGACAACACCCCGGAATGTACATCTGGTCCTCTCTCCGGATTCCTCCGCTGTGCCCTCCTGGCGCAGCGGTCGTGGTGGTGATTTATGGCGGCCGTCTGTTTATATATCTCGACGGTGGGGTGCGGCATCCCGGTAGGCTGGAATGAAATCTTTCAGCCCCCACAGGTTCATATGCACATATCAATTTTATATTCTTATTTTGATTATATATATACACATATTATTATTATTATTATTATACGAGCATAATACGAGTTTACGAGCACCTTGGAGTAGTACCCTTTCGCAGTACGAGCTTTTTGAAAAATTTTACCTCGGATTACGAGTGAAATTTCGCATTACGAGCAACTCGTGATGGTTGCCCTAATCGTGATGGATGAAAATTCACTGGGATCCCTCCCTTCAGATCAGATTCGGGAAATATGTAAAATGTGGGAAACTGTGCAATTGTTCGTAGCAAGAAGAATTGCCCGAGTTTCAATTATTAAAAATAAGAAATTAGTTTCGCACTACGAGCGTTTTGGAGTACGAGCATGGCTCTGGAACGGATTATGCTCGCAAACCGAGGGTCCACTGTATGTATAAATAATATATTATTTTGAGTACTTATTACTTTCATTTAAAAACTGTCTCTAGTTGGGTAGTTTTATTTTCAAGTATTTAAATGAAAAGGTATTTAGTAATTAAAAAAATTAAAACATTAGGCAAAATGTGAGACATATATATTTATATATATATAAAATAATGTAAAAATTTTAATATGTCTCTATATAGATTTCTACATAAAAATCAAATCTCAAATTAACACTTGATGGCGCTGCGATGCCTTCTTTATATTATCTATTTTGATGTTCTGCTAGATCTGTCATGGACGAATCACAATATAATTACGGTTGACAGTTATAAATCGATAAACAAATCCCGTAATTTCGAATAGCTCAAGATAATTGTCGAAAACAAATAGTAAGCTATTATTTTATTATGGAATAATAGTCTGTTAAAGGAAAAAAAATGTCCGCCATTATATTATGAAAAGCGAATTTGATGTTAGACATTTAATTAATAGAAAGATGTTTTTTAACGAAGACAGTATATAATTCATAATGTTGTGTTATTTTTTATATATATTTTTGAGTTTTTAAAGTGTCTTAAAATTAAATTCCTGATATCTGTTCAAAATTTTCTGAAATATCAATATATGCACTTCTCTCTCTGCAAACCGTATGTATCTTTTAATTTTTTTTTCTAAAATATAAGTTCTATAAAAACATTTTCATGTCAGTATTTATTTTACGTAAATTGATTATTTTTTCTAATAATATTTAAAATTTATTAGGTTTTGAGCATTAAACTCTAATAGAGTGATGTTGAAACGCAACTTATTACAATTATGCAAACGCAAAAGTGGTAATAATTGTTTTGAAAATTAAATATTCTTTTATAATTTCCACTTAGCCTTCCACATTTTATAATGATATTCATCAAATTTTGAAAGAGCAATATCATATATTCTGCGCCATTTGTTTGTGTTTAAATCTTCAGTAAAATCCATTAAAAAATCAAACTCAATAGCAGCTAAATATATAAAGGTGTTGGGGGGGGGGGGGGGGGGGGGGGGGGTAAAGGTTTGGTGTGTTCAAAATTTTCTATTAAACCTTAAACAAAATGGAGCAAACTATTTACTTAATAATTGCATGAATCATTTACATTCTCTCTACTTGGACAGTGATTAGTAGTAAATAAGAATCATTATATATATATATATATATATATATATATAATGATGTTAATTTTATTAAAAAGAAAATAAAGCATAAGGTAATTTTTATGATAATTAAAATAATTTTGTTTATATTATAAAAATAATATAACTTGTTATCAAATAATTACATATTCTAAAGTTGATTATGAGGATCGTATCCACTGGGTTTATAAGATCATGATAAGTAGAGTTATAACAAGATAAATTTATATATTACATTACCTATATGCAACTATAGACAACTTTGAACAACTATTTTACAATACACAGTTATACTCATTATAAATCTTGATGGTATAGTTCTATGGGACATCACAAGTACTTTGGAGGCTGCCATGAGCCCTCTAAAAAATTCTAGAAAGTTCTTGCCGCAGTCAAGAAATTTATTACAATTTACTACAATAATTTTGATCTGAAGAGACATGAATGAAAATATACAGTAAAACCCCTCTATAGTGAACCCCAATGGGACAGAGCTTTTGGTTCATTATAGCCACAGTTTGGCTTTTTTTTTTTTTTTCAAAATTTTTAGACCATATAATTAAAGGACAGCCATACACACAGGAAAAGGCTGCCTCTTAATAGTAGTCACTTTGTTTTAATTCCCTTAATTGACCAATTTACTTACATTAATACTGAATAATAAATATAATCATTTGATAGGTTCTTTTTTATCATTAGCATACATGTACCTCTATGTCTAATTTAAAAATAAAGACAAATCCTAAAATTATTATAAAACATCTTTATCATATATTATACAATTTTTTTCTTGAAAAAATGGCTCTAATACCTTGTTGCTTCAAAGCACTCTTCAATCATTGCACCTTTTAAATGAAGTTAATAAGTGTGTTTCTTCTATTTCATTTTTCCACATATTATTCTTAGATCTATTTATTTCGTTTTATTTTCAGCCTGCCATGCAAACCATTGCTGGCTTTAAAATTCGCCATAGTTAATGGCATAAAACATAATTTGTGCTGCATCACGGGCCCATTTATTTGGACTTTTTTTTAGCCCTAACACTTATGATCATGGCAAAAGTTGAGATTGATTCCTCAATGTAACAATTTTTAATAGCCTTCTATTTTATCTCTTATAATAGAAAAGTTATATTTTCTTATTTTAACGTGTGTGTGTTCAGAAATATTGCCTGTGTTGTTTCACTTTGAAAAGTTTTGAAAATGACCTTTTTAAAAATGCCTTTGTTTACTTTTGTTTTCTTCATTTTGGAAGCCATTTGCATTTGTTTTCTATTTCAAATTTGATGGGTGCAAAGATATTCTATTTAATAAAAAGTATTATGTCTAAAAATGTATACAAAATACAGCAAAAATAGAATGTAAATGAAAACAATGCCGCTGAATTTATTGTTTTGAAATCGCGATCCGCGAGTTGAAACGTGCACAAAATTTTGTTGTTATTTAAATTTTAATTTTAAGTTTTTTATAAGCCCAGTATTTTAAATTGATTTTATTATTTTGGGACTTAAAATAGGTTCGTTATAGGGGTAATTTGTTATTTTAAAAATCGCAAAGTTCGTTATAACGATGGTATTTTCAATGGAATGGAATTGGTAATTGCCCTAGGTTTTTATAAGGGAAGGTTTGCTATATCCGGGGTTTCTATTAGTTGTATTTTACTGTAATGCCTGTAACTATATCAAACATTTTCTTTCTCCTTTCTTTCACTTTTTACCTCTTGAGAATATTTGGGAAGAGAAAATATTTCTTCTTTATATTTCTACTTATCATTACCTTTGTTTCTATCCTTGTTTATTAATTTGATAACTGGGCTAACTATTCAAGAAATTCTGTGATATTTTTCATTTAGTACTTTTGCCTAAGGATAGTAGCAATGCTGTTACCAATATTTTTAAATTATTATCCCTAGTACATGTGGTACAGGCTATGATAATCATGGTGTGTAGTTAGCGACTGCTTTTACTGTAAGGGCACCACATGTCTATACATGTGGAAAGCAGTTGGACTTTTTACTTACAAATGTGCCAGAACCCCATTTGGTTACTTGTACTCGCTGGTGGGATTGGCCTTTGCGAGAATTGGGGGCCATTGGAGCATTTTTTTAATTAGAAAAAAGTGCCCAATGCAGGATTCGATCCCGGGTAGTAGCGGTCGAAAACCAATGGTTTAGACCACCGACCCCAAACTTTCCCATAGAAATAACTTACACTCATGGACAAAACTTGAGAAAGTTGGACCTTTTAGCATGTATATTGAGATTCAGACAATGATTCTGAAATATATTTGATAACACCAGGGTTGTTACAAAAGGGTAACACCAAGATATCTTAGGGAATCTAAATATTTGATTGTTGAGTTATTCAGAAAAAATAATTGGGGTCCAATGGCGAAGGTGATTGTTAATAGTGAAGAGACCAATTTCAGAATAGCAATCTTAATAGATAGTTTAACTTTCTGGGTTCTTTTTGCAGATTTTTCATAGCCTTGATCAGAGCGTGAAGGGCAATTCTTGCTGGAGGTTTGATGAAGATGTGTATACCATTTGGATAGATGTTTAAAAAAAGGGTTTATGATTGACCCTTTTATTAAACCTTAGTAATGTGATATACAGTAAAACCCCGCTATAACGAACCCTGGATATAACGAACCTTCCCTTATAACGAACCCACGCCGATTCCCAATTCCATTCCATTGAAAATACCATCGTTATAACGAACTTTGCGATTTTTAGAATAACGAACTACCCCTATAACGAACCTATTTCGGGTCCCAAAATGATAAAACCGATTAAAAATACTATGCTTATAACGAACTTAGAATTGTAATTTAAAAAAAAAAATTAAAAAACAAAATTTTGAGCATGTTTAAAGCTCGCGGATCGCGATTTCAAAACAATAAATTTAGCGGCATTGTTTGTTTGATTTTTGCACTTTATTTTTGCTGTATGTTGTATAAATTTTTACACATTATACTTTTTATTAATTAGAATATCTTTGCATCCATTAAATTTGAAATATAAAAAATGCAAATGGCTTCCAAAATGAAAAAAACAAAGGCATTTTAAAAACAAAAGCATTATTTCATTAAAAAAAAAAAAGGCCATTTTCAGAACTTTTCAAAGTGAAACAACATAGGCAAAATGTTAAGAACATATTAAAATAAGAGAATATAACTTTTCTATTATAAAAGATAAAATATTAAGTTATTAAAAATTGTTACAAAGAGGAATCAACTTCAAATTTTGCCGCGATCGCGATCGTACGTTTTAGGGCTAAAAAAAAAAATGTCCAAATAAACGGTCCCGTGATGAAACAAAAATAATTTTTATGCCATTAACTATGGTGATTTTAAAGTCAGCAATGTTTTGCATGGCAGGTTAAAAAAAAAAAAAAACGAAATCTAGACCTAGAAGAATATGGGGAAACATGAAATGGAAGAAAAATACTAACTTTATTTGAATGGTGCAATGCTTGGAAGAATGCTTTGAAACAACAAGGTATTAGAGCCATTTTTTCAAGTAAAAATTGTATTATATAATGTGATAATGATGTTTTAAAATCATTTCATATCTTTGAATATATATTTAATAAAACTTTGCCTAGGATTTGTCTTGATTTTTAACTTAGACATAGAGGTACATGTATGTTAATCATAAGAAGAACCTATTATCTAATGATTTCTATTATTATTCAGTATTAATATAAGGAAATTAGTCAATTAAGGGAATTAAAATAAAGTGACCACTATTAAGAGGCAGCCTCTTCTTGTGTGTATGGCTGTTTTTTAATTATACGGTCTAAAATTTTTGAAAAGTAAAAAAAAATAGCCAAACCGTGGCTATAGTGAACCGTGGCTATAGTGAACCAAAAGCTCTGTCCCATTGGGGTTCACTATAGAGGGGTTTTACTGTATATCTTTGAATATTGGACTTGTATAGTTCCGTTAGAGAGTTGCTGATCCAACCCAGCATGCTTCCCGCTTTTCCAAGTTTTTTGAGTTTGTGAAATATATTTTATTTCCAGACTTTATCAAAGGCTGCTATACTTGGTTTATGGTGAAATTTGTCTTTAACACTTGTTGAATAAAGTAAAAGATTGAGTCCCCTCCGTTCATTGATATTATTTCAAAAGCTCTTCAGTGAGGGTCTAGCAGATTGTTGAGGTTGTGGAAAAATGTTACTTTATTGAGCATCTTGTTTTCCATTATTTTACAAGGGAGGGGAGTCAGAGAAATAGTTCTGAAAATGGTTGGGTTGTTCTCAGGCTTGCCTGACTTGTAGAAAGGAATAATTTTGACATTTCCCACTCTTTCGGCAAAGTAGAGCAGCTCCAATTGATATATAATATGTTTAAAAGTTCTAGTTGGCATGGGATCTGATATTTTTCAACATGGGTCTAGTGATGTTGTCTGGACTGGGATCTATGGTAGGGTTGGAATATTTTAAAGCTTTTTTCAAGCTCATGCTCTTGATTTCTATTAGCAGAAGATAGTCATTTCCAATGCTTTTCAAGGTACTATTTTTATGAACTGTTGCATAAATGGAGAAGTGATGGTGAGCTCTAGGGCTTGCAGAGTTCCATAGGAGTGAGAGATGTAGGTAGGTCCATGGGACACAATTGTGAGGTTGTCATCAACCCCCCAAAATTGTTGAAATCAACAAGGATTAGTATATTTGGGTCCAGTATGTGTGCAATCAAGTTCAGTTCAGGGCCTGGTTTTTGGGTGGGTGATAGGCGTTCACAATTATAATTAGGTCGATGTATTTTAAAGGCCTATAGTACAGTGTGGAACATTGAAAAAGTACCAATTTCTTCAAAAGACAGGTCTGTTGAGGATCAGGAGCCCTCCTCCTTCATCTACTGGAGACCTACCTTTTCTCAGTATTTTGAAGCTCTTTACCTTGAACATGTGGTTGAATTTAAGCTTGGTTTCTTGTAGACAAATGTTATTAGCACCTAAGGAATCAATCAGTGATAATATCTCATCCAACTTGACCCCTCTCTCATTTGAAGAAATGCTATTGATGTTGCAATGTAGAACATCAGACAACTATACTTCAGATGCAGCCCTGATTATTTTGTGCAATGGCCAATACAGCATAAAGGGGGGGGGGGGGAGATTTGACAACCATCATTAATGGGTGAAGTAGAAAGTAACTGCTTTGTCATTAAGACTGGGAGCACTACTTACTAGCAGGCAGACTTAGCTCCAATATGAAATGGCCGCCTCGGCAGACTTTCCTAACATGGAGTACAGAAGCTGCTCATCAATGTATCCCTGGATCAGAAGCCCTTACAGGGTACTATCAGCCATGCCAGCTGAGCCCAGGTTTTTTAGTGAGCATGTTACTGCTCCCTTTACACCTTTTTAATCTGGGCTTGGAACTGGCAGAGGCAGAGTTATTAATGATTTGAAAAACTATTTAAATCAATCTTTATTGTTGCAGATAATTGGTAAAATGTAGATTTGAACATGAATTCCAATAGAAACACATGGCATCCAAGCATGCAAGGATTTTCACAGCAGAGAAGTGTTATGAATATGAACACAAAGGTAAATATATCTTATATTTTATAAGTGCTACTCTAGTGATTGCATATTTTTTCTAATCTAGTAATTTTTATGAGCCAAAAATTTTACATAACATTTACACACAAATGTATATATATATTTATTAAACATTTTTGCTGTTAAAAATATCACTTGACCAAAGTAATATTTATAATGCTTTATATTTATTAAGAAATAATATACTAATCTCTATTAAGCATCACTACTTTTGCCCAAATTCTGCAAATTTGGGTCATAAAATTTTGTCTATTATGAAAGTATTTTAGTTGAGGATTATGAAGATTTAAAAAAATAAAAAACAACCATTTTTTAGATATGTCATCTCAGAATAAGAATGTTTGGCTCTTGTCTAAGCATTACAAAAACTATGACCATACATTTTTTGTAGAAGGTTTAGAGTAGTAAATGACCATAGAGTGTTAACTTGGTTGGCAGATTTATGTGATCCATGGTTGGGACTTACGCGATAGCTCCTAATCCTAATGGATTACAAGCAATTGAACTTAAAGCTCTATAACCCATGGAAATATAAGGGATTATGTCTATAGATAGCAGGGTGTCAATGCTATCTCCTTGGCTTTGCATGTTTGGACGATTTTTGCCGGTATGTCATGGGAAGTGATGCCACTTACTGAATGAAAGTGAATGAAAGTTGCCTCTACTATTATTGGCCTCTGATGTGTATAAGGTTAATGAAAAATGTACTTAATATTTTATTCCCTTTTTATATTTTCACTATGTTTACAAAGTGACAAAATCAAAATATGTAACTCTGTAGCAACAGAATTTCCTCATAATTAGATTTGAATATCTTGTTTGATTAGAGTAGCAAGTATTACAGTACTGTCATTTGAATATTTATTTGGATTTACTTTTATCACTTTGTGAATATTATGTATAAACTAAACCCTACGATTTTAATGTTATTTTTCATTTAAAAATTTTATGAAATCGAAGTATAAAATAATCAATTTAATATTGTTGAATCTCCTTTTTAAAAATAAGAAACGTGCAATCACTCAATATTCTATTTAAAATTACTTTAGAAGTAGTAGAATTAATATATAACGTTAATTTGTAATTTCCATTCTAATTTATATATTGATTTTTACCTTATATAAAATATAATTTTGTTTTGAAAGCTATATGTGTGTTTCAGGGGGACTTGGGAAATAACGATTGTGGAAATCTGGAAAGAATTCCTGAAACTTCATATTTAATTTCACCTCTCAATGAAAGGAAAGCATTAGATGATATGGTTTCAAAAATAGTTGATGATGATCATTTTAATAACGTGAAAGATACTCTCAATCGTCTTTCCCTTGATGAGTCAGCACCAATTCCAACAGTGTAAGTGAAATTTAAAGTTATTCTTTTTTTATATCCAAAGTACACATGATACAGACAATGATAATCATGGTAGGTAGTTATTGACTGCTTCAATCTAGGCTTACCACATGTCACATATGTAGAAATCAGTTTGATTTTTACAATAACAAAAGTTCAAGAACTACATTTGGTTACTTGAAACTATTTGCTGGGTTGGTCTTTTGCAAGAATTGAGGGCCATTGAAGCAATTTTTTTCTTCAGGAAAAAAGTTTCCAAAGCAGGATTTGATCCTGGGTCATGCGTATAAAATCTATATTCTATGCCATTTATCTACCAACCAATCTTCTTTGATGAATAAATTTATATAGCTTGAGATAGAGAGGGAATAAGATAGATCCATGCAAAAATCTAAATAAAATTTACTAATAAATTATATGAATATATTTTACTCTAGCCCTTTAAATGTCTCAATTCTTTGGCTAAAAGTTATATTTTCAAACACACTGAAATAGCAACAAAATATGTAAATTTGAGTACTATTTGTGAATCATGGTTCTTTATGTATAAGAAGCTATTTTTAAAAAACTAATACGTTTTTTATTAATAAAAGTGAAAAAAAAATTAAAATAAATATATTTCAAACCATATAATGCCATATTTCAATTAGAGTCCAACCAATATGGAAGGCCAAACCTTGACAATGAATAATACAACTTTCAATATGTTGACTTAGTTTCTACCATATAAGGGTCCCTTAGCCAAATATAGGTCATTGATGAAAATTATATTTTTAGTTTAGTTCCACTTAAGGCTATGATATGAGTTCCTTCTGCTCTTGATTTATTATGAGAGTTTTCCTTCTCATAGAAGGACGTTTTGACTGCCGAGCTCAATCTCCCATAGCTCTTGGCTTAAGGCTCCATAGACCACTTTTTCCGAGTGCATACTAATAACAATGAATATAATTCCCAACTGTCTAATAAATATATACAGATGCAGCTAATTCCCATGTTTGAGGGCCTATCCTTTCATCCACTACCTAGGGACATACCTGTTAGGATTCACAGCTCTGCTACAGGAATAGAAAAGGCAAAAATATATTAAAATGAACTTTTCTAAATATTAATTTTGAAAAAATTAATTACTTCAATAACTTATTTCTTATAAGCTGATATTATATAAGCAAAATTATTTATTAGTTTTACAAAGTAACATACAATTTTAAAAGAATACTAATTTCAAAAACTAAATTTATATAACCTCATTTGCAAAATGTCACCTTGCTCTCATCATTAAGAAGTCAACTTAATTGCTATAATTTATTATAAAATTTTAATCCCTATAAATATTTAGTTCTGAAATTAAAAATGAAATTATTAATAATATTATATATTTTTTTCAGATCAAATAATTCTTTTCAAAATACATGGGGATATTTTGAAGATCATCCTGATATTCAAAACAACCCACCTAATTTTTTTTATGATGAGCCAGACAATATTTTATATTCAAGAATTCTAAAAGTAAGTATATTGCATGGTTTAAAATATATGCTGTTTCTTCTTCAACTTTAATACTAAATTATTTTGTGTATTACATATATAAAATATTATATATTACATAATATATATATTATATATTACATAATATATATATTATATATATTATATAAAAATTTAATGTGTCTTTCTATACTCGATATATTCAAAAACCATACATCCAATCGCCGTGAAACTTTGAAAGTTGTTCACTATACTACAAGGAAGGTTTTTGGTTCAAATTTGATTTGAAATAAATATTCATTGAAATTTTATTTGCAAATTTTCTATATTTTAAATTTTAAATAAGACATTTTAAATTCTAATTTAGACATTTTTAATTTTAATATAGACACATTTTCTATATATTCTTTGTTTGCCTAATTTCGCAAAATAAACATCTTATAGCTTATTTAGAATTTCATAAAATGTTTTCAAAAAATTAAATGTTTCAAAAATATATTTAAACGTATATAACAATATTTATATATGTTTATAAATCTATATATAGGTTTTTAACTATCAATAAGACATTTTAATTTATATTTAAAAATTTCAATTTTTATTTCGATATTTTTCATTTTAATTTAGACACATGGACTTTTCTATATGTTGCGTTGTTGGTTGACAAAGAATAACTTCTGTGGGTACAAAGGATCTTCAGGACTTTATTTAAGCCTAACCGATAAAATAATTATAGAAGAGTGCGAAAATAAATAATAAAGAAAAAAGCAGTTACAAACTCACCAACTGCAGCACGGTGAGGCAGCAGGAGCAGAACAGGAGACAGAAGTTCATAGAGCCTTCTAGAATCTTCCAGGAAGTACACTGGCGTTGGCGGTAAGCAGCAGTCCGACCTCTTGAGACAGCAGCGTTTGCTTGGAGTCCACCACGTAGCTTTGTTCTTCTACTACTTTGCATGAGTTCCTCATCCCTATATATACCATAGTAGATCTTTCCAGAACGGTCATGGTTGGTTATCCAATCAGAAAGCCGCCAGCGCTGAGCCTTGCGCAATCGCTACTGATTGGCCAATCGGTTGTTCTCCGATTTTTCTACATTTTTCTTGAACATTCTAAAACATTCTATTCTGGAATGCGCCATTTTTTCTACGTAACGATACATATTTTATATATATAAAGGTATGTATATATGTATGTATGTTTGTCGGTTATACAAATCTTAAATAAGGACTTAATCTAGTTGAAATTTTAACAGGAGTTAGAGAAAATTCAGGAAGAGTTTATTATCGCATTTTTAGTCAAGGAAAATTGAAATTGTTCTGGGCCAAATTAGTTGATTTTTAGTCAGTAAATGATGATAATTGTAATCGCGTTAACTACTTAGATCAAATGCTATGAGCTGGGGTATAGCGATGATCCACTTTAATGAGTTCTGAAAGCTTAAATAATGGAACTCTACGTAATTGAACAAAGAATTTCGATTTAATGATTCTAGAATAAAGCTACATGAATTAATTTGATTAGCCTAACATGACTTGATGGCTCGATTTAACTAGACTAGCGAGTAAACTAAACAAAACACAAAATATAAACAACACATTGTTGCTGAATCAATACAAATTAATCAATAAAAATATATACAAATTAAAATAAAACAATAAATTATACCAACAATATTTATTTAAAACAATGAATTATATAAATTAACAATAAAGAATAGAATAACATATATCAATGAATGATAAGCACAATTTGGATTATAGATTATAATAAAAGAAAACAAGACCTAATCCAAATAATTTATTAGTGTGTGACGTTTCGGCAACAACATTGTCACCATCATCAGACAAAAGAATAAAATGAATTTTTATTCTTTTGTCTGATGATGGTGACAATGTTGTTGCCGAAACATCACACACTAATAAATTATTTGGATTAGGTCTTGTTTTCTTTTAATATATCAATGAATTATATTTAACAACAATTTCTACAATAATTAACAATTAATAACAAATAAGAATAAAACACATTTTTAACCAAACAACAATATTGCTGTATCATGTTTGATTACATTGGTCAACAACATTTTTGCCCAAGAGAACCTGATGGTGTTTCTAGTGTAACTTTTCATGCTGAATTTAAAAATCTAATCAGAAATTTTCCATCACCCATGGTTTTTGCGCGACAGCCTTTTTTTGGTATTGGGATAAATACAGCAAAAAATGCAAAAAATATTACGTAAGCATTTTTGCATAAACTTATTACATTACACTGGTTTATCAAAAATTATTTTTCTTTGTCCCAAAAGAAACAGCATCTTATCTATATTTAACTCTTTGTGCTGATTCCAAATATACCATTAGTTTTTTTTCTTTCACGCAAGGTTTTTGAGATGCACCTACTTGAAATTTGGAAATATTTTTAATATATAGGCCTATATGAACGAAATATATTTATTTTATTGAAAAATAGTGACAGTGGATTTTCTTCTATACTTTGCTTGTATCCCTCTTGAGTGTCCAGCAGTAGTCAGCAAGCATACCGGGACTTCATTTACCTTGGTACCGCTTCTCCATGCTTGATATATCTTGATGTAACCTTTCACCATGCTCATCACTAACTGCACCAAGACTGTTAGGAAAGAAATCCAGATGTGAATGCAGGAAATGGATCTTGAGAGACATGTTACATCCCAGTGCCTTGTAGGAAAGCAACAGATCATTAACTATGTCTCAGTAATTTTCAACCTTGACACTCCTTAAGAAATTCTTGCCAACGTTTCTAAAGGAATTCCATGCTGCTGCTTCAACTTAATTCAAACTTATTTTGGAAATTTCCATCCTGCAACAATTCTCGAATCTGAGGTCAACTGAAAATGCCTTCTTTAATTTTCGCATCACTTATGCTAGAACATTTTTGTTTTAAGTAGGCAAATCCATTGGCATTTCGATCCATTACTATGAAAAAGTTCTTCATTAATCCCAGTTTAATATTTAATGGTGGCAAGTAAATATTTTCTGAATCTATCAGGGGAGGATTTACAATATTTTTATGTCCTGGAGTAAAGATTTCACGGTTTGGCCAGCTTTTTAAAATGTAATGCCTTTCCCTATCTCTGCTATCCCACTCACACAGAAAACAACAAAATTTTGTATATCCAAGCTGTAATCCACGCAAGAGAGCAATGACTTTAAATCGCTGCATATTTTCCAACCATATCTTTCATATTCTATCTTTTTTCAAAAGCAGTTTCATGTTTTCGTAAGTCTCTTTCATGTTGGATGCATGTGCTATTGGCACTGATGGGAACTTAATTCTGTTGTGAAGGAGAACAGCTTTCAAACTAATTTTTGAAGAATCAACGAATAAACGCCGCTCTTCTGTATCATGGTCATGACCAAGCGCTTCCATTAGACTAACATCATTGCAATATACTAAATCATTCTTTTGTGAAAAGAAATCTTGAAATTCATCTTGACGCTTGCGAAAAAAGCATACTTTTGTGCCTAAATGCGCAGATTCCAGCATTTTAACCTAGAGCCTAAAAGTTCACTCTGTTTTTTTGGATAAATCTAAATCACGTACGAGGTCGTTCAAATCTTCTTGGGTTAACAAATGAGGTTCAGATGAAACACCTGCTTCAAAATTTGTGTCATCCGACTGTTGCTCTCGTCTATCTGAATCATCGTCACTAAATATTACATTTTCAGGAGGCTGTGGCACAGGTAAAATATCACTATGAGGAACCGGTCTCATAGCAGAAGGCAAATCTGGATATTCAACTTTATGCCTTGATTTGGATGTAATAACTGTAGTCTTTGTTAAACGCAAATAACAGTCTGAAGAATGGTCTTTAGATTCCCTCCATATTGTTGGAACCGCAAAAGGCATATGATGTTCACCTTTAATCCCCCCTTTAAGATGTCGAGCAAATTTCACAACAATGATGAGGAGCCCAAGTCTTATCTTGGTCACCGACTTTATAGCCAAAATAAAGTTGATAGCACTTTCTGACCGGCTTGCCGCCGGTGTAATACCGTTTAGCGGTAAAGTTTAATGTAAAAAAACATTCAACGGTCGAAATTCGAATTTTAAAAGGGTCGAACTATCGGAACTGTCGTAATTATGATACTGTCGAATTACGTTTGTTATTTGATAGGAGGAGGTCGGGACATCAGAATATGGTCGAATTAAGGTAGAGTGTCGAATTTGCATGTGTCGAATTAACGAGGTTATACTGTATCTATAAAAATAAAATCCAAAATCGATGTTTGTTATTGCGTTGCGCAAAATCTACAGAATAAATCTTTATGAAATTTTGGATGTAGGTAGCTGAAGATTTCGTTTAACATATAGGCTATTCAAAAAACTAAAAAAGTTAATGTGCTTTTAAAAAAAAAAAGCGTTAGTTCCAGCCATTTACCGCTTGGGCGCAGCACTGGTCACAACGATAAATGAATTTGATTGGTTAATAATTAACACGTGGTTTGTTTACACGATGAATGTTAGTTTGTTCACACAATGAATGTTTTTAAAAGGTAAGATTATCCAATCGCCGTGAAACTTTAGGAAGTTATTTACTATAATACTGGGAAGATTTCTGGTTTGAATTTGATTTGAAATAAATATTCTTTGCAATTTTATTTGCAAATTTTCTACTTTCACTCGCAAGCAGCGCCTCTAGCGGCGTCTGGTGAAATTATTATATTTATAAATTGTAACAATGCTTAAAATGTTTTCCAAGTATAATAAATTTAATTTGAGAATTTAGTGATATTCCAATGACGTAAAAAATACTTGGCATTTCATTATTAATATATATTTAAAGAAAAAATTGTAACGTTTTTGTGTTAAATCTTAAAATGTAATGTTAAAATATATTTTTACATTGTTAATTTAATTTGCTGTTGTTTTATAAAAATGATGATGCAACTTTAATTGTTGTTGTAAAAATATCTTTATTTACGGAGTTGCTAACTATAATAAATGATTTTTGAGCCCCTAATTGTTGTTGTGTATTATCGTTTGTTTATATAAAAAAAATTACATTGTATGTAATGATGATAACAAAAATAAAATTTGAAATTAATATATATAGAATTCGTTGAGAAAAATGACATAATTATCAAATTCACAAAAGTGACAATATCTTATTTAAAATATAATGAATGTTTTCAAAAAATTATGTGTTTCAAAAATATATTTAAATGCATATAACAATATTTATATACGTTTATAAATCAATATATAGGTGGATTGGATGTTTTCTAGAATCGTTTTAACAAATGTTCGTTAGGCAAACTTTTACTCTGATAAAAACTGTGCGAAGCCGGGTACATTCGCTAAATACAGTTATTTACAAATCTTCGTTTGTGGCAAGATACTATTCCTTCAACTTCAAATTACCGAGTGGACCAATTAATACAGATTATTTTTTTTAACTTATCGAGTATTTTTCAAGGGACCGGGATAAAATTATCGAGAGTGTAGAAAAGTATAGATTCAGTAGGGATTGGATGTTTTCTAGAATCATTTTAACAAATGTTTGTTAAGCAAACTTTTACTCCGGTAAAAATCGGGCGAAGCTGGGAACATATAAATATATATATGTTTGTCGGCTATGCACGCCCTCAATATGTAACTAATCTCGCTGAAATTTAAACAGGACAGAGAGTTAAATCTGGAAGAGTTTTTTTGTCGCACTCTAACCAAGAAAAATAATATTTAACCAAGTACTAAGCAACAATATTTTTTTAGTCAGAAATGATGATGACTATTGCCGTATCATGCTTGATTGCATTAAAAAATTATTTTGGGGAATATTCACTAAAGCAGACCACGGGCGAAGCCAAATAATGATTAATAGTAGGCAGGAACAAAATTCTACCAGCAAAACATTCACTCGAGCAGAAGACACGAAGCCAGGTCATCTCTATATATAAAATATCGTTTCTCGGCCTTTTGGCTAAGATCATGTAGTATATCTCTAGATATTTTTATTCATGTATATCTTTTTAAAAATCTATTCAGTAGAGAGTGGATATGTTTGCTCGAAAAAAAAATTTCATATATTATATAAATGTATGACGTAACAAATTATATTTTCATTATTATCATAATATTCTGTGTGTTCCCGAATATTATTATCAATAATATTCGTTAGGCAAACTTTCACTCGGATAAAACCTGGACGAAGCCGGGTACACATCCGCTAGTCTATTTATAGATGTCAATATATATTTACATATATCTTTATAAAAATCCAAAATCCAAAAAAATCATTAGCAAATATCCACTCTACTAAATCAAATTTTATAAAGATATATATATATATATAATGTCTTCATAAAAATTGAATCAGCAGAGAGAGACTATTTGCTCTGAAAATATTTTAATGAAATATTTGTTAGGCTAACATTCACTCGAGTAAAAGTAAAATCCATGCGAAGCTGGTTACATCCGCTAGTTTTAAATAAACTAGATTTTTTCTTTTGTGAAATTAGGCAAATAAAGAATATGTAGAAAAGAATATATAGAAAATGTGTACAAATTAAAATGAAAAATGCATAAATTAAAATTGAAAATGTGTAATTTAAAATTTAAAATTTAGAAAATTTGCAAATAAAATTGCGCTGAATATTTATTTCAAATCAAATTCCTGGTTGTATAGTAAACAACTTCCCAAAGTTTCATGGTGATTGGATGTATGGTTTTTGAATCTATCGAGTACAGACATACATTCAATTTTATATATATATAGATTAATTTCAAATACCAAATTTATATCTCTTGTATGCCAAATTAATATGATAAATATAAAATAATTAAGATAGAAAAGGTGGAAAAGTTACTATAAAAATGTAACTCTTTTAGTGCAATATATATTTTACATATAAACAGGTTCCTACTTTCCTTACTATGAAGAAATATATTTTGATAATAGGTAATTATATTAATACTTATTATACCTTATAATTTCATCTTAAATTGAATACAATTGCCTAAATGTTTAAAAGTTAAAATTATTTGCTTCTTAAATATTAAAATTCTAGACTAGCCAATAATCATCTCCCTAAATACTTCCCTAATGTTATTTAAAAGAACAACAGTGAGAAAGAGAGAGACCTCAGTTTAAACTTGTGTTAAAAATATATATTTCTTACCTTTGGTAGGTATTAGAAAATTTTTATATTTGAATTTGTTAAAAACACACAAATATTTTCTATATATAGCATATATTTTGAACAAAATCATTGATGTTCCATATTTTGTTTTAGGATCAAAACCAGGAAGATTCAAGAATAAATATATTTCCTCAATCCACTATGAATAGACATGAAGAAACTTATTTTCCGTATTCACAAAAATATCATTTTGACCAGAATAATTTAATTTTTGAAAATTCATCATTTCAAGAAAGTATTTCAAAACATATGGGAGTATCAACAGTAAGTATGCTTTTAAGTGTATTTTTTAAAGACTAAATGAGATTTTGAACAAATAAAAAGTAATGATAAATTAAATTTTATTGCCCTCTATCATTAAAATTTTACACAAATAAATTTACTGGCAATGCGTTTCTTTTTTTTTTTTTAGCTGCCTTCCATAGAAAATGCAGGGTATATAACAAAACCAGTCCAATACAATAGTAGAGCAGTCTAGAGATTAATTTGGCGAAACCGCTGAGAGGGTTCACTACTGATGAGCCAAGCCCTCTCATTCATTAAATCATATCATTGCAGTAAGGTCTGTAGAGATTTAAAAAAGAAACGCATTGCCAGTAAATTAATTTGTGTAAAATTTTAATGATAGAGGGCAATAAAATTTAATTTACTAATATATAATGGTTATGAAAACATGTTTTGCGCGGAAGAGCTTTGCTCGATGCAATACCTTGAAATTTATATGTATGTACCTCTACAGACCTATAAGCTTATGTCCATAGTTCACTAAACACCATTTAGCTGCCTTCCATAGAAAATGCAGGGTATATAACAAAACCAGTCCAATACAATAGTAGAGCGGTCTAGAGATTAATTTGGCGAAACCGCTGAGAGGGTTCACTACTGATGAGCCAAGCCCTCTCATTCATTAAATCATATCATTGCAGTAAGGTCTGTAGAGATTTAAAAAAGAAACGCATTGCCAGTAAATTTATTTGTGTAAAATTTTAAAAAGTAATGATACTTTATATTACCATCAAATAATATAAACAACTAAATTTTAATAGATGGAGTCATCTCCATAAAATCACACAATGCACCCTTTTACGAAATATATTATAAAATGTTTTTAAAAATCAATATCAATTTATAAATAAATGTTTTAAGAGAAATAGCCTAAAATTCTCCTTGGAATGCTTTTTAAATCATTCAGGCTCTTGTATCAAATTGGGTAACTATAAATTTATTTTAAAAAATGATTTGAACCCTTATACCAATTTTCACCTTTATCAAGGGAGATGCAATTTAAATCCTTGTCTTTATTTATATCATAATTTCTTAAAATATTTGAATAGCATCAAGAATTCGGTTTCAAAAAATGTTTTCTTAAAAATACATTAAAATATTGTGTTTTGTTTATCACTCCAGTTCAAAACATTGGTGCTGATTAAGAACGAGACATAATAGTTTTGAAAAATTAAGTACCCAACTGTATATTATGGTTTTGGGCTATGGCCCTTATCAGTACAGGGGCAGCTTCAATTCGATAACATCCTACAAGAGGAGTTATGAAATTGTCGAATTTTCAAAAAGTAGTCAGTGGTGATTTGCTGATGTGATAAAATATTCATTGTTCTAATGCTTACTCAACTTGTTTGTTTTGATGAGATTTCTATTAAAGTAGTAAAATATTTTAATGCCAATTTAAAATAACCCACCAACAAACAATACCAAAATACAGAATACTTGAAACAATTATCATTAGAAATAATTAATATAACATTCCTAAAAATGCAATAACTATCTACACCAATGGTAGCAGAGACTGGCAGTGACTGTCTCATTAAAACCACAAATGGCTTTGAGAAAATAAACAAAAAAACCCAGATTTTTGCTCAGTCTTCATATCAGAAATACTTATTTCCAATATATTTGGATTCTTACTGATAGTAGAAGTGCCATACAACATTTGAGTCACACAGGGGAACTTGAGACAAAGTAAGCAGAAACATATTTTGGTTATTTCCAAAAATTTCAAAAACCTCCAAAATTCATCTTCAATGGATACCCTCACATGTTGTCATTGAAGGCAATGAAGCTGCTGATGCGCTAGCGAAAAAAAATACATGAGAACCCTTGAAGCAGGTAAACCAATTTACTTTTAAAGAAATAGTGACAGTCAAAAGACAGAAATAAACAACAGGAGGATCTCAATTAAGCACAGCTGGTACAGTAGAGTTGACCCAGGAAGAGCTCTGAACCTCAGAAATAGAAAGAATCACACAACACTAACAATATTTAGGACAGGTCTTCTCAAGCCATTGAAGATAGAAAATAACAACATAATCTACTTTACTTGCCCAAAATGTAGCTTGGTACCTGCAGCCCCAGAACACTTTTTGGCTTGCATTAGATGCACTAAACAGGACTTCTGGGAGAGGCTGCTGCTTATCATCAAACAGCTCAAGGAGCATAAACTCATGGAATTTGTGTAATCTTTACACAAGAGGATAAGAAACAACAACATGCATCAGAACGATACATTATGATCATCCCCTAGTGAAAACTTAACTAGTGGTGATGAAGAATGAGCCACAATGCCAGTTAATATAATTCTATGCATCAAGCAAATTCTCATTTTTCAAGCAATCAATAAAATTTTTTTGAAAATTTAATATAAAGTTTTAAAATGCAAATACAAATGGTGGGCTAGTTTCATTATATTTTTCAGTTGTTGCTTAATACAATATCAGAGAGTTCTGGAAAATTTAAAAGGCAAAATGGATTGTAGCATCACCCGTTATTAGCTAGGCCCTCCCAATATTTTTTCATCACAGTAAGGGCATTAAAAAGCTTTAATATATTAATAGAAAAATTTGCACTAGAATAAATTTATTTTTCATCCCATTTTTGTAATAATTCTGTTATTTTATTTGTGTCAATTATGTTTTTCCCTTTCATGTGTGTCATCTGGGTTTTGCCTTTCGCCATTGGATTCCTGGTTTTATTTTCAATATTCAATTTTTTATTTGAAAATTTAAATGGTGAAGTTGTGGCATGGTCATCATCCCAAATCTTCAAGATCACAGAGATGGTCAATAGATGGAGCATAGTTTTAAGATCTATTTATATGTAAATGAAGAGCTATTTTTTGGGAATTGTAGAATTATATCTATAAAAAAAGAAATTTTCAAGCAAGTTTGTGTGGGAATTGTGTTCATCTGCTACAAAGCACATGTGAAATTTCTGTGCATTTCAAAACAACTATAAAATATGATTTCGGATTAAAATTTTGTCAAAATATTTATTTGGAAAAATTACTTGATAATTGAAAAAGAGCATTCCAAAAAATATTAAGTAATAAATTACAATAATATGCCATCTTTATGTAAGAATATTTTATGCTTTATTCAGTTGTCATAACAAAAAAATGTTTCCTTTTAATCTTTTTATATATTGTAATAAAATAATATTGAGATATCTTGATATATAAATTTTGAATATTTTTGTTGCAGGAAATGGCTAATGTAACAAATATGAACTATGAAAAAAAGTCAAATAACTCTCCTACTAGAGATGTTTTATCTCTCAGCTTTCAAGATGATGATACACCGGATTGTAAGCTTTCGATCAACCCATTTATGAATAACAACATATCAAAACCATTGTCAATACAGACCTCATTCCCTTCAAATATTCCGATGAGAACATGTACCAATCCCCTGGTGACCACTTCTCAAATGTATCCTTATCAAAATTTCCCAAGAAATTTGAGCAATCGTTTTCAAACTTTTAATAGTTTCAAACATTTTGAAAATAATAATTATGCTACTTCTCCTGCAAATTTTTATGCTTCAAGCATTTCACCATCAAACAATTTAGTGATTGCAAAATCACAAAGAGGAACACCAAATAATCCACCAAATATAAATTGCAATTATCCAAATAAAATGAATACACAAAGTGATAATTTGGATGATGGAAAAATTATCTATGAACAAGGTCAAGTAAATTATAACTCCATTCCTAATTTAACAACATTTAATCAGCCTCCTTCTTTAGAGTCATTACATCAAAGAGGAAATGTGACAAATGAATTTTCAGAAGTAAATAATTTTGATTCAAATCTTGCCCCACCAAAATACCCAAGTGGCTTTCCTTATTCAGCTCCATTTTCATCTCATTCAAATAAAGACTCAAATTTCGACGTCTTTTCTTATGAATCTCATTTTAAACAAAGAGGTGCTTATTATGTTCCAAATGGTGAGATTTTCTATAATCGTCCACCAGCAATATTTACTGTTCCATCGTCAATTTATGGAATGCGAACAATGAGGTAAGATTATGATTAGAATATTAATTATCTATTTTAAATTATGCAGTGATGGTTTTAGAAAACCTGGACCATCAAACGAGCTTCACTATTGTTTGGAAGAATCTTATCAGCAATTCAGAAATCTTGAAAAAGAAAGAAAAAAGGTAAGGTGTATAATTTTATTCATATATATTTACTTAAAAGAAAATATGTGGCAATCTGCCTGTTGATAGCTCAAACATATGGAAGTATTTATGATATAAAATTATTTTTCTTACTATCACACACACATATATATTAAAATAAATGTATTTATATAGAATTAAAATACTTATATTATATATGAATTCAATATTTCAAAGGACGGAAGCCTATTTTTTCTGAAAGCACTCTTACAAAAATTTTGCGAAACCTCAGTTCTTTAGGTAGTGAAACCAACTTTGTAGTAAATAACTTGATACCCCTGGGATTATTTGTGGTCGAAGAAAATTTTGTCATTGAGTTGAATGAGACGACAACATCTTTGGAAAATTCCAGGGATGGTTCAACCTTCTGGATCTCCTTGAGGATTTTTTTGGGTTTGCATTAGAATCTAATATATGACAATGGACATTGGAAAGATAGTCCTTTCTTCTGCTGCTGCAACTAATATAGCATATAAACACAAAGTAATAAGATCAAATCCGAATAAATAAATAGTGTGTGACATTTCTGTAACAGTATTGTTACCATCTTCTGACAAAAGTACTGAATTCAGTTACATTGTTTCCAAAATATCAAACACCATTCATACAGTAAAACCCCTCTATAGTGAACCCCAATGGGACAGAGCTTTTGGTTCACTATAGCCACGGTTAACTATAGCAACGGTTTGACCATTTTTTTTTACTTTTCAAAATTTTTAGACCGTATAATTAAAGGACAGCCATACACACTGGAAGAGGCTGCCTCTTAATAGTAGTCACTTTGTTTTAATTCCCTTAATTGATCAATTTCCTTACATTAATACAAAATAATAATAAAAATCATTAGATGATAGGTTCTTCTTATCATTAACATACATGTACCTCTGTCTAATTTAAAAATCAAGACAAATCCTAGGCAGTTTTATTAAATATATATTCAAAGATATAAAATGATTTTAAAACATCATTATCACATTATATAATACAATGTTTACTTGGAAAAATGGCTCTAACACCTTGTTGCTTCAAAGCATTCTTCAAGCATTGCACCATTCTAAAATAAAGTTAGTGTTTTACTTCCATTTCATTTTTCCACATATTCTTCTAGGTATAGATTTCTTTTTTTTTTTAACCTGTCATGAAAAACATTGCTGATTTTAAATCACCATAGTTAATGGCATAAAAATAATTTTTGTTTCATCACGGGACCGTTTATTTGGACTTTTTTTTAAGCCCTAAAACGTACGATCACGATCGCGGCAAAAGTTGAGGTTGATTCCTCTTTGTAATAATTTTTAATAGCTTCATATTTTATCTTTTATAATAGAAAAGTTATATTCTCTTATTTTAATATGTTCTTAACATTTTGTCTGTGTTGTTTCACTTGGAAAAGTTCTGAAAATGGCCCTTTTTTTAAAAAGAAATAACGCTTTTGTTTTTAAAATGCCTTTGTTTTCTTCATTTGGAAAGCATTTGCATTTTTATATTTCAAATTTAATGGATGCAAATATATTCTATTTAATAAAAAGTAATTTGTGTTAAAATTTATACAACATACAGCAAAAATAAAGTGCAAAAATCAAAACAAACAATGCCGCTAAATTTATTGTTTTGAAATCACGATCTGCGAGCTGAAACATGCTCAACATTTTGTTGTTTAAATTTTTTTAAAATTACAATTCTAAGTTCGTTATAAGCATAGTATTTTAAATAGATTCTATTATTTTGGGACCGAAAATAGGTTCGTTATAGAGGTAGTTCGTTATTCTAAAAATCGCAAAGTTTGTTATAACGATGGTATTTTTAATGGAATGGAATTGGGAATCGGCGTGGGTTCGTTATAAGGGAAGGTTCTTTATATCCAGGGTTCGTATTAGCAGGGTTTTACTGTATATATGTTTGGTCTTATTATATTGTGCCTTATCATAATAGAGCTTATTTTTATTAACATAATATAGTAAAACCCCTCTATTGTGAACTCCAATGGGACTGAACTTTGGGTTCACTATAGTCACGGTTCACTATAGTCATGTACTGAATTAAGTACTTTTGTCTGAAGATGATAACAACACTGTTATCGAAATGTCACATACTATATGGATACTTATTTATTTGTATTTGGTCTTATTACCTTGTGTTTATTACTGAATATAAAAATAAATCATTTGATGATTAGTTTTTATCATTTTTGTATACTACTATAGATGGAAATTTTCAAGTAAACATTATATTATATATATATGATAAGGATGTTTTAAAATAATCTTATATCTTTGAATATATAATTTAAAAAAATTTGTCTAGGATTTGTCTCGATTTTTAAATTAGACTTAGAGGTACATCTTTAAAAGCATAAGGAATTTTCCCGCCAAAATAAATGTTAAAACTAGACTAATCTATTGACTGTCACCTCAAACTAGTGTCCTTGGGTCAAGGACAAAGTCACAACCTCAGATAGCCACAACACACACACACAAAAGCCTTTATTAAGACACACAGGTCTTACAGATGATCCTCCTTGGGGTTACAAGACGGAGAAACCTATGAAAGTGGGAAATATACAAAGGGGTAAAAATGGAGAAAGATTATATACACATGGTAAATATACAGTAAAACCCCGCTATAACGAACCTTCCCTTATAACGAACCCACGCCGATTCCCAATTCCATTCCATTGAAAATACCATCGTTATAACGAACTTTGCGATTTTTAGAATAACGAACTACCCCTATAACGAACCTATTTCGGGTCCCAAAATGATAAAATCTATTAAAAATACTATGCTTATAACGAACTTAGAATTGTAATTTTAAAAAAAATAAAAAACAAAATTTTGAGCATGTTTAAAGCTCGCGGATCGCGATTTCAAAACAATAAATTTAGCGGCATTGTTTGTTTGATTTTTGCACTTTATTTTTGCTGTATGTTGTATAAATTTTTACACATTATACTTTTTATTAATTAGAATATCTTTGCATCCATTAAATTTGAAATATAAAAAATGCAAATGGCTTCCAAAATGAAGAAAACAAAGGCATTTTAAAAACAAAAGCATTATTTCCTTAAAAAAAAAAAAGGCCATTTTCAGAACTTTTCAAAGTGAAACAACACAGGCAAAATGTTAAGAACATATTAAAATAAGAGAATATAACTCTTCTATTATAAAAGATAAAATATAAAGTTATTAAAAATTGTTACAAAGAGGAATCAACTTCAACTTTTGCCGCGATCGCGATCGTACGTTTTAGGGCTAAAAAAAAAAGTC
Organism: Cordylochernes scorpioides; assembly: GCA_030710605.1. Taxonomy (NCBI): domain Eukaryota; kingdom Metazoa; phylum Arthropoda; class Arachnida; order Pseudoscorpiones; family Chernetidae; genus Cordylochernes; species Cordylochernes scorpioides. Next base: position 110,403,319 of record CP092886.1, on the reverse strand, counting down.
CAAATAAACGGTCCCGTGATGAAACAAAAATTATTTTTATGCCATTAACTATGGTGATTTTAAAGTCAGCAATGTTTTGCATGGCAGGTTAAAAAAAAACGAAATCTAGACCTAGAAGAATATGGGGAAACATGAAATGGAAGAAAAACACTAACTTTATTTGAATGGTGCAATGCTTGGAAGAATGCTTTGAAACAACAAGGTATTAGAGCCATTTTTTCAAGTAAAAATTGTATTATATAATGTGATAATGATGTTTTAAAATCATTTCATATCTTTGAATATATATTTAATAAAACTTTGCCTAGGATTTGTCTTGATTTTTAACTTAGACATAGAGGTACATGTATGTTAATCATAAGAAGAACCTATTATCTAATGATTTCTATTATTATTCAGTATTAATATAAGGAAATTAGTCAATTAAGGGAATTAAAATAAAGTGACCACTATTAAGAGGCAGCCTCTACTTGTGTGTATGGCTGTTTTTTAATTATACAGTCTAAAATTTTTGAAAAGTAAAAAAAAATAGCCAAACTGTGGCTATAGTGAACCGTGGCTATAGTGAACCAAAAGCTCTGTCCCATTGGGGTTCACTATAGAGGGGTTTTACTGTATATAGATTATTATTTGAATAATCCTATGGAAAATAAGAAAAAAATATTTTGGAAATATGGATGGGAGAAGTGGAGAGCGAAAAGAGTAAAGAAAACAGGTATTTATATATGGAACATACATATAATGGAACAAGTCAATTTAAGCTCTTCTGCACACACAGCACAGGTGGACCATGGCTTTTTCAAGAAATCTTTAAGAGATTATCAAGGAAAATCCGAGTGTCAAGAGTTGTAAGGTAAACACCGTTTTATCGGTGTGGGGGGTTGGCTTATCGTACCTGCCCATACAAATAATTGGATATTGGCGCTGTCCTCCATATCAAACAGAAATTTTTGGTATGTTTGGATGTTCGGTTAAGTCTTTCTTTTTTTACAGCATTTTTATGGAAGTTATATAGATTAAAAGCTACTGAACTATTGTCTATAAAGTTGGATAATAAAGAAAATAGTGTGAGGTTTGTATGGCCTATCTTAGAGAAAAGTATTTTCTTTCCGTGTCAAGAGGCATGCACTCAAATATATAATGTTCTAATACATTTTCGGTTCTATTTTTGCATAGTTGGCAATACAAGTCTTCTGTCCTTAGATATTTTATACGGTCTTCTCGATATAAAATAAATATAATTCTCAATTGTGCAATGAGGCGTTTAGTCGGCAGTGGGAGTTCACTTAGTAGATAGTTCTCTGCTGCGAATGTTTTATGTAAATATTTGTAGTGTGTGTGCAGCTTCGAATTGGTTATTCTTGATTGATCGGTTTGAATAGACTGTTCTATAGTGATTCTGATAATTTGAGGTATTGCTTTCTGTAGAATATTGGGGTCTGAACAGTTCTTTAACCACATGAATCCAGTTGAGTTCAGGATATTCATTAAATTTTCTGTAAAACCTATGAAGGTATTCGTTAGAGTGGACGTTTCTCATAATTGGGCAAGACAGATTGCGGGCAATCTAGATTTTTCCATTTTTAATATTCTTAACCAGAACTTGAGAATTAGTTTGGTTGCTGTGACTCCTAGTGAGAAGTGTCCAGATTCCATGCGTATTATGTAGCCTGGTTTGTTACCCAGCAAGTTCAATAGTCGTCTGAGATATTTATTCTGAATTTGGTCCAAGATTTTGTTCTTTTCGTTCGCCCAAATTGGAGCAGAATACAGCAGAGTTGACAGGATAATTGAGTCTAATAGTTTCATTGATGAACCAATTGAATTCAACCTGGATTTCTCCATAATTTTCCATACTTCGCTGGAAGCTGCAAGCGCTTTGCCTTTAAAGTATGAAGCCACTTGACTAAACGAGAATGTTGTTGTGAGGGGATAACCAAGATAGAGATATTTCGATGTCGCTGTCAACAGTTGGTCTCCCCAGAACCATTTATTCGATTTTGCAGGGCGGCCACCGTTTCGGAAAACCATTATCTTGGATTTTGATTCGTTCAGGGTTAGATGATTTGTTTCGAAGTATTTTTCAACATGTTAATTTTTATTTGTAGATTGATCTTTGATTCTCCTATGAGAATTATGTCGTCGGCATACATTGAAAGGTGGACCGTTCCAAAATTAGGGAGGTATATGCCTGGTAGAGTAGAGTCATTAAAAATGTTGATTAAATCAGTTACAAAGAGTATAAATAGATAGGGTGATAAGGGTTCTCCTTGTAACACTCCCGATCGGATTTTGATGGGTTCAGTAAATAGTTCATTCCATCTAACTGTCGTTGTCATTTGTTTGAAGTAGTTCCTAATAAGGTTAACAAAGTGGAAATCCAGACCTAATTCACCCAATTTTGACCACAAAAGTGAGTGGGGAACAGTGTCAAAAGCCTTTTTTAGGTCCACAAAAAAAGCATAAAGTTTTCTTCTTTCAAGTTTATTATTCAGCTGTATCAAGGACAACAGTGTGAATATGTGATCTTGACAGGAGTAGCCTTTTCTGAATCCGGCCTGGTTTTCTGGAATAATTGATCTACCTTCAATCCAGTTGCGTAGTTGCAATTTTAGTATTGATGTGAAAAGTTTTGACAGATTACTAATAAGGGCAATTCCGCGGTAGTTTGATGGATTATCCCGGTCGCCGCTTTTAAAAATAGGATGGATGATAGATTTAGACCATATTAAGGGATATAAACCAGAATTAATGATTCTATTGAATATATTTTTTAGAGTAAAAAGGTGTTCGAAAGGTAGGGTCTTTAATGCTTCATTCGGAATTTCGTCAGCGCCACAAGCTTTTTCATTTGCCTGACTGGAGATTTCTCTAGTTATTTCTGTTATGGAGATTTCACAGTAGAGTTCAGGATCAATTGGTGAAGAGTAGATAGGTCGCTTCCTATCGTCTTCTCAGCAGAGAGCAGTTTGTTGTAAAAGCACTGCCACTCTAAAATTGTTATATTTCCTTTTATACAGCTTTTGTCCTTCAAGGTAGCTATAGTTTTCCAAAAATTTGCGGAGTCACAGGCATTTTTAAGAAGTTCTTGTTTTTCCTGAAGATATTTTTTCTTGTTGAAATTTATTCCTATTTGAGACATAAATATTGTGGTCTGCGTCAGTGTTCGTTTCCTTAAAGGTTGTAAGGCTTGCCTTAGCAGATTTTTGGCTAAATAGCATTCCTTGTTATACCAGGGTTTCGATTTTGGGCGGCCAGGTCTGACCTTAATGCGCATATCTGCAGCAAGCATTACGTTTAGTATTTGTTTAGAAAATGTATTAACTAGGCTGTCAAGATTCTGGTCGGTAGAGACTTGATTGTTGTCAAGATTCTGCGAAAAGAGGGATGTGTAATCAGGTGCCCATCTGTATCTTTTAAAGCAGGGATAGACGGTTTATTTTGTTCGTTTGAGATTAGATAGGTTGGACATGTTTATTGTTAGTGGAAGGTGGTCCGAGTATAGGTTATTATCTACTTTAAGGTCAACAACGTGCTCCAGCAGGGAATAGGAGATAATAAAATAATCGACAGCAGATGAGCCACGACTTGAGATAAATGTGCAGTTTCCAGTTTTGTCACTTATAGTTCTGCTATTAATTATTGTCAGTAGATTATTATCTAGGAAGTTTATTAGTTGTTCCCAATGTTTGGAAAGCACTGGGTCTCTAGATTTGCGATCAGGTGAAAGAAGTAAGGGACGTTCCAACGGGTTGTGTAAGTATCCATAGGTGCCGGTATGGATGTTTATGTCACCTGCTAGAAATATTTCATAGCCGTTAGCCAACCTATCTTCGACATGTTTGGATAAAGTAATGAAATTTGACAGTTGAGATTCGTTTGGAGAAAGATATGTAAATATATAACAAATTTGTATATTGAAACAACGCTTGAAAGGTATAGATATCCAATTATGCTCTACAACAACCTTCTCCAACATAGTTTTTAGTTTATTTTTGATTCCTACTATTATTCCACCCGAGAATCTTCCCAGTTTGGAGCTTCTAGTTGCCTGTGATTCGAATAAGTGGAATCCTCTTGGGCCGTTTTTTAAGTGATGGTCACACCAGGTTTCGGTCAAAGAAAATATTTCGTATCTCTCTAAGTGACTATAAAGAAGAGGAAAAACTGAATTGAGTCTATACAGCCCGTTAACGTTCTAGCAGGTCAGTAAAAAGGTATCGTTGGGTTGACTATTTACAAGTGATTGTTTCCTAACTGCTTGCTACAATGAATGTTCATTGGCCTTTACAATTTGTCCATCACAGTCCTTATATGCTATGTCATTAATTATTAATTTGTTTTCTCTTAGCGCTTAGCTAGAATACCTTTTTCGACGAGTTCTCTTCTTTTGACATTCAAAATGCATCGTTGTTCTCTCATCCTCATTCTATAGTCTTTCGATAGTGATATCTTAGTTCCTCTAAAATTGAAAGCAGCTGTAAATAGAGTTGATCTATCGTTTTGTTCTGGGACTTCAATCAGGATCGGTGCACCGGGTTTTCTGGATAATCGGTGGCATTGCGTGATGTTTATCTTCTCCATTTTTTGCATATTTTCTTCGATAACCTTCCGTATCCATTCTCGGCAGTCCTCGTTATTATCTTGTTCTATTCTGTAAAAAATGAGGTTCCGTTCTCTGCTCTTTGCATCCAAGTGTTCAAGTTGGTCTTCTAAGTCTTTCATTTTTTTTTGTTTTGAGAGAGTGCTACCTTTGTAATGGCAGAAGATTCCTCTAGTTGTTGCAGTGTTTGATTTATATTTTCTACTCTATCATCGATTGCCGAAAGCAGGGATTCCAGCCTCTCACCCCAGCTATCCAACCTTTTGGAGAGTGCATTTATCAGATCTTTGATCTCTTTATCCTTATCTAAGCTTGTTTCCAACATAGTTTGTTTGGACATCTTAGGGCCTGGGTTTTGTTCAATGCCAGCTAATAATAAGAGCATTAAAACTACACATATAAGGTGAAAGTTTTGGAAATATTTTGAGAGTGAAAGATTCACATGTGATAAGCAAATCTCTTTGCCGCCGTATGTATCCGGCTTGAAAGTATGTAAATTTGGCTCAGAATTCTTGTCTAATACACATAAAATTATGATGGTAAAATATATTGGATATGTAGGTTTCATTTCAGATTGATTGAATTTGCACTTTAGTAAAAATAGAGAAAATATTTTAGTCAGACAGTTCACTTACCGAGAGTGACGTTGCATGCTGCCTATTCGTGCCGCCTCCTAGCGGAGAATCAATAGCCACAACACAATATCAAATATTGACAAAGACATGCTTCTTGAAATTTAAAGTAAATTTTATCAAAATCCCTATATATATAAAAGTCAGTGTATGTATGTATGTATGTGGGTATCTATGTCTGCTATACATGTCCACAATACGTAACTAATCTGACTGAAATTTTAACAGTATATAGAGTAGAATCTGGAAAAACTTATAGTGATAATTTCAGGTCTCTATCCCGAATATTCTTCGAGTTATTTGCAAATTACGTTGCAAATTTGCCTTTTCGCTCGCAAGCAGTGCCTCTAGCGGTGAAGATGGGAGGTAATGTCAGCTGACCTAATGTACATGTAAAACGTGTTTTGACAGGACATAGAGAAAAATCTGGAAAATATATTTATCGGATTTTTAGCCGATAAAAAATAAAATTGACAGGTTCTGGGCAAAAATAGTTTTTTTAGTCAGAAAATGATTATGACAATATTGCTGTATCATGTTTGATTATCAGATACAAAATTATATCGGGAAAAATTCCAAAAAGCTGAGATCACGGGTGAAGCCAGTTCATTTTTAGTGTGCAGGAACAAAATTCTAACAGAAAAACATTCATTCGAGCAGAAGACACAAAGCCAGATCATCTCTTTATAAAAATATCGCTTCTCTGACACAAAGTTTGGAGCGGGACGTTTCACAAGAGTGACATCCACGGCCCCAATTTATAATTGTAACAAATAGTATTTGAATAAAAACATTTAATCAGATAAAACCTGGGCGTTGCCCGGATCATTCAGCTAGTCATATACTAAAACTAATGTTGCAGCATAATCTGCATATAGATGGAGCAGCATTCTATCGTGGCAAGGGTAGTCATCTATGTCAATGTTGAAATGGGTTGGAGCAATGACAACCTTTGGGAATCCTGGCTAGTATTTTTTCGGTGTCAACAAAATGTCTTTGACCTTTACTTTCAAGTTTCTACCACAGAGAAAACTTCTTTTTATTTTAATGATGCAACCCGGCAAGTTTTTTTTTTTTTTACATTTCATATAATAGGGCTTCATGCCAAACCATATCAAGTGCTTTGGATATATCACAAAAGATTCCTCCTGTTAATTGTAGTGACTTCATGGCCTTTCTGATTTTTTCTGTGATGATCACAAATTGTTACAGGATGAAGTGTTTCAACTGGCACCCAAATTGTTCTGGCCCAGGGGATTATTTTCGTTCAATGCTCTTTTTATTTGTTGTTGTTGCTTATTTCTCAAGTCATTTAAACAATCTCCATTAGGTACCATTGTTTCAGCTTTTCTATCATAGTCCTGGGGTTTTCCCAGAGGTCTTTTTTGGAGGATTTGATACAATTCAATAGATTATCAGGACTGGCTGGTTGGGAATCGCATTTGGGGAATTTCGAGAATGTTTTGATTTTTCCATTAAATTTGAGCATTTTAAGATGTCCTGTTCATAATCTTGAAATCGCCGTTTGTTCTTCCCTAGTAAGGGTGTGGAAAGAAGATTCGTTAAGAATGGGGGTGTACCAGTGTACCATGGAAAAAATTTCTGAATAGGTGAGTTGAGAGTTTTCAGGCTGGCCCTTACAGCCTTCTTTAGCCAACTGGTCAGCCATCTCGTTGCCGTCTATGTTAACATGAGTTATTTGTTTTAGAATGATCATTTCAAATAATTTGTAGATGGCAGGCAATAGTAAAATAGTTCTATGGCTTCTTGGGTCATGTGATTTTCCTTGTTTCAAAATTGGAAGATTGTTTACAATTGTTTGAGAAGTGTGCTAGCCTTAGTTATTCAAGGACATTATTCGGCAATAATTTGAGGACTTCATTTGGAATCACATTGATGACCGGGCCTTTTTGGTAAAGGAAGGTGTCAATTATTGCCTTTATTTTCCCATGGAATTCTATGAATTGCTGCCTTTTTGCTGAGAGCAGCATGTATTCCAATGAACAATTCGGAGTCTGTGTAACTTTTTGTATTCATTGACAACTGATAGTGACAAGGATATTTGTCACTATGGTAGCTATTAACTGGAGGTCACTGATAGCCATTTTGATAACACTTTCAATAGGACTAGAAATATATTTACTGAGGAATATTTTTTCCTTTGATTGCAGTGGTTTGAGGCAAATTTGGGATGGTTGGTTCTTTGAATAGTTCTTTTTGTGCATTAACCCTTTTTGGACCACACACGCCTTTTTTAGGTGAGTGTAGATGCTGCCATCTAGTCTGCATGTAATATGATCTGCTTGCGCATCTTCCCTTAATTCCTCATATTATCAAATATAATAGAAAACATCATCATTCACAAGTGGAAATATATTTATCAGTGCATACAATGATAAAAAAGCACAAAAATAATAGATCATTTATAAGAAAAGAAAAATTTTTAAGCATGCTAGTTTCTTTTAAAGATAAGACAAACTTCTACTATCCTAACTGCAAATAAAAATATATTGGCAAGGCTTGGCTCACACTCAGTGGTGAACCCTCCCAGCGATTTCGCCAATTTGATCTACCCTATAATTTTTAGAGCTATATTGGTCCATTCTGCTTATTTAGGCTGCACTGGAAGGTGGAATCTTAGAAATGCTATTCAACCAAACTATGGGCATAAGCTTTTAGGACAGTAGAATTACATATAAATATTTGCATCAAGCAATTTTTTAATTTATTTATTTGACATATCGGACGCGATATCCCAGCTCGGGATACTTGCGCCTAAATACATTTTAGTAGATTATATACAATTCATTTTATACAATTTAATAACCGGACTAAAAACATAATTAAAACTTAAACGATGGCACTCTAAAACAGAAGAGAAAATCCAAAATGGATTATTTTATCAACCTATATACAACTCAATAACCGACTAAAAACACAATTAAAACTGAAACGATGGTTTTCTCAAACAGAAGAGAAAATCCAAAATAAATTATTTTAGCAACCTATATACAATTCAGTATATACAACACAATAACCGGTTAAAAACACAATTAAAACTGAAACTATGGTTTTCTTAAACAGAAGAGAAAATCCAAAATGAACTTACAAAAATTATTGAATTTTACATAAGTGTCTTTGTTATATACAAATTCGCAAACCTCTTCGATGGGATAAAAATGATTACTTCTGTAGCTGTGGAATATCGGACATTCCATCAATAAATGCATTGAGTCTTGGTTTTCTTTTCCACAGAAACAGCTAGGATCATCCGTTGCCCCGATTTTCGACAGAAATTCTCCAAAATTACCATGACCCGTGACGAACTGTGAGTTATAAAAATTCGGACGAAAATAAAAAGGAATTCCAAATGGGAAAAATTTTCTGAATGTTTCATTAGTGTTAGCTATTGTTTCAGCCATTCTTGATTCTATGTAGTTATGAATTATAGTCGGGGCATGCGGTCTGAATACATTAATTTCTTCTTTTGATAAATTGGCCAAATCGTATTTTATTATCAACGATTCTATTTGATCTGTGAGAATAGGTATTTTTGACAAACTATGAATACAATTTGATGAGGTCGTTTTATAGGCTCTCACTACCCAAAGAAGAATCTGATATTGCTGAGAGTTTAATCTTTGCTTACTTCTTTTATTAATAAATTTATACCATATTTCAGATCCATAGGTTAGTATTGGCCTGAAAAGAGTTTTATATAAAATTAATCTTTTTTTAGCATCCAATCCCCACATCTTCCCACAGAGCGAAAACAAAAGATTTTTCATACGGTTGATTTTACAAAGAATATCATTAATGTGGGGTGTGAAGTTAATTTTTGACTTAATTCTGTGATTAGAAAATTTTATACCTAAAATTTTTACCTCTTCCACTGGTTTTATTATGAAATTTGGAGTTCCCATTGGAATATTTTGTTTGCCGTGCATATGTATTAAGCCGGTTTTCTCCGGGCTTAGCTTTAGCTTATTTCTTGTACACCATTGTATTACATAATTTAAAGTTCTTTCTGTTTCATTTTTTAACCCTTCTATGGTCTTGTGCCAGCAAACAATCGAAACATCATCCGCATAACAGATTATTTCAGAATTTGGGGATGCGAAGTTGATCAACAAATCATTCAGGACTATATTCCACAATAAAGGTGATAATGGTCCGCCTTGAGGACATCCCTTTGATAAATATTTCGAAATTGTTGTATTCGAGAAGGTGAGACTTGTTTTTCTTCTCCGATTTAAAAATGATTGGATAATTTTTATAAGAACTGCTGGGACGTGGTCTTCGTCCATTCTTTTTATTAAGGCAGGCCACCACGCATTATCAAATGCACCACTTATATCAATGGCAATCAATGCAACCAATTCGTTTTGTTTGTGTTTCAGTATGGTCTCGGTTATTTTGTCCAATGCCGTTATTGTAGATTTTCTTTTCGTAAATCCATGTTGTCTATGGCTCAGTAAGTTATTATGATTATAATAATTGAGTATTTTATTTTTAATGATCGTTTCAAATATTTTTGAGAAATTTGATGTTAGTGAAATTGGGCGATAGCTATTAATTGCTTCGTAGTCAGCTTTTTGCGGTTTCGTAATAATTTTTAATACCGAATGTTTCCAGCTTTCAGGATAGTAACCCAGCACCAGACACTCATTAAAGAGTTTGACTAAACTGGGTAGGATCGATAATAATAAGTGCTTAATCATATAATTACTCACGTTATCTGGACCAGGAGCCTTTCTGATATTAAGATTCGAGCACAAATCCTTTATTTCCTTTTCAGTAATAAAAATGATTTCCCTGTTGGTAAAACTTGGGATGTGATTTCTAATTAAAGTGTGTTCTTCATTGTCCAACCGCACATCATCATCAGGGAAAAATGCTGTTAGCATTTCCTTCATCTTTTGCTCTCTCATGCATTCTGCAGTTTTATTCAGTAATGGTATGCCCACTTGAATATCGGCCGATCTTAACCGTTTAAAAATCCTGTATGCATTCCCGAAAGCATTCGTAGACTCATTTTCTTCAATAAATATTTTCCACGACGTCTTTTTTGCTCTATTAATGGCTCTTAAGTATTTATTTCTTGCCGCTCTGTAAATACTCGGATTCAGGTTACCCCCTCTATAATACAAATTCCTGAGATAATGTAAATGTTCTTTTAATTGTTGAAGCTCTTTATTCCACCAATTTTTGGAAGTAGTCGTGTTTATAGAGGTGTGATGCTTGACGTCGAGAGAAGAGTATGCAGCTTCTATTACTAAATTTGTCAATTTGTTTACCACATTATCAATATCTTCACAATTGACAATGTGCTTAGAAGCTGAATTTAAATCCAGTAAATCCGAAGGCGAAATACTCTCAGCAAATTTGGTCCAATTCGCCGATTTTTCTCTGAATTTCCATGTCGATGTCTGTCTATTATTGTTTGCCAAGTTTATCATATTGAAGATATCAAAAAGTATTGCCAAATGGTCTGAGGTAACAGAAAGTGCTGAGGTTCTCCAGTTATGTATAAGACCAATGGAATGTTTATTAGAAATTGTCAAGTCGATTATGCTAGCATTTCTGCAAGTTGGGATTTTAAGATTATGAACAAATAGATTCTGCTCCTCGATAATAGACTTTAGAATGTATCCGTTTTTATTTGTCGTTGAATCGAACCAGAGTGGATGTCTTGAATTGAAATCTCCACAAAGGATAATTGGGAGTTGACCAAAGGCCTCAAGTATTTCTGAGATGAATTGGATATGAAATGCAGCCATTGAGTTTGGGTGTATATAGATATTGGCAATAACTATTCTTTTCCCGTTGAAATAGAGAGAGATCGCTGTACAGAAGGAATTTGTAAACCTGTTAATTTTCTCATATATTATGTTGCGGTTCAAAATAATAGTAGCAGTGTAAATTTGCCTATCTGTGCTAGAATATACTATTCGTGAATTCTTGCCAAATTTCACTGTATCATTGCACATGTATGGTTCTTGTAGAAATATGATGTCAGGAAGATCGTCTGCGATTGTCACACCTAACTCACTAGTTGCCATCATACTTTTCCTTGCATTAAATTGTATACATCTGATATTGTTATCATTCATCTGAATGGTATTGAGTTCTTTGTATTACTATTTCCATCTGGGTTTTGTACAGGGGACATTCGCTGGAGTTCGCCTTGTGATCAAGAGACCTTCCATTCTTGTACCTCGGGTGTTTAGCGCAGTTGAAACATTTTTGTTTACGCGAACACTCATGATTTCCCGCCGCGCCGCATATTAGGCAAATCTTTTCATGGGAGCATTCGCTGATTTTATGTCTTGGATTAAACTCAAAACATTTCTGGCACTGCCTAACTAATACTTTGTCGTGTATATGGCATCTCTCACTGTCGGTATAGATAAAATTACCCTTCTTCCTTAAGGTTTGATACACTCGTGGAGAAACTCGCAGCACTACATTGTGGTGAGAGGTATTGGATTTCATGGGGAACAGCACTCGGATTTCATTCTCTAGTCCACTCAAATCAGGATTCATGGTACATATGATTGGTATTAAATTATTAACTTCCGTTAATTTACTGACATTTTTTATAATAATTGTTGGGTCTCTAGGTTGCGGGGTAAAAATTTTACTATTTGCTTTCAATTCCGCCGCCATGCTCAGTTCCTTTAACAAGTGTTTAGCCTCTTCGTCGCTAGGAGTTTTTATTACTACTGCATTTTTGGTGTTAATAATTTTATTAATTCGTATCCCACTACCGTTTTCTCGTAACTTTTTTATATTAGTTGAAATTGCCTGAGCTATGTTGTTAATAGGCTCATTATTTAGAGGAACTGCGAGCAGTGTAGCTTCAGTGTTTAAGGTCCGTTGTCTTTCCTCAATAAATTTCTGTGTATGATCTCTCTGTGTAACTTGGGCATAAGATAATCCTTTCGAGGAGATCACGCTTCGAATATCACCGAGCTTCTCTTCCACTATGTTGCCGACGGTTTCCTTCATCTGTGCCAAAAGGTTCTCGTTATCCGATTCAACCATAGAAGAAATTCCATCTTTCGTTTGTTTTAACATAGTCGAAAGATATGATAAATCATTTTTAGTCAAATTTTTTTGATTTTGTTGAAATTTATTCTCAAAGTATGCAAAAATTTCATCCAGTTTCAAATTTAGTAACCTAACCATAGAATTCATATTTAATCAAAAGAGAAACAATTCGAACTATATAAAAAAAAAGCAAGGTAAAATTAAATAGCAAAACAATAAACCGATTTAAAACATTTCAACATAAGCATTTAGAAAATAAATTAAGAAATTTAGGCAGTGTTTACCGAAACTTGCGGAGCGAGATGATGCACGTCCAGCCAGATCGGCCACCTAGCGGCAAAAAAAAAAAAAATGCAAACATTAAGAACATAAAACAAACTTTTACTGTTCTTACTGCGATGAAAAATATATTGAGAGGGCTTTGCTTATCAGTGATGAACCCTCCCAGCAGTTTCGCACATTTAATTTACCAGAACGGTTTTTAGCTTATGTCCATAGTTTGGTTGAATACCATTTTTAAGATTCCACCCTCCAGTTCAGCATATATAAGCAGAATGGAACAATACAGTTTTAGAGCTCTAAAATGTGGTCTGGTAGATTAAATTGGCGATACCGCTGGGAGAGTTCACCACTGATGAGCCAAACGCTCACAATATATTTTCATCGCAGTAAGGACAGTAGTTCATTTTATGTTTAAAGAAACTTCCGTGATTAAATGTTTTCCTTTCTTATATATAGATGGTGCGTTATTGCCTTCTACTCTCTCTCTCGGCTATGTGGCTTGCGAGCTCCGTGTTCTTATGGGATAAAGATTGAGGCAATGGAGATTTGTAACCCCTATGGGGTATTGGCTGAAAGCCAAAAGAATGGGCTTCAAGCACATCTGGATTTCATCCAAAACGGCCAAGTCTCTGCCGAGAAATTGCCAAAATATTCTGAAAAGACTGAAAATCATTCTGAATTAACTAATGGCAAAAATGCAAATACCAAGCTGACGGCGGACATGCAAATTTTTGCCTCAATTGGGCTGATTTTTCGGAACAGGAAGACCAGCTTATCGAAAGACAAGATGCTATCTTCACCAAAGTGGGTGGCTCCAAGAAGAGGTCGCTTGATCCTGACCAAGCCAAACCGGCGACCAAAAAGGGCTGCGTTCAGGCACCAGGAATCCCTCTGAACAGCAGCAGGCCATGAGCCACACCAAGACCCAGCAAGGTGCACAAGTGCCAGACCACCAGGCAGAAGCAGGCTACCTTCCGGGCAAGGTCGGCAGCGGGGCAGGTGGACCAGTGTGTCTACCTGGAATTCTGCCTAGACTTCATGCAAGAGGAGTATTTCTGGGCGTTGGAAACCAAGCTGGGTAAGGGCACCATATACCAGCTGACAAAGATGGAAGGACACATCCTGGTTGGCCTCTCCAGCATTCAACTCGCTGACAAGCTGATAGAGGAGGGACTCAACATCGAAGACGTCACCCTGCATGCCTTTCCCTTCAGGAAGAGGGCCGAGAGAATTGTCCTCGGTAATGTACTCTTCTTCGTAGAGGACTCTGACCTCGTCACTGTGCTGCGGCCATATGGACAGGTCACGTCCATCATTCAGAAGATGATGCAACTAGAGGACTCCTGCTGAGTTAATGCTCCACACGAGGCCTTTATTACTATGTGTGACGGGGTGAAGATCTCCCATATCCCTGCCCGGCTGGATGTCAAGTCCAAGGGAGTGGTCACACACTTCTATGTGACCTACGGCATCAAGTTCTGTGCCATAAGCAGGGACACAAACGTGCTAACTGTCCTTGCAAGACTGGTCTTCAGGAAGACAAGCTAGTGCTCCCTGTGGATGCTCCTGTGGCACGCACACAGGGCTAGACCAGGCCACCCTCCACCTCGAACACCGTCCTGGCTGCAGCACCAACTTCAGCTGCATCACTTGCAGAACCTACACCTGCTGCTGTGAACACAGCCCCACCTCCATCAAGGGCGGCATCCAATGCTCAGCAGGATGACCTGACCCTCAAGCCAATCTCTACAACGAGCGTTCTAAAAAATCTGGAGCTGAAAACATCAAGGAAAAGAAAGCAGGGCCTGGTGTCGAGGTCTCCCTCATCCAAGCCCATGCCCTCCAACAACTCTGCCCTCTCAACATCAGCTGCGGAATTGTCTGCACCCATCAAGCAGACCCCTCAACACCCTCCAGCCTTGCCACACATTTGCCCGGAGTGAACTTCGTTGTCCGTCCCTACGAGACTCCAGCCTCCGAGCCTCCTGTTCCGGTGCCGAGCACCAGCCAAATGCCGTCATGACCTGAGCCTACCTTGACCAGTGCTGAGCCATTGGCAGCTACTGCAGAGGAGATTCAAGCCATGACTGCACCGTCCATCCAGTCTACTATTCCCGTGGCCCTGTTTCCAACTCGGACCCCTCAGGAGAGGAAGCTCGAAGAGCAGATAGAAGTTTTTCGGAAAATTATATGTTGACACTATTCTGGCCCCTCTCTATGAGGAGGTTTGTGACAGTGAAGTGGTGGAGTCAGTTTTATACAATATGCCTAATTAAGGTCATGTATGTGGTTCTGAAAACATTTGCATTAGCACTCTATTCTCTTCCTAGTATGTTGTCATTTTTGTTTAAGAGAAATGTTGCCATTGTAATGAGTGAAGATGAGGGGGATGGGTTGAGGGTTGCCCCAAGGTATTTGGAGATAGCATCATATTTAAAGGGCTGGTTGTCAAATTTAATTAGATTTCCATTTACTCAGATGGTAAAGTCAGTAAATTAGAAGTCAGCTTAGTAAGACTAAGCTGACTTCTAATTTACTTGAATTTGTGTCATGTTTCATTGTGATCCCATTAAGAATTTTGAGTTTTTTTAAACACATTATAAGCACTTTTGAGATTATTCTCAGAGTGCCAGCTGTTTCATATAATTAAATTTCTAAAATGTTTTTATTTTGTCTTCTAGGCTATCCATAAAAGTAAAACAGTAAAACCCCTCTATAGTGAACCCCAATGGGACAGAGCTTTTGGCTCACTATAGCCATGGTTCGGCCATTTTTTTTTAAACTTTTCTAAATTTTTAGACTGTATAATTAAAAAACAGCCATACAAACAGGAAAAGGCAGCCACTTAATAATGGTCACTTTGTTTTAAATCCCTAAATTGACCTATTTCTTTACATTAATGCTGAATATCAAAAGAAGTCATTTTTAATAGGTTCTTCTTATCATTAGCATACATGTTTATATATAAACCTATGTATTATTTAAAAATTAAGCCAAATCCCCTAGGCAAAACATTATTAATTTATATATTTAAAAGGTATTAGAGTATTTTAGAACATCTTTCTCAAATAATATAATACTATATATATTTATTTGAAAAAATACCTCTAATACCTTGTTGTTTGAAAGTGAAAAGTAAAATTTGAAAATCAGAATTGATATATAGCTAGCAATAAATATGTATATATATGTTTTTATGAAAATGTTAATCTGCAAGATGCAGGTTATCATCATCCCCTTTTTGATTTGTTTTTGTCACTTTGGCGGTTCGCAAATAAATAACAAAAGCTGTATCAGACATTATGAAGAAAATAAAGATTTTCTGATAATAAAAGTTTACAAAGATGTTGCAAGAATTGTCTTAAAATATCGTTATTTCCATCAAAGGAATGAAGCTCCGTGTATTCTGAATCAATTGAAGATGAATTAAAAGAATCCAATTCAGAAAAATCGGACGCGAAACATGTTGATACGATAGTGCGATTGGTAAAATTGTGAATTAAAAATGCCAATTTGCAAACACAAAATCGGTGGTAAAACGGCCGGCCAGGGGGAATATCCATGAACCCTGAATGAGTCATATACCTAACAAGAATTCCATTCTAAAAATAGAACTGTAGTGGTAGTTTTTGAGAATTTATAAGTCGATTTGTTTGTGGCTCATGAGACACGGGGAACTTGTGGAAACTATTTTTTTCTTCTTCTTCTTCTTCTTCCAATTCCAGTTTCCATATATTCTTCTGAAGTGTTTATTCAATTTTGTTTTTAACCTGTTATTCAAACCATTTCTGGATTTTATGTTTTACACTAGGTTAAACTTGATATAGAATGCTTATAAAAGGGCATGCTGCCACTGTTTTTTTTTTTTTTTTAGAACGCCATTCTTTGTTTCTTTTCTTTATTTTGGAAGCCATTTGTATTTTTCTTCTATTTCAAAATTGTTGAATGCAAAGATATTCTATTAAATGAAAGTATAATTTGTAAAAATTTATACAACATACAGCAAAATTAGAATGGAAATGAAAACAAAAAATGCCGCAAATTTTTGTTTTGAAATCGCGATCCGTGAGCTGAAACATGCTCAAAATTTTGTTTTAAAAAATTTTTAAATCACAATTTTAAGCTCTTTATAAGCCTAGTATTTTTAATAGATTTTATCATTTTGGGACTGAAAATAGGTTCGTTATAGGGGTAGTTCGTTATTTTGAAAATCGCAAAGTTCGTTATAACGATGGTATTTTCAATGGAATGGAATCGGGAATCGCCGTGGGTTCGTTATAAGGGAAGGTTCGCTATATCCAGGGTTCATATTAGCGGGGTTTTACTAATATAGAATTGAGTTGAGGATGGGGTCTCAAAAAGTGCAGCTTCAGTGTATCTTAGTATAATGGCTCTTTTTGTAAGGAAGTTTCCACTCCATCTTAACATCCTACCTTCTACACCAAAATCATCCAGGTGAGGACTACTTATCTCTCCAGACATTGTCAATAGTTTTACTTAGGTCAATAAAGGCAACTATTGTTGAAAGGGTCTCTTTTGGTTTAGCTTTGGTATAATAATTTAGCATAGAGCTTAATATTTGATCTGTTGTTTCATGGAATTTTTTGAAGGCAGTTTGGTTTGTTAAAAATAGTCTTTATTTATAAAGGTCATATAATAATCTTTTAAGGACCATAAGTTTTATGATTTTAAAAGGATGGCTGTAAAAATGGATATAGTTTGTGGATAGGGATAATGATTGCCTGCTTCTATTTTTTTTGGTAGATTGCATTGACTATCTAAGGTTTACTATGTTGAGGAGTTTTGTTAAAGAAGACGAGATATTTTTTAATCATCTTGTCTGTAATGCCAACAGCGCCTGGTGACTAGTTAGGACCATTTTGTTTTTTACATCTGGGAGTCCATGATCTTGGAAAGAAATATTGAAAATATTAGGTTCTCATAAGTTGATATTGAAGTTTTTCACAGAAGACACAAGTGTCTGTCTGCGATTTTGACCTCAGTGTTGACCTCAGTTTTGAAATGTCATTGTAATATTTTACAAATTACTATATATATACATTTAAATTTTGCATATTAACAGTCCATGTCATTGGTTTTGATTTTACTTAATGTGTCTCTGAGGTTGTAGATGTGCAGTTTTGAGTGACTTTATATTGAGTGTTTTGATTCAGGCTTTGGCTGATTTTCAATCTTTTTGCTGGTTTATATTATCAGTGTAATATAATCATTGCAGCTGCTTGGTTATAGGAAGGTCTGTGAGATGTCATATAACTTAATTGATCAAGGATTTTGTTTTTTTTCATGTATGTCATAGTATCCATGTGTGTTATTTTTTCTATAGTGTCTCGGAATATTTTATTTAATGAGGCTTTCAAGTATTAAAATTTTAACCTTTCCTTGAGATGAAAAGTGTTCACATTCGACATTTTTTTTCAGAAAGGAAGATATTCACTTTTTAGATTACCTATTAGTTGGTCAGGTCCTGCACTGTTCACTGGATGGTAACCATTGAAAATTGCAAAGAAATATTGCTATCCTTCTAATGCAAGTTGTAGCCTTGTATTTTGGAATGTCAATTCTTTATAGTGGTAATGTTGAATCATTGAAAGAATGCCTCCTCCACCTATCTATATGAAGACGTTCCTTCCTTAAATTTTGATTTTTTAGGGTTTTAATTTGAAATCCTGAATGTATATATGATATTTACTTTGTTTGAATCAGTAATCACCAGTATTTTTCATTTAGCTTAATTACTGTTTTTGGGCAAATACCACAATTGCAATATAGAATGCTTAAAGTGTTGAGATGAATAAATGGATGAATGATGAATTTTGGCAAATTGGAGAGACTATACCTTTTATGGACTGAAACCTCTACCTAGTTCCAGAGCAAAGCCATAATTAAACCTGTGTGATTGCGATGCAGTATGATTTAAGTAGATGTACACAAGTCCATTGGGAGAAGGGAAGGATAGGAAGCATTTCTTTATTGATTTTAAATGGAAGATCTTGAGCATATACTGTACCAATATAACTTTAATCTGACTTTGGCTACCTTCAACATGAGGAACAGACACCAGTGTAGCTGCTCGTTGACTTTAAGCACCATTATTACTGAAATTAACTGGGAAATGATTATCAGAAAGTAAGTGTATAACAGTACTAAGGCCAATAATGTTGCTTCAACTATGCATGCAGATTTCTGGTATTTAGCCCCAATGTCTTCAGCTTCAAGCCAATTCTGGTGTTTGATTTTCCCTCCAAAAGGGACATTCTGTTTTATAAAAACAATAGAACCCCCTATATAGGATGTGGCTCTTCACATACAGATGATTTTTAGTAAATGAGAAACTCTAGAACATTGTTGGGTCTATATTGCGCATATCATTTTGCCCTAGGGATAGTAGTGACCAGTGTGGGATAATCTCCACCTCAGGAATTAGGGTGATAAAGTATAATATAATTAAAGGGCATCTCCTGATTTCTCCACTAAATGTTGCAAATGGCCTTCTGCCACCTATCAGGAAAATGTTATATTTAAATATTTTAAAACATGTAATTGCTTGCTTAATTACTTTTAATATATATATACACCTTTGAGGAAAAAAAAAGATGTGCTAAGAATTCCCATGATGGACATGTACCTTCAATGCACAACTTGCACCATTTTGTTGAGAGACAATGGCCCGAAAGGTGTATGTGGTTTGTTTTATTAATATTTAAAAAAGGGGGTATAGGCATGCACTAACATAGAAAAAGAAAAATCAACAAATGGTTGATATATTTTACGATAAATTTGAAAAAATCCATTGGCAACATTGTTGCATGATATCTGGAGGTGCTCTTTCATTATATCACTTTGACCCTTTCTTATTCCTTTAAACAGTATATTTTCAGTTGAATATTATCTTTAAACTTTTAATTGTGAAATTATGATATATAAATATATATTATATATATTTTATATGCTTTTAAAAATAATAAAATTTAAATATTTTTATATATTCCATAAAATTATAAAGCAATTTTACAATTGAATGAACATATAATATATTTCAAATAGTTTATATAGTGTTTGCATTTCTTAATTAAAAATATTATTATGCTGTTTGTTTCACCAGACTGAAGCTGAACTTGCTCGCCAAAATCCAGGAAAAAAAGTTTCAAGCAGCAATAACATTCCGATACCACGTTTGCCACCTTCACCATCAAGAGTTGATAGATTGGTTGTTGATGAATTAAGAGAGCACTCCAAAGTAAGCTTTTATATTTCAAATTTTTATTAATTTTCCATCATTTTTATAAAATTGTTTTCAGGTAATCACACTTTTGGCCAAAATGGAGCAGCTCAGAGGCATAGAACTGCATCCATCAATCTACATTTCTATGGATAAATGGTTGGATTCAATTAGAAATGTGCAGTCAAGGCGTAGAGAAGAAATTATTAATGCATCTTCGTATTATATCACAAATCCTAGAGTTCAAAATGAAAAAGGTAAATATGCATTTTATTTTATATCAATATTTTAAAAATATTTTGGTGCTAGGACTTTTCTAATACATTTTTAAGTACTTTATATATATATTAGTATAATTTTTTACTATAACAATGTTTTTAAAAATTAATCTAGTTTTATTAATATAAGAACAATTCAGAGTGTAAAGGCCTTCATTATTGAGGCAATTAGCATAAATAGAAAAGTGATATTCTCTAAATATGTATTACCTTAAGAAATTTGATTTAGAAACACCTGCATTGTTTCCTTTGCTTCGTAAACTCTCAATTCTGCTGAACACCATGTTCAAAATTTCTCACAAAAAAAAAAAGAGTTTGTAAAATATTTACAGTGGAACTTTGTCATAAAATAAAATTTGTTATTACATCCAAAATTTATAGGCCCAAATTTAAGATAAACTGTGGTTATTACAAAAGTCCAAAGTAATAAAATGAGATTCAACGTCACATAAATAATAAAACATCAATTTCTCGGATTTTAATTTTATTTACATTTATTGTTACTTTTTTTTTTAATAAATCAATATCTACTCTTTTTACTGTGATTAAAAAATGTTGGGAGGGCCTGGCTTATCAGTGGTGAACTTTCCTAAATATTTGGCCAGATTAATCAGCCTTAACAATCAAATATTGTGTTGGATTAATCTGTTTATATATATATCCAGTACTTTAAAATAATTCTTGATTAAGGTGTTTCAGGAAACTATGGTCGTAAGCTTTGAGGAAAATATTAATATTTATAAATACAAATGTGCCTCTCTGTGATAAAGGTGGCATGAGGCTTGGCATCCACAACTGCTTTGTGCCATGAAGTGTCACTTTCAATATTAGGAGCCATAATCAAGATGATCATCACAAATTACATTTGGCTGGCAAATAGATAGCATGGTAAATATTGACAGGAATAATCCTAGATTTCTGTTGGCAACCTCAATTAAGCTTTTATGCTGGAAGAGCTGGTGTGCCCTTCAAACATGATCCTATAATATGAGACCAAGAGAAAATAGATGAATTAAGAGTAGGCAAAAAAGCTCCCAATTCTGTTATATAGGATATCTAAGGCTTGAACTGAAGAGCAGTATTTTATAGCAAATTGTAACTTTAAATATATTGCCACGTGGAAAAATTAAGGAAGATAAACTTCAATATGACACAGAAATTTATTAAAGGCAAGAACAAACTAAGAATGATAAACAAAAGATAAGCAACGAGGGAAATTTACAGAGGAGCAAATTATAAACATAAGAAATAATACTCTGTCAATAAAATAATAAATACTTTGCTACATTGCTCCTTCCCTATGGGAGCTGTGGCCCACAGATTGCAATTATTGTAGTTACTGACACGGATATAACGAACTTCTGCCAAGGATTCCATCGAAGTCTTGGAACATTATCCCTAGTACCTTTGCATCCTTTTTCTTGTGGGGTGAAGAGCGGCTTTGTCGTCGTATCATCTATAGGGACATCGCCATCTTAGAAGGAAGTCTTGGCTTTGACAAGGTGGTGGAATCCTGGAGTCAGTCTCTGAAAATGTAGATCACAGCACCCATGGCTTAAAGTCTTTTCAGCGATCTTCAGTTTTTCTTCCCTAACTTACCCAGCATCTCCACCAAATTGCCACGTGGAAAATTTAGGGAAGACAAACTTCAGTATAACACAGCAATTTATTCAAGGAAAGAACAAACTAAGAATAATAAACAAAAGATAAGCAATAAGAGAAGTTTACAGAGTAGCAAAATATAAACATAAGAAATAATACTCTGTTAATAAAATAATAAATACTTTCTACAATATATATCTCTAATTATAATGAAATATCTAAAATGCCAGAAGGATATTACATTTATTCAGTACTTTTGTCTGAAGATGGTAACAACGCTGTTACCGAAATGCCGCACACTACTTATTTATTTGGATTTGTTCTTATTACCTTGTGTTTGTAATCAATAATACAAATTGTGCCTTATCATTTATATCATCTAAAATATAAATTTAGCGCTCTCTATCATTGAAAATAAATATTTTTCAGAGTGTTACTTTTCTTTTCAAATATATATAGATAAATATATTTCTACACAACCCATATACTGCACTGATAAAAAATTAAAAGAGAGAGGGCATGGTTCATCAATGGTATACCCTTCCAACATTTTCGCCATTTTACAAATCAAGCCATTCGTCAATTACCATTATAAATGAGCAAAAGGGTTATAGAAATAGGTTTATTATATAAATTCAAAATGAAAAGTAGCAATAAAATATATTTCTTATTTTCATTTATAACACCACCTATTATAATTTGTCTAATAATCATCTATTGATAGATGGTCTTTTTGTCCTTATAGCCATTAGCTCATTACAGCAAGATATGCAGAAATTTTAAATAAAAAATATATGAAAAAATAGTACAAATGTAATATTGTACTGGGATAAGGTGCATAAATTAAGAAAAAGGCATCTACTTATCGGGCAACTGAAAGTTGCTGATAGCTTGTGCATCTATCGGAATAAATATCAACTATTCTCGTTGATTTTTAATTATTCCAGAATTGGCCAAATACCCATAATTAGGTTATATAAAATATATATGTAGTATAAAAATCTGACCTAGCATCAATTATTGTAAATTTACTATTGTAAATACCTTTTGCTTGCATATATGGAATTGACAATTAATAAATAGGCACTGAGACAGGGAGATTACCAAAGTTCTAGTGACACTTATCTATAACGGGGATTCCAAGAAAATAGGTTTTGTTGTTATCAATTAATTAGCTATTTAATTTTATAGACAAAGCAGGCAACAATGTAAATTGGAACTTGCTTTGAACTTGAAATCATATTCATCCTATCTCTGCTATGTTACCCAATTGTCTACTTATTCCTTATTACTACGGACTCATTGCACTGTTAATACCAGAACTTCGCCCTATCTCTTTGACTGAAAAATCTTCAAATGTTCTGTACTACTCCACATTAAACTACAGGAAGTCAACAGGATAAATATCTTTTTGAATATTTATTGGATCTTTGAAGTCAAATCTGATAAGGAATCTTTGCCAGCTGAAACATCTGGACATGGCTAATTTTAGTGAATTACTGCTGATCACATAGCCCTGAACAAGCTGGCCTACACTCTACCATGTTTAGAGCCATAATAAGACTTCTGCTTTTAGAATCCCAGCATTTGATGGCATGTACGCTGCCATGGTGCAACTGATTGCCAAATTTTTGTGAGGCGAACCTTTTTTTCTTTTCCCTGATCTACATTTGAGGTCACGGGACTATTTCTTAAGACTATTTATTACTGAATGAATAAATTTAAACGTGGCCGAAAATCAACACAAGATCAACCTCTTTCCAGACAGCCAATGAATGTAACCACACCAGAAATGGTATTTAAAATCCATTGCATTGTTATTGAAACCATATCCTTCATGTAAAATTACAATTAAAGAAATTGTGTTTTAGAAGGGTGCCACAATTGCCTATGATCTTTCAAAAATGTATGCGGACAGACATTTCCCAGCAGTATTTATAGTTGATCATTCTTAATCCTTGGAACTTTTGGCATCATTTGCGATGGTAGACGAGACCTGGGTATACCACTAGACACCAGAATCCAAACAAAGTCAAAGCAGTGAACAGGTCTGTGTGAAAGGGCTCCAAAGAAGTCAAAGGCTGTTGTATCAGCCGGAAAGGTGATGGCCACTGTCATTTGGGATTACCAAGGAATAATTCTACTTGACTACTTGAAAATGAAAAAAAAAAAAAGGAGATGATTATTCAACACTTCTGCATTGATTGAAGGAAAAATTGCGTGCCAAATATCCAAGATGGGCTCAGAAAAAAAGGTTACTTTTTAACATGTTAATACTCCACCCCATAAGTCGAATGTAGCAGCTGCCAAATTGTTCAAATTAGAGTTCCTATTAGTCCTTCACCCACCTTATTCACCAGATTTGGCCTCAAGTGACTTCTTTCTCTTCCTGAATCTAAGGAAATGGCACAGAGAGGGAGGAAATTATCATCAAATAAAGAGGTTATCGACGATGTATATGGATACTTTGAGGACCTCAAAACATTTAACTTTCCTAAGGGGATAATAAATCAGAATATATTACATGAGCAGGTTTGTGGAAATGAATAGAGACTATATGTTGAAAATTAAAACATTTTCCAAAAATAAGTTTTTTTATTTTTCTCCTTACTTATCAAAACCCCTCATTCATTCAATATTTATATTGCTATCAAATATGTGTATAATTTATACTTTTCAATTTATAACCTTGTATTATACTTATTGCCCGCGATTTTATATTAATCTCATTTTTACAGTAGCATCTGGATATTTCTAATTAATTATCTCTCTAGATGGGTCATTTGTTAGAGTTTCTGACCCACATGTAACAAATCTTTCACATATATCTGTCGCTTATAAGTTCTCTCTTCTCCATCATGTTTTTAATTTCAATTTTCTGTGTTTACCCTGTATATATCAATTTAAAATTTTTCTGATATTACCCAATTTCTAAAAAAATTGCATGTGTCAATTTTTATTCAAACAGGGAAATATTGTACTATAAAAATCTGACTTAGAATTAATTCTTGTAAATACACTATTTTATGCATAATTGGAATCTACAATAAATCAATAGGAACAGAGACTGAGGCATCTGCAGACACAATGGCACTATTGACTTAAGGGAAGATGAACAAATTTACAGTGATTCTTATCTAGGGCAGGAATTTTCCAAGAGAAGAAACTTTTTCTTGATTAGAAGTTAATAAGTTGGTAAGTACTAGACAGGGAGCAGGTAACAATGCCAAGATGGAGCTTGTCTGAGCTTACTAGGATAATTTCCATCCTACTTTAGCTAGGCTCAGTCTCTGTTCTCCTTTAATTGTGTCTGCTTATCCCTTACTACTCAGGGCACACTGTCCTATGTGTTGTATTGTGGTATCTGAACTTTGCCCTCTCACTACAACTGAAAAATCTACAAAATGTTCTATACTACTCCGCATTATACTATATATATATATATATATAAATATATATTTTTTGCTTATCCATAGTACATGTGGTACAGGCCATGATAATCATGGTGGGTAGTTAGCGAATGCTTTTTACTGTAAGCGCACCACATGTCTACACATGTGAAAAGCAGTTCGACTTTGCACTTGGAAATGTGCCAGAGCCCCGTTTGGTTACTTGCACTCGCTGGTGGGGTTGGACTTTTGCAAGAATCTGGGGCCATTGGAGCATTTTTTTTTTAAACAGAAAAAAGTGTCCATTGCGGGATGCGAACCCGGGTCGTAGTGGTCGAAAACCAAATGGTTTAACCAGCCTTCCACCGACCCCCCATATAAATATATAATCACACAAAAACTTTTCACTTGAAGATAATGAAATTTTTACACCATCAAATAATTTGGCTGGATAAATTAAATTTAAACATGTTTTGTTGAATAATTTACCAAATTAGATACACATACAAGAATGTAACTCAGAATTTATGTGTACGGTTACACTGTGTACAATATTAGTAACCCCTATATTAACCTCTTCAGGAAAAATAGATGAACAAGACATTGACTATAAAGGTGCCATATGTCATTCTGTGAAATAATGTTTTAATCCTGTTGTGTCTAAAAGCTCAAAGTTGTAATTTTCATCTCCTGCTGTGGGTTAACCATATTATGTCCCATATTCTCAATTGGTGCATTATTGATGATCTTACTACAAGGATAGAATGTTCACATATCTAAACACAAGGTAATAAGACCAAATCCGAATAAATAAATAGTGTGTGACGTTTCGGTAACAGTGTTGTCGCACTACTATCACACTGATAACAGGAACTATTTAAAAACATGCTGTGGTTAAATTTCTCATTCAGTACTTTTGTCTGAAGATGGTGACAACGCTGTTACCGGAACGTCACACACTATTTATTTATTTGGATTTGGTCTTATTACCTTGTGTTTATAATCTATAATCCAAATTGTGCCTTATCAGTTCACATATCTGTTGATCATATCGGTTATAACTGCTTTATGAGGTCATTGTTGTATTGACACAGACCACTATTAATATTTCTATGGATTGTAACCTAGCACAATCAGCAACCATTCTGAGATTCAAAGATCTGCAAGTATGGTGTTAGGGATCATAACCATATGAATTTTGCCATAAAAGTGAAATCATTTCTCACATCATGTAAAATACGGTCTGATAAGTTGTTGCTATAAGCATATTTTCAACAATCTTTTCATTAGACCTTCTCCAGATGTTTTCACAATTGACACCAAGAAAGAACCAGAACTCATCTCTGCACACAACCAAGTCTTCCCAATCATTTTTTTTTTACTTTATAGTAGTGGGTATTTATTTGACAGTAATTGTGACTAAAACACTAAGGGATGCTTTTTAGTTTGCAGGTCATGCAGTAAAGCAGGATACCCTATAACTTGATTCTTAGCTGCTGACTTACCCTGATCCATAACAGTGATTCTCTGAATATACAATATTCTCTTGCTAAATTGGATGTTATCACAATTAAACTCAACTTAATTTTAGGTTCTCAAAGAAACATGAAATATGTTATGGTATAATTTGGATTATAGATTAAAGGCATGAGGTAACAAGGCCAAATCCAAATAATTGCATTCAGTACTTTGATGATGATAACAATGCTGTGACCAAAATGTCATAACCCATTTATTTATTTGGATGGTATTTTTTCCTTATGTTTATAAATATGGAATAATATATCTAAATTAAATAAAATCAAGCTAATAATAAAAATAAATGTAGATATTCCCTATATTTTTAATTTTACTAAATATATATTTTTTTCAGATGTAGCTGCACTTGCCAGCAGTATCCTGAATCTGAGCATTTCTTCTCGTCTTGCGCGCACCTCAATGTGGTGTGCTTTGCACAATACAGTGTTGTTTTCCTTCGATCCTGGATTGGCAGCCTCTATGCACTTTTATGATGATACTGCTGAAGAGAGATATACCAGTGGTAGCTCGGATGGAGATGGTTCTTCCAACTTAGCTTCCACACAAAATGAGAAAGTCGTTACCTACAGGCTTTTGAGAAAATAAGTAAACATTCCTCTTTCAAAAAATTCAACTGCTATTTCAAACCAAATTTTATAATGTAGATATCAAAATTACCATTATTCATCTTTTGGTACTTAGTAGTTTAGGTGAGCAGGTAGCTCTAACTTAAAGCACCAAACTAGCTTCTTGCTCACTGTAATTTTTAAAAATATATGTGCTTTTATATTTATTTTATCTTTCTTACATAAATATGAAATATAAATGGAGCTAAGTTAGTGTTATTTCTTTAAAATTAAAGTAAAAAGTTTCATTTATCAAAATTTTATTCTCTTATTCTATCAAATATTTATGGGAACTCAAAATGTTTCACAATGTAGAGGAAGTATATAAATAATTTTAGATATGTGTCTTCAAATATAAATGTGTGCTTATCCTTAATATTCATTAGTAGATGTGTTCTCTTTCTGAATTTATCAGCTATAAATGTTATAGTTAGAAGTAATTTTTTATCCACACATTTTAGATGGTAATTTTCTTTTAATATTGACCATTTGTGAGTGTGATAATGTTATTTGCCTTAATATTTTTCTAGCCTTGTAGTAGATATAGTATTGATGTTTCTATATTCTCAAAAGGGCTTAAAATCCCTAATTTATTTACTAAACTGCTTTATATATTAATCATAATGACCCTATGCTATCAAGGATGCTTTTAGGTCCCATTTTACAAGTGCCTGCTCACACCAAAAAATTTACCTCCTCAAAAATTAAATATATATATCTATATATATTGTATATATACATATATATCATTTATTGAATTGTGTCAGGCATATATAGCATTCTCTTTAACTGTTGTCTATTTTTAAGATGTAACCTTTTACACTTTCACAAAGTACAGGTTACCCAAGTAACTTAGAGGTTTATTCTCCATCCTTTAGGAAAATAGTGCAAATAATGGTTGTGAGCTCTATGTGAGACTTTTTTTCTGTGCTTTTTTATTAATATATATGCAGATGAAAATTGCACAATCTTGGGTGCCAAGTAGGGGTTAACCAAATAGATTTCAGCCCATATTTCATGCAGCAAAAGATTCATGCATGCATATTCTATTATATACATGTATTTACCTTCATAAATATTTGTGATTTCAAAGCTCATAGCAAATGCTTCTAAATGTAACTGTTTGTCCAGAGAAAGATAAAAGTACTATTTAATATTAACTATATCTTTTAGATTTGGAATTTTATGTGTCTATGCGAATATAGAGTAGAAAAGCAAGTCTCTCACTATGGTGGACTTGAATTCTTAATATTTGTATATGCACAATAAAGGATTATATATATATATGTATATATACTTTTAGAAAATTATTGTGGTAGTCAAGTGTTGCTGCCAGATGTTTTTATACCCTAAAGCTTAAATATTCACCCCTTTCTCACCGACAACTGTATTAACATTTGATCTATAATAACACTGTATATGTATTATATATACCTATATAATAATTTTTGTGCAAATATTTTTTTAGACTCTAGCTCAAGCATGCATTTTGCTCACCAAAAGCCTTTAATCCTTTAATTAGCAAATATCAATGCATGCACTTATTGTTTTTTTCTAATGCATTATAAAATTTTGTTTGTGAGTAATGTCTGCATTTTAAATTTTAGATCGCAATATCTATTTTAAAAAGGTGTTTCCTATTTTCCTTAAACCCTGTGCTCTGATTAAGTTAAGAATAAATCAATATAACATAACATCTATATACAGTAGAACCTCCATGAGTGTACACTCACGCTAAAGGACACCTCTCTCTAAAGGACATTTTGGCTCTGCAATTAGATGTCTTTTACAGGGAGGTTCTACTGTATAAGAAATAAAATTATTGAGAACAAATTTTTCTATTTCTAATAAAATAAACTTCCTACTGTCCTTACTGCTTTGAAAAATATTGGGAGAGCCTGGCTTATCAGTGGTGAACCCTCAAGTTATTTCACCTGTTCAATATACTATTACACATCTTAGAATCCTACTATTGTATCGGACTATTCTGCCTATATATTGAGATTGTAAGCAAATCTTAATTTTTTAATTTGAGCAAACTGTATTAATAAGGGTTTTGTGGACAGTAATATTACATGTAAATATATCACATTGAGCAAGGGAATTTATTTTATTCAAAAAATAAAAATTCGTGCTCAATTAAATTTACAAATTTCAATTGCCTCAAATTCATCAGTTAGTAAAATTAATCTTCAACCTATGCATTGTTAGAAATCAGAAATATCATGAAATAATTTAGTGTATTAAATGCCTTGTTTAAAATATAAAGAGCCTGAAAATGTTTTTCAAGCCTGAATTTATGCCAATTTTTATCAAATTCAAACTTTCAGCTTTTTTTAATGTCAATGTTTTGTTTTACACATATATAGGTTTCAATTATAGACAAAGCTTTTCAATTAGTGAATATTTGCAAACTGCCACCTTAATTTCAAAGAAAAAATAGATAAAAACATTTTCACTCACTCAAAGATAGATAATGTGAAATGATAATCATGTGGTGGGTAAAAGGTTATTGCTTTTTAATACTATAATTGCAAATGTCTACAGATGTAGACTATATATAAGACCTAAATTTAATATTATTTCAATTTTTTTGATGAATTAAGAATGAAATAATTTTCAATTTTTTAAATATCATTAACTGAAATTACCCAAAACCCAACAGTAGATACGATGTTACTGCTTTTTAAAACTAATTGATAATGTCTACGCATGTAGACTTTATATAAGACATAAATTTAGTGTTATTTATATTTTTTTAATGAATTAGAATGAAATAATTTTCAATTTTTCAAATATCATTAACTGAAAAAAAACCCCAAGAGTTCACAGTTTAGTTTCCAGAGTGCTAAAACCAACCATATAGTAACAGAAAATCTTATCCAATTACACACCTTGCCTTCTCTTGAGATTATTGAAAAGCACGTCTAATTAATCCACTTTCTGATCCCCCTTCCTGTTTGTTTGACCTTTTAAGATTTATTTTTATTGTATTTATGTTATTTCTATTTGATACTCTCCAATTTTTAACTATTTTTTTCTTTTAAATGATTTTTCTTATGTTTGATATGATAATGGTGGAGCTGTTCGAATTGATTTGAAAGAAAAAATGATATATCAACGTTTTATAGATAATATTCATATTTAGATGGAATGTGGGAATATCAGACCTGATACATTCTAGAGTATATTAAGATAAACTTTTGGCAGTTTCACATGCATATTTTAAAAGGAATGTACACATTTAATGCCACAAAAAATTGATTTATGATTATAATATTTTACGATAGATCAGCATGCCATCTTGGCTTGAGGCACTTGTCAGGCTCTTTTAGTGACCAATATGAGGAAAAGGATTAATGTGTGTGATTACAGTAAATTATCTCTCACTCTATATAATAAACTTTATTTAAAGAAAAATTATAGAGCGTAATAGAAATATTTCATAATAGGTATTGTGTTATCTACTATTAAATTATTTCAATTGGGTAAATGACAATATAGTGTACATATATATATAAATGTACATATATATATATATACATATATAGAAAAATAATTGCCATTCTTTGGTGGTTGTTAATCAATCAGAAATTTCTGTGTGTCTTTTTTGGCAATGATAATGCAGAAACTACTTACCGTTAATTATCAGCACATTACGAACGTATATTTTAACTCCAAAAGTAGTTCTGCAGCGAAAAATCTATTTCATTATTTAAAATATCATTATTAACATAGATTATTCGAATTGATGTTCAGGGATTAAGAATAAACAATGGTTTAACCTTTAAAACATTTTAAAGGGGTTTGTAATACATTTTTTTGTTTCTATACATATTTTAGGCCCTTATTCAAAAACTAATTTTTATAAAATGTCTATAGGCACAAATGCAACTGGATAGTTAGAATGCAATATTATTAATGCAATATTATTTAAAAGAAATTATATATATATATACACATTGAGAATACAGTATTATATATATTTCACGTGATTTGTATATATAAGAGAGAGTATAGATTTATAAAAATGCAATTCTGTCTGTTATACTTGTATACTGCTTAATGTCATTCAACTTTTAAGTACAAAATTTTCATCTTTTACTTCAGAGAATATATAGAATGAGTTAATGTATCTTAAAAGTATAAAACGTTTTTCTTTAAATTATATAATATTTTAATAATAAATATACTGTCTACAAAGTATGTGCAATAAAATAGTAAGAGAAACTCAAATTTCACAATATTAAAATTATTTCAAACCTCTAAAAGAAATTTCAAAATTATCAATCTACCTCATTCATAGATATATGCATTTACAAAATCTTGTACTTCATTTTGAAAAAGTGCTGTTATGTGTAATATTTTTTAAGAATAGAAATCTCAGAAAAGGCAAAGGTGTGTATTGAGAAATATCATTAACCATTTGATTGCCAGACAGGTTAGAATGTGTTGTTAACTAGCCAGTGTCGGACTATACAGATGTCTCATCCTAGGTATTGTAATTCATATTTTTGACTCTGTTTTTCCAATTGATAAAATTCTCCTGACTTTCTAAAAGCCAAAGCCATGGCTATTAAAATTAGGCACTGGGTAACAACCACATTCACCCCCTTTCCCGGATGGCATCAAATATAGTTGAAACTCAACTTTGAACCAGGAGAATAATATTGAATTATATAGATGTCACATGAACGTGATATAAATGACTGGGTAAAGGCTCAAATCACATGCTGGCATTTAAATGGCACCAGAGTGAAGGCCACTATCATGAAATTGGGCGTATTGGTTTAATAAAAATGCACAAACACCTTTTGTTAATTTTGAAATTACAGTAAAACCCCTCTATAGTGAACCCCAATGGGACAGAGCTTTTGGTTCACTATAGCCACGGTTCACTATAGCCATGGTTTGGCTTTTTTTTTTAACTTTTCTAAATTTTTAGACTGTATAATTAAAAAACAGCCATACAAACAGGAAAAGGCAGCCACTTAATAATGGTCACTTTGTTTTAATTCCCTAAATTGACCTATTTCTTTACAGTAATGCTGAATATCAAAAGAAGTTATTTGTTAATAGGTTCTTCTTATCATTAGCATACGTGTTTATATAAAAACCTATGTATTATTTTAAATTATGCCAAATCCCCTAGGCAAAACATTATTAATTATATATTTGAAAGGTATAAGAGTATTTTAGAACATCTTTCTCAAATAATATAATACTAAATTTATTTGAAAAAATGCCTCTAATACCTTGTTGTTTGAAAGTGAAAAGTAAAATTAGAAAATCAGAATTGTCTCAAAATATCGTTATTTCCATCAAAGGAATAAAGCTCTGCTCTGTGTACTCTGAATCAATTGAAGATGAATCAAAAGTATCCAATTCAGAAAAATCGGACGCAAAACATGTTGATATGATAGCACGATCTGTAAAATTGCGAATAAAAGACGCCAATTTGCAAATACCAAATCGGTAGGGAAACGGCTGGCCAGGGGGAATATCCGCTAATCCTGAATGAGTCTTATGCCTAACAAGAATTCCATTCTAAAAATAGAACTGTAGTGGTAGTTTTTGAGAATTTATAAAAGTCGATTTGTTTGTGGCTCATGAGACACAGGGAACTGGGGGGAACTGTTTTTCTTTCTTTCTTCTTTCAATTCCAGTTTTCACATATTCTTCTGAAGTGTATATTAAATTTTGTTTTTAACCTGTTATTCAAACCATTTCTGGCTTTAAAATTATTTGGAATTATTTTTTAACCTAGGTTAAACTTGATATAGAACGCTTCTAAAAGGGCATGCTGCCACTGTTTTTTTTTTTTTTTTTTTTTAGAACGCCATTCTTTGTTTTTTTTTATTTATTTTGGAAGCTATTTGTATTTTTCTTCTATTTCAAAATGGTCGAATGCAAAGATATTCTATTAAATAAAAGTATGATGTATAAAAATTTATACAACACACATACAGCAATAATAGAATGGAAATGAAAACAAACAATGCCACCAAATTTTGTTTTGGAATCACGATCCGTGAGCTGAAACATGCTCAAAATTTTGTTTTAATTTTTTTTTAAATCACATTTTAAGTTCTTTATAAGCCTAGTATTTTTAATATATTTTATTATTTTGGGACCGAAAATAGGTTCGATATAGGGGTAGTTCGTTATTTTAAAAATCGCAAAGTTTGATATAATGATGGTATTTTCAATGGAAAGGAATTGGGAATCGCCGTGGGTTCGTTATAAGGGAAGGTTCGCTATATCCAGGGTTCGTATTAGCGGGTTTTACTGTATATACCCAAACAGTATTTTAAGATAAATTTCCTATTTTGTGTTTTTTAATAGAATTTAAAACTTTACTTTCAAAGAAATGGGATAATATAAATAGAAAAGATATTTATTACTTTTTTTAAAATATATTTTAGGAATATTTTATATACCAAAATGCATATTCAAATTTGTGAATCAAGATTAATTATCAATATGAAAATTAACATTCAATAATATAGAAAAACTCATATTGAATAATTATAAAATATATTTATTTATTAAAAAATGAGACTTATTTTGAATATAAAAATATGCTTATTTCATTCAAATATGTATATTTAAATACAATATATGCTCCATTTTATAGACTTATTTATGGATTTACTATATTTTCAAAAAAAAATTAAAATATAAATTTTTTTATTAATATATTTGTAGATTTATATTTAGCTTTGCTCATTTTAGAAATAGGTAATATAGTCTTTAAAAATATCTTTCTTTTCTATTTTTATCTGAAGAAACAAAATTTGAATTATAATTTTAAAGTATACCACAATGGTGTCCATCTAAAAACATGTGATTGAAAGTATTTTATTAAATCAATATAAAAAAAAATAAACAACTGAAAATATGCACGTATAACAGTATATATGTATATATTTAGAATGTTTCTATATTATTTTTCCTATGAAAATTAAAATAATCTAAATGATATTTCAAAAATAGTATGAATTTTCTATTCTTTAAAAATGCAATATTCAGTTATATATATATATATTTTAAATCTTAATTTCAACTTGAAGGGGCAATATTCAAGCTCTTATTGATTGGTTGGATTAGTTCAGTCTTATGTGGCATATTGGATGATCTTCCACAGCTCTCTTATATTTACATAATCATTTTTAAATGTATACTTAAGAATGTAAATAGTTTGTCTCCACATTGCCTTTCATTTTGTTGAATCGCTACCCCGACGCCATTCTGTACTTTGTCTAGTCAGGATAGTAGAAAGATGACAAGTGAATTTATTAAAGGATGCGGCATGAACTAGGGCTTTATTAGAGTAGTTTAACTTGAAGGAATACAATAATTGGAACTTGCCTAAAACGTCCGCAGTCAGAATGATCCTTGACACCATGAAAGCCACTCTTGCAAAGTGTCCCGCTCCACACATACGCAGTCTATGTTCGGCAAAAGCAACACTGTCTTGTAGTTTGCTCAGCTGTCGCTTTAGACTGGCAAACTCGTTCACTTTCCAAAGAGTAGTCTGCTCTGTAAAGTATAGTCACCAATACAGCCTGGCAAGCTTTAGCCACCTCTATGGTCAAGCCAAGAGCTGGTATCCACTGGGATTTTATCCCTAGGACATTCTGGCACTTTATAACACCTCCACATTTAAGCCAACAGTTGGTATCCACTGGAGTTTTCTCCCTTAGGACATTCTGGCAACTTCTCAAGGGAGCCTTCTCGGTATCGAACTGCTGTCACTAGAATGTTGATTTCCTCTTTCAATTCCATGGTCACTTTCCCCTAGCAGTGTTGGTTCCCCAGCTTTTGTTCTACCATGGGTCTCCCATGATGTCATGGTGCCACCAGGACCTGGTGCCAGTAGCACTTCCTTGTTTATCTCCCTTTTCTCACCACTTATGATGTTGACAAGAACATGTTCTTTAATGTACTATCTCTGCCAGCTTTTTACCATGAGGATGCTGAATCTTATTTGGAGCATAATATTAACACTGCCTCCTCCTAATTCTGTTTTCCCCAAACAGAGCAAGTCTCTTTTCATTAGGTGCCCTTTTTTCCAAAAACCTCATTGTTCACATAGGGATCGTCAGTCCTCCAGAGATATAATGCCAAGATTAGCGTCAACACTTGTTTGTGAAACCACATCTCAACTCAGACTTTTCACTGTTAATCAGTGCTGGCGCCTGACTCCTGTCTTGCTGTCAATTGACATACCTAGCATAGAATGGTGTTTATCTACATGATGGCAGCCATAGCCTCTCTCAGCTAAACTATTGCCTGAAAAATTTACTTCTCCTTGCAAAATTTCTGTAGCCACGATATCCATTTCCAAAATATGGGGATCTTTTGTAGTGCAATTTCTTTGTTCTGCCTACCGTGGCACTGTAGATCATCTTTCTTTGCTGTGGATACTGCACCTTCCTGATCCACACTGTCCATATCATTGCCGTCCAGCATGTATTGGACCTTGATAGTCTTATAGAGGTTGTCGGGGCAATTTCTTTGCAGAATAAAGTTCTCTGTCGACCTCCCATTTCTTTGTGCAAAAAGTTTTCTCCTTCTAAACCCTCTAGACCTGTGCTATTTCTTGCCAAATTTGCACTGGTCTATGCACACTTCAAAACTGATTTAAGCATCGACTGAATTGTAGTCTTGATTTAAGCACAACTATTTAAGGCAGTGTTGGGTCTTCTTCACCTTTTATAGTGAAGGAGGGAAGGTGGTGATGGGTGCAAATTCGTAGCACTATTTTTTGGTTTGGATCACAGATGGTAGCTCTGACAGTGCTTTCAACTTTCACATCACAGACACTGTTGTTGGACATCCACAGAGCATTTTGTTCAGTCACGTCCCTGGCTTCAAATTTATTGTGCTTCTCGACCATCCAGTCTTCTTGCACGTCTATAGAGCACCCAGCTCCAACCTGTCCAGTATTCAGAAAAAAAGGTGAATGCTGAGTTTATGTACAGCACAACATTGACAGGGTTGAGGTTTCACTAGATTGTAATTCCAACAATGAGAAAGAGAGGATCATTCATCCAAATTTCTAATGCGTGCTTCTATAAATTCTGAATTTTTCTTGAAGAATTTTTGTTTGAGTATTTCTGGGAAATATTCTTTGCTGCAAAGAGTTGAATGAGTTCCTACTGCTCCTCACCAGTTTTTTTTTTTTTGGTTTCACATCCTAGAAAAATCTTTGAATATATTATTTTTATTTTAATTAGTGCAAAAAAAAAACCTCAAATAAAAATTAAGCTGCATTCCATTTCTGACATCAAATTGTATCGCTACCCTGATACCGTTCACATACTTTGTCTAATCAGGATGATACAAAGAGGATGAGCAAGTTCATTAAAGGATGCGGCTAGAACTAGGGCTTCATTAGAGTTGTACGAACTGGAAGGAATACGATAAGGGGGACTTGCCTATAACCTTCACAGTCTGAAGGATCCTCGTTGCTGTGGATATCACTCTTGTGAATAGACCCGCTCCACACACAGTCCATATCTGAATCAGGCAACCCCGACATATTGGTTTGATCGAGTGCTGCTGTAGACTAACACTCATTCCGGTATCCACTTTCCACAGAATAGTCTTCTTCATACAGACTCTCGCTATTGAACTGCTGTCACCAGACTGATGTTTTTCTTCTTCAGCCCTGCAGTCACTTGCTATGTTTGGCTTAGATTCCCAGCCTTTTTGTTTTCCCCCAGGACTCTTCCATCATGCCACTGTGCCACCAGGATCTGTCATTAATAGCACTTCCTTGTTTATCCCTTTTTTCACTGCCTTCAACATTCTTGGCAATCACATGTTCTCGAACAGACTGTTCCTACCAGCTTATCATCATGAGCATGACAAATCTTTCGGGCATCCTTGTTATTATATTGTAACTCTATTAAAACTTTCTGGTGAGGATTTTTTTTAATTTATGTCATATCATCCAGTACTATTAGCATGATGCCCTTTACAAATGATGTCCTAGTCTATAATCTGCAACAGCATCTTGCATAAAAATAAAAGCTCCACACATAAATTGTCATGGTAAGGAAACTAGTGTATTTAATTTTATTATTATAATC
The DNA here is from genome assembly GCA_030710605.1 of Cordylochernes scorpioides. NCBI lineage: Eukaryota > Metazoa > Arthropoda > Arachnida > Pseudoscorpiones > Chernetidae > Cordylochernes > Cordylochernes scorpioides. Next base: position 110,365,996 of record CP092886.1, on the reverse strand, counting down.
TCATCACTTTGCCCTAAGAGTACTGCAAGGACCAGTGTTCACTTAATGCATTTAAAAAATCCTACTTCCTTTGTAGTTGATTTGTTGAGGCAACGATATATAAATAGTTGAACTAGATTTAACAATAATTATTAGTATAAATATAATTTCAAATCTAGAGTTTTCAATCACCTCGGTTACAACACTATGGCAATCATAAGAATGATAAATACCCTGCCCATTAGGTATCATTGGTGTCAATAAAATATCTAACTCAGAGATAAGCCTCAAGTCTATAGCATATTTACTTAGGATTGCCTGATATTCAGGAATATTTTCTTATTACAGCAAAAATATATTTTTATATTAAGTAATTTTATTTTAGATTATCATCACAACTTAACAAGACTATATCCAAATTGGCAAATTTGAATTTATTCTTGTTATTTATTTTGAATATATTTAATTTAATAATACAAAATTGTCATATTTTGTTTAAAAATAAATTTTAAAATATCCCTATATAGTGGTTTCCATTACAGTAAAACTATTATATTTTAAGAAAAGATTTGATTTTTCCCAATTCATTTTGGCAAGGTTTTAAATGTATAAACTAGTATGTTTTAAATGTTAATATTCTTTTGAATTTAAAATTTTTAATATGAATATCAAATTTGAAAGGAAACACCTTTTTAAAATATTAATTCAAATAAAAATGTTAACAGATATTTTAAGATGCTCAAATATTAACTTTAAATGTAAAGTAAAAAATAATAATTTTTTTGTATTTTGAATATAGTTTTTAAAATGAGGTTTCTCTTTTTACCTATTATTTAAGTTATATTTGCTTTTATATATATTTATATATATGTACACACACAAATATATTGCATATTTTCAAATTTAATTTTATATCTTTCAAATCATAAGGCAGAAAATTAACTTCCCCTCTTTGGCATTGCTTTTATTCATTATTTTCTTCAAACTATGCTTGCTTAGACTCTTTTGTTCCTTTTAGATTCATTAGCCCATTTAATTTTTCTTATGATGAAATTTGATTATAATGAGGCTATGCATGGAATTCCTCCAAATTTAGAATTGCCTTCAATGTGCCACTCCTTTTCTAGCCCTCACCATATACCTATATAAATCCATTGCCCATAGAGAGTTGTGTGGTAAATAGAATTGACCACTCATCATTATATATTTTCTATGTGGGTTTGTTGTGTGTTTTTACTAACATTAACAAAATCTGATTTTATAAATAAATGTGTCTATCAGAGTATCATTTTCTATACATATATAGATTTATAAAAAATTCTCAAATAGATTTGTGAATAGTTACACCAGGTGCATTTATTATATTACTCTTTTATATTTTTTACCAAAATCAAAACTACACATATCTTTAGCCTATCTGAAAGAAATAATATGCAATATAATTTCAGGTGAATTCAATAAAATTATTTCTAGTCATTTTCTGTTTATCAATCATGACGATTGATACATATATATATATTTATTTATTTTCTCTATATATATTTTTGTAGAAACTAGTCATAATTTTAAATAATATTTTGAGAGGTGTAATCTTTTCCACTCCAAAGTATAATGGTAGCAAAGTGCTATAACTGCCTAGTGAAGACAATGTCAACATCATTGAGGATGGATATTATGACAAGAAATAGATCATAAACACAGCCCACTTTAACGTGATGAAACCACTGTAGCTATAAGTCATTACTCTCCCATCAGTGGCAGGCTAAGCATTTGATTAATATGCAATTTTTAGTCAAGGTATAATAAAAAATTTTAGTCAATTTTCATCAATTGTTAATAAATAATTTTCAGTGTTTATTTTTAAAATTATATAAATATTTAAAACCAACAAAAATGTGTATTTTTGTAGTTATAATGACTCACATGATCACCTCCATTTGACTTGTGGCCATAACTAGGCTTAATACTAGCACATCTGAGTGGGAAAGGTTAATGAAAGAGCTTAATACTAAAGTTATTGAGTCTATTTATAGGATGTTTAATTTGGATATATTCAAATTTTGTTATATTTTAAATGAGTCAACTTTTAAAAAATATGTAAATATATATTTTTCATTATTTTCAATTTAACATAATTTTTTAATATTTGTTAACAGCTTTTTATTAAAAAAATTGTGTTTGAATTTGCTATTCAAACCCAAAGTATACAGTATTAAATATGCAAAAATCATGATGCAATATCTGTCATTTTTGTGACACATTTTTCTCATGGAAATCTCTGCTGCCAAAGTATATAAGTTTTGTAAAATATTCTTATTTCAAAGGCATAGTGTTCTAAAGCAATTAGTGTTTACTTGAATTCAAATATTCTGCCAAGTATCTTAGATGCCAAATATGTAGAATAGAAAATGTTTGGATTTAAATAAAAATTCTGGACACGTTGCATGTATATAAATTTATGTAAATTTTTATTCTTTCAATTTATTTAAAGCATACATATTTCCATAAAATATTTCTGTGAAAGAATTGGTTTCAATTAATATTGAAACTCTTCAACTGGAAACATAATTTTTATTTGAAAAACCAATGATGTCCTCATATTATTTTCATTTTTCTCTAGCTTAAACTTTATAAAACTGCCATGATTTGCAAAAAGAGGCAATAGATCACAACTTCACATTTAATAATATTTATATATTATATTTTCAGTAAAGTTTTTGGCATTTAAATTCTAAGCAAAATTATTAATGTACGCACAAATAGAATTTTTAATTTTTATATATATACATACTTTCAGTCTCAATATATAAATTATATATAAAAATAAGAGTATAAAAATGTGCATAAACTTATCTAAAAATCAATTTAAAATACTTTATCAAAAACAATTTTATATAGTATACATATACATATCTTCTAAAATATAAGGCTATATTTAATAGCTTTTAATTATTAAAAATTGTTTTATTAATCTTTCTGGAAACTATAAAATGCACCTGGAGTAATTAACACATAGTTTTTAATGTGGTATGCTCGATGTTATATAGCTTGTGATGAACTGGTAGAATGTTGTTAGCTTATCAGTATGCAAACCTTTATTCTGGCTCTATGCCATTATGTGATGTTGGTCACCACTCCTTGCATACACTAGTTTGTGCAAAAGACATTAGAAACAAAATTTTTCCCAAACATAAAGGATGTTCAATGTTACTTATGTGTTAATACTGTGATTATATCTTGTTCCAGCTATATTCAAATTTTTAATAAATTGATGTTCAAAAGAGATATATTTGTTATTTATTAGCATGCTCCACTGACACAATTTTCATCTCTTCACCACAATATGTTACATATTTAAACATTGAAATATCAATTAAAAATAAAAGGTAATGAAATGGCTAAATAATCAATAGATTGGACATCTTTCACACTGTTATATTGTTATTTTGTTAAACATTCAAATGGTATTTGGAATTTGACACATTTTATAAATAGGATAATAGCTTCTATATATAGATATAAAAATAATAATGATAAATAATATACACAGAAACACGCTGAAATATCATCTATAATTTTTTTGAACATATTATAAAGGGGGGAAACTTTTATACAAATCTCTAAAATTTTGATTGAGATGTAAAACTGTGTACATTTATTTTCCTTACCCATAATCCAACATTCTTTAGATGGCACTATTTTCACCTGGTTCCAATGCTTATGCTTCACCACATTCTTTGTATCATGTATCACTGAAAATTACAAATATACATACAGTAGATCCTTTTTTAAAGGATGTCTAGTTGCAGAGTCAACATGTCCTTTAGGGAAAGGTCCCCACTTACCAGTAAATTTCCCATAGTAAAAATGATAAAATTATGACAATTAAATCTACCCTTTCTAGAATGATCAAATGAGCACATGGAATCAATAAGGATCCCTGTTTATGAATTCACCTGATATACTTTTAAAGGGCCACACAAACAGTATAAACGGAGAGCAGCTGTTGAAAACAACAGGGTTAAAATGCAGACTTGCAACACCAGTCATGTGCACCCCCTCTTTATCTGCTTTTTGCTGGTGAACCTGTGTATACTGACGGCCTACACACATTGCCACCATACCTGATCTTTTTTATTATCCTATTGTATATAAGAGGTCACGGAAAATGAATTTATGGATTAAATTTATAGTCTCTGTAGGGTCGGAATTATTCTATAAGTCCATGATGAGTGAAAAGAGCTGCTGTTGTTAGTTGGCTATCCAGGGGGCACCACATGGAGTTGACATTCAGACTACCTGATCTTTCATTTGGAACACATCACTGTAACATATATATTTTAACATTATTTATTTTTTAAATATATTAATTAAAAACAATTTTTATGCCAATTAATTATTTATGCTGATTAAAAGCTATATTGAGAACTTATACTGCATTGAATAGAAATTAAAAAGGGAGGATATAGCTCACCAATGATGAACTCTCCAAATGGTTTTGCCAATTTAATCTTTAGAGCGCTCTATTGTATTTGTCACACTTTCCTATATATACCCTACATTCAATATAAAATATAGTAGATATATTTTTGAAAGAACAACGGACATATGATTTTAGGACTATAGAAATATATACCTAAATAAAAGAATTAATGTATCAAGCAATGTTCTTCTGCATATCACATATCTAGTGAGGAATATTAAAATATATTCATTAGTTTAGTTCCACCTATATTCAGAACTTATACTGCAATGAATAGAAATTAAAAGAGAGAGGATATAGCTCACCAATGATGAACTCTCCAAATCGTTTTGTCAATTTAATCTTTAGAGCGCTCTACTCTATTGTATTTGTCACACAATTTCCTATATACTCTACATTTGATATAAAATATACCGTAGATATATTTTTGAAAGAACAACGGAAATATGATTTTAGGACTTCAGAAATATATACCTAAATAAAATATTTAATGTATCAATGTTCTTCTGCATATCACATATCTATTGATGAATATTAAAATATATTCATTAGTTTAGTTCCACCTTTTTCTGAGAATTAAAAAAATATTTTAATACTACTTTTCTTTTTTTAATATACAGTAGACTCTCTCATGCGCGACCACCCTTGTAAGGCGTGAATTGTAGCCTACTGATAGTGAGCTCCCATGAACTACTTCTCTAACCAACGACCACTAAAATTCGATTTTTTTAGTCTTTATGAGAGACCATTGCAAAATAAAAATTAATAATTATTGTTCTTAAAAATAATAAATTCGAAATTATTCAATAAAAATGTTGTTGAATATTGATGAGAATGAGGCGGCAATGTAAGGCTCAGTGGGTTTATGTAGGGAAGTAATTCTATACTTGGGGACCACGGTCACTAAGACCCTGGGTTAGTGGTCTAGAAAGGTCATTGAAATCTGCGTCGGGCCGGGTATAGGAAGGGCTGTTGCTGAGAAATGAAATCCTAAATATTCTTCCGTCACGGCGTGTATCCCGATCGGGAGGCAAAAGATAACTGGCACGTTATCTCTAACACGTTGCCACGAAAACGGTGGTCAACGGTCAAATACAATAATACCGTCATCTATGGTATCGAGTCTGATTAAGCTAAAATAAATAATAATAAACAAAATAAAATAGTTTTTCTTGTCACTTACATATACACCATCCCGCTGGTCACTTGTTGACACAATATTTTGCGACTTATTTTAATTTTTGAGAAAAAACTATACCCAATTTTTCATTTCAAAATATCTCGTTTTGTTTTCTAATTCTTTCTCAAATAAAAGGTTATATACTCTCAAATTCAAACTCTTTATTTTAAAATTTATTATATTAAATTATGAATAAAGGTTTATAACTTTTTTTAACCAACAAAATGTTCTAATAAATTACAAAAAAGCTCATTATTTTGCTAAAATAATTCAAAGCTTCCACTGTTGTTGTTTTTTAAAGTTTATAAGACTATGCATTATTGAAAATGGAAACATAACTGAAGAAGATTTAATGAGGAAAATAACTGAGCAATGCAAGAATTATTCACTCATGAAAATTTTAATTTGGATGAATGCAGCCATTGTATAATGTAATGTTCAAGAAGTTATTGAAAAAAAATTGATTCATCAAGTTGGAGGCAAAATAATGTTTTCCATAGAATTTTTAATCATTAAGCCTGTGTAGGTTATATACATGATAAAATAAAACACCTTTTGCGTGTGTGTGCGTTGAAAGAAATTATCATTTCATTTACAATTACATTTTTGAAGACAAATTTTATTTATATTTTCCTAATTATCTATTCCCTCTTTAAACGTGTAAACACTCTCTTTTATAGATTTCATATTTTTATAGATTTAATATCAAAATAAGTTCTGGATATTAATGTGCCTTCATAAGAAACCAAATATTGGTGTATAAATTCACCTATTTTGGACAAAAAAGGTGACAATTTACCTTTATTAGTTAAAAACAGAGGTAGACATAAATCACCAAAAAGGCAGGTCTTTTAGGCTTCCAGAAAACCAAGAAATAAAATTTTAAAGCCAAAAGTATGCCAAAACTTCAAACTATATGAAAAATGTATTAAAATTAAATTGTACTGAGATTAGTGGATTAATTAAGAGAAAAGCATTTCCTGATCATGTAACTAAAAGTCGCTGATGGGTTGCGCTCTCTATTGGAATAAATATAAACTGAGTGCTGGTTTTTATTCAACTAAAATAAATAATACAGTGTATATATATATATATATATATTTGAAAAAGATGCATATATTGGATTTATAATGAATTTATTGTTCCAATATTTCGAGGGGCTACTCGCCTCTCTTTATCGAGGATGTTTGTGTTTTTCACTAAATATATATAAATATGGAAAGCGCTGGAAGCGCGCAATCTAAATACTGCTTTCGATTGATGACAATGACGCAACTAACATGAGTTACATCATCTATCTCTCTGGATTCACTAATACTAACTGCATTCCACTAATCTAGATAATAAAAAAATAATTATAGATACATATTTTCGTGAAGATAGAGGCTGCCTGGCCGGCATTCATATTTCTTGAAAAAAGACACCTCGGCCAGTATAAATCTTTTTATTACCTCGACGTTTCGACAAAAAGCTTTTGTCCTCGTCAGGAGCAAATAAAAATTAAAACATGTAGCAAGGCGATAAAAATTGGTCTAAGGCTCTAAGGGCGTTCTCACGCGATATTCGAAATTTTGTACAACATCCAAAGCACGAGTCAAAAATAAATATTTAACTCACAAAGACTACGATCTTTGAAATAAAATTATGATATACATATTTATATATATTAAGAAATTGTAAACAAAAATAAATATAAAAAATAATAATAACATTTAAAAGATTTCACAATAGTATATATTAATCGATATATATTATGTACAATTTATACTTACCCTTTATAACTACTTTTTTAAATTTAAAAACAAATTGTATTGCAGCGGAATATCTTCATATACATTTAAAGTAGTTATAAAGGGTAAGTATAAATTGTACATAATATATATCGATTAATATATACTATTGTGAAATCTTTTAAATGTTATTATTATTTTTTATATTTATTTTTGTTTACAATTTCTTAATATATATAAATATGTATATCATAATTTTATTTCAAAGATCGTAGTCTTTGTGAGTTAAATATTTATTTTTGACTCGTGCTTTGGATGTTGTACAAAATTTCGAATATCGCGTGAGAACGCCCTTAGAGCCTTAGACCAATTTTTATCGCCTTGCTACATGTTTTAATTTTTATTTGCTCCTGACGAGGACAAAAGCTTTTTGTCGAAACGTCGAGGTAATAAAAAGATTTATACTGGCCGAGGTGTCTTTTTTCAAGAAATAGATACATATTTTGAAATAATAACATTCATAAGGAATGCTGTCACATTAATTGTGTGTATTTATCAGCTATTATAAATATTTTCAAAGAAATTTTCTTTTATTTTTCCCCCTCCTCTTTTTCTCCTTTCCTTTTTTGTTTTCTTTTTTCACTCCCTTTTAATTGGACTTAGAACAAATAATAATCCAAGATAGTGGATATTGCTGCTGCTGTAATGGAGATGCATGGAGACATCTGAGACTCTTCTTTGGACACACACGACAACAACAACAACAACAAATAATAATTAAGTTTTTAAAAAAATTTCATCTACACTAATAGAAACTAATAAATTCAATATTCTGAAACACCAATATCATACCTTTATTTCTGCATTTTCTCTAATTCTTACTTTGTTTGATCCTTTAAATTGATACGATAAATTTAGAATATTTTTTTCTCTCCTTATAGCATACATATCAATTATCTATGCTTGTTCAATCTTTATAAAGGGGGGTATAGAGAATAACCAATCAATCTAATTGATATGAAGCACTAAAACTTAAATTTCTAAACTTCCTTATTTAGCAGAAATAACAGGTACTGGTCCACATATATAATACTTATATTGAAAAAGTATAAATTGGACTACATATATAATATACGGAACCGTTAGGACTGATCCATGTAGATTAATGATGTGAGTTATTATGGGGCCGCATTTTTACCATCTTCAGACAAGGGATTTATTTCTTTGTCTGATGAAGCTGACTTTTCCATTTATGGTATGACACACATTGTTAACTTATTTGAATTTAATCGTATATTCTTGTAGTTCTAATTAGTCTTTATTCTCTTGTACTTCTAATATCTTATTATTTTTCTGCAGTCCTATTATTTAGAGTGTATAAACACAATTTGAATTATAATTTGAACCTACCAACATCAGACAAAGTTTATTTTTCTATGTTCTTTAATGTTAGATTTTCCTGTTCCCTTGTCGACGCACATTGTTAATGGCTTGGGATATGATCATATTTTCCTGTATTTGTAATAATCTATTAACTGTATTTTACTAAATTATTATCAATATCTTACAGTCCTTATATCCAAAAAGAATATAAAAAAAAACACAATTTTATTTATAGTTTAACACTAAGGGAAAAGTATGTCTCAATCTGATTATGTTTGGGGAACTGAATAAATTATAGCTACTATGATCAAACAAAGGATCCAGACCTAGGCCTATTGAATAATACTTCTCTTTATCATTGTTATCACACACTGCTGATCTATTTTAAATGACTCATATTATCTAATATTTCTAGCAAATTATTATCACCCTCCTGTATTTCCAATTTAAAAAAAAATGTTTTTCTTCATTCCTCACTCCTTTTTTAATACGTAGAGGGAATAAGAACATGCGCTAGATCATAAATAGTAATTACAGTATAGGTAGACTTGATCCTATAAAAAATCCTTTGGTTATTTTTGTTTTGAATCTACTGAAGTTACCTCAATTAGACAAACGAGTTAATCCCTGGTCTGTCGACACTAATTTCTTTGATTCATTATTGACGCATACATCTGATTTGAGGGGATCAAGACGTATTAACTTATAGCTCTAAGAATTTATTATTTTTTATACTTTAAAAAATATTGTAGAGAAAAAGTACATCTTGGAATAAAGTTTTGAACTACGTAAATGTAAGTTTGGATACGATTAAGTTGATAGTATCTGCCCTTTCAAAGACAGGTTAATTGAAATTATCAGATAAAGGATTTAGTCCTTTGATCTAATAAATTTAGCTTCCCCGCTCCCATATTCACACACACAATTTTTAATTTGATAGTATTATAAAAAAAATTATCCATTTCTTATAGTTCTAATATCTTATTTTCTTCCAGTTTTAACTTCTAAAATAAAAAAAAAATAAAAAAACACTTTTTAAAATTAGGTTTGAAAATACAGAAAATGATACTTGCTCAGTTTCATTAGTTGATTTGTGTTGTATCTGCAGCTTAGCTATTACCCCATTTCAATTCCAACCTAAATTTACTTTCTATTTGGTCGAAGAGGTATGGTTTAGCAGTAATGAAGGTAGGACTGAAACTGCTGCTCAGGTCTTCATCTGAAGAGGCCCGCCTGAGTACCATCCTCTTTCCAACTGGTCTAACCTTTATGGTTTTCATTTGGTCTAACCTTTAAGGTTTTCATCCTTCCTAATTGGTACATTAAATTAATATACTATCTTATATCGTGTCCTCCAGATGTATTCTAGATTGTTTTTAAAATAAGCTTATGAAAAAAAATAAAAAAAATCTATCTTTTTTTCATCAAGAGAGAAAATAGAGCAAAAAAATACTTCTCTTTCTCTAATTAGCTTAATTTTATATTTGGAAAATTATTATCATGGTTCTGTCTTTGCTCTTTTCTATAAAACTTTCTTTTCGCTTATTCTTTTTTTTTACCCAGCTATGACGCTTAACCGCCGATGCTTTGCTGGTGTTACTTTTTTTTATACTACTATATTCTAACTAATTATTTATTACTAAAAAATTTAAAAAAAAACATCGCCTGTTTAAACTAAATAACAGATTTTATGAATCTTGAAATTCTCATAACGATACTATTTGAAACAGAATTAGCTTGCTGTTCTGACTTAAAATCAATTCAAAATCTGTAGTTCTTAATATTTTACTTTTCCTCTTTTTTCCAAAAATAAAAAAAATTACTATTAATATAGCTGTGAATCTTTCAAAACAGTCGATTTCCCCTGATAATGTAACACTTTTATCTAAAGGATTGAATTTTGTTCCATCACAAAAAAATACATATTCCTAAAACCTTAGCCTCTATAGAAAATTCTATAAAGCTTTTACCCGATGACGATAAATCTAGAGTTAGAACAGAAATAACACCAATTATTAAGAAAATAGAAAGACAAAATAAGACAATTTACACCAAGATGAAAGAAAGGCAATTAATCTATTAAGACAAAACAAAGATATAATCACAACACCTTCCGATAAATGAAGGAATACTTCAATCATGGATACATCTGAATATAACTCTAAAATCGAACAATTACTACAAGATAAAAGAAATTTACGAAGAATTATCAAAAGATCCATTGCCTAATATCACTAAAGAATTTAATAAAAAGCTAAATAAAATTATACGCACACATAAGCTTAATAAAAAATCGTTCGAAAATTTAAAAGCAGAAGAAAAAACTCTACACAACCTTTACGGCCTACCTAAAATCCATAAGCCAAACATCCCATTACGACCAATAGTGAGCTATGCTGGATCTCTTCTTTACCCTCTCACGAAATTTCTATCTTCAGTCATCTCTCCATTCCAAAAGCAACTACCTTACACAGTCCCCAATCCCATAGTAGCTGTTGAAGCTATCAAAACCGTTCAAATATCAAATGTATAGAATATCTCAACACCTCAATCCCGCACGATGAAGCACTCCTGGCCCTCCAATAATTTCTTGAAATCCACCCAGAAATAGTTCTTCCCCTCTCTAAAGAAGCATTACTAGATTTAATCAAACTTTGTTTAGAGACCATAGTTATTTTAGTTTCAAAGACAGATTCTTCCGGCAAATTAAAGGCCTACCAATGGGCAACCCGATTTCATCTGCATTAGCCAACATATTTATGAATGAAATATATGAAAAAATAATTAATTCAAACCAATTTAAAATAATATTATGGCTACGATATATTGATTACATTTTTTGTCTAACAGAAACAAACATTGAAAGCTTCTTACGTTTTCTCAATAGTCTCAAACCTTTTTTAAAGTTCACACATGAAAAAGAAAGCAATAATTCCCTAGCCTGTTTGGACATTCAGCTTAAAATAAATCAATATAACATAGAAACTTGCATATACAGAAAACCTACTCACACCGGAAACTATTTGAATTTCAGCTCCTTTGGCCCTATACATAATAAAATCGCCGTAGTGAAACCTCTTTCCAAAAGAATAGAAACACATTACTCAAATATAAATAGTGCAACAGAAGAAAGAAATAGAATTTTCAAAGAATTGATAAATAATAATTATCCTAAAAAAATATTGAAAAACATTTTCATAAACAAAGAGCTATACCTTCAAATAATAGTCGTGATCAGTCTCAAAAAAGATATTGCTCTATTCCATATAGCTACGGCTCAGAGAGAATTGCCCGAATTTTAAAGAGATATAATATAATTACAACATATCAATCTGCACAAAATCTACGACAAATCTTACGCCACTCAGATACAAAAAAATATTTCAAACCAAGAAAATACACCCAATGTAATTTACAAAATTCCCTGCCAAACATGTCAAGCTACATACATTGGAGAAACAGGTATAAATCACTTAAAGATCGTATTAATTAACATAAAGCAGCTTTAAAAAACTACAAACCATTATCCCTCCTAGTTGACCACTCCCTAAATAATAGCCATATATCAGATATCAAACAAGCATCAATTATATACAAAAATATTACAGAAAAGCATTGTAGACTGTTTTTAGAAAGTTGGACTTCTGCCGAAGATAAACAAAGTATAAACAGAAAAATTGATTTTCCAGAAATTTATAAAGAATTCATATCCTAATTGTTTGTAAATAACTATGTATATACTTTTAATTTACTCATTCATTTATCTTCAAAATTTTATCATTAATTTAGAATTAATATGTATGCACACAATTATTTACGGTTACACTGTTGTATATAAATCTCTATTTCAAGCACAATGTGTAGACAAAATAATAATAATTGTATATATCTGTAATATTATATATAATTGTTAGCTGTATATATACTGAATGTAATATTTAAATCAAAGATACAATTCTTTCATTGGCCTTGTTGAACGAGAGTGGTGTACGCGTACGCGCATGTTTTAGTGAAAAACACAAACATCCTCGATAAAGAGAGGCGAGTTGCCCCTCGAAATATTGGAACAATAAATTCATTATAAATCCAATATATGCATCTTTCTTAAATATATATATATATTAACTAGCGAATGTTCCCGGCTTCCCTCGGTTTTTACCTGAGTAAAAGTTTGCCTAACGAACGCGATTTTAGAAAACATTCAACCCGCTTATATATAGATTTATAAACATATATAAATATTGTTACATGCGTTTAAATATATTTTTGAAACACATACTTTTTTTGAAAACATTTATTAAATTTCAAATAAGATATTTTCTTTATATATATATTAATATTGAAATGCCAAGTTTTTTACAACGTAATTGGAATATTATATTACTAAATCCTCAAATTAAATATTAAATTTATTATACTTGGAACACATATTAGCATTTTCACAATTTATATATGTAATTTCACCAGAAACCGCGAGAGGCGCTGCTTGAGAGTGAAAGTAGAAAATTTTCAAATAAAATTGCAACGAAAATTAATTTCAAATCAAATTAAAATCAGAAACCTTCCCAGTAGTATAGTAAATAACTTACTAAAGTTTCACGACGATTGGATAATCTTACCTTTTAAAAACATTCATCGTGTAAACAAACTACCTGTAAAATTATTAACAAATCAAATTAATTTATCGTCGCGACCAGTGCTGCGCCAAGCGGTAAAAGGCTGGAACTAACGCTTTTTGGTTTTACATTTTAAAAAAGCACATTAACCTTTTTAGTTTTTTGAATAGCCTATATGTTAAACGAAATCTTCAGCTACCTACATGCGAAATTTCATAATGATTGATTCTGTAGATTTTGCGCAACGCGATAACAAACATCGATTTTGAATTTCATTTTTATAGATATAAAAGATTGTTGCTCAATATTATTTTTCTTTTATACTTTATATTTCTTCCACATTGTTTTTTTTTAAATTGATATAGAAATTGTATTGGTCTGAGGTCCTTTTTATTTTTCATTATATTCGCAGGCAATCTGAATTGTTTGGTATGGAGTTGTTTTAAGTGTGTATAATTTCAAAGTAAAGTTTTAAATATAGTCATTTATTTTTCTCAGCTTTGGGGTAATTTTTTATTATTGACATTCTTACATATTGAAACAGATTTTTTCAAAAATATATGCAAATATAAATTAGATAAAACATAGTGTTTATATATATTTTTTGGCAAATGTGTTTGTTAGTTCATTTTTGCTCATCTTCTAGGTATGGTTCTGAAAATATTTAGAAAATATTTTAGTAGAGAGAGAGAGAGAGAGAGTAGAGCTACACCCTACAGTTCATTTATGGTTATCAGCTTTATGTGATTGTCATACCTGCCCGATCAATGGCACGAATATAAGATGGTGAAGCTATTACTGTGATCTCTTAATAATAGAGAATAAAACTTGGCTAGGAATCTAATTAAAGGAGCTGAAGGTGAAAGTTGGTACACTATGATTGGACGTAAGCATTACCTGCCATATATTTGAAATGAACACTTTATGATCTTCCGGAGTGATATGGCCCGACCTCTTTAGCCTATTGAGATCTGTTTTTAATTCAATAAGTATTAGGGAACTGTCATGCTCACCTATGGGAATGTAGGTTGATTTATCTTGCAAAATTTCAATAATTTTAGACTACTAGGTAGTGCGTTCTCCATGATCACGGTTTTGTTCCTTTATCGGAGTTGCAAATTAGTCTCTTTTACACTTGTTTTCTTCCTTCCATAGTATATGATTGAATTTTCATATATCTGTACTACATATTTTTTGTCAATATTTTAACGCTTTGTATAAAAGGTTTAGTAACATAGCATAAAAACTAGTTTTAAATATTCGAAATGCCTAAAATCATAAGTAATTTTGTAAAAGGTTACGTTTTCAGACTTTCCGAGAAGAAATACTCGTTTACCCGAATTATTAAAATTATGAAAGAAAAGAATATTGATATTATTAAGTTCACAATCAGCAACATAATAGGGGAATACAAATAAAATTTTTATATCTATGAAATCAAGTGAAAAAATCCCTCTGAAAAAAAGGTGCCTGAAGAAACCTTTTAACTCCAACCGAAAGAAAAATAAAGGAAATGGTTGTCAGAGAGAATCCACCTTCTCAAAGGAACAATTACAATAACCAACGTACTACTTTCTACAGCTAACCGTATCATTAGGAAAAAATCGGCTTAAAATACGTAAAAATGCGAAATTTCATGCCCTCAAGCCGCACCATATTGAGGAACGAAAGACCTGCAGCAGGGCCCTTTATGAAAAGTACCCGGCAGGTGAAAAATGGAAGAATGTTGTTACACTAGATGAGGCATAGGTTTACCTCAATGATAGCAACCAACCAGTGCCATTTACTACGCTAACTCTCAAATAAATACCTCTCAGATCTGGGTCAAGCAATGCAAGGAGAATTTCTCAAAGGGCTTTATGATCGTTGCAGGTTTCTGCTACAAAATGGGAAGCTTCCAATAAAAAAGGTGGACTCAAATGTCAAGATAAATTCGCAAATCTACCAAAAACCTGTCTTAGACCCATTATTCGACAATGAGGTCTCATTTTTGTATACACGTGTCTGAAGATCCGTGAGGCTGCACCAGGATAACGCCACGAGTCATACATCACGTTCAACACGTCAATACCTCTAGGAAAAGATGGATGAAGCCGGCATTTCGTACATCCCTTTTAAGCACATCCCTGCAAAATCTCCAGACTTGGCCCCTATGGATTTTTGTGCTTTTGGCTTGCTGAAAACTGCTCTCAGATCTAGAAAACCGAGAAGCTAGAGGGTCTCTGGAAAGTTGATACGGACTGTTGGGATGATCTCAATCAGAATATTCAAAGACGAAGCCCTATTTCCTGGAAACATCGATGCAGGGCTGTTGATAAATTTCAAGACTTACACATAGAATAAAATAAGTTGTACAAGCATATTAATAAATTATTTTAATAAAGAATTGAAATCTTTATTTAAAAAATGGAACACCCTCTTTGTCTTATTTTTAACACTAATGAATCTTGTAATCTGTCATCAATATATGAATATTCACAATTCTTTGATGGCCTTTTTTAGGATATGATTGAAATTTTGTGAAATATTATTAATTTTCATTGATACAATTGCAGAATATTACGTTAAAAATGAGGCTGAACTGTCTGCGATTTTAATTCATTGTTTTGATACTTCTAAGGACGTGAGCTTTGTGTTGTGTGTGGAGTTTAAACAATACTAATGGTTTCATATATAGTAACTGCTGATGGATGAAGTAATTTGAATATTTTAGAATGTGTCCAATTTACATTTGAAATTTTGAAAAATGTGATTTTTAAATACTATTAATATATGATGCACTAGCGCGCCATTGCAGTAAGGCAGTGGAATTGCAGTGGAAATTGTTTAATTTCAAAAAGAATCTTAAGCCTTTAAAATAGTTTCGAATTTTTACTATTAATATATATATACAGGGTGAATCTAAAATTCACTAACAGGAATAAGTTTTACGCATAAAAATAATTTAAAATTGTTCTATGAACATTTCGTCGTTTTTGAATATTTAATGTGATTGAGCCTGACGAAATGTCAGGAGTAGATTATGATACATATAAATGTATTTGGTCTATCCTGATGAAATTGTCACAATGCAGAATAAAATATGGAAATGATAGAATTCATTTTTTTAAACTGGACAATAGTTATCAGGTGAATATTGGAATTTTAGTATAACTGAAAATGATTGCCTCCAAAACTTAACTCTATATTGTGGCAAACAAGAGTTTGTTGTTGACATAAATATGTTTTAATACCCTAAAAAGGTTTGGCGCTCAGTCAACTGAAATATTGGTAAAATGAATTATTTTTGATCCAATATATGCCTTCTTGATTAAAAATCTATGTATGGATTACTTTATTTCAAATATCTTCCTATATATAAAACTCAATGTCTGTTGTCTGTTTCGCGAAAAACTCAAAAACTACGGAACCAATTGGTACCAAATTTTGCATGTCGCTTTTTATAAACCTGAGGAAAATTTTCGGCTACATTTTGATTAGTATTTTTTACCATTTATTTTTCCATTTGAAGAACTTTTCTTTACGCGAAATAAATACGAGGCGCAAAGTAACAACACCAGGCCAATTAAACGACCAAATGAGCGTTCTGAATTTTTTTTTTTCAAGTTGCTTGCGCACTTTTTTATACGAGTGTTATTTTTTTGCAAAAGTATTGAGTATTAAGAGAGAAATTTATATTACTAAATTAGGATAAGTGCACACAATTTAATAAAAAAACCTTTAGAAAATTAGCGTTAATGTATGTAAATAATAGCTTTCGTATTTTTTATAAATTTTTGTTCTGGCCTTTTTTTATATCTTTTAAAAAATCGTTTAAAATGCAGTCGCGGTCATTAGAAAACAGATATGTTTGCCTAATTTCCATGTACTTTTTAATTTTTTTACAGAAAAATATTTACATGCCAGTATTGTGGAATAATTTTTTTATAAACCTATTTTTTCTTATTCTTACTGAGAAGATGGGCATCGCAGTCAAGATCCATCGCAGTCACTCACTCAATTCAGGCAATTTCAAGGGTTAATGCGCTGGGGCGGGTACCTCGGGGGTTGGGTGGAAAAGCTGCCATCTATTTAAACTATATTGATTTTGAAACAACTAAATGGATTGCAAATAAATAAATAAATGAATCAAATACCTAAACACTAATAAAATACAATTTTTTCCATATCACACACTTTTTGCCTGTGGTTTATGTGTTACTTGTGTATTGCTATTCTATGGCACTTCTACTATTTATTATTGATGTACTTTAAGTAGAAAGGAAATTGTGATCGGGGGGAATTCTCGGGCGAAGCCGGGTCATTCGTCCAGTATATATATACATTATTCTGCAAAATAGAAATATTTTATTTTAAAAATTAATTCATTATATATAAGAAATATTGAATTTCGACTCATTTTTTCATTCATTCATAAATTGTTGTATGTATTAATGTAATTAGTTACTTTCTGTGTTTTTACATAAAATATTTATATGGAATTAACCTTTTACATTTAATGTAAAAGCTTAATATTCTCTTTAAATATTTATATTAATTAGTTTTAAACAAAAAAACCTTGATTTAAAACACCCCTCTAAGCTTTCTTATTTTATGTAGGTAAGAATATTTTTTACTCGCACGAAAGCACAAATTGATATCGTAACCTATATACGGTTGCAGGCGCAACACGTGTTTTACGCGCTGAATCTCGAAATCCTATTGAACTGTCTTCTTTTACTTTCTTCTGTAATTATTGGATTAATTCAGAAGATAGAGAAGAACGGGAGAATTATGAGCGTAGTGTCTGACATCTTTTGTGTTATTTTTCCATTAAAACAGGGCTTTGTATACTTAGTTGCAGCTCTTCATTTCACGTCTTATTTTTTACAGTGGTAAATGAGCATTCAGTTAGTGCTAAGGTTGCGAAATTCGGCAACCCATTGCAAATCATCATCTCTCTCTCCATGCGCAGGTTATTATTTTCCAATATTCCAACAGTTACACGTTAAGGATAAACATGCAACGCTAGAGTCACGTTATAAAATTTACATTGCAAAATTCACATAGTTTCCATCTATAAAATATAGTTGGGTATCATTTTTACAAGACTATAAACAAGCTAAAATTTTAAACTGGTACTTGGAAGATGCACTTGGAGGATTCACCACTTATTTTTTTCATTGCAGTAAAGGCAGTATAAATTTTTTTATTACGCGTCAAAAATAAAATTTCTTGAAGCTAAAATTTATTCTGATATCCTGAATTATTTTGACTTTTTAAATTTAAGAAACTTACTGCGCGCATCAAGAAGGAGTTGTCCGATTTATATAAAAATACGTATACAAAGAGGTTTCGACCAAATATGCAAATGATTGAAATTTGGTGACCGATTTATGCAAAACAAGAGCTCCAGCGTATCTGAACTGCGTATCCAGCACGAGTATTCTAGACTTAATATTCGGCGCGGCAAGAGCTGATTTTCAAAATTTCCGTTAAATTTATTCAGAAAGCCTATTTCTACTGTATCAATGCCTGCCGAAAGAATCTAGATTAATACAAGCATATGTCAGGGTTTGAACGAGGTCGTGCCATTTGATTGAAAGATGCTGGTTGGTCAAAACGACTAATCGCGCGACATCTGTGTCGAAGTGATGCGGTTATTAGACGGTGTTGGCAAGAGTAGGTCATAAACGGAAGAATGCAACATCAGGACGACAGCGGTCGACCAAGGGGCACAACATAACGGGAGGACAGATTGTCAGAACACCTGTCGCAGCACCGGATTCGATGTTATCTACCATCTAACGTGTGACCGGCACACAAGTATCCAAAATGAACATCAACAGACACATAAAAAACGGAATTTGAGAGCTCTCCGACCGTTACGATGCCTACCCCTCACACCAGTACACCGACAAGACCCACTACAGTGGTATCGGGAGCTATCAACTAGGAACTGCGCTGACTGGGGATGTAGAGTCTTTAGTGACGAGTCCCGTTTCTTACTGTGTCCTGACTACCGTCGCAAACATGTCTGGAGACTTTGTTATAGAGTATATACGAGGTCTGTTAGAAAAATATCGAGCATTTCTTTTTTGCGATAACCTGGTGGATTTCAATAAAGCGCGCATGCATGAGACAAACATTCATGCGCATGCACGAAATTCTCCTGCTTGCCATTAACGTCATTTGATGGCGAGCAGCATTTGAGTGGAGTGTAGTGTTTAGTGCTCTCGTCGGATTTTCATTGTAAGGAAAATGATGGAACGACTGGAGCAGCGCTATTGAATCAAAATTTGTCAGAAATGAATACCATATTCACTGATAACGAATCCTGGGTGTACGGGTACGACTAGGGAATCACATCCCAGTCGTTACTGTAGAAGAATTCCACGTTACCAAGTCCAAAGAAGGCCCGCCAATTGCGCAGCAATGTCAAAGGGATGCTGACTGCTTTCTTTGACTCCCGCGGTATGGTATGTCACGATTGTACGTACCACAGGGTCAAACAATCACCAAAATCACCTCTTCCGTCAAAATAAACGTCAAAACTAGGCGCCATCTATTGACCGTCGCCGCCAATTAGCGGCCTCGGGTCGGTGGCAAAGCCACCAACACCAGCTTTGACAAACTGAGAAGCGTTCACCTAGAAACCATGGTTTCGGGCTAATGGCTCTCGTCAGCCTAGGGCGGACTTTATTCCATGAGATCCTCACGGGATCTAATAGAATCTTCACAATATGTCAAAAAGGTGTTTAGCTGGCAAAATAGCTGGGACAAATCTATGGCCAAAATAGTTTGCGGTGATGGTCAATAGATGGCATCTAGTTTTGACGGGAGAGGCGCCCTATGCTTTTAAAGACCACATATATACCACAGATTCCGAATCAATTTATATCAAAATCTCATTTTCATGATTTCGCTGAATACTATTGCCAAGAATAAAACCTAATGTGCTCATTGTATAAATGGTGCTCCCTGTTGTACAATTCGGTTCAACCAAAATAATATGTAAAACTTAGATGCGTTTGTTTATTGCAACTAATATCTGGTAGCCTCCTGGATTCTTGAACTCAATTTTATTACGTAACATATAGCTACGCATTACACTACTATTCATCTACAGGTCATTCAACAATATGAAAACATAAAATCTTAGAATAACGTAGGTCCGATATCGTCTGGTAAACACTTTAACTGAGAGACTCCCTTTCCTCCTATAAACACTTAAAAGCGGAACACATTTGACCTTTGACCCAGATCTAGTCGTCTGCCGCAATACGTGCTACGAGTGGGCGCGTCCCTTGACCTGAACGACCTGACAATTATCACCTCACTTCCTTTTTTACTTTCAGTATCTGCTACATTTTGGTATTATTCAAATTTGCAATGAAAGTGTATTGCTCGCCTATATTTTCGAAAGTAAATTGATTTTTTAATCTAGCCCTATGGATAAAAAGGATCATTTTAACCAAATTATTAATATATAAAATTAATTGAATTTATTAAATATTTATTACTAGCAAGATTTAGGGCCAAGAGCTCTTCAGCAGGCCAATGATTAAATGTGAGCCTCACGAGGTGACAAGATTTTACCCAATTACAAGTATTGTGTCATCAAATTTTAGTGATAATTTTCTTGACTTTTGTATATTCTATTTATTTATTTCAACATCAAAGTGCTATGTTCCCAGTAAGGTACACTTACGCTCAGTAGAACATAAGTTCCATATCTTTATGTTAAAGCAGAATATATTTAGAATATATATATATACTCCTAGAATAATAATTTTAACAGTTTGTTATTCAGCATATTCCTCTCCCTGCCCCTTTCAATTTTTATGTAATTGCGGTCTAATTTTGTTTGAACAAAATAAATGCTTTCTCATCTTTACGTCTGTCCTCCCTCATTTTTCTCTCAACGTGACATTATTTACACAACAAAACTATTTGAGATTTTTCTCAACTAGATTTTTCTCCACTTCACATAATATTTAAAAACACATATTTTGTTAATAATAATTTATATATGTAGGTTTTTGGATATTTACACACAAGACAGTGAACACATATAATAGATTAAAATAAAAATAATTATGAACATTAAATATATCAATGACATAAAGCGCTGTTTTAATGAATTTTAGAATATACTTACACAAGAATAGAGACTCAATATTGGAGTCCTCTCATCAGAAATTTGAACAATTTATGACGCGCGTATGATTCTTTTAAATAAAGCAATTCTCTACTGCCTTTACTGCAATGATAAAAATAATGAAAGGGCCTGGATCATCAATGGTGAACCCTCCTAGCGGTTTCTCGAGTTTAATCTACCATACCGCTCATAGTCATGAATTATTCCACATGAGCATATGAAATATAAAAGCTTTGTAGATATAAAATTTTCAAAGTGTTGAAATGACAGTCAATCACATACACAAATGAACTAAATATAATTTGTCAGATAATTGAATATGTGTTTTGAGAGAAAAATAATCAATTATTATATAGGCTTTTTAAATAAAAAGGGATCACATAATTGTTTCACCAACGAAACATAGTCGCAACAGTGTCGAATGCGTTGAAAAAAAGAAGCCGCAAAACGTAAAGCAGAGTTGGATGGATCTGGACTATATTATAACGTGGATGAGAAGGCCAAGATACCAGAGTAAAGTTGGGGAAAGAGGGGTGGACTCTAGCAGCCCCCGCTGTCATGTGGCAGGCGCTAAAAACAGCATTCCTGTGTGGGGGAGGACAGAGTCTGGTTACATCTGCGGTGAGAAGAGGACGTGACGACTTGCCTCCGGGCGCCAGCGGTGCCAGGAGAGCCTGACATCGGAGCGGCCTACAAGCCGGTGTAAGTCCAGGCTGGACTTGAATAGTGTGGAGCGGGAAGCTTCACAAGAGTGTCATCCGCGGCGCCAAGGATACTTCTGACGGGGAGGTTGAAGGCAAGTACAACTCATTGTATTCCTTCTGTTATGTGAGACATAATAAAGCGCTAAATTTAGCTGCAATCCCTTCGAACTCACGTGTGTATCTTTGTGGCATCCTGATTAGACAAAGTACGCGAATAGCGTCTGGGTACGACGTAACATTTGGTGCCAGAAGCGGGGATTGCAGCTTAGTTAATTTTAATTGAAGATTTTATTTTGCGCTAATTTAAAAAAGAAAAATGGAAAAACTAACCGACCTCGAAATTGAAAAACCAGAAAGTAAATGAGTTCATAGAAGACGTTAGATCGATTTAAAGAAGGGATTACTCCATTGGAATCTCGATTGAGCCGACTCGAGCATAATCGGAATGTCAAACGCTCCGCCACACCCATGTCCTGCGAAGTTAAGGTCAATGTACTACCGTCAGAAAATCCTGATGGCTTTTCAAAAACAATCACAGCAACTAATAGCCCACGTACTCAATGTCTGAGGGGACAAAAGACGAGTCCAGGCGATGAAGATCTTGGCAAGACCATCACAACAAAGATCGTCACTTCGGGAGACGTCGTAAGGGGACTGCCAGAATCTACGCTAGAAGATTCTCACGTGATCCAGAAGTCCGAAGAGTGTCGACAGCAGGAAATGATCCAGACTGGTTGTGTAGCGGAGCAGGACGAGCTGATCGCCTCCGACAACGGCTGCGGCACGAGTGTTTTGTACCAAATAAAGCGGACGGAAGGAGAATGCCCTCCAGGTGATACGCAGTGCGGAAATTCAACCCTTGGGATCCATTCAGAAATACCCTATGAGAAAAACAACGATCTTGGTGAGCTGCAGTGCGACGGTGTGGCTGACTTCCGTGACAGTGACTTCCGGACTGTCAGGGACTACAGCGGCGATCCAACTGGACAGGACGGAGCTGGGTGCTCCGTGGAAGTGCGACAAGGCTAGATGGTCGAAGCACCCCGAAGTTGGAGCCGGCAACCCGACTGAACAGGATAGAGAATTTGACGCTCTGTGGAAGTCCGACGACAATGTCTGTGACGCGAAAGTCGCGCGCAATGTGTCAGCGCCGTGGTCTGCAATGCAAGCTGAAAATATTTGCCAAGAATGTGTACCCATCATCCTCGTTCCTTCGCCCGAAAAGGTGCAGATACAACAGCCGCGGCCTAGAAAGAGTTATACCGACGTTGACATGACCACGGGATTCGACACCTACAGCAGCCTCAAGAAGTTCACAGCCCAGTGCTGGGTCGGCACGAAGAGGCCCAGGTCTGAAGGATTTGGAAAAAGAGTTCTTTTAAAGCAAGACAATGGGAAACCGACAGGAGAAAGGAACTTTCCCGAACACCTCTGGAAGTCTAACAAGGGCGAATACATGCTGGAAGGCCACGATATGGTCAGCGTGGATCAAGAAAGCGCATCCACTGTAGATACCCACGATCTACCGCCCTGTCATGGGAAGAAGTGGCTAAAACGCAATACAAAATCTCTCAACCCTTTGGAAATGTACATCGCGGATACAGAGAGTTCAAAAGGAAAATTTCAAATATCTGATGAAGACATCGAAGGCAGTGAAATATGGCCGCTATCATGTGGAGAACCACCGCCCTGTGCTAGACAGAAAGACAAATCAGTGGCGTTGGAACTGATTAAGAGTGGGAGTGATGCTATCACTATAAAAGGAAGTTCCAAAAATGCAATATAACAGCGGTATGATAGATTAAACTGGCGAAACCGCTGGGAGGGTTCACCACTGATGAGCCAGGCCCTCCCATTAATTTTTCCATTGCAGTAAGAACAGTAGAAAATTTTATTTTTAAAAATAATCATACGCGTCTATAATCGTTTCGAATTTTGATACATTACTATATTTACATATTTTGGTTTGGACTATTTATATATTATTTTAAATATTAATATATACAATTTGATTTGAAAAAGGTTATCTTAAAGTTAACTATTAAAATTCTATACAAATCAAAATATTTTACGTATTACCAATTTTATTATCTATTAGAAAACGTTTTGAAATGTGTTAATATTGTTTTTTGGATGAATAGAGTGATATTTTGTATTAAGTTTTTAACAGAAAAGTTTGAGGGTTTTTGATTTTTAGGACTTTCTAACTAAACTAAGATACACCTCCGGAATTTCAATGTGCCTATTTATACTTTTATTTTATTTTTAATTGAGACCAATGCCTCCAGTAGCAATCTTTTGTATTTGTTTTGGATGTTTGATTATATAGCCTTTGGTTCTTGAAGATTGAAATCATATCCAGTATTATTGATGTGATGTACTAATAGAGACCTGTTATCTTTGTTTCTGATATTTCTGGTATTTTTATGGATCCTTTCTATTATTTGTCTTCCAGTTTCACCTACAAGGTGTGTCCAATAAATAATGAGACCGGTCAAAAACAATGAAAAAATGAAATGATAATTTTTTTTAAGTCTATTTAAAAAATAGAAAGCTTCAGCTACACTGCGGTATATCACATCACGTGATTGCGCGCGCAGTCGATAAATTGTAAGCTTGTAAAAAGAACGCCTTGCATAACAACTTTTAATTTGTAATGGATAGAAAATTCGAACAACGAATTTGTATTAAATTTTGCTACAAAATTGGGAAATCGGCTTCACAGAAACTTTAGATTTGTTGAAATTGGCATTTGGAAAGGAAAATGTAAATAAGCCCACCACATTTAGATGGTTTTCACGATTTAAAAATGGAATGGAATCGGTGAAAGATGAGAAGCGTGTTGGACGTCCAATTCTGCACAGGAACCCTGAAAAGGTGAGCCAAATTTCAAATTTGATAAAAGAAAATCCACGAATATGGTTACGGGTAGGGCCTCCAATCCCGGGATCCCGGAGCCAAATAATGATCCCGAAATCCCGGGATTCTGCTCGAAAAATCCCGGGATCACTGGTTTGTGCATGAAAACTAGCGCAAAAATATATTTTTCTTATCTAGCATTTTGGTAATCAAACAGATGATGAGATAGCACACTTTTGACGTTTTGTTTATACAAACGAGGACCCCATTTAGAGAGTGTGTATCAATACTTGCTGACAATTCCTCCAACGTCTGTGGAATCGGAAAGAGTCTTCTCCTCCTCTGGATACCTATGCAATAAGATACGTTCTAGTTTGCATGATGACACTCTTGACAAATTATCTTTCCTGCGCTCAAATCTTTCTCGAAATTGAATTTTTATCCTTAAAATAAATTAATTCATGGTTTTTAAAACGGTGCTGTCTTCTTTCTAAACATTAATACATAGTTGGGCAAATTGCAATAATGATTACATTTTCTATAATCACAATTGAAAATAATCATGATTACATTTGCTATAATTACAATTACAAGTAATTTTAATCACAATTGCTATCATTATACATAGAATTACGAGTAATTATGTTTACATTCTAATGCAATTATTTTTTTGCAAAGTAATGCATTGCAAAGTAATCGTAATTACAAGGTAATGTATTACTTTGAATGGATTACTGCCCAACACTGCATTAAGAGATGTGGTCTAAGAGTTCAAAGAACAGTAATTTTTTTCCAGATGTGTGTACAGTAATTGACAGATAATTTCAAACTGTAACCCAACGAGACATTGAGGAAGAAACAGGGATATCAAAATCATTAGTTGGATCGGTAATTAAAGAAGACTTGCAGTTAAAGAAGACGCCTTCAGAATTTGTTCCTAAAATGCTCACAATCCAACAAAAGGAGAATCGCGTTGAAGTTGTCAAAAAATGCTTGAAATGGTGGAAGAAAACCCTAATTGGAAGGAAAAAGTAATAACTGGAGACGAGACATGGGTTTACGGGTATGACCCGGAAACAAAACGCCAATCCATGGAGAGGAAAGGAAAAGATGAACCAAGAACGAAGAAATCCCGACTTTGCAAGTCAAAAAACAAAGTCTTATTGGTCACTTTCTTTGACATAAAAATAATTATGCATTATGAATATCTAGTGGAAGGTCAAACAATCAATAAGAAGTCTTATTTAAACATTATGAGACGTGTACGTGAATCAATTCATCTGAAAAGAAGTGAAATATGAGTCCAAAAATTGGATTATCCATCATGATAATGCACCACCACTCACCGCTACATCTGTACTGATTTGGCTAAACACGGCATCCAAATACTTCAACAACCTCCCTATTCCCCAGAACTAGCTCCAAATGAATTTTTTCTCTTCCCAAAACTCAAAATGGCTCTAAAAGGAAGGAGATTTGACACTAGAGGGTCCATCATAGCGGATTCGAAAAAGGTCTTGAAGAACATCCCGAAATATGCCTTTTCTAAATGTTTTAAATCATGGGAGAAGAGATGGAAATTATGTATAGATGCGGGAGGGGACTATTTTGAAAAATACTAATAATATATTTTTTAATCATTCTATTTTTTCTTTACTTTTGACCAATCTCATTATTTATTGGACACACCTTGTACGTATAAATCGTCGCATTGGTTACATTTTATTGTTTAAATGGATTGCTTATTGAATATGGTTGTTTTTTGAGAACTGTTTTTAGTTATGGGGTTTCTGATCAGAGTTTCAATATTTGGCGTGTTTTATAATGGGGTTTTAATTCCGTATTCTCGTTGGTATCTGGCTATGTGTACACTTATAGGTGAATAGGACATTGTACATACCGTTCTAAAAGATTGTTATTGATGTTTGTTGTTGTTTTATAAAAATGTCTCAGTGTTAAGTTTTTTGGGTATCCTGCTTTGGTTAATATGCTTAAGATATGTAGTGTTTCTTTTGTTTTTGAGGCCTGAGTAGAACAGTGTGTATGAATTCTTTTGATTAACATTTTTACTGTATTTATTTTATGGTCTAAAGGGCAATAAGATGAGAATTGTATATAGTTGGGAGAGTATATAGGATTGTAGTAAACACCTGTTTAATAACTATTTTCTAGTCTAGTTATATGAATATCAAGGAAAGGTAAGGAGTTATTGCATTCTCTCTCAAGAGTAAAATGAATATCTGAGTATAAGAATAAAATTGGAACTAAAATAAATTTCGAAATTCTCATTATTTGCTCTAAAAAATCACATTGCATCCTGAACACAATGGTGTTTACCGCATTGCTCTAGCGCTAATATTCGTGAAGTTATTAATTTTTAAAATTGTGCAAGACTTTGGGATCACCCTGTATATAAGGTGTGTCCGTTTTAGGATAAGCCTCCTTAAAATCATCAATTCCTATAATAGGGTAGTTTCAAAAGTAAGTAGAAATAAATTTAAGAAGAAAATAATCATATAATAAGATACCAAGAAGTATACAAGGATAAGATAAAATATCTATAAAAGAAGTAGGCAATAAATATGTAAGAAACAGAAAAGCTATATACAAGTAGTACTTGTGAAATAGCCGATAAATATAGAGGAGGTAGTAAAGAAATAGACAAAATAATATAAACGGAAGCAAGAATTCATAAAGGCGGCCAAAGTTTGCTAGTAGTAGCCATGAAGTAGTAAGAAATTATACAAAAATAGACAATAGTTATTCAAAAGGTGCAAAGGAATTAGAGAAAAAGGACACTAGAGAGAAGAATATCAGAAAAATAAAAGTAGCAAAAACCAAGTATACAAGTAGTAGACAAGAAGTATACAATCGATAGACAGGAATCACATAAGATACAGGGTGATCCAAAAGTCCCGCACAACTTTAAAAATTAATAACTCCGCGAATATTTGCGCTAGAGCAATGCGGTAAACACCATTGTGTTCAGAATGCAATGGGATTTTTTATGGCAAATATTGAAAATTTCGAAATTGATTTTAGTTACAATTTCATTCCCTAGATGGCGCTGTACCAGAATCAGAAATTCAGCGGCCAAATTGTTTGATTAATTGAAAAATATAACTGATCGACACGTATTTTTCCTTTTTGTATACCAGGAAAGAATCCTAATAATATCAAATCGTTAATTAATAAAGCACCATTTCGCCAAAAGTTAGAAGAAATGGTTAACGATTTTTAAATACAATCTGAGATATGTAAAATAGGTATATGCAAATTAAAACATGTAGCAAAAAATATTTATATTTTTGATAGAGTTTTGTCAAATATATTGAATGTTTGAAAAACATAGCTGAATTCAATACACGATTTTTTGAAATGTTAATATAGTACCAAAAATTATGATGGTACTACTAATAAGATTTCTTGCTATAAGGAATGTGTAATTTCTTGAATAATTGGCGACACTCGACTATTTAACTGGAAATTTGTCATGATCCAACAAATGAAATTGAGATGGGAGTGACAAAATACATTTGTCGTACTTTATTCCAAATATCCTATGGGCTTGTCAAATGTTATCATTGTTTATTATACTGTACACGATTTTTAAAAATGTATCCGCTCAAATAAATATAATTTTTAAATCAACCTTTTGGGTTGAAAAACGTGGTAGTAAAATCATTTTGTATTATTTTTTTTTGCCCAAAATTTCTAAAGGTGGGGGGTTACAGAGAATATTCCTTATGCTATTTCTTTTAATGAGCGAAAAGCGATAAATTAAACATAAGGGGTAAAATTGTGTGTACAGTGTTATTCGAGAAGTTATAACACTTTGGTGTGCACGACATAATATAAGATGTGAGCAAATGACAAACAAACAAAAATTACTGTTCACAAATAAAAAAGAGACAAGATATGAGGACATAATTTATTTACCCATAACCCAACACAAAGAGCTGCAAAACATTGGTAGATAATATAATACATGGCAGCTTATATAACACATGAGGTAACTTGTCTCTTGGAGGCCTTGTCTCTTGTATTAGATCACAATCCTTGCTCAATGTGGCACCCTTCATTCTCAAACACCGCCTGCAGACGATAGATTACAGAATGGACAGCATTAAATAAAATATCTGATGAAATTGATGAAACGTGCCGTCTGATAGAAGCCTTCAACATGACCAATGTGGTAGGCCGGCATCGATAAACACGCGACTTAATGTACCCCCATAGCCAAAAATCGCAAGGCGTCAAGTCTGGTGATCTTGAAGGCCACTGGTGTATAAAGTGGCGACTTATCACACGATCTTCACCGAACGTATCCTTCAGCAATTGTTTGGCACCGCGGGAGATATGAGGAGGTCCTCCATCTTGCATGAATGTTATTTCGCTCAGTGCTTGTCTGTCCTGCAATATGGGGATAACCTTTTCTCTCAAAAGTTGAACATAACGTTCACCAGTTACAGAAACGGTTTTAAAAGTTCTTCCATTTATTTCTTCAAAGAAAAATGGCCCAATAATAAAAGAAGAAGTGAACCCACACCAAACTGTAACTCTGGGCTGATGAAGTGACATTTCTGTAAAAATCCTAGGGTTTTCTGTTGCCCAAATGCGGCTGTTTTGAGTGTTGACTTCTCCATTTAGAGAAAAGTGAGCTTCATCTGTCCACAGAACATTCGACAGCCAGTTTTCATCAATATCAATTTGCCGGAAAACCCATGCAGCAAATTCTTGACGCTTCTCAAAATCGCCGACTTTTAGCTCGTGAAATCTTTGAATTTTGTACGGGTATTTTTTAAGAAAAATTCTTAGAGCTCTCCAAACTGTTCCATACGAAATACCCGTTTGTCGAGAAACTTGTCGAGCACTTACTTCTCCATACGTGGATAACGTTTCAATAGCTTCAACATTCTGCGAAACCGTAACAGCCACTGACTTGCGTGTCGATGGTCTTCCACTCCGAGGTTTTGCTTCCAGAGATCCAGTCTTCTCAAATTTTTTATCATTCTCCGTAAGAGAGTAGCAACTCATGGGTCCTTTACCTCTTCGAATACCTTTAAAGTTACGAAACGCTCGTAAAGCTTCAGTGGAAGAATCTGAATTGCAATAATAAAATTTCACCAAGAGTACTTTATCCTTTAGTGACGGCATCCCAGAGTAAAATAAATGATCAGGGATAGTTGAATTTTTCAAATGAATTAAAATAAACATAATCGATATATGGCTTCTGAAGCCAACTGTGCGGACGTGTTTGGCATCGCTTGTCTCGTACCGCGAATGGGATTTAACTCTGCATATCACAATATAGTATTAAAATTAACTCCTAAAGTTTACCAAATTTTAAGAAAAATGAGTAATGAGATATACACCGATTTTGAGCGATGTTCTACACAAGACAGAATATTTGTAAGACAATGCCAAAATTGTTTTGAATTTAATCCGTACCATAAAACAAAAGACTGCCAAAACATTAAAATATGTAAAATATTCGGTGTACAGGGTAGCCACAACTGTACTGAAGCGCCAAATTGTCACCATTTCTCTAAGCAGCCTAAATTTAAAAACCTTTCTACAAACCATAAATCAAATTCAAGTGAATGCCCGATTTACAAATCACAAATAGACAAAATTATCCAAAGGACACAATATTCACAAATACACGAGGGAAATGATGTAGCAAATATAATTTAAAGCTTAATATTAAATAGATTAATATCCTATATGATTGAAAATGTGAGATGTATTCAACAAAATGTAAGAAAAAGTTTTACTGCGATAAGTAAACTACAGGCCAACACTAGAGATGACCCACCTGACAAGGGCGAGTGGGTAACACCCTCGTTTCCAGACAGTCATGAACCGGGATCGAATCCCGCGTTAACATTTTGTTTGATATGTGAATATCCTTCACCTGACATTCTTTTGATTCAAGAACCATATGTTTTACATGAGAATGTTATTTTTGATATGGACTCTCAAATTATATGTTCGAATAAAACTGGGGAAAAATATACGGCAACTATAATTTTAAATAAAAATATAAAGTTCAGCAAAGAGGAAAAATTCACAAATTCTTTTTGTACAACAATATCTATTTCTACAGTTAAAGCAAAATTAATTATTTCTAATTTCTACATTCATCCGAATACATTTAACCCTGTTCATCAAACATTCATTAGAGATCTGCTCAAAACGTATATAAATCAACCTGTAATCCTTTGCAGTGATTTTATTTCAAGACCTACTATATGGTTTGTTATAAACTCTAATGGATATAGATTACAACCTATTATAGACGAATGTAACCTCTTTATACATAACCTGAAAAAACACCCACCTGCCGCGGAGAGTAAGTATAATTGATCTCACAATCTCGAATAAACACTCACTAAGTTTAATAAACAACTGGCATACCACTGATTTGACTAATATTTCCGACCATGTTGCTGTTAAATTTGATATCAGGTTAAAGAATGGTCATTTATTCAATAATCAAATTTCCACTTTGAAAAAATGCGAATTGGGCAAATTTTTCTAATAACATATCATTACAAGATACAAAAAACTGGGAATTGATATAAGCAGAGTGAAAGATGAGGAAGACATTGATGGGATAGTGAACGCACTCATGAATTTATTGAGAGAAGCAGCATATAAATCTTCGAAGGTTAAATCCCCCATTAATAAACATGTTTCCAGAATTGACTGGTGGACTAATGAACAGGAAATAATAAAAAAACATTTTCATTATATTAGAAACTAGTATTATCGTCATAAAACAATCAGCTAATATACATTTAAGTTGGCAAGAAACAAATACACTAATGCAATAAGAAAAGCTAAAAGAACTAACTGGCGAAACGTTATTGAAGAAAATACACAGATAATCCATTTGGTAATGCTTATAAGTTCTTCAATAAATTAAGATCCTCAAATGTAAAGAATGAAATTCCCATAATTGACAATTCACCAGAATATCTAAAAGAGCAAACAATGACCATATTAATGGACGATTTAATTCCTGAAGACGATCCTAATTTGGACAATTTTCAACAACAAATAATTAGAAATTTTAAGCCACGAATGAATAATCCAAGCATAATTATTATCGAAGTAGAAGAAATAATTAATATCATTTCTAATTGTGATGTTTAAAAAGCTCTAGGTTTAGACAACATATATCCGGAGAAATGGAAAATAGCAGCTCTAAAGATAATTCCTAAACCACATAAATCTAATTTAGAATCAACAAAAAGTTATCGACCTATCTCATTGATTTCAAATCTTTCAAAAATTTTCGAAAAAATTTTGAAAAATCGAATTTATGAATTTTATGAAAGTAATAATCTTTTGAGCTCCAGACAACATGGATTTGTCAAATAAAAATCAACGACAACGTGCTTGAATAAAATATTTATCGATCGAGGATCAACAGCGATACGACTTGGATATTCCAGATATAATTGAAATTTTGATTAAATATAAAATTACACTATTGAAGAAAAATACTAACCAAACATTTCAAAGTTTCTTTCCCGCTAATATTCCGAATTATTTTCGGGCAAATTTCCACAACTCTCAATTTATTACAAATCACGGAAATTTTAGAAGCTTTTTAAAATTCATCAAAGCAGTGCAGGATTCAAGATGCTTCTGTGGATGTGAGGAACAAATTTCTATTCATCTGCTGCTAAATTGCCCCGTCTTCCAAGAGTATAGAGAGAGAAATAAGGATAACCCAGGCCCCTGGAGCGCAAGAAACGCCAACTGCCCGGGCTGTCCAGCTAACTAGTAGAAACCAGTTACTCTAGATTATATTTATATAGAGCCAATTGCAGAGCCGAACCAGCTGGTCAGGAAGTTCCATGCCTGCAGAGAACCCGGGAGTCCAGCCAACGAGACTGGGTCGAAGGAGGTCTTCCCAAGCAGCAGAGCTGTCTTCATTCTGTGTTGCTTGAAAGCATGGCATCTGAATAGAAAGTGGTCCGCAGTCTGTTGTTCCTCCATACAATGTGGGCAAGATGGGTCTTCCCCAAGACGCCAGAGAACCAAGTCTGCCCGAACATGACCATGTCCTGTAAGTAAGGTGGTGGTGACTTCTCCAGGACAGACCTTAGGGAGGAATTGGAGCAGCCGGTCTGGAGTATGGGCTATTCTCCTCAGGTGTCTGTTGTAGTGGTCCTGGCAATAAACCTCCGTCCATGCGTCTAGGGCTGCCGCGCGTGAGTGGTTACGGGCCAGGCTTCTAGGCAGAATGGAAAATGATGGCTCTAAGATCAAAACGGCCGCGTTCTTAGCAGCTCTGTCTGCTCTTTCCTTTCCGTCGATGCCGCAGTGTCCCGGCACCCAACACAGATTTACGTTTTGGTTGGTGTTCAGTGCGAGAATAATCTTAGCTACTAATGTCGATCGAACTGGACCTGACGTACATATGGCTGACAGAGCTGATCTGCACTCCGACGCGATAGTGATCGCATTTCTTGAATAACCTTCCTTCACCAGACGGACCGCCCAGCGGATTGCCAGAAGTTCAGCCTGGAAGGCTGTGCAGTCGGGATGGAGCCGTAAGAGAACGGGCTGCTGATCTTCTGATGAGGGAACAATTACAGCGCCCACCCCAGCCTCATTTTTTGATCCGTCTGTGAATATTATAGGTGTTGTTATCTCCTCGATGTTTAGACTGAAAGACAATTGACGTCTATCTGGAGGGTATGGCAAAGAAGCAGGGCCTGGTCTAGATTCAAAATTTCCTTCATTGATTTCCTTCAGGAACGCCGTACGAGACCTAACAATAATATCGAAAGGAGGGCTGCCGGTGATGGAGTTGGCTTAGACTGTAGGTGTGTAAGGACCTCCTCTCAGTACACGTTTCGCAAAATTGCAGTGAAGGCTCCTAAGTTGCCTAATGCCTTCGCTGGAGAGAGCACGACCTCCCCATTTGACGCTCCGTCCAGCTGAAAAGAAGATTCCAAATTTACCCTGTATGGTGTGAGTGAGTCGTGGGATTATTGATCTGCATCTACGTGTGATCTTGCGTAGGTGGGCGACAAATCCGCGGGTCTGGTAAAACTCCACTCCTAAGATTGTGACGGTCTTCTTGATGTTTAAAGGTTGACCAAGGACTCTGAGCCCTGTCTCGGAGTTGGGGTGGACATTACGCCATTGGAACAGGCAAGCTTGAGTCTTAATGGGGTTTATATTAAGACCATTTATCGTGCACCAAGATGTCGACCTCTCCAAGAAGGTGTTAGTGGCAGAGACCGGCAGGCGACTACGAACCTGAGTCATAAGGGTGAAGTCGTCCGCGTAAGCTATTAATCGGCTATCTATGATGGAGGGAAGGGTGAAGATGGTCCGAGCAACTATGTTCCACAGGAAAGGACTTAGCGCTGAACCCTGGGGAGTGCCGAGTTGGGAGGACGTACATTCTGTGTGCTACGTGCCACAATTCCCGAGGGGATGTAGGCGCCTGGGACAAAAAAAAAAGCCTGAAACCCACGTGTGGGCCAGAAGAAGTTAGTTGAGAGTTCTTGCAGGAGCACGATGTCGGCCTGTGTCGAATTTGCCAAATTTGCAATTTCAAGAATGACAGTTGGTGATTTTTTAGCGTTCACCTGCAGGACACGCAATGGCCTAGACATTGTTACTTGTTCGGGGTATTCTCTCTTTTACAAAGGGACAGGTAGATAATGTGGCAAAGTGGTTGTGGGAGCTCCAGATTTTTTTTCTGCAGCGGCAGCAGCGGCTTTGGCTTGGCTCGACCGAGCATCGGATGCCCTCATGCTCTGCAGAGCCGCAGCGATAGCAGATTGGATGGGCAGCTGGACAGGCAGAAGCGCGGTGGCCGAAGCCACAGCAACGGAAGCATTGCTTTAAAGTATGACTGCGCTCATACCTGTGCACTAGATCCGCCACAGGAATACGTCCATGTTGACCGAGGATTTCGTCGACTTGGTTGTCCACTTCGATGAACACTGTACTAGTGCTGTGTGCCGCATTATTCGATCGATGGACTACCCTGATTTCACGCTTTTCCAGGAGTGACTGCACGGAGTGGTTGGAGCGGAAGCTCTCGCATATCTCATCGTCCCGCACCTCCCCGTCCACTCTGAAGAGGCAGTATCTTGGTAGGATAACCGGGCACTCGGGGCAGCTTAGGCCCGTTGGCAGGGAGGTCAGCCCAGTGGCCAGCTACTTTGCCATTTGGGTTGTTTTGGGGTGAAAAACCACCTCGCCGCTGGTGTTGATGGACGCCACCACGTGTTTTGATGACGCTAGGGAAGGATGAATCTTTTGAATTTCCCTCAAAAATTCCCTTGGGTTGCTTTGGGGTTAGCCGACCTGACGTCTACATGCGATTCGAAGGAAGGAGCCAGATTCACAAATGTGGATTTCGCTTTGGGTTTCGGAGGTGCAGGCTTTACCGGCTTGTCTTTCTCTGCCACTACCGAGGCGAAAGAGGTGGAGGGAATCGGGACTTTGGCTGTGGGATTGGGTCTTCCTAGACTGGCTCCCTTGAAGGCGTCCTTAAGAAGAAGTTCTGCCTCTTGGACGAGAGTCAGCACCAGTCCTTTGGTGGCCATCTGTATTTTTTCGGGAGTCCAGGCTGGTGTCGGCAATGATCGCTTCGAAGGTTTGGCACTCAAAGTTGAACAAGTTCGCCGTGCTGTTGAATTTAAATTGGTGATGGGAAGACGGGAGGAGGTCTTCGTCCTCAGAACGCGGCCGCTTGTTGGCCTGCTGACTTCCTCCACCACCGCCATCATACTGGTTCAGCTCCATAAATAAAAACTATCAAAAAGCAAATCTACTCCAAAGAGAGTAAAAAAAAGGCAGACCAGACAAAGAACATTATTCCGTTAACGAGATGAGGCCAACAACAAATATCGAATTTATATACACATATATTTTTACATAATGAGGTTTTGAAAAATGCAAATAATCTTCATCTATTTACATGCACAACAATTTATTTTACCATCACTACAGCATAAATCACTCTTGGTGAAATTTTTTTATTGCAATTCAGATTCTGCAACTGAAGCTTTACAAGCGTTTCGTACCTTTAAAGGTATTCGAAGCGGTAAAGGACCCATGAGTTGCTACTCTCTAAGGCGAATGATAAAAACTTTGGAGAAGACTGGATCTCTGGAAGCAAAATCTCGGAGTGGAAGACCATCGACATGCAAGTCAGGGGTTGCTACGGTTTCGCAGAATGTTGAAGCTATTGAAACGTTATCCACGTATGGAGAAGTAAGTGCTCGACAAACGGGGATTTGGTATAGAAAAGTTTGGAGAGCACTAAGAATTTGTCTTAAAAAATACCCGTTAAAAAATTCAAAGACTTCACGAGCTAAAAGTCGGCGATTTTGAGAAGCGTCAAGAATTCGCTTCATGGGTTTTCCGGCAAATTGATATTGATGAAAACTGGCTGTTGAATGTTCTGTGGACAGATGAAGCTCAATTTTCTCTGAACGGAGAAGTTAACACTAAAAACAGCCGCATTTGGGCAACAGAAAACCCTAGGATTTTTACAGAAATGCCACTTCATCAGCGCAGAGTTATAGTTTGGTGTGGGTTCACTTCTTCTTTTATTATTGGGCCATTTTTCTTTGAAGAAATAAATGGAAGAACATTTAAAACCGCTTCAGTAACTGGTGAACGTTATGTTCAACTTTTGAGAGAAAAGGTTATCTCCATATTGCAGGACAGACAAGCACTGAACGAAATAACATTCATGCAAGATGGAGAACCTCCTCATATCTCCCGCGGTGCCAAACAATTGCTGAAGGATACGTTCGGTGAAGATCGTGTGATAAGTCGCCACTTTATACACCAGTGGCCTTCAAGATCACCAGACTTGACGCCTTGCGATTTTTGGCTATGGGGGTACATTAAGTCGCGTGTTTATCGATGCCGGCCTACCACATTGGTCATGTTGAAGGCTTCTATCAGACGGCACGTTTCATCAATTTCATCAGATATTTTATTTAATGCTGTCCATTCTGTAATCTATCGTCTGCAGGCGGTGTTTGAGAATGAAGGGCGCCACATTGAGCAAGGATTGTGATCTAATACAAGAGACAAGGCCTCCAAGAGACAAGTTACCTCATGTGTTATATAAGCTGCCATGTATTATATTATCTACCAATGTTTTGCAGCTCTTTGTGTTGGGTTATGGGTAAATAAATTATGTCCTCATATCTTGTCTCTTTTTATTTGTGAACAGTTATTTTTGTTTAAAACGAAAATTAAAATTAAAATTATACCGCGAATGTTTCTTTTAAAAATCGAAATTTATTTTCAAAGAGAAATAGCGACATTTCTAACTTTGAAGATGAGGTATGGAAAGGTGAAACATGAAGAGTAATGGAGAACGGAAAAATAAAAAGTGTCCAGGGGCGGGAATCGAACCCACACCCTTCTGCTTACCTGGACACTTTTTATTTTTCCGTTCTCCATTACTCTTCATGTTTCACCTTTCCATACCTCATCTTCAAAGTTAGAAATGTCGCTATTTCTCTTTGAAAATAAATTTCGATTTTTAAAAGAAACATTCGCGGTATAATTTTAATTTTCGTTTTACAATCATCAGCCGCGTTATATTGTATTTTAAATTTTTGTTTGTTTGTCATTTGCTCACATCTTATATTATGTCGTGCAGACCAAAGTGTCATAACTTCTCGAATAACACTGTACACACAATTTTACCCCTTATGTTTAATTTATCGCTTTTCGCTCATTAAAAGAAATAGCATAAGGAATATTCTCTGTAACCCCCCACCTTTAGAAATTTTGGGCAAAAAAAAATAATACAAAATGATTTTACTACCACGTTTTTCAACGCAAAAGGTTGATTTAAAAATTATATTTATTTGAGGGGATACATTTTTAAAAATCGTGTACAGTATAATAAACAATGATAACATTTGACAAGCCCATAGGACATTTGGAATAAAGTACGACAAATGTATTTTGTCACTCCCATCTATATTTCATTTGTTGGATCATGACAAATTTCCAGTTAAATAGTCGAGTGTCGCCAATTATTCAAGAAATTACACATTCCTTATAGCAAGAAATCCTATTAGTAGTACCATCATAATTTTTGGTACTATATTAACATTTCAAAAAATCGTGTATTGAATTCAGCTATGTTTTTCAAACATTCAATATATTTGACAAAACTCTATCAAAAATATAAATATTTTTTTTGCTACATGTTTTAATTTGCATATACCTATTTTACATATCTCAGATTGTATTTAAAAATCGTTAACCATTTCTTCTAACTTTTGGCGAAATGGTGCTTTATTAATTAACGATTTGATATTATTAGGATTCTTTCCTGGTATACAAAAAGGAAAAATACGTGTCGATCAGTTATATTTTTCAATTAATCAAACAATTTGGCCGCTGAATTTCTGATTCTGGTACAGCGCCATCTAGGGAATGAAATTGTAACTAAAATCAATTTCGAAATTTTCAATATTTGCCATAAAAAATCCCATTGCATTCTGAACACAATGGTGTTTACCGCATTGCTCTAGCGCAAATATTCGCGGAGTTATTAATTTTTAAAGTTGTGCGGGACTTTTGGATCACCCTGTATTTACACATTCAAAACATTCAAAAAGATATTTCGACAAATCTTTAAAAATTGGCTTGTTTTTTACCTAAATGTTATACTACAATGTAGCCGTGTTTTTCATAAATTAAAAAATATATAAATATATTATATAAATATATTTGTATTTTATATAAAAATTAGGCTACCCTCGTCTAACAGACACAAAAGGGATACAAAATATGTACGCTATATATTGACCGTCTCTGCCAACTATCAGACAAAACCACAGCTATAGCAATTCTCGAACGCCCAGCTAGAGGCCATGGTGTTATGGTTTCTTCACCCACCCCAGTCTGCAAGTATGCAGAGACGTCAATACATGGCGCATGTTAACACTTTATTTTAACTGGAGATATAGTATTTTATATATCACCAAAAAAATCCCCCGGGAAAATTTATTCGGTTACATAATCTTGAATTTGTCAAATATTTGGCATTCTACATAGCTCCATCAAAATTGCTAGTTTTCAAGGTATAAAGACTAAAATGGAGATATAAAACTAAAATTAAGTAATGATAAATTCATTGGAGAATTTGTTGAAGGCCGAACTGCGTGAAAGAAATAAAGTCCAACGTTCTTAGAGAACAAGATGTATTTCTCCAGCTCCATGAAGTATCGCGCAGTAACACAAGCTGAGGATTGGAAGGTTGAGAGAATCTCCTCTCTACATGACCCACCACGTGATGACGGTATCGATACCGTAGCAGAGGACATTCGAGTAGCGACTTGAGGCATATGAAGCAGCTCACTCCACCCTAGGGACGTCATCTTGGTCGATAACATCGTTGTCTCCTGGAATGACATCTGACGGTCATCGTGGGAATCTTGCCGTCGGAGACGCAGAGATAAGAAAAACGATCGCTCTGATATATAAAAAGAAAGATTAAATAAATATTTTTATTAATTAACATAGTTGAGAGACGGTAAAAGGAAATAAACCTTGTTATAATAAAACAGATATTTTAAAAATATTTGTAAGGATTTTAAAATTGATTTCTATTAAATAATAATAAAAGTTCATTTGGTAAAAGGAACTAAAATTTTATGCTTCGAATTAGCAGAAAATGGAAATCCAATTAGTGTTGGAACATGCTGAACAACGTGTGTGTATAAACACAATGCTAAAATAATAATAGTTTCAAATATTTCAATTGTCAATTAATTGTTTTTTTTATTTATTTAAGAGAAATAAAAAACATGTATATAAAAATATATTTTAAATTCAGAATAAAGAAATTAGGTAGCTAAATAATTTTAACCCTAAATAGATATGGACGAAGGTGTCATCTATCCAGAAATGGTGAAGATTAGTGAAGTAAGAGGTAAGCAAACAGAAAAGGTAAAAGAAGATCTTCTATTTAAATTTAAAATATATAAAAACGGCAATTATATATAAAGGTAATGTCAAGCAAATATAGTTCCACACATATAGTTAATAGAGATAATCGAGGTGTCGCCATGACGATGTCGCCGTGACGCCACGACGGCTGGATAGTTTTTAAGTTCAAATTTAACTAAAAGCTGTCGTTATGAAAACAATATTTGAGAAATGATCAAAATTTATCAAATATATCGGGAAAATAACATTTTCCAATAAAATTATCGTATCAGGTAAAAATGTTAAAGGCTTAATATAAAAATATTTTTTAATCAAAAATAAAATAAATATAACACAGAAAATATATTTATCTTTCATTTTCCTACAAGTAAGGTTTCGAGCAAAGTAGCTGGTCTAGGGGCTCATTAAAGCTAGTTCATCTACATTCTCATTCTTTTATAAACCCGTAGAAGAGTGACATTGCTCGGAAGCTGGGTTGTTTTTGTCACAATGAAAAGGTACACACATAACCTACTTATCGTTAACTATTTATTAAGAGTGTCCGTATGAATTTCAGAATACTGATGGAATGATTGAACATAATCTCGTGCGCCTGATCCAATTCTTCACTGCGAATGTCGCCTCGGCATATTGTAACAAACTGTGCTAATATGAAGCAAGAAATGACTAAAAGAGTTTAGTTAATGATTGTAATTTCTAACCATTCCCCATATGCACCGTGATTTAAAGAGAAAGAGATAAACTTGAAAATATACAATATTAATCTAAGCAGGAAACATTCCAAAACGCCTGTTTTATTTACTTCTTAGCATTTTGATATTTGGTTTTATTACGCGGCTATAAATAAATAGATCAACTTTCTATCAGTAATTTATATGATCACGGACGTGATATCTAAAAGAGTTGGGATGTGTCTTGAATTATTTATCGTTGCGAATTTATCGTCACTCCGTGGTTTCCCTGCACTCTCCCTTTCAAACTGAAGAGAACGGTTGGAATCTTAGGCAAACAATCAGCTGGGTTATCGGAGCACGTTGAAACTGGGTATTAAAGAAGTCGACTATGCACATTGAAAGTTATTTAGAACTATTTCATTACTTAGTAAGTAAGCCTATGCGCCTAAATTACGTATTTTTGATATACTACTTCACAGTCTTGCGTGAAATTATTCAATGGTGTTATTGTTCTTTAAATGCTTTTAAAAATATTTTGTGTATTTTAGAATCTATATCACTAAAATACTACTCTGATCAAAAGGTTTTTACACTTTGCTCATAAGTTAAAAAATATATATATTATTATACCAAATTCAAATTGTCCCCTTCAAAGTAGTCCCCGTTGGCCGCGATTCACTTCAGCCACCTTTTTTCCAGTCGGAAAATACCTCTGGTAGTGTGTTTTCGGGATCGCCTTCATGGCTTTTTTCGATTCCACTTTGATCTCTTCTATGCTCTGAAATTTACGACCCTTTATCTTTTTTTTAGCTTTCCAAAAAGGAAGAAGTCGCAGGGGGCCAAATCGGGACTGTAGGGGGGTAGGGGAACACAGAGGTTGAGTGGTCCTGCAGGAACTTCGAGATTTTGAGGGCTGTGTGCGCCGGCGTGTTATCGTGGTGGAGGATCCACGACTTGCTCCTCCACAGCTCCGGCCGTTTCTGCCTGATCGCTTCCCTCAATCGCTTCAAAACTCCCAGGTAGGAGTCAGCAGTTATTGTAGAGCCTTGTTGTTGAAATTCATGAAGAACACCGTCAACATGACCTTGACTTTGCTGGGAGCATTCCTCGCTTTCTTTGGTCTCGGCTCATTTTTGTAGCGCCACTCCGATGCCTGTTGGGTAGTTTCCGAATCAAAGCCGTGAATCCATGTTTCGTCTCAAGTAATGACCCTCTTCAGCAATTTGGGGTCGTCGGTTGTCACTTCGAGATTGAGACTGGACATTTCTTTCCGGGCGTTCTTTTGATCAAAAGTCAAATCTTTGGGAACGAGAACGGCGTTGAGTCTTCTCACTCCCAAAATGTCCTTCATTATCGATTGAGTCGACCCGAATGATATCCCTGCTTCTTCGGCGACCTCCCTGACAGTTATTCGTCGGTTTTCACGCAACAGTTCCAACACCTTGTCCACTTTTTCAGGCGTGGTTGATGTGGACGGTCTCCCGGAACACTCGTTGTCGGCGGTCTCTTCTCGACCCTCCTTGAAGCGCTTGTACCACTCGAAAACTCGTCTTCGGCTCATGACGACATCCCCGTAGGCTGTTTGCAACATCCAAAAAATTTCGTCAACCTTGAATCCGTTTTTCACACAGAACTTGATGCAAATTCGTTGATCCTCCATTTCGGTGACTAACGAAATCGAAGCTCGGCCAAAATAGCTTCACTTCGAACAGCCGCTACTCGCGCTGTTGTGGCGCGTGATTTTTGAAAATTGGCAGGTCTCCAAGCCAAGGGCGACGCTTGCGTTTGCCACAAACCGGGAGAAAATATATCGAGTTTTCAGGATTTTATGAGAAAAGTGTCGAAACTTTTTGATCAGAGTAGTATACGCATTTATCCTTTGAGTCGGATTTTAGACGCGGGTTGAATCGCCAAATTCTACCCTAAGTGCCAACTCTGTGCTATAAATGTGATTCTGGAGAAATTTTTACACATTTTTGCTTCTTACTGTTCCACCAGAGTCAGGAATTTCATTTCCACACACCAATAACAATGATGCACAGATTTAAAAGCATTAAGAATGACGTTTTCCTTTTTTTAATAAGGTCTATCTTTATTTTGTTAAAATGACTTCTGTGGAAGC
The DNA here is from genome assembly GCA_030710605.1 of Cordylochernes scorpioides. Lineage (NCBI taxonomy): Eukaryota > Metazoa > Arthropoda > Arachnida > Pseudoscorpiones > Chernetidae > Cordylochernes > Cordylochernes scorpioides. The sequence continues at coordinate 110,323,150 of CP092886.1, read as the reverse complement.
CTACAACGCAACGCGAAAGATTTCCAACGATGAATCAATGGATAACTTCGAAAGAAGACTCTTTTGAATAATCTAAGCCATGGTAAATTCAACTAAGTGGGGCATCTATAATATCTTTGTGTATAAAATAATTGATTCCAATTGATCTTCGATTTATATGTTGGAAAACAACAAAATACTAAAAGGGATCACGAAAAATATTTCAAAATATTTTGAAGATATAAGTGATGTTAATTCCAGCCCAGAGCTCTTTGAATACTTGCTCCAAAATATGTACAGGTTTCTCTACGGTAATTTAAAGATTAAAATAAAAGTACTGTCTCATGAATATAAAATATTAATTGTTAAAAAAAATAATTTGTAATGTTTAGGTAAATAAAGAAAGAAAATGTTGGCTTGTGTGTTCTGAATCGGGAACAGAAGAGGCATAAATTCGTAAAATTGACGGTAGAAACCTACATTCATTGCTCTTCATTTTTTAAATGTAGGAAAATCCACATACAAGAGTTATAGCGATCTGACGTTTGAATTGGCGTAATCGCTAGGAGGTTCCCCTCTGAAGAGCCAAGCCTTCTCAAATCTTTTTCATATCCAGTTCTTACAAATTGTAAAATTCGTTGCATATATTTTAATAATTAGTTAATATAAAATCATTTTTAAAGGATTTTTTTTCAGTGTGGCGTTAGCTGATTTTCTCTTTTTTAGTGCAATGTTGATAACAAAATTATTCATTTTATTTTCATTAATTAATTCTACATTTGCAAACGTTCCATAGTCATATTATTTCCATATTTACAAAACATCAGACTCGGCAGTCAAATATATATACAAAAAACTAAGCAAAATATTTAAATATGCATATCAATGGAGGTCTTCTTACCGGACGACATAAATGCAAGCCATTAGCAACCAATCGAAATGGTTCTGGTTGAGATGGAATGATCATGCAGATTTTGTAGACTGGAGGAACAACTGGCATGTAGGTCCGCCCCTGCTTGTCGAAGGATACGCCGATCCACGCGTGCTGACATCACTCTGGCTGCACCGGCATTCCTATAAATTGCCTCATTTCCTTTTCCAGACATCTTTTTTCACAGTCGGTGCACCGTGGACGCATTCAGGTTTGTGTCAGCTGCGATTTGACGTATGGACCAACCTGCCCTTCCAGTCCTATCACGATGCCCCTCGTAAAAGCATCTGTCTGCTGGAACTGCCTCCGTTGACGACGGCCTGGCGTTATCTGCTATTACACGTGTCTTTTAAAACAAGAACAAAATTCCTACGATAAATTTCTTTGAAGAAATAACGGCAAGTTCCTCCCCTTATATCTTACTCTACCTGTGCACGAGAGATGCGCATTTTACATCATTTGCACAACTCAGTGCCTTTCTATCAACAATTTCACATAAAGAACAGATCCGCGGGGCACCCACATAGGAAGTTCTCTATCTCTAGCAATAAGCCGAAATATAAATCAGAAGAAAATTGACAAATGGATAAACGGTAAGAAACCTTGGGTGCACAAGAACATACACACACACATACACACTCGGGCGTGCGGCCACGCTTTCGCGAGCTCCGCCGTTTTCGCCTCTGGAGTGCGTGTAAATGTCGTTAGACATGCCAAAATTGGTACCGGCGGAGAGCCCAGGATCTGCTGATCTAGTGCCTGGAAGGCCCAGCGTCCTGTCCCAAACAGGTGAAAAGTTATCACCGAAAAACTGCTTTCAGAGAAAGATTTCTCTAGAAAACTCTGAAAATAAAGAAAATGCAAATTTGGCCGCCGCGCGTGGTGACGTCACGGCGCCGAAGACTGCTGCTACGACCAGCGCAACTCCAGCTAGCCCGGCCTCGCTCAACTGGGCCGACAGCGAGATGGCGGAGGTGGATGACAACGAGGGCTTCATCGTCGTGAAGGGCAAGAAGAGGCGCCTCGGCTCAACTTCACCTGAGCACGCTGCAAGGCAGCCCAACAAGCCTGGAAACCAGCGCAGCTCCCAGCAGCAGAAGCGGCCAACAGGGCCGAGAGCAGTGCCGCCCCAGGAAATCAAGGCGACGCGCGCCAACATCGCCGACGCCAGGGCGAGGCAGGCCTCTACCAACCACGAGTACTACGTCTTCGTGGAGCTGTGCCCAGACATCCCGGACTACTCCTACCTCAAGGCCATGAGCACGCTAATCGGGGGGCCAAGGAGCATCACGCAATTCCATCGAATGAACGGCCACTTCATCGTGGGTCTTGCGGACAAGAAACATGCGAACCATCTGGTCGCGGACGGCCTAGAAATCGAGGGAACGACCCTCAAGGTCTTCCCCTTCCGCAAGAGGGCGGAGCGCATAGTCGTGGCCAACCTGCCCGGCTTTGTGGAGGACAGCACCATCGCGACCGCCCTGGGCCAGTTTGGGAGGGTCACCTCCATCGCCCCCATCCTGGTCAAAATGGGGGAGTTCACCTTCACCGACGGCCGCCGGGAGGCGTTCATCCTGCTCCACGAGGGCGTAAGGCTGGAGACGCTGCCCACCCGAATGACCATCCACTCCAAGGGAGACACCCTGTCGGCCTTCCTCTCCTTTGGAATCAAGTGTTCCAAGTGCGGCAAGCAGGGCCACCGCAGAGCCAACTGCCCAGCGCTCGCCAGGCAAGGGAACAGCAGCCCCAGGCAAGCAGCGTCTCCCACCGACGCAAGGCCCCCCCCTCCCTCCTCCTCAGCGACCAAGGAAGCCGGCACCTGCGCCCGCAACACCGGCGAAGACTTCAACCGAGGCTCAGGCGATCCCCTCGGCGCCCCATCCTGCCGAACCGATGGATCTCGCCCAGCCCGCCCCTGCCGCCCTCCCTGCTCTCCTGGCTGCCCCGCGGCCCCTCGAGCCTGGCATCCCTTCGCTCGACCACAAGATGGCGGTGGAGAAGATGACCTCACCTCCCTCCACGCCTGCCCGGGGAGAATCCGCACTCAAACAGCTGCTGAAGCACATCGAGGAGACCCCCACCCTTTCCATCGACTGGGACAAGCTGCCCGGCCTTAACTGCAAGGACGCACAGCAGCTCCTCACCTCTGAAACCACCATGAAGAGAATAGCGCCCACGCTGACAGAGGAACAGGTCGCCACCCTCGACAAGTTGCACGAAACCTTCAAGGCCTCGTGCCCAGATTCCAACTCCACCATCCGCAAGACCCTCCAGAAGACCAGGAAGTTCCTGCGAGGCCAACAGCGCCAATGAACTACCGCGTCGCCACCATCAACGCGCGAGGGCTCGCCACTCGGGGGAGGAGCCTTGCCCTTTGTCATCTCCTAAGGCAGCATCACGTGGACATCGCGTTTGTCCGGGAGACAAACGCATTTCATCTGGGCAGCGGCCAAGACCTCTGCCTCGGCTACAACGCTGTTGTGTTGGCCTATCCCGTAGCCATCTCGGGATCCGGACTCGCCTGCGTCTTCGGGCCAGGCGTAGCCGTGATACCACCAGTGATACAACAGCGCGTCCTGTGGCCGGGCCACATCGCCTTGGCAACCATAGATGTCCACGGCGAGGAGATGACGGCCAACGTCGTTCATCTGGCGCATGAACCCCGGGAGAGAAACCGGCAACTGGAGCTCCTGGCGGTGACAGCGGCACAGGAGGAGGAGGAGGCCTGCTGGATCATCGGCGATTTTAACATCAGGGATCGGGGCCCCTCATCATCATCATCGTCCGATGCCCTCGCCGCTCTTCTGGACCTGGCCGCGCTGGTCGACGTGGCCACCCAGTTCGACGCCGCCCACCTGCCCACCAGAGTCGCCATGCACGGCGACCAAGTCGAATCGAACCGCCTGGACCGGATCCTCGTCCCTGCTGGAGTCCTGGATCGCGTGTCCATCTACGCGACCAGCCACTACCACCTCTCGGACCACCGCCTCGTGCTGCTCCAGGTGGGCCCGCCCACCACCGCCGTCTCCTCCCCCACCAGCCTCGCTTGGCCGCGATGCTCCGCTCGGGCCTTGCTCTCGAACATCTAGCTGGCTACATCCGGGAGTTGGAGGAAGACGCAGCGCACGATGACGACGACGGGACCTTCTGGGATAGGTGGACCTCCATCAAGTCGGGGCTGCTAGCGGAGGCCAGATCCCTGCACGACCCACGCCACGCTGCCAGCGACAGCTACGTCTACAGGGCGAGACGTTACATCGCGGCGCAGCTCGAGGCCTCCTCCATCCGGGCCGACTACCCATCGCTGCCGGACCTGGCACGCGCCATCCGCCTCCGACGCCCGGTCAGCGTCATCAGGGACGACGAAGATAACGTCATCGAGGGCCCCGAGCTTCGGCGGAGGGCGTTCGCGACCTTCCGGCCCCGCTTCGCCCGTCCCACCACCGATCCAGCTGCGGGAGCTGCCTTCATCGCCAGCAGCGCGCCCACCACCACCTGCGAGCTGAGTGAGGAGGACCCGCTCCACCGGCCGGATATCAGCCCCAGCGAGATCGCCAACGCCATCGAGCACCTCCCTCGCGGAAAGGCCCCCGGCTGGGACGGCTTGCCGTGCGAACTCCTCGTCGCCTTCAACGAGGACTTCTTCGCGGAAGCTCTGGCCCGGGTGTTCGCGGCTTCACGGCTCCGCGGTGCCCTACCTCCGTCGACGCGGCGCAGCTCCATCTGCCTCGTGCCCAAGGCCCGCGGAGGTCGCGGCCTTGATGGCTACAGGCCTGTCGCGCTGCCCTCGGCCGACTACAGGGTCCTGGCCGCCATCCTTCACCGGCGCCTCAAGCCCCACCTGCGGACCCTTGTGCCGGAATGCCAGACGTACGCCGTCCCCGGGAGGTCCCCGTCCTGGAACATCGCTAAGGTGACGGATGCTGTTGAGGAGGCAACCGCCATGGGCTCGCCGCTGGCCGTCATGGGCATCGACTTGGAGTCCGCCTTCGATTCCCTGGACCGCGGCTTCCTGGAGTCCCTGATGACGTCCCTCCGCCTCCCGCCGGCCTTCATGGGCTGGATTAACATCTTGTACGCCGGGGCGGACGCAACGATCCGGGCTGGAGGCTTTCACACCACCGCCTTCCCCCTCCTCAACGGCCTAAGGCAGGGCTGCGCCGTGAGTGCCGCTCTCTTTAGTATCGCTACGGGGCCGCTGCTACGTCGCCTGGAGTTGACCCTCGGCGTGGGCAACGTCATCGCCTACGCCGACGACATCGTCCTCCTTTTCCATCGCGACGAAGAATTCGAGCGGGTGGCGACCGTCCTCGAAGACTTCAAGCGGGCCTCCGGTATCGCCGTCAACCTCGGGAAGAGCGCGGGCCTTTGGTGCGGAGCCTGGCGCAACCGCGGCGACTCCCCTCTCGGCGCCTCCTGGTCGACCACCTCCATCAGGGTCCTCGGGCTCGACATCGCCCCCAGGAGCTCCGTAGCCCATCAGGAGCAGCATCTTCTCGCCCTTCTGGAGTCCGCCTGCCGCAGATGGACGCCCTTCACCCGCGGCCTATCCCTCGTCGGACGATCTAGAGCGGCGAACTCGCTGGTGAGCTCCACCATCCAGCATCACCTGCACGGGTACCTGCCATCACTCCCGACCATCGCCAAACTGCAGGCCAGACTAGCGAGGTTCGTCTGGGGGCCCGAGCATACGGCGTGGCTTCCCGCCGCCGTCATGGCGATGCCCGTAGCCATCGGAGGCCTCGGCCTCCTCGACCTGGCAACCCAACTCCAGCTCGCCTGCCTCAAGGGGGTGCAGGTCGCGCTCCGCGGAGGCAGAAATGCCTTCAGCTGGCTGGTAGAAAGCGGTGAGGCCTGGATTCACTCTCCACCGGACGGCACCCGTCTCCAGCCCCGCCGTCTACGGCTGCTGAAGCTCTGGGAGGAGGCCTCCAACATCCTGAGCCTCAACCACCGGGCGCTCCCCACGGCTCAGCTGCTGGACCTCCCCATCATCGGCGGCTGCCGGTTCCTCCGCCCTCCCGACCTCCTGGCCCCCGCCCGCTGGCGTGGAGCCCGAGTCCGGGACCTTCTCGCGGAGGGCCACCTCATCGCCCGCCCTACGCGCTCCGTCCTGGCTGACGCCGCGACCCTGGGCGCCTTCTGTCGGAGGCTGACCACCGAGAACACCGTGGGCTTCGGGGCGGAGTCTGCACCCTCATCTAGCTCTTTAGCTGCGGCCGTGGTGCTGCGAGGGACGGCTGCGCCGTTCCTCAACGGCCTCACGACCCGCTCGGCCCGACGGGCCCTGGATCGCCCGCGCCTCGCCGCCACGCCCATCTCAAGGTTTACCTCGAGATGGTCGCCCACCATCGGTCCACCACCATCCAGGATCGACTGGGCCTCGCTGCGGCGCTGCGCCCACTCGGGCCACGAGGCTGACGCGGCCCTCAAGTTGGCCCTCCACGCCCTGCCCCATCCGGCCCATCCTGCCTCGGTCGGCCCCTCCTGTCCTGCCTGCGGGTCCATCGACCGCTCCCTCGGCCACCGTTACTGGTGCTGCAGTTCCATCAGGCCCTCATCAGAGAGGCCTTCAACATCATAGGGCGGCCCCCTGACCTGCAGGCTTGGATCTTCGGCGGGTCCGGCCTTGAGGACGACGCCCTTTCCATCTTAGCGTCGGCAAAGTTGCGAATTTATCGCTACTTTGTACAGGTTGGGCTCGGAGAAGCAGTGGAAGACCCGCTCATCGCCTGGTCCAGGACCCTCCAGCGCCGAGGTTTTCTTCCTCCATCTCCCATCACCATCTTGTAAAATATGTTTCATATATGTATATATTTTCTCTTCTCTTCTCATCTTCTTTTTTCTTTTTCTCTCCCTATGATTGAAAATGTATAATATTGTCTAAGATGACAATAAATATTTTTTAAATGTCAATTGTCACACACATACACACACACACACACACACATATATATATATATGTTATGAATAATTTTGTTGTTGTTAGATAAAGGGTTGATAAGACAAAGGATCGATAAGATAAAGGGTTGAGGTGCAGTCGTGATAAAAAATATAATTATTTACCGTCAAGTAGCTTTTATTTTCAATTACTTGTGGAAATATTACACATTAGTTAGTTTCACATTATATAGAATTCATAAAGTTAATCCTATATTAGTGATTTAAAAGGATATATATATTAACTACGCATATTTACAACAAAACTATACAACTAAACTGAAAGTCTTTCTAAAAAACTATGATAAACAAAGTAAAATTATCAATGAATGAAATAAAATATATATCTTTTAAAATATAGAAATATTTGAGTTTTAGATTATATAATATTTATATATAGATAATGTCACCTCTTCCATCAAAAAAGACGTCAAATCGACCGTCGCCGCAAACTAGCGGCTTCGGGTCGGTGACAAAGCCACAACACCAGCTTTGGCAAACTGATAAGCGTCTACCTAGAGACCATGGTTTCGGGCTAATGGCCCTCGTCAGTCTGTGGCGGACTTTATTCTATGAGTTCACATATAAATATTCTTAAAATGGAAAAGACACATCGATATCATCTTCTGTGAATATCAATTAGAAAAAGAACTAGAAAATATTTTTCTCCATAAAAATAGAAATATTCTGAATATTACCCTATCTGGGTGCCTTCATCACAAAAAAACAGACAATAGATTTCATACGACCGTTCATTATAAGAATAGTCCTAAACCTTCATACGTCCACTTCAGTCCTCATAGCTCCATATCATATAAAATAACGGTTTCAAACCTTTAACTGGACGTTTTTATTTTACATTGTTACTGTTCCAAGTGTAAAGAAATAGAACAAAATAATATCTACAGAAACCTTGGAATATTTGGTTAGCCAACGGTTTTTATCCATAAACATTTTAATAATTTTTTTTTCACAACAGAAAACTCAGAAAAATCTCAGTTCAAATTGTTTCAGTGATTACTCACAAACAAAACTTTTAAATTCACTAGAACTAAATATAATATAATGGTTTTATTTAGCACAGCCTAAGAACAATTGGTAATATTCTTAGAAATCTCATCACAAAATTATCCATAAATCAGAACCCTAAAAGAAAAAAGTCATATATTCAGTATCGAGTCTATATTACCAATTCATTTATGTTGGCGAAACCAGAATAAAAATAGAAACAAGAATAAAACAACATATCTACTATCAAAACTAAGGATCTAAGATCACATATATATCAGCATGTTACAAATACCGGTCATATATTTAATTTAGATAGCCCTACCTGCTATATTACAGTAATATATCTAGCAATTCAGAAAGATTGATCCTCGTATTCTTCATTGTAAGAATCAGAACAGTATCAACAAGAAAAAATATAATTCAAGAAAAATCCCTTCATATCCTCTACATTACAAAAAAAAAGACATCGTATATTCTCAGATTAATTGGTTTTTATGTTTCAAGATTGCTTAAATATGTCCAACTTTATCTTTGAAGGGCAGCTTTTCAGCAAATACGTGCCTCTCGCCTATTTGTAGCCCATTGCCATTTGTTGCAGCCGAGGATTTCATGAGCAAATTAGAAAAACGGATAAATAATTAAAGATAAGTTAGGATTAAATGTGGTGCCGATATGATGACGACATATTTTGTAAGCACCATCAGGAGAAGACGAGAATCTAGTCCTAGGAACTTTAATTAACTACAAAAGAAACCTGTAATTTCCCATGAAAACCTAAATAAACCAAGTGTCCTACCATTTCTAGATATTATTATAATTAGAATCCCTGGTTAAGTAAGATTCAAAACAATATATATATATATTTTTTTCACTTATGCATACCTCTGGTGAATCCTGTATAGGGTCAGTGACCCTGAATGAAGGCTTTTTGTTGTTGTTGTATATTTTTTTCATTCCAATTCTTTGAATTCAATTGGCCATAAAATCAATCATCAAGATTTTTACCAAACGACTTCATACCCATTGTTTCTTATCTGCATTCAAAAAGTTCAAAAAAGAAAATTTTTACCAGGACCTTAAAATAAAGGTTAACCATCATACTTCATTAATATACATAGTTTTGATCCGACCCGGAAATGAAAAACCAACGTTTATAGAAAAAAGTGCTCTATTCCGTTTTCTGATGATATCGAGAAGATTGCACACTTCCTAAGCAAACTAGGTATCACATCTTCTTTCACCACCACAAATCCATAGGCCAACTCCTTATAAATTCCATTACCAAATTTATTTGACAAAGGATTTCAAACCAACGCAGTTAAAGTACTCCATTAAATGTCAAAATTGGGACACCACATATGTGAGATAAACCGCGAGAACCATTCAAATTATAATTAATGAACATAAGGACAAAATACCTCTCTATGCTCAATGATATATCAACATTCTTTACATACATTCTTTACATATTTTCAATTTGTCAGACGTCAGATCCCATTATCAAAATATTTATCATACTAAAATACCAAAGTTTACTTCTGGCATCCTTTCTATCTGATGATTAACATTGCATTAACAAAAATTGAGTTATATGCCCCTGCAGAGTTCTAAGAATCACATTTGAATATATATATACATATATATATGTGTATTTAATTAAAAATGCATATATTGGATCAAAATATCATTTATTTTACCAATATTTCAGTTGACTAAACGCTAACCATGCATATATATGTATATTCGTATATTAGAGAAAATCTCAAAATGTATTAGTATATAAACACATTTACACGGCCATGTAAGTGCTGTGTCAATAGCAGTATACACAAGCGTTAATAGAGGTTTTTATCACATAGCGTTAGAAGCACCATGCTAATATCTGTATTTTCTCACTTGTAGTATATTATAGCTTAAGTGAATATCTGCTCACCCCAAATCTATAAAAAAAATATCCCGTCCACAATATACTTTATAAATGAAGTCGATGAAAGAACATTGTGCAGGGTAAAAGTGATAAAATATTGGAAATGTCATTCGACCATAAGCAAAAGCTTTAGCCGAGCTTCTCCACCCAAGCTATCAGCACATATTCCTTCCACACGTGCGGACGAGGCACGTCGTCTCTTTGTTACCGCGCGCACGCACGGCGTTCTCCCTGACCCATCGCTCCTTAACATTCCCGTCCCCGGCCGATGTTTTATTCAGCCACCTGTTGTTAGCAACTCGCCATTTAATTAACCCTTCACCACGCATTGTGAAGTCAGAGAAACCGTTGAAAGCTCTATGAAAGAGTGAAAGACTTTCTTTTTTTCTGTTGTTGTTTTTGTTGTCTAGGAATGATGCTTATATATAATAGTTTTGTCATTATATAGTCACGTGATGAACTATTAGGAAAGATAAAGGTCAGGAAGATATGGCCATTTATTTGCATCTAAACACGTGAATCTGACTTATGTAAATTGACGCAGGTTACTGGAGTAGTGTAGGTTTGTCGTCGCCAAATCCCTGGGGATTTGAGGCAATAAAGAGAATAGAGAGGCAAAAGGAGAATTTTATGGGGGAGAGTAGCACAGGATATCAAAATTAATATATATATATATGAAAAACAAAAGAAAAATAAAAGATAAGTAGGTCAGGTGTTGATATAAAAATGTAGAAGGCATTTCCTGACCACAAGCACATGTGTTTTTAGATGATAGTGCGCCATCTAGTGGAGCAAAAATAAACTAAACGTTTATTTAACTTTCTCCGTGATATTTGGTCAAACCAATTTATTGATAAATCAAGAAAAGCCATCCACAAACGCGTTTCGCGCTATTGGCGCTCGTCAGCGTGGAGTAGGCTGTAACCACTGCGACCAAAAATATTTTTGGTCCCAGTGGCTTCCCGAAAAACCAAGAAATGGGTATTCAAGGCCAAATTTGCGTAAAGACGCTTAACACATGAAAAACAAAAGAAAAAAGAAAAGATAAGTGGGTCAGGTGTTGATATTAAAAATAAAGAAGGCATTTCCTCACCACGAGCACATGTGCTTTTTAGATGGCAGAGCGCCATCTAGTGGGGAAAAATAAACTAAACGTTCATTTAACTTGCTCCGTGATATTTGGCCAACCCAATTTCTTGATAAATCAAGAAAAGCCATTCACAAAATTTTGCTTCAAAAGTTTATTTCAATCATCCGCAGAGCACAATCACCAACGCATGCACAAAGCGTTCACAACTTTCTTTTTTATTTAGCTCTAGCGGACCACAATTAACCTTTGATTTCAAGTCAAGACAGATCACCTCTCTACTGTCGCTACAACAATTCTAAATATCGCATGGCCCTATTTCACCCCTTTCACAATTATATTAATGAACAACATTTTCTTCAACAACTTTTAACCCAATAACCCTACAATTGTGACAAAGCACTATAACCCTCATACCGGATCATACGTTAAACATTGCCAAGGAAGACGCTCAAGTCTATATCCTCGTTTTGCACCTGGATCTGATTATTTGGTTTCATGTGTAATGCTTACAATTGCATATTCTTCAACTACTAACCCTTTCCAACGCCCGCCAATATTCTCTTAGAATGTGAATTTTTTTATCATCATTATTTTTTAATCAAACAAAGGTTTTATCAAAATTTCTCTTTTTTAATGAATATCATAACTTTTAAATTAAGCATAAGTTTTATATTTTATAATTTTCAGATATATCCAAACAAAACATCTTTTTATAGCCCTTTTTAACCTCACAGTTTAAATTAATCAAAATAAATTTTAATTACTTACCTGTGTTAGAGAGGCTTTACCCGTTTAAATCCGGATAAACCCTTTCACTCCCGGGGCTCATCTATGGTAATTTAAACCAACAACCCTATATTGTATAATACTTATAACAAGGTTGTCATGTTGTATAATAGAAACACATCTATAAATAATTATACGCATGATTGACATGTGTCATTGCATCACCATATGTAATGTACTTTGTACAAACCGGGGATGAATAAATAAAACTCTGTAATAGATTAAGAGCTGAGCTAAAGCAAGATTGAGAAGAAGTTCAAAAACGTCTAAAATCGAGATAGTCCAACAACCCTAAAGAGGAATATGGCAGGTCGTTCCATCAAGGTCAAAGGGTGTAGAATATCGCTGACGCCCCACGCCCTTTGCACCCGCTCAAAGTCCAAAATCCCGCATACCTCCCCCCTTCGGCAAAGATATATAAGACGTCTGCCCTAGCCGAAAATTGAGTCACTTCACCATCAGCGTGAGCCCTCGTCGGTTGTACCCAGGTCCAATTCATCGCCATGTAGAACAGTAAGAACTCTTTTATCTCCATCTTGCTCTTAGCTCGACTTCAATCTGTTCACGGAACTTTCTTACTACTACTGTGTCTCTTCGTTTTTATATGTGGACATTCCCAAGCTTTCCACTCTGCCTCGACCACGACTGCCTGTACTCTGTGAGAACTGTTAAAAGTCCTCCAAGGTGCAGAGAGGTACTGGAAAACTCTCCACGCCCTGACTGTCCCTCTCGGTTACTACAGGTTTGACCCTCGGTTATCACATATATATATTCGAAACTATTATAGACGCGTATGGTTCTTTTGAAAATTAAACAATTTCTACTGCCCTTACTGCAATGGAAAAATTAAAGGGAGGGCCTGCGCGCAAAAGAATAATACGCTTCTATAATATTTTCGAATATTCATAACAGATGGCGCGCCATGCATCATAACATATAATATATTAATTTGTTACTATTGAAAATATTTGATAGGGGTGGAGCAGTAGTATAAACCCTAAGTTTCAGACAGCCACGATCCATGATCGAATCCCGCAATGCGTACTTTTTCTAATTAAAAAATATATTTCAATGGCTAGCGATTTTTTCTAAAAGTCTTACCACACCAATGAAATGCAAGTAACCAAACGGGGCTCTTGAAAACTTGTGGTGCATAAATGTGGTGCACTTACAGTAAACGCAGTTGCCAACTTCTACCCACCATGCTCATCATAGCATTTACCACGTGTAACAGGGATAATAAAAATATATATGATTTAATTTTATCTTCAAGTTATTTTTTTAAGACTATTTAAGTTCGTCTTAGTAATTTTAGTCTGTTATATATATTTTGACATAATTAGTATGGGCATATAGTAAAATATAATTTTGAGATATCTAACTCCTATCTAGCAATACACAAACAAACTTTAACGCTACCTTCCTCTCATTTAGAAAAAAAAAGCTCAACGTATTTTCTCTCATCAAAATATATGCGTTTTCAACTATCTAGAAAATAACCGATAAATTTAATTTTAACTAAAGTTTATTTCTCTCTCTCTCTTTGAAACGTCAAATTAGTTTTATTTGTGCCACGGAGGTAGAGTAAGAAGATAAAAACGAGAAGCCCATTATATCGTATTCATACTTTTATTGTTTCAACTTTATAATTCTACTAGAGTCCGCTACACATGCGATGGGACATTTCAAAAATAATTAAACCTAAAAATGTATCGATATATTAAAATCGGACAACTCTAATGTCGTGAAGATTTCTCCATTTCAGAATAAGGAGATCAAGAGTCATCTATCTCTATAATACAAACAATGAATAAACCTAATATTAAAATAAAACACAACTCCGAAATAAATTGGTTCATAATTACAGAGAGTTCGACAAAAAATAAAAATATTTTTAGTACTCAAAATATACAAGAGAAGTAATCGCCTGACATCATCTTGAAAACGGAATAAAAGTTAACGGCGACGAGTTTCTGATATATAAATAAATTGAACTTCTGAGAATAGGACTCATCGTCTTAAATAAGGAATATTGTTGTTCATTAAACCGCACACAAACTACTAGGGAGAATATAATACTCGATATCTAATCGATGCCTTCTCAATGAGAGGACACTGCGGACCACTGGTGGATGTTCGTGTCGCCGATTATATCAATACGCTAAGTTTTTTAGGTCTGGCTAGGTTTCCAGACAGATTCATTTAGGTTAGTTTTGGTTAGATTAAGCTGTTTAAAAAAGGATGCTATTTTTGTATACCGCGCAGTTTCAATCTGGGCATAACCTTGGGATTCTACCTAAACTTGTTTCAGCAACACAATTTGTAGTATAGCACTAAGTGGACTCTTAGACCATGTCTTGTCAAACAGTAGATTGTGAGATACACTCATTTTCGCGGACCGAGGAAACACGGTGATTGCACCATTCCGCGCTAGGCATACTCGCGGTAAAAAATAGCCCCATTTTTAAACATATAAACCTGAGCTAAGCTAACCTTACCGAAATTAACTTAATTTTCTGACCTTACCAAAACCTAGCGTAATTTTGCCCCCAGGGGTCAGCGCAAATGATTATTTCACCGCAGTAGATATCTATATGCAATTGAGAATGAATCTAAAAAAATATTATTTTTGATTGAGGTCACGTGATATAAGAGAACCAATCAGAGATTGAATAAACTGGACACCTACCACTTAACAAAACTACATATAGAAAAATGAAGGCATATATTATAGTTGATTGCCTCATTTCATAACCAACTCGACTCGTTCAATAAAAATTATATAGCCTTTATAGGCCAAGGCTGATAAAGTAAAAATAAAATAGGAAAATGGCTATATATTAAAAAAAAATTTATATAAAACTATACAGTTATAAAAAAACAAGCATTCATGTAGAAAATCAGGCTTCGGAGTAGAACTATGGCAAAAGCATTTTCCAAACTCTCATTTATAGAGTCGTTGTTTGATTAGAAATGGGAAAAAATGCATTACACTCTGGGACAGTTCCTTAGATATAATATATTCGCTGCAGCCTCGGAACCTTAAGGCCATTTCGTCCTATCGAAAACTTTCCCCATTCTAGAATAATTTAGACTAATCGATTCTTAAAAAAATATCATATGGATCAAAGATTATCGTTAATTTATATTTTTCTATGTACGCCTATTTGATAAACAGAAAGAAAAGTAACGGGTAATCAAATTATACAGAAGCTCATCAAATATATATTGCTTATGTTTCTTATATTTTCAATTCTTCTCGCAATCCGGATCACTACAATTTTTAAACGATGAGGTCTTAGGCAAACGATGAGGTCATGGGCAAAATTGAAACTTTTTCAGTCATAGGTTTATTTCCTAAACACAGGAATGCAAATCCTATCAATATATGTTTCATTCTATATATGGAAAGAACTCCACAAATAATATTTTGACATTTAAAACTGTATAGAAGGACATCATTTTGAAAAATTCTTAAATGCTCTGACTAAGCTCGCTGACCTGTGCAGACTAAGGTGGGAACGGCCCTCCATCTCTGCCCAATAAAGTGTCAAAACTGTCGCAACCGTGATGGAAGGCTTCTCAGCGGGGAGATAGGATCGGAGAGACCGCGCCTGATCTATCGGGGCCATTAAATAATCAAATTGGATCGTAGTGTGGTTGCTAGATTTAGCCGCAGCCTAATAATGGAGTCATTAGCAGGTATCGAATTACCACGTAGCTCTTATGAAATCTTCCAAGAAGGCAAGTTGTGTGCAATCCTCGTTGTATAACAGTTAAAAATCAATTGTATATTCTCCATTGTGTTGTTGCTGTTACTATCGTTTCTGTCTGGTCTTCTATTGCTTTAAAGACAATATATTGATCATATTTTTGTATGAATATATTTATGTGTATATATATATTCTATACACACTATATATATATGAAAAAACAATAGAAAAAAATAAAAGATAAGTGGGTCAGGTGTTGATATTAAAAATAAAGAAGGCATCTCCTGACAACGAGCACATGTGCTTTTTAGATGGCAGAGCGTCATCTAGTGGAGAAAAAATAAACTAAACGTTTATTTAGCTTGCTCCGTGATATTTGGCCAACCCAATTTCTTGATAAATCAAGAAAGGTCATCCACGGGTTGGCCAAATATCACGGAGCAAGCTAAATAAACGTTTAGTTTATTTTTTCTCCACTAGATGGCGCTCTGCCATCTAAAAAGCACATGTGCTCGTGGTCAGGATATGCCTTCTTTATTATTAATATATATATATATGTCCCAAATATATAATGTATATATATATCTGAATATTTTATTTAATAAAAAGCACAAATCATTTTTTTAAATTCGGCTTTTCATTATAAATCGAGTTTTGTGAGTAGACACATCTATTTATAAAAAGAAAACATAAAAAAAAACATTGATTTCTAAGACATTTTTATATTGCGATGTGAATTTATTATTTTTCTAAAGAAAGCAATTACTCTCTCTCTTGTGTATAATCGCAACATAATCACGCGGGTAGGAAGTATAGGTCTATATTTCTTGAAAAGCATTAGCTAGCCCCTCCTTTTATTCGCGTTCAAAAACCTTTTACCTTCGACAAAAATAACATTCAATTAAAAAGGAATATATTGAATCAAAATATAATTTATTTAGACCCCCTTGACATCCTACAGTCCTGCCGCGCCTTCGCCCGGGGCGAACTTCCTTGTCCGTCCACAGGAGACTCCAACTCCTGAGACTCTTGTTCCAGCGCCGAGCACAAACCAGTTGCCTTCACGACCAGAGCCCTCCATGGGCATTACTGAGCCAACAGCCGCTCCTGAGATCCAAGACAAGACTGCACCATCCATCCAGTCTACTACGCCCGTGACCCAAACCAAGCTGCCCTCTCAGGAGAAGGAGCTCCATGACCAGGTAGAAAAGCTTTCCGACCAATTGAACGATGAATCTTTCCTAGGCCCCCTATATGAGGAAATGTATAGGGACGACGTCATGTACGCGTTTCTACACCGCACTGAGAGGGTGGAAGTCCTTCAGTTACTCTCGCCTGAACAATTCTGTGTGAATGCCTCGACATTGTCATTGAGCATGTTGAAGACAAAATCTGCGCAATTAGTTAGGGCCTGTTCACATTCAGGGCGGCTTGTAGCTCCTGATAAGATCCAGACGTCCCTTCAGAGAAGGTTTCGTCTCTGGTGTAAATATTCTCTATTTTAATTTTTATTTCATTATTGTATTTTTATTTTACTCTAAATTTATTTTTTTGCTGTTGACTAGGAGTCAATAAAGTCGTTAATTGTCATTGTCTCTCTCTCTCGATAATCTGCATATTTCCAAATTCAATAAATCAAATTATTGTAATAGGTGTATTTGTCAGAGAAATATGATTATGAATGTCATTTTGGTCTTTTAGCTTCATTAAATATAGAGTTATATTAAAACCTTTGTTGGCTTAAATTAGAACTCCACAGTGTATTACCTAACGCGATAGAGAGTGCGTTTGTATTTGATTTATCTGATAAATGCTGATTTCGAAAGCAAAGAAATACTAAATTTACTAAAGAGGATACTTTATTAGTCTCGACATGATTTGAATAAATAGACCATTTACTCGTTTACCTTATCAATAAATACTTTTCAAATGTTCAATATAAATCGCTAATAATCATTCTCTCTCTAAATAGGCAGTCTCATATCGAAAACATTTTATTTATTATTGAAGCCGAACCCTCACTTTAGCCTTTATACGTCGGTTGATAAAACGTTCTAGGCCTACGCATTATCACTAGCAATGGTCAAATTTTACTTTTGATACTCATAGCGCATCATTTTGTGAGTTCTAATCACTCTAATAGTTCATTTGTTTCAAATATTGAAGACCGAGGTGTAGAATAAAAGCATTATCTGAAAATAGATCAAATGAGCATACGGGTGCTATCTGCTAAAATCATTGAGAGAAGAAACAAACATTCAGGAGGACATGACAGAAGCTTTAAGGAGTGATGTGTGTCCCATCATATTACACTGTTGGGAAATGGGTATAAAAATATAAAAGAGAAATGCCGGTCTCCAAGGTGCTGCTCGCACTCAAATAAGTGTACCATGGGAAAATATCGCATCATTCCAGGATATTGTAATGACAGATCAGCAAACATGTGTCATATTGCACTAAATTGAGGGAAAATAATGTATGTAGAGACATATAATGTCTGCCTCAAACTTTCCCCTTCATGAAGCAGATCCAGAGTCATTTATCAAACGTTTTGTGACCATGAACAAAGAATGGTTACATCACTCTTGGGCACAGTCCAATGTGCAATGAGAAGAGTGGAAATACCCCTCCTCTTCTACCTTCAAGTTCTATTCAAGTCCGTATGGACAAGAAGATGGTTTTCATTTGGAATCAATACTGAGTACTTCTGAAATAATTAAACCATAAATTATGCTTATTAGGTTGCTCAAATGCAGCGTTTGAGTGAGTCAATTGAGTCTCTAATGCCAACATTTGTTGAAAATTTTAAAAAGTGTGTTCAAGATAATGCATCTGCTTACAGGTCTATAATTGCAATGTCCGCCATCATCTTTCGGCTTCGAACTTCCCCTTCACACACACGCACACACCAGAGCGAGCGGCCACGCTTTATTTTAGCTCCGCTATTTTTCGCCTTTAGAATGTTTAAAAATGCATAATTGTGTGCCCAATTTTGTGCCGGCTGAAAGACCGAAACGAGCTGCATGTGAACCTGAAAGGCCCAGCTCCGAACTCCAAGACAATGCAGAAATATCTATGAAAATCGCTTCATAGAATGAATTTTCTAGTAAAATTCAAGAAACTGTTTATCATGCGAATTCACCTGCTGGGGAAGGAGATGCAAATTTTTCCGCGTCGGACAGCATCGCGACAAAGTTGCCTTCAAACGACGGTGAAAAAGCACTAAATATCTGGGCGAACATAATGGAGGAGGAGGAAGAAAACGAGGATGGCTACACCGTGGTGAAGAATAAGAAGAAGCGCCGTGACTCGGGGACAACAAACAACACAACGGCGCAGTCCAACAACGCACGAATCAGAGGTATCACCGGCGCAACTCTGCGGAGGCGAACACCCGCGAAGTGGACACCGGAATTGCAGGAGGTCAAGGTCACGCGAGCACACATCGCGGACACCAGGGTGCGGCAGGCGTCCTCCACCCAGGAAGAGTGCGTGTATATTGAGCACTGTCCAGACTTCACGCCGTACAAATACCTTTAGACGGTGGATAAAATGGTAGGAGGGGCCAAGCACATTATCCAGCTCACCAAGATGAACGGTCACGTCCTGGGAGGCCTGACTACTAAGGCCTTGCAGAGCGCCTCATCGATGGAGGTCTCGAGATCGAGGGCACGACCCTCAAAACCTTCCCCTTCCGCAAGAGATCGGAGAAAATCATTATTGAGAATCTCCCTTTCTACGTGGAATACGCCGTTATCATCGATGCCCTGCGGCCTTATGGGCGTGTCACGTACATCGCCCCCATGTAACTCAAGGCGGGGGAATGCATGTATTTGGACTCAACATCCTTCTTTACGACGGAGTATAAATGGAGAGACTGCCCGTCCGCCTGGACATCAAGACGGAAGGCGATACCTTGCCGGCGTTCAGGGTCACCGCAGGGCCAACTTTCCCATGCTTTCCAAGCTGACCATCGGCCCCAGGCAAACATCATCCTCCTCCCCCGCCGATGTCAAGTCACCCGCCGCACCTCAGCAGCACAGTCAACCAGCATCTAAGCCTGCTGCGCCAGCACCAATTACTTCACCTGTGAAGGTGCCAAGTAATGTTCCCGCGGCCTATACCTCAGCCCCTCGATGCACGACGCCTCAACCTGCTGAACCAGCGCTTCTTACTCAATCTGAGGAGGAACCGAGTCCAGCCGTCGTAGCCCCTTGGCTGTCATCGATGTTCACGGTGAGGAGATGGCTTTCACCAATTTCCATCTGGCGCACAATCCCTACGAATGACTGGAGCAACTGGATATAATAGCGGGAGTGGGGAAGACTCCCTGGATAACTTTGTGAATAATTGCTCTTTTATTTTTTTTTACCGATCTCTTCTCTCTCTACTTCTCTTGTAAATATTGACTAAAGAGTCAATAAATATGTTTTAAATTGTTACACACACACCCTCCTAATTTAGTTCGCCAAGACTTTCACCTGCTTCCTAAACTAAAGCAACACTTCTTTGGGATCCGTTTTAATTAAAATAATTAAGTCATAGATTATACGAAAAAACACCACTAAAAATTAAAAATACTTCGTCAGGAAGAAATGCAAATAACAAAATGATATTTTTAGGACAAATACAGTTTACTTAGATCGTAATTTCAAGATATTTGGGAATATATATAAATATATACTTGGAAATATGGATCCTGAGATATCAATACCCAGAAGATCCACCTCTGGCATCAATAACAGAAATTTTATGCCTGGGAATTGAGTTAAGCAGGTATTGGATGGCATGTACAGGCATAGCTTCCCATGCAGCTTCAATACGATGCCACATTTAATCGACAGTAGTGATTGGCTGGTGGTGACGAGCAAGTCTCTCGGCAACCATTGACCAGACGCTTGCTATTTGTGACAGATCAGGAAAATGTGTTGGCCAGGTAAGTAGCCATGCATTTTCTGCATGTGGGAAGGTCAGTGCAAAACCGGCAACATGCGGCAGTGCATTATACTGCTGAAACGTAGCGTTTACCAGGAATATAATAAAGGGTACTGTGTGCCGCGGGCCTTAATCCATCCGAAAAGTACCGAGAACTGTTCAAATTGCCTAAAGTGTCAACAAGAGGTGACCGAGACGTGTATCCAATGACACCCTAAACCATTACTCTAGGTGATGAGCTAGTATAACGATGTCGAATGCATGCTGGAAATGGGCCTGCTTCACGCTGGCGCCAGGTACCGTTGCTGCCATCATGATGCTGCAAAGAGAACCTTGATTCGTCTGAGAACACGGCGCCACGCCATCCCTGCGTCCAGGTTCGTCGTTGATCACACCATGAAGAAGCTCCTTTCACTGTTATGTAGTGTCAAGTGTAGCCGAAGTCATGGTCGGCGAGCTGATAGCCTATGTTTCTGCAAACCCCAGAAAACTCTTCGTGTAGACACTTTTAGACTTGTAAATTAACCCATTTCTCGACTCATAGCTCTTGAGGTGACTTTACGACCCATTAAGAGCCTTCTCGTCTGTTAGTAATTTAGGGCTGCTGAGATCTAGTACGCCGCTTCTTATGACCGCTCTGAATCCATCGATTCCATATTCAGTTAAGTCATGAGATCCCTACCGACGCGAGCAGCAATACTGCGGTATGATAAACTGCAATCCCGTAGACTACAACTCTATCTCTATCAAACTCTGGAACACACACACACACCACATGTTGGTAAGTATTTCTTCATCTTACAAGAGGTATCACGACAACCTTTTGCAACGGAACAACCTTTCATAAGCAATTTCTATGAAAGAAACCTCTGTACAGTCTCTCATTTCAACACGTTGTAGGTGTCACTAAAGGCACTTATTTTGCACAAATTCTTTGAGAATATAATCATTTTCATATCACAGCATCTTCTTTCTATCGTGTAGATGTCACGTTTGTAGCGTTTCGCATTCTTGTTCTAGAAATTTTAATAGCCAGAAGTATATTTTTGGCAAACGGGAGAGAGGAAAGCGAGAAAAACGTAATAGAAAAAATATTTCTCACGGTGTTCTCGAAATATGTGGCAAAGTTATTAACACATTGAAAGAATAGAGACTATATTAACAGATATACATAAAGGATAAAGATTAAGATCGCCTTTTTTATTGGAAAGGATTAAAACGTATCTTCTGCCCCACCTGTATATATAAACAGACGATTTCAAGCACTAAACATTTGTCATTTTATAAATAAAAATTATTAATCTGTGCGAGATGTGTTTCTGAACTCAGTGTTTATATTCAAAATATGTTATGAATAAATTCAATTACAATTAAACATGATATTAAAATTAGTTAATGGGGATTGCCAGAATTTTACGAAAAATTAGGAATATTAATATATACAGTTATCAGAGTCATGCACAATTCTGTCACGTTAGTCACGTGTCAAGTTACGGTGAGTAAAAATTCAAAAATAGATGCCGAAACCCGGGATCGAACCGGGGACCTTTAGATCTTCAGTCTAACGCTCTCCCAACTGAGCTATTTCGGCTTATTTTAGTTATTTCTATAAAAGCTTCTATCTTTATAATCATGTATATTTTCAAAAAGTCAATTCACACCTCTTCGCTGGAGACCATGGGAATACTGACTAATTCATTATGCTAACATCCCTATATATAGTCACGACCGTCTTTCCTCATCGGCCTCTGTCACGGATGCGCGCGCACAGGGAGGTCACGTGTTCGCCGGCAGCCAAAAAAAAAAAAAAATAAATAAACTCTCTCGAGCCGGATTTGAACCAGCGACCTAAGGATCACCGTTGTAACATCTACAGTCCTCCGCTCTGCCAGCTGAGCTATCGAGGGATACAAACTGTATGAATAAGTTTACCTTATAAAGTCAACTAATCTTATTTCTACACAAAATGTACTCATACATATATTATATTATATTATATATATATAGTCACGACTGTCTTTCCTCATCGGCCTCTGTCACAGATGCGCGCGCACAGGGAGGTCACGTGCTCGCCGGCTCCCTCGAGCCGGATTTGAACCAGCGACCTAAGGATCACCGTTGTAACATATACAGTCGGGTAAAACACGGGCGTTGCCCGGGTCATTCGGCTAGTAATTAATATATACAGTTATCAGAGTCATGCACAATTCTGTCACGTTTAGTCACGTGTCAAGTTACGGTAAGTAAAAATTTAAAGAATAAAAAAATAATCTGAAACCCGGGATCGAACCAGGGACCTTTAGAATCTTCAGTCTAACGCCCTCCCAACTGAGCTATTTCAGCTTTTTTTGTTATTTCTATAGAAGCTTCTATCTTTATAATTATGTATATTTTCAAAAAGTCAATTGACACCTCTTCGCTGGAGACCATGGGAATACTGACTAATTCATTATGCTAACATAATTAAAATATTAAAATTGTACACAAATAAATCTACTGGCAATGAGTTTCTTTTAAATATCATCAAATATTATCTCTACAGACCTTACTGCAATGATATGAGTTATTGAATGAGAGGGCTTGACTCATCAGTAGTGAACCCTCTCAGCGGTTTCGCCAAATTACTGGCGAATAAATCGCTCACTACTGATGAGCCAAGCCCTCTCATTCAATAACTCATATCATTGCAGTAAGGTCTGTAGAGATAATATTTGATGATATTTAAAAGAAACTCATTGCCATTAGATTTATTTGTGTAAAATTTTAACGATAGATGGCAATAAAATTTAATTTAATAAATAAAATATATACGTATCAGAGTCATCAACAATCAATTCTGTCATCGTTTGCTTTTGTGAATGGAATAAATACCCAAATATGGCCATTTCTTATAAGGATCGGTTGTTCAGTGGTAGAATGCTCGCCTGCCACGCGGGCGGCCCGGGTTCGATTCCCGGCCGATGCATTTTTTTTTTTTTTTTTACAATTTTGAAAACTCATTTATATTATTATCCCTATATATACAGTGTGGCAAATAATTTTTAAGAATGGGTTTGTAAAATAAAAAAGAAACAAGCTAATTCAATTTCTACTATTTTTTTATTCAAAATAATCCCCTCCGGATTCAATACATATGTTACAACGATTTAATAAGGAATTAAATGCCTCTTGCAGGCCACTTTGAGGAATTGCCTCCAAAGTGCTCGTCGCAGCTGTCTGGATGGTCGGGATATCATAAAAAAGCAACCTTTTAACTTCAATTTTATTTTTGGGAATAAATAAAAGTCACATTGTGCTAAATCAGGCGAGTACGGAGGATGATTCAACACACAGACGTTATTTTTGGCCAAAAAGCGACGAACAGTGAGTGATGAGTGACTCGGTGCATTATCATGCAGCAAACACCAACTGTCTTCATCGCGATATTCTGCACGAATGCGACGATTTCTAGCAATCAAACGTTTCAAAACGTTTAAATAATACTCTCCAGTAATGGTTTGTCCAGCGGGAACAAATTCTTTGTGGATAATACCTCTACTATCGAAAAAGGTAATCAGCATTGTTTTGATTTTTGATGGCACTTTTCGCGTTTTTTTTTGGCTTGTGAAGAGTTTTTTGACTTCTATTCGGCACTTTGGCGCTTTGTCTTTTGGTCATACTGAAAACACCATGTTTCATCACCCGTAACAATTGATTTCAGGAAGTTTGAATTATTTTCATAGGCAGAAATGATGTCCCTGCAATGTGCAATTCACACTGATTTCTGCTCGCCCGTTAAAGTGTGTGGAACAAATTTAGTACAGACTTTAGTTTTACCTAAATCTTCATGCAGAATGGTTCGAATCGTTTCTTTGTTGATGTGTAAAACCTCTGCCATCATTGTTTTCAACAAATTCTCGCACTTTTTCTATACTTTCTGGTGTCTTTGAAGAACTTGGTCGTCCAGTATGCTTATCATCTTCTAGCGTATTTCTTCCATCCGAAAAACGTTTGTGCCAAATAAAAACATTTGATTTACTCAAACATAACGTACCATAAACTTGCTTCATCAAAATATATGTTTCCGATGCACTTCTACCAAGTTTTGCATTAAATTTAATGACCGCTCTCTGTTCCATCTCAGAATTCCGACGAACAAATATTTTTACTTTTCAAAAATCGCCTGTAAGTTTTTAAAGAGTTAACCAAAATGGCTGAAACAAAGCCACGCGCTAGATAAGGCTTCGAATATATATACGCATGCGCAATTTCATAACTGGCTCTGCTATTGGCCTTTATCTAGCGCGAGTCTTAAAAATTATTTGCCGCACTGTATATATAAAAGTCAGCATATGTATGTATGTATGTTTGTCAACTATACACGTCCACAATACGTAACTAATCTGACTGAAATTTTAACAGTTTATAAAGTAGAATCTGGAAAAACTTAGTGAAAATTTCAGGTCTCTATCCCGAATATCCGTCGTGTTTTTTGGAAATTTGCTCTTTCGCTCGCGCCTCTAGCGGTGAAAATGGGGGGTAATACCAGCTAACCTAATGTACATGTAAAGTTGGGAGCGGGAAGTTTCACAAGAGTGACATCCACGGCTCCAATTTATAATTGTAACGAATAGTATTTGAATAAAAACATTTAATCGGGTAAAACCCGGGCGTTGCCCGGGTCATTCGGCTAGTAAAATATATAAGGGGCAGGAAGATATGGTTATACGGGGAAATGTACCTTGCAAAATATTTTATATATAAATTTGAATGCATTGAACTTCTCGTAATACTACCATGATGAATATAAAATATCTGTGCAGTTGGTAACGTTAGCAAAACCTTTATTTTGTTCGCCCATGTTGTTTTATTTTTCTTTCTCCCAATTTTAGAATTTTACATTCATAATTAATGGCGGTATATAAAGAATTTATATTCAAATTTAAAATAGCGAAATTCAAAATAAATTATGTTATACTGTGGGCTACCAAAATGGTCGTCAGTGATATTATAAAAACTAATTTGACCCCAGTGTATTTCTCACCCATTTCCTGGCATTTAACGGAATCCTGTTTCACCATTTATCTGTCTGAAGGTAAATATGATGTGCATGGCCTTGTTTGGATATCTCCTAAATTGATTCAATATATGGCGCGGTGGTCGGCGCTAGTGACAAATGTCCGGAACCCATTCGAGTTGTCAGATTAATGGGGCCGCAGGTACATTCCTTATTTCGACCCGACTAGGACTTGCATAAAAATAAATAGACAAGACAAATAGGTGTTATTTATTTCGCATTTCGAATGGATTCCGGCGGATTTACGAGGTCCGTATTCTAACTAGTTCAAATCAATTAAGAAGATTTACAAAGGGTGAGGAATCGCCTATAATAAATTGACGTCTAATCTAGATTGAAAGCTCGAGTAGAGGTCCGTGCAGTAAATATCATTATAGAATTTGCTCTTCTTAATCCAAGAATGCCTACATCCATTTCAAATTGGACTATGGCACGATGGTTGTCTGCCTTTATTCTCTTTCAAGCAGAAAGTATTTCTTTAAAGGGATGGTATTGTAATTAGGTATGGGAACCACACTTGCACGCGATCTTAAGATAACAATAAATTATCAATGCTTTTTTGGTTATATGCATTCCCAGTATAGATTTAAATGCGCCCGTCAGTTTTTGGAGGTTATATATGACGTAATAACACAAATCCTCTTAGAATTGACAAAGAGGACATTTTTCACACGTTGGAAAGTCTTTCTATACCGATTCTTTATGATGCTAAAGTATGAAATATTGTGTGAAGAGCATCTTGTAGATTATACAGTAGCAACATCACTTCGGTATTCCATTCTTATTGTAATTTAGCCCAGGAACACGACACGCATTGTTTGAATGGCCCTGGTTAATTCCGTTCTAAATTTCTCACAAACTCCATGAATGACGGCGATTTAATTAGCAGGAGATCTTATTCTTGTAGATACCTTGGAAAAGCAATCTCGTGCATGTAAAATGAACGTTTAAACTCTCTGTGCTACCATATTCGAGTAGAGTAAGTACTGGGCTATAAAACTGAGTCATCTTAAAATATTAATTTTATGCGCGTTAAAACATTTTACAAATTATTATTTTAACCAAAATACCAGTGCTGTCATATTGTTGTTTCAGATTAAGAAAAATGCACATATTTTATTTTAAAAGGTACATAACAAACAATCATCAATACTCACTCTTTTTATTGTTATTCATTACAATATTTGAATATTTGTTAATTAAAATACTAAAACTAATGCTTTTTTATAGTTACGAGGGAACTCTAGAACTAACCTCCATAACTACCATTAGACTGTGCTAATAGCACACCAGACTTTCTCTAACAATAAATATACTTTGTTTCCTGCCATCTAATATCTATGTATCCCTATATATATAAAAGTCAGTGTATGTATGTATGTGTGTTTGTTCCTATGTCGGCTATACACGTCCACAATACGCAACTAATCTGACTGAAATTTAAACAGTATATAGAGTTAACTATTGAAAAACTTATAGTGAATATATATATATATATATATATATATATATATATATATATTAATAAAATGGAAATTTCATAAGTGGACATCACTAAAAACTTTCGTTACAATGCATCAATTTAAACCAAATTTTCAACATTTATGTAAAACGAGATGGAGCAGGTTTTGCTTAACATCAGAATATATTTCCTAACATTAACATGCGTAACTTCGCTGTTATCGATTAAATACAAAAAAAAAAATCAACAGAGTTATTTTTATTTATATATAAATACAAAATTAAATTTCAACAGAGTTAATTCTTTTACATACTAGCTAATAATCTCAATCTAAAAAATATTCAAAACAAGCAATTTTAAGATAACACCATATGTAAAACAGTCGGCCAAGAAAACAACAACGATATTACATCTTTCTCACATATTCACACACAATCTTGATTAATAATTAAAACTAATCTTTAACATTGTTTATTATACTTCAACTTTTATTTCTACATTTGTTTTTAAATACCCAATTGTTTTATCATGTTTCTAATTTCGCCTAACAAATATACAAATTTATAGTGACCAACATATGCAAATTTTATCTTTGTTTTTATTTAACTTGATATCGTAAACATAACATCCATTGTAAGCATTTTTCTGTTCACCTTCCGTGGTTTCTCTTTTCTCTGATAGTTTTTAGGTGTAGTATATTTTCTTATTACTAGACTACAAACATTCCCTCGAGAAAAACCTGGGCGAAGCCGGGTACATCCGCTAGTATATATATAAAAGGTCTCTATATAGAATATTTTTCGAGTTATTTGCAAATTTGCGTGGAAATTTGCCCTTTAGCTCGAAAGTAGTGCCTCTAGCGGGGAAAATGCAAAGTAATGGTCCGATGACCTAAGTCGTGGCGCCATCTTTCTCTATGTACGATATATATAACTATTCTTTAAATAAAATATATTTATATATCCTCTTTTTAAATTTACATTTTGTTTAAAAAATATTATATTTAGTTATTCATTCATTTTTTTTATTTTAATATCGAATTTATGCGGAGTATTCTTCTTTTGCAGATATTTTACATATTTTTTGAAGACTACCATTTTCATGCCTAACCTTTTCCTTTTCTGAAGCTCTTATCTAAATTTCTAGGCAACATATATATAATTCAGATTGTGTTGTATCATAGATTTACAGTTTTTTTTTCAGAAAGCTGAATGCCTCTTAAAAAACGCAAGGCTTTTGGCCACTGCCAAGCAGAGGCTAAAAAAAGGAAACAACAACGTGCTAACGAAACGCCTATAGAAAGAGAGCGTAGACTTGCTAATCTGCGGGAGAGATTCAGTGTTTCGCATGCTTCAGAAACAGAACAGCAGCGTGAGGCCCGGCTAAAGGCTACGCGAGAGAGAGCTACAACCTCCAGGGCTTCAGAGACAGAACAGCAGCGTGAGGCCCGGCTAAAGGCTAAGCGAGAGAGAGCTACAACCTCCAGGGCTTCAGAGACTGCAGAGCAGCGGGGGGACAGGCTGAATGGTTTGCGCGACAGAGCTACAACCTCCAGGGCTTCAGATCATCTCTCTATAAAAATATCGCTTCTCAGACACAAAGTTTCACAAGAATGACATCCACGGCGCCAATTTATAATTGTAACGAATAGTATTTGAATAAAAGCATTTAATCGGGTAAAACCCGGGCGTTGCCCGGGTCATTCGGCTAGTTAAAAATAAAAAAGGCATATCCTGACCAGGAGCACATGTGATTTTCAGAAGGCAGAACGCCATCTGGTGGAACAGAAATTATCTAAACATTGATTTAGCTTGTTCCCTGATATTTGGCCAAACCAATTTCTTGATAAATCAAGAAAAGCCATCCACGAACGCGTTTCGCGCTGTTGGCGCTCGTCAGCGTGTAGTAGGCTGTTCCACCGCAACCAAAAAATATTTTGGTCCCAGAGGCATCCTGAGAAACCAAGAAATGGGTATTTAACCACGCTGACGAGCGTCAATAGCGCGAAACGCGTTCGTGAATGGCTTTTCTTGATTTATCAAGAAATTGGTTTGGCCAAATATCAGGGAACAGGCTAAATCAATGTTTTGTTGATTTCTGTTCCACCAGATGGCGCTCTGCCTTCTGAAAAGCACATGTGCTCCTGGTCAGGATATGCCTTTTTTATTTTTAATATCAACACCTGACCTTTTTAATTTTTCTATTATTTTTTCATATCTATATATATGTTGTGAAATTTATTACAATTCTTTGGAAGAGTGGGTTTCATATGCGACAATAAACGTTTCTCTCCTTTTAAAAAAGTATTAATATATTTTGTTTTTTAAGGTTCTCTTTCTCACATGTGTGACTAAGGTTTTCAAAAAACATCTTCCAATGTGAAAAAATAGTACAAAGTGAAATTTCACTGGGAACAGGTAGATGAATAAAAAATGATTATCCTGATCGTGCAAATAAAATTTGCTGATGGCTTGCTATATTTGTCGGAATCTACGATGAAAAAAATCAATTTAGTTATATTTATTCCGACAGATGGCGCAAGCCATCAGCAACTTTTAGTTGCACGATAAGATTTCTTTTTCTTATTTTTTTCAATGTGTTTTGATCAAAAATTGTCCTAAATACTTTACCAACCAAAACAATATTTTAGCCAATTTGGTCAATTTTTAAATTCTTCCCGTAGGATGTTAAGAATTCGAAGGTACTGATGAGGAAAGCTCGAAGCTACAAACTGACCATACGACACTGGCGTGGTAATGGGTCGGTATACAGTGAGGGAGGATTGAAGCAGAGACTGTGTGTAGACGTGTCCTGACTTTCACCTGAGAATAGATCCCCTAACTAACTATTCTCCAGATCATGGACGTATGTTGTCTCTTTTTTCGGGGTCAACCAAGTCTTGACCACAGCATACGATCATTAACATAATACCTTGTGGTGAGAGAGAGAGAGAGAGAGATGATCACCATGCGTTGAAATTCATGATTCAAGAAAAAATCGTGTATGCATGTGTGTGTGTGTGTGTAAAAAGCGTTTAAAAACTACAAATTTCTTACAATGATTTTATTTTTTATTTTGAAATTGTTGTAGCTTTTAAATACTTTCCACAATATAAAAATTATCATTGGATTGAATCTTTAATATTCATTTTCCAAATATTCATTTTTCCTTTCTTATATTTATTTTTCTTTTAAAATATATTTTTAATATATATTATTCGATAATTTTAATTTGGAATTGAAGTTATTATTATACAAACAAAGGAGATATAAATATTCATAAACATTTTCAGCTACACTCATGGCCAAAAGTTGGGGAAGTTGTACCTTAAGCATGTTTATCGGGATTCAGACGATAACGCTGAAAGATATTTGATACACAGTGACATTTAATGAAGACACACATGAGATAACCAAGTGTAAACGAAATTGTCTCTGTCTCTTTCAAAAAAAAAAAAAAAAACAGACGATCGGCGACATCAAATACTTAATTTTTATCCACGAGTGTATATAGGCAAGCAGATTCAAACCATGAAACCGTTCGAAATCTCTCCTTGCATTGGAGTGTGCTCCCAGTCCTTTAATTCGTTCACACCTAATAATTCCTACGTGGTGGTTACATCGTTGATGTAAACCCAAGCTACACATACACTGTAATACCTTTCATCAGTTACATCATTGTCATATAGATTTCTGCTTTTTATTTTCCTCTCATGGATGTTCTTTGTGCGATAAAGTAAATTTGGGAATTTTTATCATTTTAGAATTATCTTTATAATTCTTTATAGAGAAGATATTCCTTTGCAATAAAGGGTTAACTTTGGTGGAATATCGATGGGGGAAGATATAAGAAATGGTAAAATTAAGGAGGTGAAAAAAAGTTCATTACCTCGAGACTCTTTTTCATCTCAATAAACCAACTTATAACCACGCTGATGAGGACCAACAGCCCGAAACGCCCGAAAAAAAATGGATTGGCCAAATATCAAGGAACATATTAATCAATGTTTAGTTGATTTTTGTTCCACTAGATGGCGCTCTCGTTCATGTTAGTGGTCAGGATATGCCTAAATTATATTTATATATAGAATTATTTTAAATTTACCTATTATTATTATAACCCTGGTTCAAAAGACTAGGCTCGTATTAAATACAACCTAAAATAGTCTATAAGGTTTTTAAAAAGGTGAAATTTTAAAGCAAAACTATAATATTATATGCACAGTTCACAAAAAATAATTATATTATTATATAAATAAAATTCATTTGAATCGACGTAATATATATTTGAATAGTAATGTTTTATCGAAATAAAGGAGGTTTTTTTATATGGTAACAAAGGCGCGAACATAAATACCAGTTGGTGTTTGCAAAACCATATCCAAACCAAACAAAGAAGGTTGTCGCTATGCTGACAAATTAATGGTAGCCCAGCTCAGATTAGCAAACTACCTCCGGATAAACCGATCCACCAATTACGTCGTTATCTGGGTTCTCTACCGCTGGTGTAGCTGTCGTGTGCGATATCACGGCTTTGTCATTCTTCACAACTACGTACTTCTTGGGGTAGACGCCGGTTGATTCGTATGAAGGGTAATTTCCATATATTCTGGGGTAATTAATATACTTTATTGCGCCCTGATTTATTTTTCCATTGAATAATTGTTGGGAGCTAAGACTTTCCTATTCTACCATCGAGCAGAGTAATCACCAACACCTCGAAGAAATTGCATTACATATTTTTCATGTATCGTCTATTCTTCTTACCGCAAAAGCGCTATTTGGATCTTCTTGGGGGATTTTACGTTGGTTCTGTCTTTTTTTTTCTAAGAGTAATTTAGATTTAACCACACTAGTTGATAGCTTCTCTTCCTGCTGTTCTAAACTGATAATTAGCGGCTCGTAACTCTTTGGTAATCTCAATAGCATAATTAACGCCAACTCTACATCCCCAAATCCATGTTGACACTTTGCCAATTTTCTATGACATTCCATTATCCTCGCGAAATATTCTTTCATATCTTCGTCATTTCTTTTGATAATGTTGAAAAATTCTCTCAGTAGCTGTAATATGTGCAGCAATCCATACTTTGTGTGGATGTCCTCTAGTATCTGCCATGCACCGATCGCTCGTTTACAATCACCGATATCATCTAAGAAAGAATCTTCAACCCATAATAATATGATAGATAATGCCAAGTTATCTTTCCGATTTTGCTTTTCGGAAGTTTCACTAGAAAGCCAGGCTCAATTGCATCCCATATGTCCTTCTGAATCAAAATTGATTTAGCTCTTATGGCCCAAGAATAGTAATTATTGCCTTCTAGTTTAGGTATTCTCAATTCATCAGCCATTGATATTTCTAGCTATGCAAAATTTTCGCAAACAATTAAAACTTCAAACCTTTCCAAATATTCATTTTTCCTTTCTTATATTTATTTTTCTTTTAAAATATATTTTTAATATATATTATTCGATAATTTTAATTTGGAATTGAAGTTATTATTATACAAACAAAGGAGATATAAATATTCATAAACATTTTCAGCTACACTCATGGCCAAAAGTTGGGGAAGTTGTACCTTAAGCATGTTTATCGGGATTCAGACGATAACGCTGAAAGATATTTGATACACAGTGACATTTAATGAAGACACACATGAGATAACCAAGTGTAAACGAAATTGTCTCTGTCTCTTTCAAAAAAAAAAAAAAAAACAGACGATCGGCGACATCAAATACTTAATTTTTATCCACGAGTGTATATAGGCAAGCAGATTCAAACCATGAAACCGTTCGAAATCTCTCCTTGCATTGGAGTGTGCTCCCAGTCCTTTAATTCGTTCACACCTAATAATTCATACGTGGTGGTTACATCGTTGATGTAAACCCAAGCTACACATACACTGTAATACCTTTCATCAGTTACATCATTGTCATATAGATTTCTGCTTTTTATTTTCCTCTCATGGATGTTCTTTGTGCGATAAAGTAAATTTGGGAATTTTTATCATTTTAGAATTATCTTTATAATTCTTTATAGAGAAGATATTCCTTTGCAATAAAGGGTTAACTTTGGTGGAATATCGATGGGGGAAGATATAAGAAATGGTAAAATTAAGGAGGTGAAAAAAAGTTCATTACCTCGAGACTCTTTTTCATCTCAATAAACCAACTTATAACCACGCTGATGAGGACCAACAGCCCGAAACGCCCGAAAAAAAAAATGGATTGGCCAAATATCAAGGAACATATTAATCAATGTTTAGTTGATTTTTGTTCCACTAGATGGCGCTCTGCCATCCAAAAAACGTTCATGTTAGTGGTCAGGATATGCCTAAATTATATTTATATATAGAATTATTTTAAATTTACCTATTATTATTATAACCCTGGTTCAAAAGACTAGGCTCGTATTAAATACAACCTAAAATAGTCTATAAGGTTTTTAAAAAGGTGAAATTTTAAAGCAAAACTATAATATTATATGCACAGTTCACAAAAAATAATTATATTATTATATAAATAAAATTCATTTGAATCGACGTAATATATATTTGAATAGTAATGTTTTATCGAAATAAAGGAGGTTTTTTTATATGGTAACAAAGGCGCGAACATAAATACCAGTTGGTGTTTGCAAAACCATATCCAAACCAAACAAAGAAGGTTGTCGCTATGCTGACAAATTAATGGTAGCCCAGCTCAGATTAGCAAACTACCTCCGGATAAACCGATCCACCAATTACGTCGTTATCTGGGTTCTCTACCGCTGGTGTAGCTGTCGTGTGCGATATCACGGCTTTGTCATTCTTCACAACTACGTACTTCTTGGGGTAGACGCCGGTTGATTCGTATGAAGGGTAATTTCCATATATTCTGGGGTAATTAATATACTTTATTGCGCCCTGATTTATTTTTCCATTGAATAATTGTTGGGAGCTAAGACTTTCCTATTCTACCATCGAGCAGAGTAATCACCAACACCTCGAAGAAATTGCATTACATATTTTTCATGTATCGTCTATTCTTCTTACCGCAAAAGCGCTATTTGGATCTTCTTGGGGGATTTTACGTTGGTTCTGTCTTTTTTTTTCTAAGAGTAATTTAGATTTAACCACACTAGTTGATAGCTTCTCTTCCTGCTGTTCTAAACTGATAATTAGCGGCTCGTAACTCTTTGGTAATCTCAATAGCATAATTAACGCCAACTCTACATCCCCAAATCCATGTTGACACTTTGCCAATTTTCTATGACATTCCATTATCCTCGCGAAATATTCTTTCATATCTTCGTCATTTCTTTTGATAATGTTGAAAAATTCTCTCAGTAGCTGTAATATGTGCAGCAATCCATACTTTGTGTGGATGTCCTCTAGTATCTGCCATGCACCGATCGCTCGTTTACAATCACCGATATCATCTAAGAAAGAATCTTCAACCCATAATAATATGATAGATAATGCCAAGTTATCTTTCCGATTTTGCTTTTCGGAAGTTTCACTAGAAAGCCAGGCTCAATTGCATCCCATATGTCCTTCTGAATCAAAATTGATTTAGCTCTTATGGCCCAAGAATAGTAATTATTGCCTTCTAGTTTAGGTATTCTCAATTCATCAGCCATTGATATTTCTAGCTATGCAAAATTTTCGCAAACAATTAAAACTTCAAACCTTTCTTCTTCTTTGCATAAAGTTCAGTTTTTAAATCGCTTAAATTTCTAATGATCAAATTATTTTCTTTGTCTTAGTTAGCTTTATCTTCTTAGCCTTAACTTCCGCTTTATCTTCTTCAGCTTTAACTTCAACTTTTCTTCTTTATCTTTAACTTCTAATTTCTTTCTACGGCGCAGTGGAAACGTGCTGGGCCCATAACCTGTTGGGAGCTAAGAATTTCCTATTCTACCATCGAGCAGAGTAATCACCAACACCTCGAAGAAATTAACACTTTTAATTTCCTTTCATAACTAACTTCTTTACATCATCTCAAAACCAAATATATACATGCCAAGTAGTCCGGTCATCTGGTCAAAAATATAAAAATATAAATCTATGAAAAACAATTTATAAAAAAGCAAACAATAATTATGGGAAAATCTTTGAAATTTGAACTCATTCGGATAATAAGCATCCGTGGATATATCCATCCTTGCTGAGTATCCTTTGAAAAACGCTACCTGGTGAAGTCTTGTAGCCTAGAAAGCCAACTGCACATATGAAGATTGTTCTAAATTGAACTTTTAAGTCATATTTCTGCTTACAAGAATTTGTGATTGATCGACATCTGCAATAGCACGATTATCTATTTCTCCTAAACCCAGAGAACCTGCCCTCTTCTTCTCCCGAAATTGTCCATTAATTCCATTCTCGTCCTCTCTTATTCTAGTTTCTTTCCATAGATCCCTCAGCAATACCTTTTTATATCTCCGAGTGTCGGACAAGATGTCCAAACATGATGGTTCTCAATCATTTCCAGTGGTTATAGCAGGCCGAAGGACGAAATAGTTTGTTAATGCATTTGTAATTTATATAATGTGGTTGGTTTTAGTTCTTTTTTATTCTTTTCCTTTTGAAATTGTAGAATACAATTAAATATGCCCAATTAAAAATATATTTAACTATCACGTGTTAAAACTACAATAAGAAAAAAATGTACCGGCCATACAGTCATACGCAATATTTTCATTGAGCGATGGGTTGTTGACATTATATGAACTAGCATTCTACGGAATATCAGTATATTTTGAAATTTAATTTTGATCAATTTAAATATATAGTGAGAGAGAGTGGATAAATATATATTAACTCTACACACACACGGGCATAAAATAAAGTTGAAATCTTCAGCAAGGTAATTCTATATATAAAGAAAGAGAGATTGATTTTAATATAAATTATATAAATATGTGAATATATAAATACCGACGAAAGGTTTTAATTGAACAGAGAATTATTTATTCTAGGAGAAAGGTAAAAATAACCTCCTATTCCAGTCAACCTTCATGCCAGAACCGTTGGTTCACGTCATGTATCAAAATGCCCCCTCGGACGGTTTCTAATTAATGAGGTGGCAAGCGGGCTCATTTCCATGCTAATCGGGCTGTGAAATAATGGAAATCAAATTCAATTTGAAGATTAATTATGCTTCCTTTCATCTTGTTTATACCTCCAGTTGGAATGGAGCCCTATTTTGGTCTCTTTACAGCTCGACATGAGAATCAGATGGGATCTCAGGTTTTGAATTTATATCGTAAAGCGAAGTGGTTTTGGCCTGTTTTAAAGTTTAAATCAAATTCAACTATACCACTCTCTATTTATTGTCCCAAGTAAACATAATATCAACTTTAAAATGAAAATTTGAACCGTCAGAACACTGACAACTATAAAATGACACTTTAGACCGTCGCTTTTCCGTTCATCATTTCTCTTCACAATTCATCCTTTCATACTTCATCCCTAAGGATAGGAATAGTCGTTATTTATCCTTAAAATAATTATAATTGCGATTTTTCGTCCTGTAAAAAGAATAACTTGCGGTAAAAATAGTTAAACGTCGTTCTATAATCATAGCCGCATTATATTGTATTATAACTATAAAATAACACTTTAGACCGCCAGAACACTGACAACTATAAAATAACACTTTAGACCGCCAGAACACTGACAACTATAAAATAACACTTTAGACCGCCAGAACACTGACAACTATAAAATGAATATTCAGACCCTCAGACCACTGACAACTATAAAATGACACTTTAGACCGCCAGAACACTGACAACTATAAAATGGAAATTCAGACTGCCAGAAAATTGACAAATATAAAATGATACTTTAGACCGCCAGGACACTGACAAATATATAATGATACTTTAGACCGTCAGAACACTGACAACTATAAAATGACACTTTAATCCGCCAGAAAACTGAAAACTATAAAATGACACTTTGGACCTCCAGAAAACTGACAACTATTAAATGACACTTTAGACCGCCAGACCACTGACAACTATAAAATAGAAATTTAGACTGCCAGGCCACTAACAAATAAAATATGACAATTTTGGCTTACCTTAAATAATAGCTATAAAGATGACAATATAGCATGTCAACTAACTAACACTTATATATAATTATAAAATAACTTTTTTAACCGCCAGACCCCTAACCTGAGCTAAAGACTTTTAAAATATATTAAAATATAACCAAATGAGCTGGGTTGAATATAGATAAATTGTGAAATCATATATTTACAAATGAGGTTCAAATACTTGTAAAAATAAAATATTTTTACAACCAATATTCTAACATTTCTATATCGGAGGAAAAGCATCTAAAAAAACTCTGAGTATGATCAATAATAGATAGCGGGCCTATTATGCTCTAAGTAAATGGCGTGCCATTTCATTATTTCCGGCCTCACACGACCGGCCTCCAGTCGGCTGCCGAGATTAATAGCGGCTGCCTTGGTCGCGTCGCCATCAATTTTCTTTTTGTAGTCAAATACGACGCCATAAAAAGTGGAAATTTAACTTTTACCTCCTCCTTACCTAGAACTTCATAAATTTCAGTAAGGAGGGGTCTTGTCTAGTTCTTTCACCCCGTTACATCTTTATTGGATCGTAATATCGCATTTTTAACTATAAAACCTTTCATTTGATCTTATTTAATTTCGTCCTGTAACCTATATATTTTTGCGAGTAAAAACACGATAATGATATTGTGTGTTAGTTGTATTTAAGATTAAAAAAAGGGGTTTCACCTTCAAAATAGAATCGAATACTACACCTTCTCGAATACTAGGCGTCGCGTTTTTTAAGAACGATATCCTACCGGAAATATTTCCATTTAAAATATTTTTCAAAGTTCATCTCTCTCTATTTCGGCGAGGGCTTCAATAGAATTCGGATGAAAACGAGATCTAAGAACCGCCTCCAGTCTATACCAGGACTACATTGAGCTTTCTCCGCTTAAGTGATCTTTCTACACGTCTATTTCCCGAACAGTTACGACTTCGATTCACTCCCGAAATCAGGCTCCTCGAGAACCCTTTTCCAGAGAACATATCAACTGAAGCTTGATGCCTATCGTGTGTACTTAAGATTACAAGGCATCTTACTTACATGATATATATATAGCTCACACATACAAAGGGAGAATTTGTTAAATAAAACACCATCAAAACTATAAAATAGATTATATTTACACACAATTACACAATAAAAACTAATATAATTCAATTTACTAATATGCAATTCGTTTTTGTAAACTACCATTAGATATAATATGCACGAATCAATGATAAAATGAATGTAGGATATTATTTTCTCACAATTAATTTTCATAAATATATAACGCGCTTCAGTTTGCCATTAAGATGTGAATGCATATCAAAATTGACTCAGTCCTTTAAATACCCTCAAACCCGGCAGAATTAATAAGAACGGGGGAACAAGAATTCTCTAAGATGAATAACCTTGGCATTTTTTAACTTGGCATATTGATGACTCATGTTTGATATCCAAAATGACTTGCATCCCATTGGATTGACATACAAGTGATACAAGACATACGTGTATATGTAGTTTGAGTCAAACATTGTAAAAAAAAAACAAAAAGTTTTAAACATTGTATAATCCATTGAAATATCGAAAAATATATTAGAGATATGTATAGAGGAATGTTTTAAGAGTGATTTGTCTCTTTTCAAAATTCCGCACGAACATGACAAAGGTATACGATGAAATATGATGATTAACCTTTACATTTTCTCATATGCACACAGGTATCTATGTACTCTTTCATATGTATATGTAGATTTACCGCTTTGTTGACCAAGATCGGAGTAATTTGGTTCGTGTTTTGTAAATATATAAATTACAATAAAGATGTGTACTGCTCAGACGCATAATCAGCATTGTCCATCGAATGTTCTGACCAACACAGCTCCAAATAAAATCCAAGGACACTTAAAATAATAAATTGCGTGAAGTCATCTGGAATTCCAAGGTGTCGCCACGATAGCAAAAAGGTGCTAGACGCCGGGGCCAGATGTCAAGGTGTTGGTTGAGGGAGTTCAGGAGATTATTGGAGTTACACTCACGTGCTCTGCTCGGTGATCAATTCATCCTCAAGTACGCAGGAGAGTGTGTGTTTGGTAACGTGAATAAATAACCAATATATATTTTTAAATGTCTTAGATTTATGTCTCTATCACGCAATTCTGGATTTACAATGATGTGTGCTCAACTCTATATAATTTCTCATTGACGCAAACTACAGTTTCCATTATTTATGAATTAAACATATCTCTATCTCTCCAATTGTGTTTGCTTCATAATCCCTATAATTTCGATTAAAGAAAATAACTGTCCAATTCTCCATTTTATAATAATATATTTATGAAAGTTGGAATTATTCAATAAAATATTTCTTTATTTTTTTTTTTAGAAATAAACAACGTCTCGCTGTCTTTATGGCGATGTCAAAATATCGGGAGCGCCTGGCCTATTAGCAAAGAACTCTCCCAGCGGGTTCCTCAGCTTAAATTTCCCGCTAAGAGTTCAAGGTTTTATATACAGATGGCGCTCTGCCTTTTAAATATGTGAATGCATTTTATAGATCACAGATGTATTAATGCAAGTAATGCCTTCGATAATAAAGTGTTAAACATTGTATAATCCATTGAAATATCGAAAAATATATTAGATATATGTATATAGGAATGTTTTGAGAGTTTATTGTCTCTTTTCAAAATTCCGCACGAACATGACAAAGGTATACGAAGAAATATGATTATTAACCTTTACATTTTCTCATATGCACACAGGTATCTATGTACTCTTTCATTAGTAAATATATAATACCGTTTGTCGAATTCAAAACACCTGTGTCGGAATATATAACAGCATAGTGATCTCTAATTGTAATTTCATGATTGAATGCTGTTATATCATACTCACGGTTGATATGGTTCTTATCTTTAAATATTAGGGGTTCAAGATTTATTTTCTAAATACTTATATACGTTACAGGTAGTTTATAACAATTTTATTTTACAAATTATTTTTATAAGAATGTTTTACCGCTGGGAAGTAAAAATCTCTGAGGATAAAAGTGCCGGAGCAGTGATCTGAAATCACGCATTCACAAGAATAGAAGACTACATCACGATAAATGGGCGATTGCATATGACCAGCGTTATCTTCTATCAACATCTCTCCCTCTTGAGCTTTCTCACATTGCAGACGTAATTTTACTTTATCAATATTTACACTTTGAAAATATATTTTAGACTTAACATGAATGTTTTTACTGGGCAAACGTTTTTTCACTTAATATTCTCTGGTTTCCACGACCAATAAACCGTTATGGCTGTTTACTACAATATGTTGCAGGGAATCCTTAGAAACGACAGGAATTTGTAATTGATTCGCGCATCTTCCCTGTGCTTATTCACGTGCTCACTTTGCCAATCCATTCTAAACCTTCACCCAAAGCTTTATCCTCATGGAAATAAAAGGTGTTTCACTCAGAATTAACTGGTGGAATACCATTAAATATGCAATAAACGAATAAATGTATAGGCTATTGCATATACAAAATGATTTGAAAATAAAAAGAATTGCACAAAGTTTATTGCCGCACTGAGAGTGTTTTAGTAAGATTTTTTTTTCACCATGAGCATCTATAAACTGTCGAAAGTCTGAAAACATTTTGATTGAGAAATGTTTAGCTATAATGTGTCTTGACGACTTTTTGAGCCAATTATTGTACAGTTCGTGCCTGAACACCCAATGCATACTGTGTCTTTCAACAGCACCCACACATGTTTCATTGGAGATAACGAGGTCACTGTCTGGATCGTCCATAGTAGTGGTACTGTGCACAACATGTCTTGAGATTACAGAAGTATGAAAACGAGCATTGAGCTGTTGAAAATGCTGTTTCAGTCGTTTTTGTCGCACTCTGGAGTCAGTTATTGTACTTTCAATGACAACCTACTCTGACCTACATCATATACCTAGAATAAAACAATTTCTATTTTCACTATGGTACATTATGAAACTTAACATTTGAACTTCTTTGAAGAGTTGTAATGCCTCAATATAAATCGTATGTATATTTATATTTATATATGGGGGGGGGGGGGGAGGGTCGGTGGAAGGCTGGTATAAGCCGTTGGTTTTCGACCGCTACGACCCGGGTTCGATTCCCGCATTGGACACTTTTTTCTGATTTAAAAAAAGCTCCAATGTACCCCTATTCTTGCAAAAGTCCAACCCCACCAGCGAGTGCAAGTAACCAAACGGACTCTGGCATATTTATTTGTAAGTGAAAGTCGAACTGCTTTTCACGTGTGTAGACATGTGGTGCACTTACAGTAAAAGAAGTCGCCTTCTACCCACCTGTACCACGTGTACTAGGGATAAGCAATATATATATATTAAAATATACAAGTATCAGAGTCATCAACAATCAATTCTGTCATCGTTTGCTTTTGTGAATGGAATAAATACCCA
Source organism: Cordylochernes scorpioides (assembly GCA_030710605.1). Taxonomy (NCBI): domain Eukaryota; kingdom Metazoa; phylum Arthropoda; class Arachnida; order Pseudoscorpiones; family Chernetidae; genus Cordylochernes; species Cordylochernes scorpioides. The sequence goes on along the minus strand of CP092886.1, from coordinate 110,281,800 downwards.
AATATGGCCATTTCTTATAAGCATCGGTGGTTCAGTGGTAGAATGCTCGTCTGCCACGCGGGCGGCCCGGATTCAATTCCCGGCCGATGCTTTTTTTTTACAATTTTTAAAACTCATTTATATTATATTACTAGGGTAAAACCCGGGCGAAGCCGGGTACATCCGCTAGTATGTTATAAATAAAAATGAATAGAGATTTCCTGCGTGAATTTAGATCATGTTGAGGATTATGGTAATGGTGATGCAGTCGTGGTTAAATCTTGAAAGTATGATAATAAAAATAATTTTAATCAGTAATTTAATTGAACTAAAGGAATATATAAAAGAACATAATTTGATAAAAGTAATGCCTGGCTTAAGGCGAGTAGAATAAGGAAAACAAAAGATTATTTACATAATGTACAAAGGTTTTGAGCCAGCCATCGGGGAAGAACTGGCGGTCGATTTAACAGAATATATGGATCTAAGAAATATAATTTTAAATAGAATAATATTTTAATATAACATATATATATATTTATATATACTAAAAAACAAATATTTTAAAAATTTAAATGGGTTGACCCCCTATGTATTGCCAAAAAATAATAAAACATTCAAATAATTTTATAAGTAACCATTATGATATAGAAGCATCCTTAACGTTCAAAGTAGCTGAACGTGGAAGTAGGACGGCCCCCTGCCAATCTCGCTAGGTAATAGATAAAGCTATTCTCGGATCTTCAGCTGAGGAGCAAATATGACACGACGAAGGCTAGCGTGAAAACCTAAACGCCACTACTTTATTGCACACAAGTATTAATATTTCAATAAAATACACTTATATCCACATATATTTTACAAATAATTATTTAACACAAAAATCTAGCTGATGCAATACCTCGTGACCAACAATATGTTTTTGTCTATATGCTATATGACATAAAAAAATAACGATTTATTATTTTGAAATCTAAAGAATAAGTATGTTCTGCGCCTTCTCTATCTACACGTAGCTGGATTATTCGCAATGCACTGGAGGCCTCAGTGGAGCTTATTATTCTCTTTTTGTTGTTGGCTTCAGGAGGGGAGTTACACAAGCGCGGTATTCCCCTCTTCTCCGAAACTTCATTAGTCTGCTAAGTGGGGCCAAGAAGAAAATTAATAATGCACAGTTTGAGAGGCCATTAACGCGGCGGCAATTTAGATAGGAAAGGCACGCCCTAATTGCACGAGGGAAGCAACTCCAACTGAGATTTTTTACAAGAGCAGAGCTTGCTCCCCTCCAATGTCCTTGCAATGCTCGGTCATTTATTACGTCATTCTAATGGAAACCTTAGGTGGTGATCAATAAAGCTCAACTCTCGATATTTTAAAAAAGAAAAACGAATTACGTATCACGGGAAACTACAGAAATCAAGATAAAAGTAATACCGAAATTCATATTTGCAATTATCCTAAAAATGTGTTGGTCGTCGATTTAATATATTCAATTTAATACCATAAACTATTTTATAGCTATAGAACAATATTTTGACATATATATATAGAGTATCATTAGCGAATATTTTAGACTGATTTAGAAACTACGAGCCTTAAACAGACAATATAGCGTCAACTATATGTTGGATAGACAATTAGTTTCCGCGGATTGCTCTCGATGATTTCTAATTTCATAATTTGGAAGCTAAAAATATTCAAATTTTGGGAAGACTTGAGTTATCATTAGCCAAATTTCCCAGCGATTTCGCCAATTCAATCTACCGAGACGTTTCAACTATAGATCCCTCTTCTTATGAAATATGCCTTCACAGGGTTGTTATTGCTGAAACTGGGAGGATGGGGGCTGGAAGCCCGGGTAAACGTTCTAAAAATAGCTTTCTTTTATAGCTTAAATAAACACCATCGAGAGAACGCTATGTAAGCGGAAGGCACAATTCAAGCGATCAGGTGGATGAATTATTGAAGGAAGATTCACCACTAATATTCTAAGTCATTCTAATCTTTTTTTTCCGTTTTATAATTGCCAAATTCGCCCTATATATACAGGGTGATCCAAAAGTCCCGCACAACTTTAAAAATTAATAACTCCGCGAATATTTGCGTTAGAGCAATGCGGTAAACACCATTGTGTTCAGGATGCAATGGGATTTTTTATGGCAAATAATGAAAATTTCGAAATTGATTTTAGTTACAATTTTATTCACCAGATGGCGCTCTACCAGATTCAGATATTCAGCGGCCAAATTGTTTGATAAATTGAAAAATATAATTGAACGACACGTATTTTTCCTTTTTGAATACCAGGAAAGAACCCTAATAATATCAAATAACAAATTAATAAAACACCACTTCGCCAAAAGTATGAAGAATTGGTTAACGATTTTCAAATACAATCAGAGATATGTAAAATAGGCAAATGCAAATTAAAACATGTAGCAAAAATATTTATATTTTATATGGGGTTTTGTGAAATAGATTGAATGTTTGAAAAATACTGCTGATATCAATACACGAATTTTTGATATGTTAATATAGTACCAAAAATTATGATGGCACTACTAATAGGATTTCTTGCTATAAGAAATGTGTAGTTTCTTGACTAATTGGAGACCCTTGACTATTTAACTGGATATTTGTCATGATCCAACAAATGAAATATAGAGGGGAGTGACAAAATATATTTGTCGTACTTTATTCCAAATTTCCTATGGGCTTGTCAAATGTTATCATTGTTTATTATACTGTACACAATTTTAAAAAATGCTTCCCCTCAAATAAAAATAATTTTTAAATCGACCTTTTGCATTGAAAAACGTGGTAGTAAAATCATTTTGTATTATTTTTTTTCACAAAATTTCTAAAGTTATTGGTATACAGAAAATATTCCTTATGCTATTTCTTCTAATGAGCGAAGAGCGAAAACTAAACATAAGGGGAAAAATTGTGTGTACCAGTGTTATTCAAGAAGTTATAACACTCTGGTTTGCACGACATAATATGTGAGCAAATGACAAACAAAAAATTACTGTTCACAAATAAAAAAAGATGGTCAAGATGTGAGGGCAGCATTTATTATCCCCATATCCCAACACAAAGAGCTGCAAAATATTGGTAGATAATATAATACATGGCAGCTTATATAACACATGAGTTAACTGCCTTCTCTCTTGTATTAGGTCAAAATCCTTGCTCAATGTGGCACCCTTCATTCTCAATCACCGCCTGCAGACGATAAATGACAGAATGGACAGCATTAAATAACATATCTGTTGAAATTGATAAAACGCGCCATCTGATAGAAGCCTTCAACATGGCCAATGTGGTAGGCCAGCATCGATAAACACACGATCTAATGTACCCCCATAAACAAAAATCGCAAGGCGTCAAGTCTGGTGATATTGGAGGCCACTGGTATATAAAGTGGCGACTAATCACACGATTTTCACCGAACGTATCCTTCACCAATTGTTTGGCACCTCGGGAGATATGAGGAGGTCCTCCATCTTTCATGAATGTTATTTCGCTTAGTGCTTTTGCCCTGCAATATGGGAATACCCTTTTCTCTCAAAAGTTGGACATAACGTTCATCAGTTACAAAAACGGTTTTAAAAGTTCTTCCATTGATTTTTCAAAGAAAAATGGCCCAATAATAAAAGAAGTGAACCCACACAAAACTGTAACTCTAGGCTGGTAAAGTGGCATTTCTGTAAAAATCCTAGGGTTGTCTGTTGCCCAAATGCGGCTGTTTTGAATGTTAAATTCTCCGTTTAGAGAAAAGTGAGCATCATCTGTCCACAGAACATTCGACAGCCAGTTTTCATCAATATCAATTCGCCGGAAAACCCATGCAGCGAATTCTTGACGCATCTCAAAATCGCCAACTTTCAGCTCGTGAAATCTTTGAATTTTGTATGGGTACACACAATAGAGACATTAAGTGAAGCGTCTTCGGATATCACAATCATACTCGGCGAATTTAACGCCAAAAGTTCAATTTGGGGATCACCTGTCCTGGATAACAAAAGTCAGCAGGTTGAGGACATGCTAACAGACCTCGACCTTACACCGTTAAATAACGGAGAGAACACCTATCTAAGTCCACAGGCACAGAATCCGCAATAGACATCACAGCGATAAATTACAACATCGCACCCACAACACAATGGAAAATCATGAGAGGTGCAATCAGTGACCACAGACCAATTTTAACAACCCTAAACTTCAAAATTGAGAACGTCCATTAGAATAAAAGAACATGGAACTTTAGGAAAGCCGACTTGAAAAAAAAAATCACAGAAAAGCTTGAAGAACTGTGCAACGAAAAATTGAATTACAGAACGCTTTACAAAAACTTGGAAAAATTCTCTTCGAACATTTCAAAATCTGCAAAAGCATCGATACCTAGAGGTAGACGTAAAGACCTGTGGATACCTTACTGGAAGGACCACAACATCGAGGCAGTGATTTCAGAGAGGGAGACAATATCAATGAACTTATTAAAAAAATAAAACAGAAGAAAACAGAAAGAACTCATTGAAATTAGTCACAAAATAGAACAAGAAATTTGGATATGCAATTAAGAAAAATGGCAGAATTCTGCGAAAAAATGGATCCAAGCAAGGACAGCCAACACTGGAATATGATTAGAGTGTTAGAGAACAATCAACACCAACACCAATCCTCCAATACTCTAACCGATATGAATAGAACAGCGCGAACGAGAACAAACAGATGGCTGACATAATTGCTGACTATCTTTCAAGCACTTCCATACTCAACTATACGAATGAAGACAGGACTCTAAAAATAATATAAACCAGTTAGTTAAACAAGCAAGAAACTTCCATCAACAAGATATTTTCTCGAGAGACTTCACACTGAATGAGCTAAACTTATCAATAAAAAAATCCAAGAGGTCACCAAGAGATAATCTAATCTTTGGTTAAATGATCAAACACTTTGAAGACAAAGCTAATAATCAACTCCTACGAATACTGAACATTTCATGGCAAACTGGTAAACTACCAAAGAATTGGAAGATATCAATTATAGTGCCAATACTGAAGCCAAACAAAGATGCCAAGGAATACAAGAACTATCGGCCAATTGCTCTCACCAGCAAACTTTGTAAAATACCAGAACGAATTATCCACTCTAGGCTCATAGTCTGGCTCACTAACAATAATGAAATAAACCTCTACCAAACTGCCTATAGATCCCAGCACTGAACGACTTATCAACTGTTTTACTTCTGTCAATCAATAATAGATTCTTTCCAGGAAAAACCGCCAAAGAAGACCACGGCTATATTCCTTGATATGACCTCAGCTTTTGATCGAGTGTGGAGGGAGAAATTACGTGAAAAGCTGCACAACATCGGAGTAAGAGAAAAACCTTAATCTGGATTGCAGACTTCTTGAGGGGAAGAAGGTTAAAGGTTCGGGTCAATGGAGAATTTTCCAAGGAAGGAAGAACATGAGCTGGTGTAACTCAGGGATCTGTGCTCAGTCCTCTACTCTATCTGCTATATATTAACGACATCTATCCTTACCTCACTCCAGACACAAAGGTTGTCTGTTATGCAGATGATATAGCCATATGGCACACAAGTAGCAGCATAGAAAAATCGTAAAAAATACTGAACACATCAATGAGAGGACTGGAGAAGTGGGCAATGGAACTCAAAATGACCATAAACCCAATAAAACCAAACCTATGCGTCTTCTCCACTCACAGGGAAAAAGGCATAAATATAACGAAAAAATAAGCATAAACAAACAAATGATTGATAAAATTAGAAATCCATAATACCTAGGTGTGATACTGCAGTCCTGTATCTTTCAAGTTGGTCTCGAGGACCACGCCATCACCATCTCCTAAGCGGCAAAGTACGCGATCTACGTATTCATCGTAGATCGCAAAATGCGTGGTGTTGCTGGAGACCCACTGGCGATTCTCCACAAACTCTGCAGCGCTGGAAGAGGCGCCATATTCATTGTACATAGTGTATTTTAAAATAAAACTACAACCTTTCGCAATAAGTTTATTTTATTATTATTAATAATAAAAGAAACTTATTGCGAAAGGTTGTAGTTTTATTTTAAAATTTGTAGCGCAATTTTTTCGTGTACATAGTGTATATAATGCATATTATCTTTTTTAATAGTGCAGACTGTTCATGTATTGACAAGATGTCAACAAAATTATTTTAATTATTATTGATGAGGAATTGGAATTTTCAGAACACATAATTAGCACCTCAAATAGAACTGTCAGAAAACTAAACATTCTGAGAAGGCTATGTGGAACAAATTGGGGAGCAAAACCCAGAATTCTCAGAACAACATATACCACCTTAATAAGGCCGATAATGGAATATGCAACACCGGTCTGGGCTCCCTCAAGCTCATCACTAAAAGTAAGACTAGACAGTGTTCAAGCAAAAGCGGCCAAAATAATCACTGGTGCTGTTTCATCCACCAACAATGTGAAAATTCAGAGAGAATGTGTTCTAGACCTACTCGCTCGAAAGCAGAAGACAAAATAAAAACAACTTGGATCGGCACTTCGGAAACGAGGAACCAAAGGACGAGATCTCTCTGACCACTTGTGGTTTGGTAGATCCGCCCTTTTCTGAGAATGAGGTGAAACTGACGGCTTTCAAGTTCGGGAAAAGGAAATCTCCTGGTCCCGAAGGGATCGATAACACGGTCGTGAAAGCCCTGGTAAGGATGCACCCATCGCTTCTTTCCAGGTTATTCAATAGGTGCCTGGACACTGGTACTTTTCCTGAAGCATGGAAGGTTGCCCGAGTAGTGCTTCTCGAAAGGTCTGGTAGAAAGGGTAATTCTCCTAATGATTATCGTATGCTTTCTTTACTAGTGTGTCTAGGTAAGGTCCTGGATAGCCTACTAGCTCAGCGACTGAAGCACTGGCTAGAAAGTAATGAGCTCCTTTCCTCTTTCCAACATGGTTTTAGGGAAGGGAAGTCCACAACCACAGCTCTGAACGAGGTGTTAGAGGGGGTTGAGATGGGCTTAAATAAGGGTGCTTGGGTTCTTTTCGTGGCCCTGGACATTGATGGCGCGTTCAACTCCATGAACTGGAACAAGCTGATGAGAAATTTGATGGACATGGGTTGTCCTGATAATTTGTGCAGCTTGGTTTGTGACTTCCTGAGGGATAGACGGATTAGTCTCAGTTTTGGTGGGCGGAAGTTGGAAAGAAACTGTGCTAGGGGTTGCCCCCAGGGCTCTTGCTGCGGACCTATTTTGTGGAATATCCTGGTAAACACCGTTTTCCAGGAGGAGCTCCCTGAGGGGCCAGGCTGGTTCTCTATGCTGACGACCAGTTCCTCATTGTTGAGGCTGCTTCGAGAGCTAAGGCTGAGAAGTGTGTTGGAACTTCTCTCCAAATTCTCTCGAACTGGGCCCATGACTCTGGCCTTAAGTTCAATGTCTCCAAAACTAAAGCCCTCAGCTTTAAGCCTAGGAACATAAGAACTAAAAGGAAAGGGATCAAATGGGAACACAAGCCGGCTATCGGGATCGAAGGACGGAGGGTAGCGTTGGTCAATAGGATGACCATCCTGGGGGTGGTCATTGATGACAAGATGGGTTGGCAATACCAGGCGGAGGAGATGGTGGCGAGAGGCAGGGAGGCGTTGTGCAGGCCTGTCCTGGTTGGCTCTCAACAGGGGGGGGGGAGAAGGAGGGTACTATTTTTAGGAACCTCTGCCTCTCCTGTGTCGAGCCAATCCTGCTATATGCTTCCAGGGCTTGGTGTCGCCGAAACAGGGATCAGAAGGTGGCGACTACTCTAGAGAGAGTGCAGAGGACAGCGGCACTCAGAATCACGGGGGGATATCGCACTACCAGCAGTGAGGCCTTTTTGGTCCTCGCTGGGCTTATTCACCTGGGATTGAAACTAGAGGAGGAGACCATCAGACAGAAGATCTGGGAGAACAGGGAAGATGCCCTGGGACTTGAAGCGGGGGCCCTGGAATCGAAGAGGGACCCAAGGCAGCCTCCGCAGTGGTTGCCAAAGTGGAATTGGAGTCCTGGAGGGCCGACAGGGATTGACACGGAGGTTTTCACTGATGGGTGTAGGTCTGGAACCAATACTGGAGCTGGGGTAGTGATTTTCACTAATGGAGAGCTGATCTTCCAAGAAAGTTTAACACTCAGAGTGGACGAATTGGTCTTTTCAGCCGAGCTGGTTGCGATCAGGGTAGCCCTCAGAGTGTGTGCCGAGAATAACTTCAGCCCGGACCGCCTCTATTCAGATTGTATGTCGGCCCTCGTCGCAATCAATCTGGAGAAAGGGCAACTCGCGCATCAAATAATTCAGGAGCTGGAGATGATGACGCGGGCTCCGGAGCTCCCTTGGTTTAGGAGACACAGCCTCATCGAAGGTAATGAGTTCGCAGACAGGATCTCTAAGGCAGGATGCTTAAAAGGTAGATCACTGAGGACCACAGTGACCAAGAAAGAAGTTTATAGGAGGATCAGGGGGCACGTCCAGGACTTATGTTTGGACAGATGGAGGAACATTGTGAAGGGGAGAGAGTTATTCAATGGGGTAACACAACCCAAGTACCTCTGTAAGGTAATGTCCCACAAACTCATTAGGGTAGTTCGGGACATGGGCTCTTCCCCAAGTCTCCACAGATTTGAAATTAAGAGCAATCCTGATTGCGTCTGTGGAGAAAGGGATGTGAATGCACGCCACTACGTCTTGGATTGTCCAAGGGTAGTGGGTGTGCAGGAAGAGAGAAGGAGGGCGAGGGGCGCGATCGAGAGTGAGCTGCTGAGAAATCACAGCAAGCTTCTTGAGAAAGCCCACGACGTGGCAGCTGAGCTTTTCCTCAGCTGTGAGTGAACAGAGTCGACCGGGGTCTGCCTCCCCGCGGTCCCTGCTGGACACAGTAGATAGTTTCCTATTTTGCTGTGATTAAAGGCCACCGGTATAGAAATCCTTCCAGACACGTTGTCTGGGAGGTGGTGTTTCAAGGTACAATGTCCAATCACTAGCTTGGATAACGTTACTTGGCTTATGAGTTGAACAGAATAGCAGCGAAGGCATGCTTCGCATGCCGGCTTGTGGACCGAAAGGTCTGGGTGGCCATCTGCTTCTAGGGTATACCAACTGTGCTTAGGTGGGATCCTCCAGTTCTAGTTTATTTTGGCTACTGTTTCTATTTCTTTAAAAGTAAGTTTATTTTTCTGTAGCAAGGGTTCTTTTGTGCCTTTTTTTTCGCTAGCGCATCAGCAGCTTCATTGCCTTCAATGCTAACATGTAAGAGTATCCATTGAAGGTGAATTTTTGAGGTATTGAGAGTTTTTGGAGATAACCAATTATGTTCCTGCTTACTTTGTCTCTAAGTTCCCCTGTGTGACTCAAGTGTTGTATGGCACTTCTACTATCAGTAAGAATCCATATATCGTGATGTTTAATGTTTCTGATGGATTTTAAGACTTCATAGATGGCTATAAGTTCTGATCTGAAGACTGAGCAAAATTCTGGGTTTCTTCTGTTTATTTTCTCAATACCATTTGTGGTTTTAATGAGAGCCACTGTCAGTGTGTCCCAACTCATCTCTGCTATCATCGGTATAGATAGTTATTGCATTTATAGGAATTTTATATCAATTATTTCTAATGATAATTGTTTTAAGTATTCTGGATTTTGGTATTGTCTGTTGGTGGTTTCATTTAAAGTGGCATTAAAAATAACATTTTGTTAGTGGTTCGCATGGAGATATTTTTTTCAGCTAAATAATATTTTTCCACTTTATATTTTAAAAATCCATTTCTTTTGGATAGGTAGAGAGGGCCTTCTTTTTTGAGTCTTAGATTGGATTCCCAATTAAGTATTTAATTGAAAGTTCTGTGTTTGTTTTCATAACTCTTGATTTTGTTTATATATTTTGGCAGATTGTGGCTTATTCTATTCTTTAAGAGCATAATGTCTGCCTCGTAAAGTACAATATCATTAGGGCAGGTTTTTCGAAGACCTGTAATAATTCTAGCTGCACTTAGTTGTATCCTTTCCAGTGATTTTAGATTTGTTTCAGATGCTGTACCATAGATTTGATATCCATATTCCAGGATAGGTCTTATTAGAGATGTGTAAGTTAATTTTATTGTTGTTGCTTCAGCTCCCCACTCTTCCTGAAATATATTTCAAGATTTTTAGTCGGTCTCTTCCTTTTCTAACAACTCCTTCAATATGCTTACTGGAGTTGATTTCTGGATCCAGGGTGTAGCCGAGATATTTAGGATGTTTATTATATTGCAATTGTTGTTCTTTCAGAATAATATTTGGTCTTATTTTGTATAGTTTCTTATTGGTAGTAAAAAGACAGGTTTCAGATTTTTGGGGGTTAAATTCTAATTTATGTTTATTAGCAATTTTTTCTAGGTGGAGAAGAGTCTTGTTAAATCTCTTTCAGCTTTTTTACAGTTAGTGCTGCTGCTCCATAGAATAATGTCATCAGCGAAAAGCCCAATATTGGTTTTATGTGAAATTTATTTTTCTATGCCTGCAATAAATAGGGTGAAGAGAGTTGGGCTAAGGACTGATCCTTGTGGTAATCCTTGGTACAATTTGAAGGTTTTAGATAGAGTGCCATTATATTTGATCCTGATTTATAAATTTTTAAGAGAATCATTTATCCAAGTGATAGCTTTTCCATCAATTTTGAAATGTTTGTATAATTTTGTAATTAACTTGTTTTTCCATACCTTATCAAAAGCTTGTGTAAGGTCTAAAAGGCAGCTATGGTGTGGTTAGTTGGTTTTTCGTTTTGTGCATCTTTTACCTTTTGTGTGAAAAATAAGAGTTGGACTATTGTCCCATGTCCTTTCCTAAATCCATATTGTTCTTCTGGTAAGAGATTTCTTGTGTCGGGGTGGTAGGTGAGTCGTCTGAGTATAATTTTTTCCATTAATTTGCAGCAAATATTTGTTAGGGAGATAGGTCGGTAGTTTTTTGGGTCATCAGCAGATTTGTCAAGTTTTTTAATGGGAATTATTGTTGCATTTTTACAGTCTTGAGGCAATTTTCCAGTTTTCCAGGAGTTATTGAAAATATTAAGAAGTCTTTCTTTGCCAATTTTGCCCAAGTTTGATATCATTCGGCCATGGATTCCATCTGGCCCAGGAGTCTTGTTTAGGTCAGTGTTTTCTAATGCATAACCTAGCTCTTTCATATTGATTTTTTTCATGGAAAATATTATGAGTGCTGGTGACATTTTTTACAGTCATGAATAATCTTTCGGGCCTTTTTTCAACCTTGATTTTACTACTTATTTGATATGAATTACCTAAAAGATTGGCAGCAATTTTGTCATTAATTGCTGGTGTACCATCTGTATTCTTAATCATATTTGTGTTTTCAGTTCGTGGCTGGACTCTGTCAATTTGTTTTGCCCAATTCCAAAGTTTTGTATTTGGGTTTCTTGGGTTCAGGTTTTCACAAGTTTGTTTCCATTTTTCCCTTTTCACATTTACGCATAATATTTTTTTATTTTTGAAATCACAATGTTCAGTTCAGTTCTACAATATTTTTGGTTTTGGGTGCACTTTTTTGTAGTTCATTTCTTTTAGTTATAAGTCTTTGAATATTTTTTGCCTGGTGTGTATAATTTGGAATCCATTTCTTAATATTACCTCTTGGTATTGAAACTTTGGCTGCTTTAATAATGGTGTTTTCGAAAGATATCATATTAGCCTTTTTGAAGTTCCAGAATTTTTCTTAATTTGAGCTAGTTTTGGTCTTGGTGCTAATTTCTATCAAATTAGGCAAATGATCACTTCCAAAACTTTTTAATATTTTCTATTTGCATTTGTGGAAAATGTCAGGATAGTAAAAACTTATATCAAGGGCTTGTGCAGTATTATAGCTTGTAGGAATGATGGGTAGGATTCCCATCATTTAAGCACATGAAGGCATTGTCGTCAAATATGTTTGATAGTATTTTGCCTCTTGGGTTTGGCGTAGAGCACCCCCATAGTTGATGTTTGGCATTAAGGTCACCTACAATAATAGTGTTGTCTGTAAGAAATTGAGCCATTGTTCCATCGTCAATAAATGTATTGTTTGGAGGGTGATACATATTGTATATGTGGATGGCTTTGTTTTGATTGAGGTAGACTTTGATACCTTGGGCTTCGAGGTCTAATGTGTTTGTAATATTAACGGCTATGTCCTCATAGTACAAATTCTTGATTAAAATTACTAGGCCACGCCCTTCAACAGCATATACAGATGGATCTTCAGACCTTACCCTGAGTAATGGAGGGGCCGGAATTAACATAATACTGCAAGACGGAACAAACATCAAAATCAAAGGAGCAGGACAGATTTCGTCAAACTTCACTTGTGAACTGACAGCTATCTAGAAAGCCCTTGATGTATGCCTTAACCAACCATCCCTGCATCAAGCAGAAGGAATTTTAATATACAGCGACTCCATATCCGCTCTAGAAGAAATTCAGAAGGGCAATACTAAATTCACACAGAAAATACACTCGTTACTTACCCAACTGGAACCATTGGAGAATAACTGCATTCTACAATGAATCCCTGCCCATGCTGGGATCAGGGGTAATGAAATGGCATTCGAATTGGCAAAGGAAGCCAGAATGTTGAGCCAAAGGAAAGAACAAATGTCATTATTTGACGCTGATTCTTTGTCAAAATACAAGATAATTAAACGAAAAAATAAGAAAAGATCAAAATGCGAAATAAATTCTGAGAGAAAAATGACAAAAACTATAACAAGACTTAGAACAAAACACTATAAAGGAATGACAATACATCCAGATGGCACAAGAACCTATAGGGCATGCAACAATTGTCCTGGTGTGGAACTTACACCTACCCACATATTCTTATAGCCAGCAATGGCCGCAGCCTTGCAAAAATTAGACATAGACCATGAGCAGCAGCTTTACACACCTAAGATAGTGGACATTGCTGCTGCTGTGATGGAGATACATGGATACATCTGAGGCTCTTTATTGGACACGACAACAACAACGGCATTCCAGAGTAAAATAAATTATCAGAGATGGATACATATTTTTCAAATGAATTAAAATAAATATAATCGATACTGAGTGAGAGTTGAATTGAAAATATTAGAAATTTATTATCTTCGGAAACAAACCGTATCTAAAATATCAATTTTCTTTTTGCTACATGTTTTAATTTGCATTTACCTATTTTACATATCTCTGATTGTATTTGAAAATCGTTAACCAATTCTTCATACTTTTGGCGAAGTGGTGTTTTATTAATTTGTTATTTGATGTTATTAGGGTTCTTTCCTGGTATTCAAAAAGGAAAAAATACATGCCGATCAGTTATATTTTTCAATTTATCAAACAATTTGGCCGCTGAATCTCTGATTCTGGTAGAGCGCCATCTAGCGAATAAAATTGTAACTAAAATCAATTTCGAATTTTTCATTATTTGCCATAAAAAATCCCATTGCATCCTGAACACAATGGTGTTTACCGCATTTCTCTAGCGCAAATATTCGCGGAGTTATTAATTTTTAAAATAGTGCGGGACTTTTGGATCACCCTGTATATTAATAAAATGCAAATTTCATAAGAGGACATCACTAAAAACTTTCGTTACAATGCATCAATTTCAACCAAATTTTCAACATTTATGTAAAACGAGATGGAGCAGGTTTTGCTTAACATCAAAATATTTTTCCCTAACATTAACATGCGTAACTTAGCTGTTATCGATTAAATACAAAAAAATCAACAGAGTTAATTTTATTTATATATAAATACAAAAAAAAAAATTCAGCAATTCATTCAACTCAATCTAAAAAAATATTCAAAACAAGCAATTTTGAGATAACACCATATGTAAAACAGTCAGCCAAGAAAACAACAACGATATCACATCTTTCTCACATATTCACACACAATCTTGATTAATAATTAAAACTAATCTTTAACATTGTTTATTATACTTCATAATATATAATATTCGTTAGGCAAACTTTCACTCGGATAAATGTAATATAAAAAGCCAACAATGAAGAATGAATGTAAGATAAAAATCCAACAATGAAGCGTAAATATAATATAAAAAGCCAACAATGAAGAATGAATGTAAGATAAAAAGCCAACAATGAAGAGTAAATATAATATAAAAAGCCAACAATGAAGAGTGAATGTAAGATAAAAATCCAACAATGAAGAGTAAATGTAATATAAAAAGCCAACAGAGTGAATGTAAGATAAAAAGCCAACAATGAAGAGTGAATGTAATATAAAAAGCCAACAATGAAGAATGCATGTAAGATAAAAAGCCAACAATGAAGAGTGAATGTAATATAAAAAGCCAACAATGAAGAATGAATGTAAGATAAAAAGCCAACAATGAAGAGTGAATGTAAGATAAAAAGCCAACAATGAATAGTAATTGTAATATAAAAAGCCAACAATGAAGAATGAATGTAAGATAAAAAGCCAACAATGAATAGTAAATATAATATAAAAAGCCAACAATGAAGAATGAATGTAAGATGAAAAGCCAACAATGAAGAGTAAATATAATATAAAAAGCCAACAATGAAGAGTGAATGTAAGATAAAAAGCCAACAATGAAGAGTAAATGTAATATAAAAAGCCAACAGAGTGAATGTAAGATAAAAAGCCAACAATGAAGAGTGAATGTAATATAAAAAGCCAACAATGAAGAATGAATGTAAGATAAAAAGCCAACAATGAAGAGTGAATGTAATATAAAAAGCCAACAATGAAGAATGAATATAAGATAAAAAGCCAACAATGAAGAGTGAATCTATCTATATATATAAAATTGATTGTCCGTCTGTTTGTCTGCACTCTATAGATTCAAAAACCATACATCCAATCGCCGTGAAATTTTAGAATATTATTAGGTATATCACCGGGAAGGTTTTTGAAAAATAATTTCCTGAATATCTTGAATATCCTTAGAGTTATTTGCAGATTTGTAGATTTAACTCGCAAGCAGCGCCCCCATTGTGACGATGATAACAATATATCGAGAGATTCAAATTTACGAGTTTCAAATTATCAAAATATATCTTTTTTTTTTAAAATAAGTTTTTAGAGAATTGTTTTAACAAATATTCGCTAGACAAACCTTTACTCGGGTAAAACCCCGGGCGAAGCCCAGTACGTTTTATAAGTTTATAGAGAATTGTTTTAACAAATGTTCGTTAGACAAACATTCACTCGGGTAAAACCCGGGCGAAGCCGGGCACATCCGCTAGTTATACATATATTTGCGTTGAAAATATTTATTAATTTTGAATATGAGATTTTCATAAGCACTTGGCAACAAAATGCCTTCAGCAATATTTGAAAAAATCAAGCAAAGCAGACCAAGAGGTCAACTTAGAGAAGTCCTTCTTCACCATGACAATGCAACACCGTACACCTCAGCCCAAACTTTAGACTTTTTAGCCATTTCTGGTGTCCAATTAGCCACTCATCCACCATATTCACCAGACCTAGCACCTTGTGACTTTTTATTTCCAAAAGTTAAGTTATTGCTGAAAGGAAAAAAAAATTAACACTGATGGTAAAGCACTGCAAACCTTTATCAATCCGTAAAATCCCATCCCCGAAAATGACTGGTGTAAGTGCTTCGATAATTGTTTTTCACTGATTAAATCTTGCATAGGTGATAAGGGTGAATACTTTAAGAAACTCTTAAATTTTAAAGTTGCCGCTTTAATAAAAATAAGTGATTGCAAAAACCTTTGGAGTGACTCTTAACTATATGATTACATTTTAAGTATCTTTTCTACATATAACTGAAAAAATATTGTTGCATCATGATTAATGCGCGTATTTTAAAAATAAATTATAATATTATTTTTAATATATTTAAAATATAAATTATATATATTCATTTATTTTTATTTAAAACAGATTATTTAGAGATTATCATCATTCCTTTTTATAGTTTCATTCCTTTTGCAATATTTTATTGTAAATATATCTTTATTGCTTATTGGAGCGAGAGAGGACCTAGACGAAGACTGCGGATCGCGACCTACGAGGAAGACAAGAATAAATAAACGCAATAACTTTAAAAGGTAATTTATTTTTATTTAATTTTATTTATTTACTTTTATTTATTTGTTTTGACTATGGAAACCCGCTCGGGAAACGTGTATAACAGCAAGAAGGAAGAAACCAAGGTCGACGACCCTGCAAAGCTGCAACAATTGGTAGAGATGCTGGTTCCGACCCAGTTGATTTGAACCCCAATATAGAAATTCCGAAGTATGACGGGACAGAAGACCCTCGCCCATGGATAGAATCCCTCGAAGAGATTGGTTTCCTCTACCATTGCGCAGACTACATAATTGCCCGTTAAGCTACCATGAACATGACGGGAAGCGCTAAAACCTGGTTGAATTTACACAAAGCTAGTTTCACGAGTTGGGAAAATATTAAAATCCGCCTCATTCAGGATTTTTCTCTGGACACGAATAAATAATAACTTAGAATGAAGCTTAACAGAATGCAACACTGGAATGAACCAGCAATCAGGTTCGCGGAAAATATCCTAGTGTTGTGAAACAAGGTTGACCCCGCAATGGAAGAAGAAATAAAAATCGAACATGTTATTGGAGGACTGAAAAAAGAGTACTTATTCGCGCTCTACATAAACCCTCCTAAAACGACCGATGAACTTCTTGTCGTGTGCAATAAAATGGATTCTTTTGAAAAGAAGTATCGGGAACGTGTGGAGAAATCCAGAAGCCTAAATAACGGTCCACGCTATTCTAGACCCCAACAACAATCGGGGTACGTGCCGCCGACTGCCACACGAAACTACCAGGCCACTTCCAGGCCCCAGGCCCCTGTTTCCAATAATTACAAGAACGACTCCCCTCCTACTCCCAGGCAGTATTGAAACAACTTTCCCCAGCCCTCTACCCCTAGACGTCCTTATAATCCATAAGGACCATAGGACGGAAGATGGAAGACCAATCTGCTTTAAGTGTAACAAGCCAGGGCACGTGGCCCGTTATTGTAGGGTCAAGTTTATAAGAATCCTTGAAGAGGATCCAACACAGCTACCCAAGAGAAGGTCGAAGAGAAATGCCAAATGAATGAAATATCAGATAAATCAGGATCTCGGCTTTATGCTGATGTATGTCATAGAACACAGACAAATATTCCTACCCGGAATAGATATTCCGTGTTGGAAGATTTAAACTAAGCGTCGCGCCTGAATCTGTCAATCAAAGCAAGTCGACCATAAATGGAATCAAGAAGTTGGACCCTAAATACAAATTAAAAATTCATGTGGACAAGATAGGGACTTTTGAAGCTTTGGTTGATACAGGCGCTGACCTCTCAGTGGTCGACCTCAGAACGGCCCTTGATACAGGCCATGGTATAAGTAAACTCGCAAAAACTTGTGCAGTACCCGATTTAAAAAAAATTAGACATAGTAGGAAGTATATTTTTAAATATAAAAATTGATGACAAAGCGTTAACACACAAATTTGTGATCTTGAAAACGCATTTAAGGACATTAAATTTTGGAAGAGATTTCCTTAAGAAATTGAACGCGAAAATAGATTGCAAAAAAAGAAATAATAAAATACGATCTGACGAAAATCATGACATAAGCAATTATGAACTGAAAAAAAATAAAAAGCATTGAAGATACTGTTATACATGAACTGTCTATTAGATTTATTAAGGCTCCAATAGAAGCAGAGGATGGCGAATATGTCATCGAAGAGAACAACAGAATAATTCAAACAAATGGTCTTCGATTGGCAAGAATTTTTCTTACTGTCACGGATAGGAAAACTCTTATCTGGATAACGAACCCTTATCCTCGACCTTTAAAAATCATGAAAGACCAAACATTGGCTTATGGAAGCCTTCTTGCAGAGGTAAAGTTCATAGAGAAGTTAGAGCAAATTAATAATGACGAAATCCAATTTCAGATAAACAAGAATATATCGCCTGAAGAACAAGAGGAGTTAAAACAAATTTTGATTAAGTATGCTGATTTGTTTTCGCCGAGGTTAGGCAGGACCAATTTGGTAAATACCGGATCGATACAGAAGATGCAAAACCGATAAAGCACAAGCCATATAGGGTAAGCTCCAAAGAGCGGGACATTATAAAAGATCAAATTGATGAAATGCTCAAAGAAGGCATAATTAGACCATCTTCAAGTCCCTGGTCTTTCCCGTAATACTGGTCAAGAAGAGAGATGGTAAGTTCAGATTTTGTGTAGACTATAGAAAATTGAATGAGGTAACAGTGAAGGATATTTATTCAATCCCAAGAATTGATGATGTAATGGATACTCTCCAAGAATCGAAGTACTTCTCAGCAATAGACATTAGATCGGGATATTGGCAAGTCGAAATTGAAGAGAAAGACAAGGAGAAGACAGCTTTCACTATGACCTACGGATTATATGAATTCAACGTCATGCCCTTTAGACTATGCAACGCCCCTGCTACTTTCGAGAGGAATATGGACAATGTGCTTGGAAATCTAAGATGGCAGATTTGCCTCTGTTATCTGGACGACGTTATTATATACAGCTCAGACTTTCCAACCCACCTTAAAAGACTTGAATCTGTCTTAAAATGTTTTAGTGAATCTAATTTGAAACTGAACGACAAGAAATGCAGATTTGCTTTTGAAGAACTTGAGATCCTTTGTCATATAACCAACCAACATGGTATAAAACCGGCCGAATATAATATCAAAGCCGTTAGGGATTTTCCTCAGCCCAAGAAGGTCAAAGAAGTACAATCATTCCTAGGAATGTGTTCCTATTATAGAAAATTCATTAATGATTTCTCATTAATTGCTGACCCATTGACAAGACTCATCAGGAAAAATGTGCAATTTACCTGGACAGAAAATCAAGAGGAAGCATTTCAAAACCTTAAAAAAGCTCTGATAAATCCGCCAATTTTGGGTCACTTTGATCCAAATGCAGCCACCTACATTCACACAGACGCCTCTAACATCGGCTTAGGTGCAACACTGGTCAATATTATCTGTGGGGAAGAAAAGGTGATATCATAATTGAGTTGAACTCTAAGTAAATCTGAGCAAAATTACTCAACCACCGAAAAGGAATGTTTGGCTCTGGTGTGGGCGATATCAAAATACGACCCTACCTATATGGAAGACACTTCAAGATAATTAGACCATCACGCATTGTGCTGGCTAAAAAACCTTAAAGATCCAACAGGTAGACTTGCAAGATGGGCACTGAAAATTCAGGAATACGATTTTTACATAATACACAAATCGGATAAAAAACATTTGGATACTGATGGCTTATCTAGAGGACCCCTACCTGAAACGGATTGGGTCGAAGATTATGAACCACTATTTTGAATCAGATAATAAATGAAGAGGATGAATTCATAGAAAATGTTAAGAAAAACCTTAAAGGAAGCAAACGAGCAATCACACAGAATTTTAAAGAGGAAAATGGATGTCTATATAAGAAGAACCCAAACCCTGAAGGCAGAGCATGGTTGCTGGTAGTGCCGAGGAAGAGTAAAAAGAAATCATGAGTGAATTCCACAACCATATGCTGAATGGCCATCTGGGCGTCGCCAGAACCACATACCGTTTGAAGAATAAATATTATTGGCCTTCCATGCTGAAATATGTTTCAGAATTTGTAAAGACGTGCCATCTTTGCCAAAGTCGGAAAAGTTCAAATCAGTCGCCCCTCTGGACTTTTGCAACCCATTCCCCCAGCTAACTACCCTTTTGAAAGAATCGGGATCGACTTTGTTGGCCCCTTGCCATCAACGAAAAGAAGAAGAAAGTGGATAATTGTGTTGACTGATTATTATACCAAGTACGCTGAAACAAAGGCAGTATCAGAAGCAACAGTGAAAGAAGTCCCTACATTTTTAATCGAACAAATCTTTTTACGTTACGGGGCACCAAGGTTTCTTATTAGCGACAAAGGTTCACAGTTCACTAGCAATTTGATGAAGGAGGTCGTGAAAATGTGCAAAGTTAAACACTGCTTCACGACGAGCAACCATCCCCAGACTAACGGACTAACGGAACGGCTAAATAGAACTATAATCAACATGATTAGCATGTATGTAAATAGAGACCAGAAGAACTGGGACGAAATCCTCCCTTTCATCACCCACGCGTACAATACCACGATTCAACAAACCACAGGCTACTCTCCATTTTTCCTGTTGTTTGGGAGGGAACCCATGTCCCTCTTAGACGACGAGAATATCCCAATTGACAGTAACATGAACGATTACGACGAATATATAGAAAATTACTTAGATAAAATAGCAAGGACGAGACAGGTAGTCATTAACAACACTCCTGGCAAAGAGCCATTGATTGTCCATGTCTCAAGACTCAAACCCTATTTTGAAAGAATTGATGAGGTCACTCACGAGGACGTGACGACCTCTGGAGAGGGGGAAGTCTTGCATCATGATTAATGCGCGTATTTAAAAAATTATTCATAAAATTATTTTTAATTTATTTAAAATATAAATTATATATTTATTTATTTTTATCTCTAAAACAGATTATTTAGATTATCATCATTCCTTTTGTAATATTTTATAGTACAATCTTTATTGCTTATTGGAGCGAGAGAGGACCTAGACGAAGACTGCGGATCGGGACCTACGAGGAAGACAAGAATAAATAAACGCAATAACTTTAAAAGGTAATTTATATTTTTATTTAATTTTATTTACTTTATTAATTTTTATTTAATTTTATTTACTTTATTAATTTTTATTTAATTTTATTTACTTTATTAATTTTTATTTAATTTTATTTACTTTATTAATTTTTATTTACTTTTATTTATTTGCTTTGACTATGGAAACCCGCTGATAATATGTGTGTAAATAATCTTTATTTCTTGTATAATTTATTGCTCTAAAATGTAATTTTAAATGACTTTCACTCTCTCTCTAAAACTATAATTAATTTGTATATATTTAAATATGTACATAAAATAGATTAAACATTTACATGCAAATATCAACATAGGATATAGCGTGTGTTTTGTAATAAATAATTTAAAAATAAAAGTATCATCTACATACTGAATTATCACATGTCAAGTTTCATCTACATAATGAATACTAATACTAATTTATCACATATCAAGTATCATCTACATACTGAATTATCACATATCAAGTGCCATCTACATACTGAATTATCACATATCAGGTATCATTTACACACTGAATTAACAAATGTCAAGTATCATCTACATACTGAATTATCATATGTCAAGTATCATTTACATACTGAATTATCACATATCAGGTATCAACTACACACTGAATTATCACATAATAGGTATCATCTACATACTGAATTATCACATATCAAGTATCATCTACATACTGAATTATCACATATCAAGTATCATCTACATACTGAATTATCACATATCATGTATCATCTACATACTGAATTATCACATATCAAGTATCATCTACATACTGAATTATCAAATTACAAAACTATTCTAGACGCGTAATATTCTTTTTAAAATAAAACAATTTCTACTGCCCTTACTGCAATGGAAAAATTAAAGGGAGGGCCTGGCTCATCAGTGGTGAACCCTCCCATCGGTTTTGCCAATTTAATCTACCATACCGCTGTTATATTGCATTTTTGGAACTTCCTTTTATAGTGATACTGATGCTTGACTCTTCGAAAGGGTATTTTAGATTAACTATGGACATAAGCTTTTTGGACAGCAGAATTACATTTAATCATAAATATATAAAATGCTTCGAGCAATCGCTCTTCCGCATATATTAAATCTTTTAGGACAGTAGAATTACATATAATCATAAATATATAATATGCTTCGAGCAATCGCTCTTTCGCATATATCAAATTGTGTATTTTATTCAAACAATTATTTTACAATGCACTAGCGCGCCATCTGTTATTGCTGTCCTAAAAGCTTATGTCCATAGTTAATCTAAAATACCCATTCGAAGAGTCAAGCATCAGTATCACTATAAAAGGAAGTTCCAAAAATGCAATATAACAGCGGTATGGTAGATTAAACTGGCGAAACCGCTGGGAGGGTTCACCACTGATGAGCCAGGCCCTCCCTTTAATTTTTCCATTGCAGTAAGGGCAGTAGAAATTGTTTTATTTTAAAAATAATATTACGCGTCTAGAATAGTTTTGTAATTTGATAACAGATGGCGCGCTAGTGCATTGTAAAATACTGAATTATCACATATCAAGTATCATCTACATACTGAATTACACATATCAAGTACTATCTACTTAGTGAATTATCACATATCAAGTATCATCTACATACTGAATTACACATATCAAGTACTATCTACTTAGTGAATTATCACATATCAAGTATCATCTACTTAGTGAATTATCACATATCAAGTACTATCTACTTAGTGAATTATCACATATCAAGTACTATCTACTTAGTGAATTATCACATATTAAGTACTATCTACATATAAACTATGATCTATAGAACTTCACCCTGGCAATCTGAGGTTTTGGCTGGAGAAACCGCTGGAAGATATCTCTCTATAAATGAAACTGATTTTTCGATATGACTTCATACCCGTTAGAAATTGTTTAATAAAATAAATTTACAAACCTTTCAAAATACATCCTGGTATTAAGTTCAACTTACTGAATTCATAAATAGGTAAGAACAGTGAATATATATTAATTTGGATTCAATAATTTTAAATATTTTAAATAGACATAATTTAAATAGCTGTTTTAGAATTGAAAGAATGTAAAATATGAAAAAAAGGAGAAAGAGATTAGATGAAGAAGGTTTTTGTTAAATATGTTAAAAATAAAAAAGAGATATCCACTCATGGGCATAAATTAAGAAGGTTTTACCTTTTAGCATGTATATCGGAATTCAGACAATAACTCTGTAAGACATTCGATACTCCTCCAGTGACCTTTGTTGAAGACACAGGAGATAACCAAGTGTGAACAAAATAACCTATGTCCCCTTTAAAAAATAAAATAAAAAATAAAAAAATAGACAACCAGCTACCTAAAACTTTCCACTTCCTCAAGTTTTGTCCATGAGTCTTTATTATGTGATCATATAAAATTATTAAATAATTTGTCATTATTTTCGAATATGTTTGTGAATAAAAAAACTGCGCTCATAAACTCTATTCCATATCCATACATTTCCGCTCACACATATGCTCTATATAATGTGTATGAGAATAATATGCCTAAAATCCTTTCAAAACCTTTCTCAAATATTTGTTGGAGAATTATAGAATGGACACATAGAATGGCCTCTTTGTTATTTATTCCTCACGTCTGAATAATTTACAAGAAAAAAGGGGGTCACTTTTCGAATGAGTCTAAAAAACTCAAATAAATAAATAAATAATGGCGAAGTCTCGGATTTTATAGGAAGACGTGAAGGAATGACCTCTCCTAAAACAAGATAACGGATACCTTTAAAAATTCCTTGAGGACACCCGAGTTTTACAATCTTTCAGGATCTTATTTGATATAGACATTAAGCCGGATGTTTGGAACGCCAGGTAGCGCGGCGTGTTTACCGAAGAGGGACCCCGCCCCGCCCCGGGCCTTTCACACCGCCGCTGTGTTACCGGAGGGTAACGGAACACTGGAATTTACGATTGGATTACATCAACTCGCGCCATGCTCGGCCAACACTGCCGTGCTTATACTCCTCGACAGATACTGCTTCGCCTCACAAGGTTTAGCTTCCCACTGGACCGACGCATTGGTTTTTCCGAGTCCGAAATAGCGTTTTTTTTCTAATTAAATCCAAATTGATATTGATGTTTTGTTCATGTGTTTCCAGTTATCAATCATATCATTGATTTGGTTCTGTTTGCTCAAATTTAAATATGAGTATTTTGTTCTGATGCCCCTAATTTTACCGAACTAATACTTTGTGCAAGTGTGCCCTTCTTCACCAAATTAGTCTTCCATTTAACAGGCCCGTCTTCTCCACTAATTTTGTTCAGGCTCGTATGCAATATTTCCCATCGTATTATTTGTTTGTCCATGCTTGCTCAACTTTACCTAATGAGCGCTCCATAGTCCTTGCGTTGATGCATCCAATTATTTGAATTAGGTTCGATACCACACAACAAATGTTTCTATATATAAACGGCCTATAAATTCTCAGAATGTAATATACAAAAGTTAACCACACATGACAAATGGCCCTTTTTCAGGAAGGATGATACACTTATATACCCATGTTAGGGCGTCGATATTTATATTTATCGAATATCATCAAAGAAGTAAAGTCTCGAATATTTTTTAATGAGAGAAAAGGTATTAAAAAGAACGGCTGCTATTCAGAAAATTTCAACGGAACAACAAATAGCTGATGTGATGACCTCAACAAAACCCAAGAGTGTTACAATAATGTCGCATGATGGGACTAGTTTATCGATTTCACATATTTACTTTGCAACAAGCTGTAACGTCTTAAGGTTATTCTTTCATTGAATATATATATGTGTGTATGTAAAAAATAAGAAAAATGATCAGGTGGTGATATTAAAACAGAATTGGCATCATCTGACTGCTCACATGAGCATCTTAGATCGCAGAGAGCTATCTAGTGTAACAACAGCCTTAAACGCGTACGTGGTTGACTTCTCTTGATTTATCAATAAATTGAGTTAGAGGCTAACCGTTAGCCTAATATCTTTGGAATAAGCTAAATCAACGTTTAGTTTATATTTGTTCTACTAGATAGAGCTCTGACATCTAAAAATACTCTTATGAGCGGTCAGGAAATGCCAATTTTGTTTTAATATATATTTCATATTTTCTTATTGAGCAATCTTGTAATGTTTTACTCTTATAACATTACTTTGTTGTTTAATATATACATAAATTATAGATCTTTAAAAGTATAATAAAGAAAAAGGCGTTTGTTTTGAAATGTCAAAGAGTCTCCTTTTTCATTTTTTACACTAAATATTTAAACAGCACGTATACATGTATCAAATTTTTCCCAATATTAACAGTGCCGACAACACATGAGAGCAGCTGGTTGGAAAATGACGCACCAGTGAACATATCTTTGGCCGTGGACGACACTTAGAGGTTGTCAATGACCAATTAGCTGAAGTAGATGCACAAAACTACACGGGAAGTTGACAAGGAACTCAAAGCGATCATTCTCATGACAGCGTGCGTATAACGAATTGAATAAATATAATAAACATCGCATTGCTAAATGTCATTGTATTACTTCTGAACAACAGGAATAAGCAGTATCTGTACCGTATTGCGACTTGCGATTAGAAATAGATCTTTGTTGCCAACCCGTGACGCAATGGTTAGATCACGACTTGGCTTTGACGCGCGAGCAGAAACCAAAATGGCAACAGAAAGTGTGCGATCCATTACAGCTTCTGGAATTAGTAGCAAGCTACAGAGCCGAGATTTATGTCAGAAAAATATAAAAATGCATAAAAATCCCAACATATCTGCCATGTGTTGGTCAATAGAAAATATCCAATCATTCTCCACCACAACACTCGACCACACGTTTCAATGCTCGCGCGTCTTTTGTTGCATGAATGAGACCATGAAGCTCTTGAACAATCACATACTCTCCCGTCCTTACAACAACCACCTTTTCAATCCTCTTTCAATTATCTATGCCAGAAATTCTTCAAAAGCCAAAATTATTGAAATACTTCCTCAATATAGCGATTGGGAGACAATCATCGTGAATTTCGAACTCAATTTTATTTGATATGAAGCAAAACTGATTATCAGGTTTTATGTTAACTATATTTTTCACATCATCATTCAATTTATAATTGTGCCTCGCCGCCCCTTTTTTTTTACTCATATAAATCTAAATATTTAAATGGCCAGTGCCAAAATATTTATTTTTTAACATTTTAGTAAACACACACCCATTTTAATAAAATATTTTTTAAAAATATTTTTTTTCCATGTATTAATTATTTATTAATTTTTAGTCATGATTTCTAAATTCACAAATTTATCAAAGCCAAATCATTTATAAATTTACGAATTTATCACAGCCAAATGATTTATAAACTATTAAATATCATATAAAATTTAAAATAATTGTTCAAAATTTCATTTTTCTATGTGGGCTAGAAGCATATTAAATTACAAAATTTGAAAGGCAATTTGGAGATTCAATAGTACTTGGCTACCCTGACAACCCAGACGTCTAAAATATTGTCAAGTTGCATTGTCATCATGTTCTAAAAATGGTACAAAATTTCAGATTTCTACGTTCTCTGGAAGAGTGTTAAAAATTGATTACAAGATTTGTGGACAGACAGACATGGAAGCATTTTAAATAAAAGCTTTAAAAATGGCCATTATTTTTATATTAATCTAATATTGAAAATTATTACTTCTTTCAGTACTATGCTTAGCGTTACCAAAATATTATATATACATATATATATATGATGTGATAAATAAAGCAAGAAGAATCAAAATTGAGTGAAAGTCCCAGATTCTTTTAAACTTGGCGGCTTGATTCGGTCTACCTGGTGGCTGCATCTGGCTAGTCCCAATCCGTATTGATAACGTGCGACAGACGCCGCCGGTAATCCTTTGATAAATGCGCCGGCAGGAAATACCTCTAGGTGCTTGCCCAGCTAGAGCATTGGCACCCAACTCATGATGGCAGGAACGGAAATCTTGTTTGAATTAAAATATTTGACTATTAACATATTCCTAAAGTAATTATGAGCATTATCTATATTCCCAAAATGTTTTCACGTTTAAATATCGTTGAGACCAATGTGAAACAATTAGTCACTCGGAACTTCACAAAAGTTCTCATAAATGTCTGAAATCGAAAAACATAGAGGAAGCACCAAATACATAGATGTTGAAATAGATTGTTGCGCGCGCGCTATTCAAACAATTAACATTCTTTATATAAAAAAGGCATATATTGGATTTAATAAAAGATTTATTTTGCCAATATTTCGGCTGGCTGAACGTCAACCTTTATCGAGGCATTACATTTTCGTATACACAAACTTAGCGCCGCATAGTGTTATAGTGTCACAGTTGAAATCAATTAAAATATTAAAGTAAAAAATGAGTTCTATCTTATATTTGAAAAAATTGTAATAAGTGCATAAAAATAATTCATTAAGAGATAAATGCAAAAATATATGTATCTATTAAAACATTTTGAAATAAATTTAAAATGATTTAAACAATAAATTGTAAGAACTTTTAAAAAAAAGTTTAACAAAAAAATGTGGGTATTTAAAAATTCATTAAAATATTTATGGAGATCGATTTATCTATAAGTAAAATATATTTTTTAAATGCATTAAAATGGAAGTTAAAACAATATAGGATGAATATATGAGAAAAATAAATTCAAAAGTGTAAACTTAAAAAGTTTAATGTATTGCATGTAATATGTTATATATTTTTAATGTATTAATACTTTTGCGTTTTGAAGCGATAAATGTAAAAATAATTAAACAAGTGGTATGTATTAATTACAGGTTATTAGTAGTGTGTGAAAATATAATTTAAGAAATCGCGGGTATTACAACAAAATTTAAAAATTCATTAAAGCAAAAAAATAAATAAATGAAGCAAAGGAATGTAATTTAAAAAACGGCATCTCTCCCTTTAAAATAGTATATAATAAGTCAATTTAAAAATAAAAATTAACTAATATGGTTCAAATAACATTAATAGGTACCGCTCAACAAGAGCAACCTAGTTATTATATTAATCAAATTCTTCCAGAATGATGCTAAAGGCGCTTTCCCATTGACCATTAGAAGTGCACTGTGCTTGAAACCTTGCGATTTATCTACCAATACTTCACCCTACAAGCTTCTCCCTATATTTAAGACATAACGGGCGATTATTTCTCGCACAATATATAGGTTTGCAAAAAGAAAATCGATCTCTATCTACACAGTTAAATAGAAGTTAAAACAAATCTATTTAGAGTTTCTGCAAACTAGCACTAGGGTCGGTGATTAAGCCACAACAACAGCTTATATAAAGCAGTTATTTTCGCTCATTCATCACATTCTTCTATCACTTATTTGACATATTCTAAATACTCTTTCCAAATCCCAAATATTTTGCACTTTCAGAAAATGTTAATGTGTAAGAATAAATAAAGAGTGCATGTAAGAAGTCAGTTGAACGATTTCTAAATTCACAGCGCCAATGTGTGGAAGGCTTCCACAGTTTTTCTTGAACCCAAGCACTAGCTTGGTAACATGCCTGGTCGTTTACAGTTTATTGCCTTCGAGCGTCCAAATTGGCCTCATAATGAATTTGAAGCGTCTGTGCCGTCGATATACTGTGGCGCGACTTTCACTTATTTTATAGAAGTAATAGAAGCATTTATTTTGCTAAATCTTACGTTCGCATTTTACTGACTATATGGGCAAATATTCTCCAATTAGATCTGTTAGTGACCATGACTCGCAGCTCATTCGACCTTCTTTTTATTTTCCATTAACCATATTTTAAAATATTTAAAAACAGACAGTAGTAAAATGTCCGATGAAAGAATTGATGAAGAAGTACTAGTCATTTAATATCAATAATACAGCAGAGGTATAATCATACGTCTTTTAGTCTAAGTACATAAACATTATAAATAAAATTCGCATATAAAATAAATATACAGTGAAGTAAGTGTATAGCGACTATAGAATGGATACCCATTGGATATATTATTATGGGGTCAGTATAATTTACTTATTTTGAATAAATAGAATCGCTCGCAGGGTGAAGTATGTCTACAATTAAAGAACAAGCTGTCTGCACACTGCTCTGCTACTGACCAAAACTCCCGAGTTTAGAGGACATTATAAAATAAACATTTGATTTACTACATGTCGAAATGATGTCTAAGTATAACGTCTATGTAGTTAATTTAGAAGCTTATAATGGATAGACTATTTTGAATATATTCTCAGAAATTTATTTAACATTGCACGCGCGAACTAAAGAAATTCAATATTGATTTAAAAATTAGTAAACATGAGATTAAGGGATGGGATTTAAAAAACTTAACAAACTACTGTCTCTTTTACAATATCCTCGAAACTCAGTCTAATTATCAATTTCGCTTTGGCCAGTAGAAGAGCAATGTGCTCGAAGACTTTCGATTTTTAGACGATTATAGAAGTCATGCTCTATCCCACCATCTACTCGCTTTATTTAAGACAGAATATATATCGTATATAAGAAAATAAATACCATGTAGAGTCTCGGCTATTTCGTCTACATATTACGCTTTAACATATATAATATGGTTCATTTTCTTTCTCTGCGTCCCCAGAATTCTTGTCTAGATTTATCTACTTCTTGGGTACTCATTGTCTACCTCTTTCCTACTTAGATTATATTTTTCCATTTAATAATTTCAATTAATATATTTTATACGAACAATTTATATAAAACGTCTTGGCGCCACAGATAAGAAGCTTCCTGGCTCGAAAACTGTCAGGTTTGTTTTTGTTGTAATATTATCTTCCCTAATGCATTTATGTGACTCAGTTTCGTGATATAATAACATAGTTTTTTAAAAAATCGGTAGTAATCGCAAACCCATGCCTTATGTTGAAATTGATATGCAATTTTATAAAAATTCGAATACATTTTAACACATTGAGTATCTTCTATATATAAAAAATTTCAGGTTTTCACAAGGGAATATCGCTGCTCTCTAGACTTATCTCGAAGTAATCTCAAACAAACCGCGACTATTCACTAACTAGGACTCTACATGTGTACGCACGTAACGTGGCTATCACAGCCGAAATTTGAAAAGACGAAACAATTTTTAAAAATTATAGCTATTTAACTTTTTGCGTATTTCTCTAATATTGAGTGTGTTTAGGAATGGCTTAATGTACTCTTTTAGAAGAACTAGAGTTAATGAACTGAGAGAGGAAATTGATATATGAGAGATATCGTTTTTTCTAAGGGATAGATGTTGTTGACAGCACTCAATCTTTCTGTTTTTCTATTGTAATCACAAGATATAAGAGATTTTAGAAGTAATATGTGGTATTTGTTTTTAATATTTCTGTAGTGACATTTCGCTTCTGACATGTTAAAATGATGATAGACCTCAGATATATGCTGTAAAATTATCGAACGTTTGTCTTTAGATCAAATATTTCTTTTACGTTCATTCAGTCTAATCTGGATTGATCTGCAAGTCTCACCTACGTAGGTGATATTGCATTCTTGACATTATATTGAGTGTATAGCTTTTGATTTTCATTTCGCATATAGTATATACACGGTGAGAAGATTCAGTATTATCGCGAATATTTATATATACTCGTATATATCTGAAAATAGAGCAATCCATAAATAAATCTTTAGATAAAAAGGCATATATTAGATCAAAATATCATTTATTTTACCAATAATTCAGTTGGCTGAACGCCAACCTTTATCAAGGTATTAAAACATTTTAAAGTGTGTCAACAACAAACTCAGCGCAACATAACGTCAATAGAATTAAGTTTTAAAATATTTTTGTTTATATTCAACGGGGAGAAAAAAAAATTACATAAATTTATGCATCTTTTTTTTTTCTCTCCCCGTTTAATATAAACAAAAATATTTTAAAACTTAATTCTATTGACGTTATGTGGCGCTAAGTTTGTTGATGACACACTTTAAAATGTTTTAATACCTTGGTAAAGGTTGGAGTTCAGCCAACTGAAATATTGGTAAAATAAATTATATTTTGATCTAATATATGCATTTTTATTAATATATATATATATATTATTTTATTTAAAATTATATATCATATATTTCAATTGAAAAAGCCCTGTACGATTTATAAATGAATAAAACAAAGCATCAAGGGCTGCGTATCTTTATTTGAATAAATATATACAAGCTTTCGACCACATACGCCCTTCTACAGGAATTAATAAAATAATAATCCAACAAGTTTGAATTAAGATTTATATATAATTTAACGTGCATATCCACGATACACGTGCATATCAACTTGCAAGGTATCCCATCAGACATGTGATATCTTATACTGTGAATGAATTTGTTTTATCTTATTTTATTTAGGTCTATTGAATTATATGCTTCTGGTAAATCAATTCTGCGATTTATACTGCTATATTGTTTGGACACTATTACTTCAATTATTAATCTTTGATATTTGTTATTGATATTGTTGTAATGTACTTTAGGTTCATTTAAGTTAAATGTGTGTCCTGTTGAATTGGAGTGCTGTACTATTATTGATAATGGGTCATTTCTGTTTATGTTTCTTCTGTGTTCAATGATTCTATTATGTAATTTTCTTCCCGTCTCTCCCACTTATTTGGCATTACAATTATTACATTCTATAGAATAAATTACCTCTTTTCTGCTTGATATATATTCAGTTTGCCTGTTTTTTGTAATCGGGTTTCTTAAGATATCTGATAAGTTGGGAGAGTTGCTATAAAAGGTTTTTATTCCATATTTATCTAGTGTTCTAGAAATGTGGATGGATTTCGGGGAATATGGGATGTAGCAATTCTGCCTGTATATTTTAGTTTTTTGTGCTGACATGTTAGATGTGACTTGTGCCTGATAGAAATGTTTTAAAATAAATGTTTTGGGGTAACCATCTGATAAGAAGCATATAATTCAATAGACCTAAATAAAATAAGATAAAACAAATTCATTCACAGTATAAGATATCACATGTCTGATGGGATACCTTGCAAGTTGAAATGCACGTGTAACGTGGATATGCACGTTAAATTATATATAAATCTTATTTCAAACTAGTTGGATTATTATTTTATTAATTCCTGTAGAAGGGCGTATGTGCTCGAAAGCTTGTATATATTTATTCTAATAAAGATACGCAGCCCTTGATGCTTTATTTTATATCATAGATTCAAATATTCTGTTAAATCGACCGACAGAGGTCACTCTTCCCCTATAAAAACTCGTTGTTGTTTAATCCTAATGGCCGGCTCAATAGAATAAGTAGTAATTATAGAATTAATAGTAGTAATAGAAGTATAAATAGAGAGTAGAATTGTCAAATAATAGGAGTAGTGCTCATAGTAAAGATATGAATTCGGTAAAATGTATAGTATTATTTTGTGAACTCTCTTCAGAATATGCTAATTAGCCTATTATCAGATTGATTATATATAAAAATTCTAAAGTTGAAGCTCTTTCAAAAATGGCTCCTGCAATGACTACTATTCAGTATACTATATGTATATCTGTATGTTTGTTTCTAAAGTTAATTCATATGAGTCAAATATTGTTGACTCGTATGAGGAATTAACGGGCTATGCAAAGCCTGTAATCGGTTAATTCGCATATATTGGAGTCGAAATTATGAAAGTTACTTCGACTATAAATACTGGATATAGTGTTAAGGTTTACTATAGATATTTCCAATATTGTTGAAACGCATTCTGAATAAGCGTAATATTGGCATGTAATCGAGTTACTTTGCATATTCTGAGGTTTTAAACTATGATTCCTTTCAATCCCAACTCTCCATAGTGACACATTTTAATCCCTATGGGTATATATTGTGAAAACATTTGCAGATTAACCGAAATTATGCAGATTACTCTGTAACTGGGTTATTTGCATATTACGGCTTGGAAATTATAAAAACTACTGCTACAAGGCACACTCTATATAGTGTCAGGATTTTATTAAGATCCATCAAATATTGTGTAAATATATGCGGAATAGAGGCAATATGCTAATTAGTTTATTATCAGACTAATTTTGCATATTCCCAGATTGATATTAGGTCAGTGACTGCTTCCAGAACGAAATCAATATTTTGTCAAAATTATATATGGGTTGGTTAAATATGGAAACATATTCGGAGGACGCAGGCGCAAATGAACATTTCTATTTGTATAGATAAGGTATCGAAAACCCCGCGTAATATATATATATACATCAAAAAGGCAATATCTCGTTTCCAATATTGAGGTTTAGGATATTTCAATATCTCTCATATTAATAACTTTAATTATGAAATCGTATTTATTGTGATTTGTTAACCATATTCTCGAAATTTTATAGGCGAATGAATATTTTGAAATCTCTAAAATATTCAATTTCATATCGATATTTCTGATTGTTTAAAAATAAATCGTATCTTTTGACCTAAATACTTATTTCGACGTTATCTTTTATTACCAATTTTGCTTCCTCTTGAAGGTTACTATATTATCAATAATTATTATAAAGTCTTTTTTACATGTGATATTGTTGAGCAGTATAAATGTAATATAGTAATAAAATAATAAGAGGGGGGATATATAAATTTGTCATTGACATTAAATATAGAAGGTACTAGCTAAACATCTATAATCAAGAATTGCATTTTTACCAGTTAAATACAAAGGTAAATAGGTCTCGTGGATCAAGCTAGCGGAACTGCTGTGAGGATCTATCACTGATGAGCCAGACCCTCATAATAATTTTCACCACAATAGGGGTAGTAGGAGATTTCGATTATCAAAAAATAGTGCTGAAACGATTTCAAAAATAGATTTTAAATTTGAAAGTTTTTACCTAAAGTTTAAGATTTTCATTAAAGGTATAAAAATATTCATATATTATATTTTTCTATAGGTTTGGATGTGTAAAGTTAAATACACGTGATTTTATCGAGAACACATACGTACTTCTATAAATTCGGCACATATAAAGTTGACATTACAATCCTATTTATTCTATTTTACCAAATGTTTTATCTCACAGAGTACAAATAAATCCCAATTATGTCAGGCGTTGTTTGCCCAGGCGGACCATTCAATGGCTTGTTTTGAGATAAATCCTCGGCGACGCCGCAGAAAGAAGAAGAGGGGAGAAAAGTCGGACGCACATCAAAGAGGACGCCTTTGTTCACATCCAATAATTTATGTGCTTGCGTCATTTGTAATGCAAAGAGGTCCATCCCACACGTCGTCGCGATTTCTCGGTATTCATCGGGACAAAGATCACACTTTTTTTTGCGGACGATAAATTAGAAAAGTCCCTCCCCCAATCGGGGAAAACCAGCTCCCCTCACCTTGAGGCCTTCCTGGACCTCACCTCTCCCACTGGCTCTACTGTCGAATTCCAAACACTTGCATCAACATTCATTACAAATACTTGCTCTTAATGTGTCCTTGTACTTATCTATAAAAATTTGTTCTCTCTCTCTCTGTTACTTTGTTAGGACGCACAGATGTTTTCGTCTCCAAATTTATCACATTTTTCTATATTATATTATTTCTTGGTGAGATTTCACACAAATTCTTCATAATATATAAAAACGACAATCTCTCTCTTTTAAATATATTCATTCGGTTTATTTTTTAGATAATATCATCTGATTTTAAAAAATAAACTTCTATCTTATTTGTCATCTGTTAGGTCATTGCTCGACTACTGCTCTATAAGACCTTTATTCACAACCAAATCACGTCTTTGCCAATACTCAGCCAGTACAACGTTTTCTCTGAGATTGTTGCAGAATATTTTCCTCTTCATTCCCAATTGCTCACATTTTGCCAAATTTGCCGCAGATTAATGTGAGTTATCTTCAAACAGAGCACTATTGTAATTTATTTCTGATTTTATTGTCAAAATCCATTTAAAAAATAAAATCAATGAACAAAGCACCTTTCTTCAATATATAAAAAACAATTATTCTTTAAAATATCATCATCAAAACTTGTTGAATATTATGATATTTAAAATAAAAACATAAATCCTCCAGGGAAAAGATTCTTTTAAAAATATTTTTATTTAAAAATATCTCGAGCTTTCGGGCAAGTAAGCCCTTCTACGGGAGAAACTATTTTACATCCTTAATACGCCACAATAAAATAATATTTAAACTTAAATACAGTTCTTTAGTTGTTTACATTTGTTTTGAGGCATAATCAACGCGGGCTTCTATTGCGCGTGATTCACTTGGAGGTTATGGGGTGGGCTCAGGAAATATAATGTTATAAACTTCCGGGATATCTATTCTTCTGTTAATACTATTGTGCTTTCTGGATATGATGGATTCTATTATTAGTCTCTGTAGTCTATTGGGGATGTTGGAGTAATGGGTCTTTGGTTCTGATAGGGAGAAGGAATGGCCTGTTTCTCTTATATGTTGGTATACTAAAGATCTACTGTCTTGGTTGTCGATATTTCGTTTGTGTTCTGATATTCTTATATTTAAATGTCTGCCAGTTTCGCCAACATATTTGGTTTTGCATTCGTTGCATTCTATGGAATATATGGCATTCTTAATATTGGAAGGATAATCAACGGTATTGTTCTTTGTTATGGGGTTTCTTAGTAACGAATTTAAATTAGGTGAGTTGCTGAAAAATGTTTTGATCCCAAATTTCTTCAGATGACGGGCTATAGAAACAGATACTGGTGAATAAGGAATACTGCTAATAGATTTATAGATTGGGGAATTCCGAATTTCAGAGGGGCTATAGAAATGTCTTAGAATAAACGATAAAGGATATTGACAAGTCTTCAGATTTCTTAATATATTCTGAGTTTCTTCTGTTTTAAAGGTTTGAAGTGAGCAGTGGCTATGGATACGTTTAGTTAAGGTCTTTACGGTATTGATTTTATGGCTGAGAGGGCAGTAGGAGGAAAAACGGATATAGTCGGGGTTGAAGGATGGCTTATAATAAACAGTTGTTTGGAATTGATTCTGTATGCGAAAAATTGTTATATCTAGAAAAGGCAGGCTATTGTTTGTTTCTTTTTCAAATGTGAAATTTAGGTTAGGATGGTAACTGTTGAGTCTTTCTAGAATGATCTTGGTTTGATTTTCGGGGCATATACAGAATATGTCGTCAATATATCGACGCCATAAAATTATATCTGACGGGAATAGGGAATATATGCCCCGAAAATCAAACCAAGATCATTCTAGAAAGACTCAACAGTTACCATCCTAACCTAAATTTCACATTTGAAAAAGAAACAAACAATAGCCTGCCTTTTCTAGATATAACAATTTTTCGCATACAGAATCAATTCCAAACAACTGTTTATTATAAGCCATCCTTCAACCCCGACTATCCGTTTTTCCTCCTACTGCCCTCTCAGCCATAAAATCAATACCGTAAAGACCTTAACTAAACGTATCCATAGCCACTGCTCACTTCAAACCTTTAAAACAGAAGAAACTCAGAATATATTAAGAAATCTGAAGACTTGTCAATATCCTTTATCGTTTATTCTAAGACATTTCTATAGCCCCTCTGAAATTCGGAATTCCCCAATCTATAAATCTATTAGCAGTATTCCTTATTCACCAGTATCTGTTTCTATAGCCCGTCATCTGAAGAAATTTGGGATCAAAACATTTTTCAGCAACTCACCTAATTTAAATTCGTTACTAAGAAACCCCATAACAAAGAACAATACCGTTGATTATCCTTCCAATATTAAGAATGCCATATATTCCATAGAATGCAACGAATGCAAAACCAAATATGTTGGCGAAACTGGCAGACATTTAAATATAAGAATATCAGAACACAAACGAAATATCGACAACCAAGACAGTAGATCTTTAGTATACCAACATATAAGAGAAACAGGCCATTCCTTCTCCCTATCAGAACCAAAGACCCATTACTCCAACATCCCCAATAGACTACAGAGACTAATAATAGAATCCATCATATCCAGAAAGCACAATAGTATTAACAGAAGAATAGATATCCCGGAAGTTTATAACATTATATTTCCTGAGCCCACCCCA
The DNA here is from genome assembly GCA_030710605.1 of Cordylochernes scorpioides. Lineage (NCBI taxonomy): Eukaryota > Metazoa > Arthropoda > Arachnida > Pseudoscorpiones > Chernetidae > Cordylochernes > Cordylochernes scorpioides. The sequence continues at coordinate 110,244,945 of CP092886.1, read as the reverse complement.
TAACCTCCAAGTGAATCACGCGCAATAGAAGCCCGCGTTGATTATGCCTCAAAACAAATGTAAACAACTAAAGAACTGTATTTAAGTTTAAATATTATTTTATTGTGGCGTATTAAGGATGTAAAATAGTTTCTCCCGTAGAAGGGCTTACTTGCCCGAAAGCTCGAGATATTTTTAAATAAAAATATTTTTAAAAGAATCTTTTCCCTGGAGGATTTATGTTTTTATTTTAATATTGATTCAAGGGATTATTTTTATCGAATTATGATATTTAAATATTAATTCTCATTTATAGACTATAAAAATCTGTGATTTGATAATCTGTGGTAATAGGCATGTATTTAAGCTAATATAGATTTCTGAGATGTGTGATATAATTTATATAAATAGTTATTGTTATATAGATAAGTAATTTTTCCCAGAAAGGCTAACTTGAATATATTTAGAATTTTATGCTTATTTGAATTTTCTCTTTAGATTGTACCTTTTTCAATAAAGATGATCTTTATTTTCAAAAGAAAGTAATAATTGCGCTCCCCCCAACACAACTTAGCGCCCCTAATCGCTGAAAATTATAAAATATGTTTTAATCTATATTTAATGATAGGTTTTAAATATATATAGTTTTTAAAAATAGATATGAAAATATATTTCTATTTTTCAATTATTCTTTAGTACTTCTCATGGATCATCAAGTAGCAAATAAATACATAATATGTATGTGTGAAAAAGCAAGAAAAATAAATAGAAAAAAATCCGGTGGTGATATAAAAATATATTAGGCATAATATTTGCACAATTAAGCAAATTTGACCTTTACTACCTGTATAAAAATGTGAAGTTGAATAGGCTTATGGTTTTCCTTTGTTCTAAAAATGAATCAATGATGTTTCTTTATGCTTGAATTGAATTGAATATTACGCCTTATTCCAATTTATTTTATTGCTTAAAAAGGAACAAAACAAAGAAAGAAACTACAGTTACAAAATTTATTTGATAACTACGCCATAATAATAATGTAAACAAAAAATTAAAGTGATGATGATAAAAAGATTGAATATGTCTCCCAGAAAATGCTTCTATGAATTAAAGATAAGAATAATTACAAAATTAAAATATAAATTTAAACATCCTCCCCCCCTTTGATATTACAATATCAACATTTTGATAATGACAGGAGTAGACAGAAAAGAAAAATCAGCAAACCAAGATTCAAGTCTAGTTAGTAGGACAGTCAAGTGGAAGAGGACAAACTTTGGCCACAGCTCTTCTGAGGTCTCCATCCGCCGTCTTGACTGAAACCACACGTACCAACCCATCTTCTCCCGGATACACCTGGTTGATCCGTCCCATTCTCCATTTGAGAGGAGGAAGGTTGTCCTCTTTTAACAAAACCAATGTTCCAATCTTGATGTTGTCCACTGGTTTCAACCATTTTGGTCTGTTCTGTAGTCTGGAAAAATACTCACATGACCATCTTTTCCAAAAGTCTGTCTTGATCTGTTCAACCAATTGCCATCTTCCCTTAAGACTGGAACCGCTTTCTCTAACTAGGGATGGGACTGCAGTCAATGGCATTCCAATGAGGAAATGTCCTGCCGTCAACGCATTCAAGTCTTCAGGGTCATCAGTTAGAGGGCACAATGGACTTGAATTTAGACATGCCTCTATTTGGGTTAGCACAATTGTTAATTCTTCAAATGTTAATTTAGTTTTACCCACGATTCTACGTAGATGATACTTTATAGATTTTATTCCTGCCTCCCATAGTCCTCCGAAAAGTAATGAATGTTTGAATTGAATAACTTTCTTAAGTCTTTGTAAGCTCCGACAAAATTAGTTGCATTATCAGTGTTTATTTCTGCCGGTCGACCTCTACGGCCAATAAATCTCCGAAGAGCAGCCAGGAAGGCTTCTGTTGTTAAGTTGGTAACGAGTTCTATGTGTATGGCTTTAGAGAACATGCAGATAAATAATGCAATATAAGCCTTATCACATCTTGCATTTCTCAAATTCGATGTTTTCACAATCACTGGTCCAGCAAAATCAATTCCTGTTTTAGTGAATGGTCTTGTCCAATTGGTCCGTGATGTCGGCAAATTGCCCATCAGTTGTTGTACAGCCTTTGTTCTAAATCTAGCACATTTGATGCATTTAAACAGAATTTGTTTTACTAGACATCGTCCAGATGGTATCCAATATTTTTCTCTGATGGCGGATAGAGTTAATTGTACACCCGCATGTAATAGTCTCTCATGATAATGTCTTATTACTAATTGAGTAATATAATGTGCCTTAGGTAAAATAATTGGATGTTTTTGATCAAAACTCAAAAGGGCATTATTTAATCGTCCACCCACTCTGAGTAATCCACCTTTATCAAGAAAAGGATTCAATTTTATTAAAGGACTTTTCCCACTTAAAGGTTGAAAGGCCTCTAATTGTTTCAAATCAATGAAGTAATCCTCTTGTTGAGCACATCGAATAATTCTGTTGAAAGAGGTCTCAATTTCTTCAATTGATAATGCTCCGGATTTTTCCCTTTTGAGAAGTTTTCGACAATTATAGAAGAAACGAAAAATCCATCCTGTTATCCTTTTTAATTTGTTCAATGATGAATATCATGTTATGAATGGATAAGATATGTTCTTTTTGACAAATAAGTTGGTCTTAATTCTTTGTTCACTTAAGCATTTCTCATTTATCACTGGTATAGAGTCGTTATAGGGTTGTGATGTTGTTTTCAACCATGGTGGACCGTGCCACCATAACTCAAGATCGAGCAGTTGATCCAATGATATTCCCCTGGATGCAAGATCAGCAGGATTGTCTTGTCCTTTGACGTGACTCCAACGACATGGTAATAGCTCTTGTATATCCTTTACCCGATTAGAACCATAGGGTTTCCATCTGTTATGCTCTGAATAGGGCTTCCAATCCCGGGATCCCGAAGCTAAATAATGATCCCGAAATCCCGGGATTCTGCTCGAAAAATCCCGGGATTACTGGTGTATTACTCGTGTGGTTGTGAAATTGTTCAAACGATCGCCGCTGAAGAACGAGATCTTACTGAACTACATGCGGCAAGATAATCGCATTTCCACCAGTATGTATCTCATTCTCGACTGCAGAACGCTCTGGCATAGTTTATTGAACATGTTGGAGAGACTTCTCAGTGTGAAGTCAGCAATTCATAAGGCGATAATAGATGTGAATGCAAATGTCCATCTAACTGATGAAGATTTTGATATCATGACGCTAGAAATTTCTGCACTGAAACCATTTCGGGCAGCTGTGGCGGCTATCTGTAGACGTGACGCTACGCCTTTGACTGCAGAAGCAACAGTAAAGTTTCTTCTAGAGGAGCTGCAAGCACAATCTCATTCTCTCAGCAAATATCTGCAAAAATCTTTTCAAAAGAGAATTTTAGAAGAGCGATGCAATAAAACATCTTTAGTCCTCCAATATCTGCACAATCCGCAAGCACAGTTAGAAAAAAAGAAGATGGTCAAAGACTTTAGCGTGAAATTGCTTTTGCGTCTTAAAACGTTACAGGAACAAATGGCCGAAGTAAGAATTCAGGCTGATAATTCGCAACTTCCTCGGAGTTTACAAGAACGCCATGAGCCATCACAATCGAATGACCATCTTACAATTGAGCGCCGATTGCAAGAAGCTATTGAGGCTGCCTCTTCAACTTCAATTGCAATACCTACACGAGACTCCGCATCCTACTCAACTATGATTAACCACGAACTTAATATTGCTGCTCAGTCAGGCAAACGAGGACCCCATTTAGAGAGTGTGTATCAATACTTGCTGACAATTCCTCCAACGTCTGTGGAATCCAAAAGAGTCTTCTCCGCCTCTGGATACCTATGCAATAAGATACGTTCTAGTTTGTATGATGACACTCTTGACAAATTATCTTTCCTACGCTTAAATCTTTCTCGAAATTTAATTTTTATCCTTAAAATAAAGTAATTCTTGGTTTTTAAAACGGTGCTGTCTTCTTTCTAAACATTAATACATAGTTGGGCGAAATGCAATAATGATAACATTTTTTATAATCACAATTGCAAATAATCATGATTACATTTGCTATAATTACAATTACAAGTAATTTTAATCACAATTGCTATCATTATATATAGAATTACGAGTAATTATGTTTACATTCTAATGCAATTAATTTTTTTTGCAAAGTAATGCATTGCAAAGTAATCGTAATTACAAGGTAATGTATTACTTTGAATGGATACTGCCCAACACTGCATTAAGAGATGTGGTCTAAGAGTTCCAAGAACAGTATTTTTTTTCCAGATGTGTGTACAGTAATTGACAGATAATTTCAAACTGTAACCCAAAAGCAATGATTTAGTTCATAAGCAGGCGCAAAATATATGGCTTTCCGGTTGTTTTCATCGAAGTAAGTGCCACGTCATTGGCACTATATAAAAGAAAAAAAAGAAAAATATAACGAACGAAACGATATACCTTTTGGCGTAGAAAGGCGAAAATGTTTTTCAATCCCGGGATCCCGGGATATCCCGGGATTGAGAAAAAAGCAATCCCGGGATTGAAAATATGTACCGGGATTGGAAGCCCTAGCTCTGAAGCCAACCAACTCAGCACTATGGTGGAATCTGACCACAATGTAACCTTGTTTATATTCAACGACATAGCCGTACACACGAGTCTAGTCAGCTGAGCTAGCAATAGCGATGCACACAATTCCATGCGTGGAGTCGTTGTGGTTTTGACGTGACAACGTCTTAAATTAGGTTGCGGCTGGGAGTCACTTATGAAAAAGTGTAACGCCCGGTAACGTTACGATGAGTCACCGAACGAGAGTGCTGCGCGCGCAGCTGCGCGCGCAGCGCTAGAGAATTAGGCGCATTGAATCGGCGCATGCTTGTCTCTGTCTTTGTCTTTCTCGAACGTTCTTGGCGTTGGAAAAACAAGAAAGCGTCATAATACAAGTTCACACGTGTGGTTAAAGTATCGTCAGCTGTGTCTGTAGTGAAAATGTGGAGTGCTTAGATTCGTCATTTACAACAACTACAACAATAAAGGTAAATAATTGTACACTGATATTTCATTATCATAAACTATGATTGATTGATTAATTGTTAGATTGACACAAAAGTTGAGAAACTGAGTTTATAGGTTATGTCATACTATTGATAAATGTTGATAGTGTTAAGTAAATTATTAGTTTAAAATTAATTAATTAATTAATTATTATTTTACAAATTTTAAATAGTTTCAAATTTATTTAGCAAAAATTTGAACCTTCGATCTGAATAAATGTTTTGATTTTCGAATTGATTATTTAAAATTACAAATATTAAGAAAAAGTGGCAGATATAAGAAAACTTTATTTAAACTGTGTTGAGCAAGAATTTTAACATCTAATATAAGTAAATGTTTTAATTTTCAACTTCATCATTTACAATTACAAATTTTATTTAATTTCAAATTTATTTAGCAAAAATTTGAACCTTCGATCTGAATAAGTGTTTTGATTTTCAAATTGATTCTTTAAAATTAAAAATTCATCCATTCAATTTCAAATGTTCAACAGGAATCACCACTCTCAAAACAATGGAAACGGTGCCTTCAACTTCCAGTACTTCAATGGAGACGGAAGATATCGTGCCGTCAACGTCTGCAGTACCTTTCGTTGTTCCACACACCACCTCTACCGCCAGAACGAATGCTCAGCGACAACGTGAGTACAGACTACGAAAAGCATTGACCAGAACTCCTGAACAAGTAAGAGCCTTTGCAAAAGCGGCTGCGGAGAGGCAACGCAGGTTCAAGTTACGTAAATCTGCTAACATAGCCCTCACCAGCGGTACGTCAGAGTCACCTGCTTCAACGTCTTGTTCTGTGGTGGAGAGAACAAGCGTTCCTGTCGTGGCGGAGAGAACGAGCGTTCCCCTAACTAACGCTCAACGGCAACGTGCATTCCGACAACGTAGAGCAGCATCTTCTCGGACTGATGTACAACCGACTACTTCTTCAAGCCAAACAGCAATACAACTGGAACAATCCACCTGGTATACCAAATGGTCATCGTCAATACGGAGATTTCAATCTACTTTCCTGGACAACGATTTTGGCCATGATTGCTCGGTTTGTGACAGATTGTGGTTCAAGAATGACCTTAAAACCATCACTGCACTACAACTGAAGGTAATCTCGGATTGGTACGTTAAGGAAAATCGGCAGCTACGCAAGGAGGATTATACAAAGTCTTGCAACACCTGTAGACAATCACTGAATAAGCGTAAGCTTCCTACTCTCGCAAAGGTCAACGGCTTCTCATATCCTGACATACCTCCAGGTCTACCGCCTCTGGATCCTATCAGTGAACGTTTGGTCTCACCGCGCCTTCCATTTATGCAAGTGCGTCGACTGCGTCATGATTTCTCTTATGGAATTATTGGACAAGTAATAAACGTCCCAGTCAACGTACAAGACATGGTAAAATGCTTGCCTCGCCATCTAGAAGAGGACGATGTTATCAACGTTAACATCAAAAGGAATCTTGCACACAGAACAAATTACATCAGCGGGTACATGTCTAAGCGTACGGTCAAAGAATGGTTAGATGTACTTCAAAATTCAAGTCTATATCGTTTGTACGATATCAAAATAGATTTGTCAAGACTGCAGCCTGCATTGCCATCAGATGAAGGCCTTCAAGATGATCCTGCTAATCGGATCGAAGCAATCTCCGCCGAATATACGCCCGAGTCTGAAGTTCTTGCTGCGAGACAGCACACACTACTGTGGAATGAAGAGGATTGTCTTGACATCGCACCAGGACATCGAGCAACGCCTCTTAACATGTACATTGTTTTAGTAAACAAAATATATTTATATAGTTAAAATTTGTGCAATTCTTATTTTCATTCAATTCCTTGTTCCTATTGTGCAATTTAATTATATTCATATCAATAAATATTCTACCGTTGTCACGTAAAATCTTCGCCCGTAAAACCGACTTTACAGGCAACCATTGTTTTTTTTTAAGTAGCTACTCGGGTTTTCGCTGCCAATAGATATACCTCATGTATTGAAGAATTATGTATTATCTTGATATAAACCATTGCAGCATATGCCTTTTGTGAGGCATCAGCAAATCCATGTATCTCATAAGTTGCAGGCTCAATCAGTCCTATCCATCGAGGAATCTGTACCTGGTGTAATGTTGCTAGATCATTTTGTAATGCCTTCCACGATTCTTGTAATCTAACTGGAATGGTCTCATCCCATGTTAGTTTTGCATCCCATAATGTCTGAATCATCAATTTGATTTTAAGCATCACTGGCGCAAACCAACCAAGGGTGTCATATATTTTTGCCATTTGGGATAAGATATTTCGCTTAGTTGGGGCATTCATGATTATTTCTAATTTCCTCAATCCTATTTCATCATTCCTCGGGTTCCAATTTATGCCCAATAAATTTATTCCCAGTGTATTCTCCCTGTCAACATTAGCATAGAAGGTTGATTTGTCTGTTTCTTGAAGTGTGTCCAATATGGTAGGTTTATTGGAAGCCCATTGTCGTAATTTAAAACCACCTGCTTGCAGCAATCAGTCTAATTCTCTTATAAGTTTGCGCCCATTTTCTACAGTTTCACAACCAGTCAACAAGTCATCCACATAAAAATCTGATTTAAGAATGGCTTCTGCCGTTGGAAACCTAATTTGTTCATCATGAGCCAGTTGTTTCAATACCCTGATGGCCAAGAATGGTGCACAAGATGTTCCGTATGTCAAGGTTTTAAGTTCATACTCTTTTAAACCTTGACCTGATTCATCTCTCCAAATGATTCGTTGATACGGAGTATCTTCTGGGTGAACTAAAATCTGCCTGTACATCTTGGTGATATCTGCAGATATAGCGATAGGGTGAGATCGGAATCTTAACAACAAAGGGAAAATGTCCTTTTGAAGCTTGGGTCCTGTATGTAAAATATCATTTAAAGAATAACCTGTTGTTGTTTTTGAAGAAGCGTTGAATACAACTCGCAATTTTGTGGTAGAGCTTTTTTCTTTGATTATAGGATGATTAGGAAGGTAAAATGCTTTATGATCATTTCCATTTCCCTTCACCTCATTCATGTGGCCTAAAACCAGGTATTCTTGCATGAAATCCTTGTAGGTCTGATATACCTGGGGCTGTTGTTTCAAGATTTGCTCCATTCTCAAAAAACAGTTATTGGCTTGAGGTTTTGATTCTCCAAGTAAACTGGGATCCTTAAAGGGCAATCTTACTATGTATCTACCAGATGTTTCTCTTTCATGAGTTGTCCTAAAATGAATTTCATTGAAATCATCTTCAAATGGATCAGGTTTGGTTTTGAGTTCTTCTTCCCATAAGGAAAATATTGGTTCCCAATTATTGAGCGTACAATTGAATGTGTGCAGTTTTTGATAGTTTCTGGATTTCTTTTGAAAGGTTTTAATTTCTCCAAAGAGCAACCATCCCAATAGTGTTTTGATTGCCTTTGGTTGACCTTCATGCCCATATTTGATGGCTCCCTTGAATAGAGAAAAAGCAATATCTGCACCTAGCAATATGTCAATTGGTGCGGTATATTGATATTGTGGATCGGCTAGTTGCAGGCCTTGTAAATGATCAAATTGATGTTCTTCAAATTTTAAATATGGCATATAACTTGTCACCTTATCCACAACAAGAGCATTAGTTTTAAAATTTCTGGACATGTTGAAATGGGATGAAAAATTGAGATTTATTACTCCATTGGGTCTGTCCAAAATCTGTCCTCCTATTCCGGCTAATTCTACTCTTGTCCTAGAAGGTTCCAAATTCAGTTTCTTCAAACAGTCCCGAGTTATTAGTGTGGCTTGACTGGCTGTATCTATTAAAGCTCTACAAGGCTGATATTTACCTTGATGGTTCATCACCATAATTGTTGCTGTAGACAATAATACGAACGAGTCCTCTTGGTTAGACATCAAACAGGTGGTGTTATGAATGGAGGTCACGCCCAAAGCATCATTGTTTTCCTTTACACTTGACTCAGCTTGGTTTTTATCCGGTTCTTCAATTGCAGGAATTCCTACTGTATGTTCTTTAAAATGATGAATGTTGGCATCAATGTGAATCAATGTGTTATGTTTTCCTTGACACTTTCTACACTTGAATTCTGACCTACATTGATTTACCGAATGATTGTTTCTTAAACAATTGAAACATAACTTGAGTTGTTTAACTTTTCTCCTTCTCTCTAATGGCTCCATGTCTAAAAAGGTTGGGCATAGATAGATTCCATGCTCCTGTTGACATAGAAAACAATTGGCCTTTGTTAGATTGTGTACTTGCAATTTCATGGAGCGTTTGATTAGGGGCAATCCCCTTTCTGTTTCACTTGTATTAAGTGCCTTTGCATGGGTTTCTATAAATTTCAATAATTCTGAACAAGAGGGTATGTGATTATTGTCAACAGTCATGTTCCAGCTGCGCTTTGTTGTTTTGTCTAGTTTATCACTCAGGATTCTCCCAATTATGATATCACTAAGTTCATCTAGTTTATAACCAAGTGTTTCTAGATATCTAATTATTTCAAATGAATTATCTACCAAAAATAGAAGTTGTGTGGATGATTCTATTGTTAGCTTAGGTAGATCTATTATTCTTTGTATTAGGTTAAATATCAAATTCCTTTTATTGTCATATCTTTTTTTCCAATAAATCCCCCAAGCCAAAACAAAATTATTTTCTGTTATTGGTATATGATTAACAAGTACTAAAGCCTTTCCTTTCAGACAAGTCTTTAAATACTGTAATTTAACTATGTTTGTTAATTGACTATTTCTACAGATAAACTCCGTATAATTGGTATAATTGTATAACGAATCCAAAGTTTTACGAAGGAGCATCTAGTAGTTTTAAAAACATTAGAAAAGGAAATCCAATTTTCTAATTTTCCATAAAAAAAGGTAGTTCTAATTTAGGAAAATTAGCATAATTCTTATTAACTGCATTGTTACTTAAAGGTAAATTTGCATTATTGTGAAAATGTTGAGTAAAACGAAGGATTTTCACCTCTAGTTTACAATATTTATCGGTTACTTCCTCTATTTGTAATAAAAGTTCGTCTGTGTCTTTTATCCCTATAAAATATTCATATGCTTGTTCTAACTGCTGTTTAATCTTCACGATCTTTTTTAATATTGCATCGAGTTCAAAACAATCGGCCGCATTTTCTTCTATTTCCCTTTCCAACTTTTCTAAATTAAGACCTAGTCTTTTGATTCTTCTTATTTCTGTTTCTGGATCCATGAGGTTGACTTACCTTATCAGGCTTCTATCCGGCTCGAGAGACCATGTATGAAAATGTGAAGTTGAATAGGCTTATGGTTTTCCTTTGTTCTAAAAATGAATCAATGATGTTTCTTTATGCTTGAATTGAATTGAATATTACGCCTTATTCCAATTTATTTTATTACTTAAAAAGGAACAAAACAAAGAAAGAAACTACAGTTACAGAAATTATTTGATAACTACGCCATAATAATAATGTAAACAAAAAATTAAAGTGATGATGATAAAAAGATTGAATATGTCTCCCAGAAAATGCTTCTATGAATTAAAGATAAGAATAATTACAAAATTAAAATATAAATTTAAACACTACCCATTTCTTGACTTCTCGGGAAGTCTCTTTGATAAATTTTGGTCATTGAGGTACCGCCCGCCCCAAACTGACAAAGAACAATAGCCCGAAAAGCGTACGTGGTTGGCATTTCTTTATTTATCTAGAAAATGGGCTAGTCAAATATTATGGAACTAGCCGAGTGACCCGGGCAACGCCGCGGGTTTACTCGAAGGGCCCGCAGGTGAGAAACTATAGGCATTGGTTCCTATGCCTAAAAAATTATTTAAAATGAAAAAAGAAGAAAAATACTAACAAATCAGAAAATAAAAGTGCAAACAACACATCTACACTACTTCAAGAACATGAGAGCACATGCACTGTGTAACCATACGTGTACCATTCGTAAAGACCCTGCTTAGGATTAAAATATCTCCGAAGCATAACAATACAACCAACTCATGTTTGCTAAGCAATTTCAGGAAAGAAACTATAGGCATTAGTTGAAGAGTTTAAATAAATATATTTAGAGTGAAAAATGACACAAATCAGCAAATAAAATTGCAAAAAATGCTACTATATCGCAGATAAGACAACATATAAAGGAATGAAAATATTTAAATGACCTCATTAAAACTACATTTCTAGTTTTATATATACAATATAACCTCGATAATTCGACCATGTTTTGTTGTCTTGACCTACAGCCTATCATATAACAAAGTGTAATTCAACACTATCGATAATTCGACCATTTTAAATTTCAACAATTGTTTGTTGCTCAAATATAACTTCACTGCTAAAAAGGTATTACAGAGAAAATGGCTGATATTGTAAATGTACAAAATGTATGTATAGAGCAGGGGAATAATAAATAAAGACCAAAATCAAATTAATTGATAATAAATAGATTATTGCCAAAAAAAATATACAAAAAATATTTTTTTTCTCCTTTCTTATCTTCACTCAATCATATTAGAGTGTCAAGCTTGTAAAGCTTGAAATTAACAACCATCACGATTGGGTGAAGTAGAATGCGTCTGCCTTTGTCATCAAGACTGGGAGCACTACTCAGTGGCAGGCCACTGACTTAGCTCCAAAAGAATGTATCCCTGGATTAGGAGCCCTTACAAGGTACTATCAGCCGGGCCAGCTGAGCCCAGGTTTTTTTAGTGAGCTTGGTGCTGCTCCCCCTCCTCCTTTTTCATCCTGGCTTGGGACCGGCAAAGGCGGAGTTTTTTTCTTTCAGGTGAGAAACTTTAGGCATTGGTGAAAAGTGTAAATATATATTCTGGAAATGAAAAAAAAAGGATAAAATAAATCAGAATATAAATTTACAAACTATATTTCAGAGGAGACGATTTATAATAGGAATTCATTTAAATGACCTCATTAAAAACTACATTTTATATATACTTGGGTTCAACTTTACATGTATGCTATCCAAAGTTCGCACACTTGGAAAAGTCACATAAAGTCGTCTGTGCGTAAACACAGGCTCTTGTAGCAAAGGTTTGGCCTTGAGCCCTCTTTATAGTCATATATTTCACACATTATACAGTGTGTTCAACTTTGGGTACTGTCAGTATATGTGCTTCAAGGACATGAGAGCACATGAGCTAGAACACCATACCTGTTCCATCGCAAAGATCCTATAGGCATTGGTGAAAGTGTAAATAAATATTTTGGAAATGAAAAAAAATTGCAGATATGACAACATATTAAAGGAATAAATTCATTTAAAAGACCTCATTAAAAACAACAATTCTATATTTTTATATATACAATATAATCTAATTAATTCAACACACGATAATTCGACCATTTTTGGATGTCTCGACCTACGGCCTATCATATGACAAACTAATTCGACACTTTCGATAATTCAACTATTTTGGAAAATCAAATTTCAACAGTTGATATTTGTCTAAAACCCCTATTATTAACAACATATTAGACTGCAGAGTGAAAAAATGTAGAAAAGTGTATGTATATAATTGTATGCATATATTTGTATTTGTATTTTGTATTTGGCCTTGAGCCCTCTTTATAGTCATATATTTCAGACATTATACAGTGTGTTCAACTTTGGGTACTGTCAGTATATGTGCTTCAAGGACATGAGAGCACATGCGCTAGAACACCATACCCGTTCCATCGCAAAGATCCTATAGGCATTGGTGAAAGTGTAAATAAATATTTTGGAAATGAAAAAAAATTGCAGATATGACAACATATTAAAGGAATAAATTCATTTAAAAGACCTCATTAAAAACAACAATACTATATTTTTATATATACAATATAATCTAATTAATTCAACACACGATAATTCGACCATTTTTGGATGTCTCGACCTACGGCCTATCATATGACAAACTAATTCGACACTTTCGATAATTCAACTATTTTGGAAAATCAAATTTCAACAGTTGATATTTGTCTAAAACCCCTATTATTAACAACATATTAGACTGCAGAGTGCAAAAATGTAGAAAAGTGTATTATATAATTGTATGCATATATTTGTATGTAAATAATTGTATGCAAATAATTGTATGTATAGATCAATGAGTAAAATAATTGTTTTTTTTTGCTTATCCCTAGTACACGTGGTACAGGCCTTGATAATCATGGTGGGTAAAGTAGGCGACTGCTTTAACTGTAAGTACACCACATGTCTAAACATGTGAAAAGCAGTTCGACTTTGCATTTACAAATGTGCCAGAGCCCCGTTTGATTACTTGCGCTTGCTGGTGGGGTTGGACTTTTGCAAGAATCGGAAGCCATTGGAGCATTTTTTTTTAATTTTTCAGAAAAAAGTGCCCAATGCGGGAATCGAACCCGGGACGTAGCGGTCGAAAACCAACGGCTTAGACCATCCTTCCACCAACCCCCAGTAAAATAAGTAAGTAAAAAGAAGACCAAAAATAAGTGATAATAATTTATTGAATAACAAATAAAATAAAAAATCTTTCAGGTGAAAAATTATAGGCATTGGTAAAAAAGTAAACAAGAGAAATAGCAATTGGGGTTTTGTGTCTGCGGCGAGTCATATTAGCACGCCTAGCTGTTAGGGGAGTGAGTCTTCCACGGCCTTTTCGAGGCATGACAGAAGACGCTGAAAAAAAAAGGTAAAATAAGAACCAAGCAGAGGAAAACTATAAAACTGAAAGCCAGGACAGGCATAAAAAGAAAATTCCAAGCATGTGAGGAAACAATTGATGAAAAAAAAAAAGGATTCCAAAAAAATACTGCAAAAAAAGAAACCAGACACAAAAAGCAACAATTGAGTACACAAATACAGCATCAGCCTATTTATGAGAAGAAAAAAAAAAACGACAGACACAAAAATGGAGCTAAATTTAAATGAAAAACTATAACAGATCAAGTAATCAAATCAGGCATTATGAAAGATACTGTAAAAAAGAAAATCAGACACAAAAATCAGACAAAAGAATAAATGAGATTTTATTCTTTAGTTCATTTATTAAATAAGACACAAAAATGGAGCTAAATTCAAATGAAAAACTATAACAAATTAATAATAAAAAAAAAAAAGACCTAATCCAAATGTCACCATCATCAGACAAAAGAAAAAATGAGATTTTATTCTTTAGTTCATTTATTCTTTTGTCTGATGCTGTTGCTGAAACGTCACACACTATTAAATTATTTGGATTAGGTCTTATTAATGAGAAAAAAAAGATGCCAAAGAGAGATGAAAAGACGCCAAAAAAGATAACCAGACACAAAAATTGTGCTAAATTCAAATGAAAAACTATAACAAACACTTATTAAAGATAATTATTATAGAATAAAAGTAATAATTCAATCTACAATTCGAAAAATAATATAACCTCAGCCTATTTATGAGAAAAAAAACGTTGCCAAAGACATTAGGAAAGATACTGCAAATAGAAAACATACACAAAAATTGAGCTCTATTTAAATGAAAAACTATAACAAAGTACTTACAAATTATAATCATAATCAAATGAATCAAAAATATATATTATAAATAGCGAATCCGGCCACGCGTTGCTGTGGCTAAATTGTAATATGTTAAATTAACATTATACTAAACTATTCAGTACAGTAAAGTTAATATTCACTTATAAAGATAAAAATGTTTTAGCCGATCTAAAGCCCTACGGGATTGAGAATGGAACGTTACGTTAAAATTTGAAAGTGATTTTTTATATATATCGATAATATAGCCCTTCATTGTAATCATTGATTATAATCACTGCATTAATAAATGTCAGTGAACTCGTTTATATGTATTGTTTTTTGTTTTCGAGATATTCTAATAGAACGTTCTAACATTTTCTGTTAAATATTAATATATGCACAAACACAGAATATAATCACTATGTCTTAATTTCGCTATAATTATTGTTATAAATATTATTCTAAAATAATTCGCCAGAAATCGTCCTGATAGTATACTAAACAACTTCCCAAAGTTTCATGGCAAACATCTAAAATAAAATAATACTTTTAATACTTTGCTACAATATTAAAAAGAGGGGGGCTTAGGTGTTTAAAATGTAAAATGTGCTCTAAATAGTATTACATAGAGCCTTCATAACAAACATATTTAAAATAAACCAATCAAAATATAATAATGCTGTAAAAACAGACCTTTCTACAATAATATAAAAGAAACGAAAATAAAAAAAGACACCCACGCTGAGCCTCGAACCTAGGTTTGTTACAAATATCATTAAAAAATTGTGTATGTTAATTTTTATTTTAAAAAGCCTACATTTTAAATAAAATAATATTTTTAATAATTTGCTACAATAATATAAAAGAAATGAAAAAAAAAACACCCACGCTGAGCCTCGAACCTAGGTTGCGGGGGTACGAAGCTGTGTACCTAACCTATAAGCTAAGCTTGACGTTACAAATAAGATCATGCGAGGCTATTTAAGGCCATATGTCTGCCGCGAGGGGGCGCTGATTGCGAGTGAATCTACGTTTTATCGTAAATAAAAATGCAACGAAAGGTTATTTCTAAAGAGTAATTAGCCAGAAACCATCCCGGTAGTATACTAAACATCTTCCCAAAGTTTCATCACGATTGGTTGTAGTAATAAGACAAAAGAACGCATTTCAAAACAAACGAATTGATGATGATAAATGCAAAAAATCTACGATTGTAAAATAGATTAAATTAAAAAATAAAAATAACTGTTAACATTAGGAAAATAAAAACAGGCCTATCATACGAAGAAAAAATAACGAAAATTTTGGTATATAGATCGTTATGTGTAGGTCAGAATCTTCGGAGGAGATAGCTCAGGACTTTACAATGGAAAACTCTGTTACGGTATTATCTATATAGATAACCTAGATCAGCGTTTAGTTGATTATTTTCCACTAGATGGCGCTCTTCTATCTAAAATGCTCATGTGGGAGATCAGGATATGCCTATTTTATTCATTTTCCCAATATAAATATACAGTTAAACCTTTCTATAGCGCCCCCTCTAAATAGCGCCTTCCTCTCTATAGCGCCCGATTTTAAATACGTTGTGTAAATTTTAAATTTTTATTAAAAGTGACCTGTCTATAGCACACCCTCTCTATAGCATCCTATTTTGGTGAGTCCCAAGAGGGGGCGCTATAGACAGGTGTAACTGTATATTCTATCCTAGTGACCCGGGAAACGCCCGGGTTTACCCGGAGAGCTGTGAAGACGCATTAATAGTATTGATGGTTGCTTAAAATTTCAACGGATATATTCTGATATCTTAGAAGCAGAACACATTTCAATTGAATTTAAATAAAAAGCTTTCTAAGTATATACATTCGGGCAGATACGCACACGGATATATCCTAGGCATCCATAGTAGAGATTCCTAAGGAACATTTCAACAGATAAGTAATTCCTATTATAAGAATTTCATAAAGTAATCAGTATTGTCACATTTATATATCGAAATGAGAATATGATCATAGCACACACATATTCACAACACAAACCTACATTAACAACATATTAGACAGCACAGTGAAAAAATGTGTAATATTATTGTATAGAGCGCGCGCCGCGGGGAAATAAGAAAACAAATAGAAGAGGCCAAAAATAATATAAAAGCATATTTTGGATAAATAAATTTATTAAAATCCAATATTTCGACGAGGCTGTTCGCCTATCTTCTTCTCGGAAAAATTCAAAACCTTGTAAGCTTATTATCCGCGTGATGCGCGCACGAGAAGTGTTGTTTTCTATAGCATATGTTGGTGTGACCAGACCATTTAATTTGAATTATTGTATCTTCAGGAATAAAATGCTAAATATATTTTTGACTTTTTTTGTTTTAACTGTAGGTATGATTGTGGTATTTCTATTTTCCTATTGATGCTATTTTTATCATCTGTAGATGCCCAGCTCTTCAAAAATAATCTTGAGTGTTTATCCTGTACATTGTTGTATAAAATTATTGCATTATCAAAATCTTGCATATGACCTTTCCTAACTGCATTGTCTAGAAGTAACGATATAGGTCTATGGTTTTGAAGACTGTCCTGTGTTGATTGAGTCTCTCTATTAAGGTTTTGCCAGTTTCTCCAATGTAGGATGATGTACAGGATTGACATGGTATGCGGTATATGAGATTGGATCGGGTTTCCTGTTTTGGGTTTCGTTTGGTTATAGGGTGACGGAGAAGGTTTCTTAGGTTTGGAGCGGACTGGTATCTGATATTGATACTGTATTTTTGAGAGTTCTGCCTATTTTTTCGATTCCATAACTGTAGGGAAGTATGTGATATCAGAATATAAACGTTTATGGAGATAAGTATCTTTATTTTGATCATCTCAAGCTTTCGGGCTTGTCTGCCCTTCCACAGGAGAACAATACATTAAGAATATAACGCTGCCTGATGCTGAAACTATTATGAATCTATATACATCTAATATATACATATACACTAGGATATTTTTGTATATTATTTTGCATAAGATATGTTTTTATTTGATTAAGGTATTTACATATTTTACTATTGTTTGTTTTATTCTATGAATTATCATATCAATTCTATTATTTTATGTTAGTTTTTTAATGACTATTAGCTATTACGTATAAGTTACACATATTATTGTTGATATTATTAGCTGTCACTAGGATATATTGTGCTATATATTTCGGGCAAGAAGACACTCAAGAAGACCTAGTGCCCCTGTCATAGTTGAAATACCGAAGTAAACGATTAGAACAAAAATATACAGGAACTCAAGCAGACTCAGGGATGATAGCAATTTCATAAACAAGGACCATAGCCCTAAAATCCGAGATCAAAGACGCATCTTGAATTCCAAAAGGAAAGAACTGTCAGAGAGGGGTACTAAAGCGAAACTGAGGGATAATAGGCTGTTTGTAAACGGTGTCAGTTACAGGTTAAAAACGGCCAGGTATTTAATGCCACCGGAATATCCATGTAGCAAACACCTGAAAATTTGAATATCAAGCAATAGCGCAAATAGAACTGATAACTATATATGTAGATCTTTATCTAAAATGTTTCCAAACAGTTTCCTGCTAAGAATGCGACAATTAGATTACTACACTGGAATATTAACGTATGCTACAGATTTATATCGTTATTTTCACTCATAGACTATTTTAAAAAATCGAAGTGTTTAGAATTAATAAAACATGGTTTATAGAAGAAACCAAAATTTTGACAGAGGATTACCATATTATACAACTCCCAGCAATTAAGACAGAAATAAAGGGAAAAGCCTCCGGAGGAATTATAGTAGGGCTTAGGAAAAATTTACAATTTACAATTAAAAAAAAAAAACAGAGCTAGGTTTCTATTGGATAACAATAATTATAAACATATTAATCGATGGGTCTGATGTAAATACATGTCTGCTTTTTACATACCTACTGGTATGTAAACAGAATACTAAAAATGGACGAGTACAGACTACCAAAATTATGCTGTAATAGACTGAAAGAAGTACATCAGATGTCAAAAAACTCTAGGATTATACAAAACCGTTAATGATATAATCAACTGTTGTGGTCAGTCATGGCTGAACCTCCCACCGAACTATGATAAAATTAAAAAAATAACTTCCTAAGACTTCGCTAGATTCGACAATTCGAAATTTTTTTCGAACCATAAATTTCTCTGCAAATAATTTATGCAAAAAACGATACTTTTCATGGAATCTGGCATCGAAGATAATATCCTTCATTGCACGGACTAGAATTACTTCAACTCTAGATATAGAAAGTCCTATTCTCATCATCAAAAAGGAAAACATTCACTGCAGGATTTGTGGAAATATGATATCTGATGAAATATCCCACTATATCATAGAATGCAAATATTTAGGTGAAGAAAGAGAAAAAAACTCTTAAAGCACCTTCTGCATATTTAGCAACCCACTGAAGACGCTGAGAACTATTTCAGAAAAAAATATATATAGCAATAGAACTCTAAAATTTCTACAGATCAATTGTAAATAGATTCATACACAAAAGAGGTAGTGAGGAAGGTTTTAGAACAGATATGTAAATAAATTCCTTTTCAAACAAAGGCTTACGTGCACATGGGAACAGGGAGGAAAAAATACTGTATTATTTTTGTTAGAAATGTGAAATTTATAGAGTCGCTGTTTCATCCCAAGTCGACCTTTGGCACATGTACACTGCGGCGGCGCCACCTGATACCATGTATGACGTCACTACCTACCCCTTCTTCCTTCCTGCCTGCAGCTGGCTGATTACAACTGTCATTCTATCCCTCTTTTTGATTTTTCTCTAAACTTGTATAACCAATAAATCAATTGGCACTCTGCTTTAACGAGTCATTCGTTAATATTTCCAATAGGTTATGGGTCCTGACTACGCCCCAAATTTGAAGAAGCAAACCTAAAGTGAAACTGCTAAGCCTAACTCGTGCTAAATATGACGCACCTTGAGAATCAAGTCCGCCAGTTCAAAGGCGAAAACTTCTCCCTTTGGAAATTTCAGTTCCGACTACTATTAGAGCAAAATCAACGTTTGGATATCGTGGACGGCAAAGAAATCAAACCAGAGGTAAGTGACGCTACCTCTGCTATACAGGATGCATGGCACGCCAAAGATATCAAAGCCCGAATGCTTATATCACAGGCACTTGAATTAAGATTTCTAGAACCTTTGATGTCCTGTAAAACTGCCGCTCAAATGTGGACAAGGCTCATGTCCATCCACGAACAGAGATCAGAGATCGCAATTGGCATGTTGTGGCAACAATTTTTTGACGCCCGAATGTCGTCATCAGAGGATGTCAGCAGCTATATCGCCAAGATTGAAAATCTTAGTGCAAGAATTCAGGATGCAGGAGGAACGATTACAGATGACCAGAAAGTGGCAAAGATAATAAACTCTCTTCCTTCGAGCATGCGGTATTTCATCCCAGCATGGGAGTCTCAAGCGCCGATTACGCAGACTCTAGAGAACTTATCAGCATGTCTTCTGATTGAAGAATGTAGAAACCAGCAGGCCGATTCCTCGCAAGGTACAGCATTCTACCAACAGAATAAACCAAGAATCAAAGAAGATAACATAAAGAAGACTGATTCAGGAAAGATATCAGAACTAAAGAAAAAGACTGAATGCCATTATTGTCACAAGATTGGTCATTGGTCACGGGAATGTCGGAAACGGATTGCCGACCAGCAGAAGAAAAACGAAAGCGGAAGAACCAAGCAGGAGATTGTGATCATAAAGGTTTCAACGCTGATACCATCCTAAAGTGGAATGATTGCGACATATGGTGGGCAGATAGCGGAGCTAGCTGCAGCATGACCTTCCGACGTGAATGGTTCAAGTCCTTCACTCCGATCCACAACGATCATAGAATATACCTTGGAGACAACACTTCCGTCCTTGCAGAAGGTACAGGTGACATTGAAATCCTTGCCATGGTGAATGGAGAATTGATTACAACATCAATCAGGAATGTGCTCTACTCTTCGAAGCTCAAGAAAAATTTGTTCAGCCTGGGAGTGTGCACTGAAAAGGGATACCGAGTAGACATCGACAAGGATGAGCTGCGCATCTACTCAAGAAAAGATCTGAAAGCAGTTGGACAACGCCAAGATGGGCTCTACAAGATGATGTTCCGAGTTACTTCATCTTCACAAGGATTTTCTGCAAAGATCAACAACCTCCAACTGTGGCACGAAAGACTAGCACACATCTCACTCACCACTATTCGAGAAATGGCCAAGAAAGGATTGATCAACGGTTTGCAACCCGAGGACATAAAAGAAGACGATTTCTTCTGTCAAGGCTGCCAAGAAGGAAAAGCTCACAGAAAGCCTAGTCATTTGTCTGAAACAAAAGAGTACAATCCTGTTGAGTTCATTCTAAGTGATATCTGCGGCCCTATGCCAACACAATCAATAGGAGGATCACTTTATTTCATTTTATTCAAAGATTATTCCAGTGGCTTTCGCCATATAGATTTCATTAGACACAAATCCGATATTTTACACAAATTTGAAAACTTTGCTAGATTCAGTTATAATCAAACAGGCAATAAAATTAAAGTGATTAGAACCGACAATGCACTAGAATATACCAGTAAAGATTTCACAAATACTTGCAGAAAGTTCGGAATAGTGTTGAATTGTCAGCTCCATATGTTCACGAACAGATAGGGCGCGTAGAACGAGACAATAGAACTATTGTCGAAGCAGCTCGATCGATGCTGTGCGCACGAAATCTTCCCGAAGAACTTTGGGCAGAAGCTTGCAATACTTCAACCTTCATTCTAAACCGAACATTCACTAAACAAGCTCCCAATACCACACCCTATGAACTCTTTTTCGGAAAAAAAGTTAGTTTATATAATCTAAAGATTTTCGGCTGTGAAGCATGGTTGTATACACCTAAAGAACGTAGAAGGAAATGGGATAAGAAATCACAAAAGATGATTTTCTTAAGGTACGATAAAACATGCACTAACTTTCGACTCTGGAACCCTTCTACTAGAAAGATTTCTATCTCTAAAGATGTTACTTTTAACGAGACAAAACTCCAACATTACGAACTAGAGGGAGAAAACCTCATCCCAATAAACATTGACTTTAACCCGCCGGCACCACCGACCGAGGATGAATCACCTACAACGCTACAATTTCCCACGCCGCCGGCATTCCACCCGATGATAACTCGATCTAAAAAGAAAGCAGATTCTTGTAACTACCATTTTGTCGATGAGCCTTCAACCTATGAAGATGCTATGGAAAGTCCAAATGCCGAAAAATGGTTGGATGCAATGAAAGAAGAAATAAAAGCGTTAGAATCTAATAACACATGGTCACTCGAAACCCTACCAGACGGATATAAGCCAATAGGAAGTAAATGGGTTTATAAGCTAAAATCCCATCCCAACTTTACGGCACCTAAATTTAAGGCTAGACTTGTAGCTAAGGGTTACACACAAAGGAAGAACGTAGACTATTTCGACACCTTCAGTCCTGTTGTCAGATATGATTCACTTCGAGTGTTACTAGCAAACGCGGCATCAGAAAGAATGTTCTTAAAACAATTTGACGTAAAGACTTCATTTTTATATGGTGACCTAGACGAAGTCATATACCTAGAACAACCAGAAGGTTTCTCTCAAGGACACATTTTTGTTTGTAAACTACAAAAGAGTATATATGGACTTAAACAATCGTCTAGAAATTGGAATTGGAAGTTTAAATCCTTCTTAGAGAAACACAATTTTTTTCAATCTAATGCAGATCAATGTGTTTTCACCGGAACTATTAACGACACTCAAATGATCCTTGCTCTGAACGTCGATGATAGACTTCTCATGTCTCGGAACAAGGACGATATCGATTCTATCGTCCAGGAACTATCTCACGAGTTCAATATAACGTCTAGAGATGCAGATTATTTCGTAGAACTTCAGATTGAACAATCAGAGGATAGATCGAAGATCTATATCCACCAATCTTCATACATAAACAAGATTTTAGATAAATTCAACATGATTGATTGCAAACCCGCAGCAGTACCCATGGACCCGAGTACAGTCCTAACTAAAGCTGATTGCCCAGACTTAGATAAAAATGGAAATTCACCAAAATTTCCTTACAGAGAAGCCGTAGGCTCACTAATGTTTGCCTCTTCTGTTTCTAGAACGGACATAGCTTTTGCAACATCACAGTTAAGTAAATACCTTGACAACCCAGGACAGACACACTGGACAGCAATTAAAAATGTATTTCGCTACTTGAAAGCAACACCACAATTAGGAATATTGTACGCTAGCCATCAAGAGTTAACAGGTTACTCAGATAGCGATTATGCTAGGGACATTGATTCAAGGAAAAGTACTACAGGTTATATCTTCATGTTAAACCATGGTGCTGTTTCATGGTCAAGCCAAAAGCAATCGACAGTTGCCCTCTCGACAACAGAAAGTGAATATATTGCTGCCTGTGCTGCTACTAAAGAAATGGTCTGGCTACGCAGACTTCTTAAGAATATTCGGGATTAAGATGGACAGACCCACAGTACTCAACATGGATAATCAAGCAGCCATAAAGCTAGTGCAGAATCCCGAGTTCCATAAGAGAACGAAGCACATTGATGTACGATATCACTACATTCGTACTAAACAGGAAGATGGTGAGCTGATCACAAGATATGTCAGCACTCTTCAGCAGACGGCTGACCTCCTGACGAAACCTTTGGGACCGAAACACTTCAGGCGGCTCCTAGAAAACTTGAACGTTATAAATTTCAAGAGGGAGTGTTAGAAATGTGAAATTTATAGAGTCGCTGTTTCATCCCAAGTCGACCTTTGGCACATTTACACTGCGGCGGCGCCACCTGATACCATGTATGACGTCACTACCTACCCCTTCTTCCTTCCTGCCTGCTGCTGGCTGATTACAACTGTCATTCTATCCCTCTTTTTGATTTTTCTCTAAACTTGCATAACCAATAAATCAATTGGCACTCTGCTTTAACGAGTCATTCGTTAATATTTCCAATAATTTTGTTGTTGTATGGCGAGTTAATACAGGGCAATGGCCCCTAATAAAAGCCTTTTTGTTGTTGTTGTTGTATATTGTAGATTAAAAAAAGGTGGGAAACAGGAAGTAAAAATATCGAAAATCTTGGTATATAGATCGCTATGTACAGTTTATTATCTTTGGAGGAGATAGCTTAAAGCTTTACAACTAAAAACTCTGTTAGTGTATTATCTATATGGATATGCGTGATGAGAGATATTTTGGAATTAGATTACTGATATTTAACAGAACAATTAAAGTAATTATTGACTTTTGGTAGCCTTTTGCTTGTAACAAAACTATATTTATAATTATAATAAAAGTAATTAAAATTTGATTAGAAACACGGGATATCTCCTATAATTAATTAATAAAATTTATTAATTTCGCGGTTTGAATAACAAAGCAATTTGGAAATGATAAATATATAAAGTAATATTGAGAGCAAATATCTACGAGGTTGAAAATTAGATGAATATAAAAATAAATATATAAAACTACTAATATTTGGAGAATAAAAATAAGTATAACACATGAAGTAAAAAATAACAAAAAAAATCTAGTATATATATAGGTATATTAAAAATGGCATATCCTGACCAGGAGCACATGTGCTTTTCAGAAGGCAGAGCGCCATCTGGTGGAACAGAAATCAACTATTCATTGATTTAGCCTGTTCCCTGATATTTGGCCAACCCAATTTCTTGATAAATCAAGAAAAGCCATCCACGAACGCGTTTCGCGCTTTTGGCGCTCGTCAGCGTGGAGTAGGCTGAACCATTGCGACCAAAAAATAATTTTTGATCCCAATGGCTTCCTGAAAAACCAAGAAATGGGTATTTAAGGCCAAACTTGCGTAAATACGCTTAGCACATTAAAAAACGAAGGAAAAAATAAAAGATAAAAAGATCAGGTGTTGAAATCAATATTAAAAATGGCATATCCTGACCAGGAGCACATGTGCTTTATTTTTTCCTTCGTTTTTTAATGTGCTAAGCGTATTTACGCAAGTTTGGCCTTAAATACCCATTTCTTGGTTTTTCAGGAAGCCATTGGGATCAAAAATTATTTTTTGGTCGCAATGGTTCAGCCTACTCCACGCTGACGAGCGCCAAAAGCGCGAAACGCGTTCGTGGATGGCTTTTCTTGATTTATCAAGAAATTGGGTTGGCCAAATATCAGGGAACAGGCTAAATCAATGAATAGTTGATTTCTGTTCCACCAGATGGCGCTCTGCCTTCTGAAAAGCACATGTGCTCCTGGTCAGGATATGCCATTTTTAATATTGATTTCAACACCTGATCTTTTTATCTTTTATTTTTTCCTTCGTTTTTTAATGTGCTAAGCGTATTTACGCAAGTTTGGCCTTAAATACCCATTTCTTGGTTTTTCAGGAAGCCATTGGGATCAAAAATTATTTTTTGGTCGCAATGGTTCAGCCTACTCCACGCTGACGAGCGCCAAAAGCGCGAAACGCGTTCGTGGATGGCTTTTCTTGATTTATCAAGAAATTGGGTTGGCCAAATATCAGGGAACAGGCTAAATCAATGAATAGTTGATTTCTGTTCCACCAGATGGCGCTCTGCCTTCTGAAAAGCACATGTGCTCCTGGTCAGGATATGCCATTTTTAATATTGATTTCAACACCTGATCTTTTTATCTTTTATTTTTTCCTTCGTTTTTTAATATATAGGTATGTATAGTTCAGTATCTTTGGATTGCTTAAAACCTTAAAACTAAAAACTCTCTCTCTCTTTGTTAGCCTATTATCTATATGGGTAACTAGACGAACATTCACAAATTCCACAAACTGACAAAAAACAAAATCTTTTATCACAATATATCAACTAAGAATAAATGCTTATTTTGAGTTGCTGGTTATACAATCAGCATATAAACCCACACATAAAACATGAATGTCTCACACTTATCCCCAATTTAATGGATTCTAAACAAACAACACCTGCCCTGGTTCCGTGCAGCACGAGGGGGTAAACCAGAACCACATATTAAAGGTTTTCTAAAAGGAAGGAAAAAGCGCGTAAATTTTCATAAATATAAAATTTTCTAAATTAAACCAGGGCTGGTCTTGTTTGTTTAGAATCCATTAAATTGGAGATAAGTGTGAGACATACACATTTTATGTGTGCGTTTATTTGCTGTTTGTATAACTAGAAACTCAAAAATAGCATTTATTTTTAGTTGGGATATTTTGGTAAACGATTTTGGTGTTTTATCAGTTTGTGAGATTTGTGAATATTTATTATTGCATGTTGTCTAGTTAACCATTTCCACAAACTATGATTGGTGCTAAAATATCCAATACGCCCGGCTCAATATTCTCAAATAAATTTGTATATGATGCACTAGCGCGCCATCTGTTATCAAAATTCGAAACTATTTTAAAGGCGTAAGATTCTTTTTAAAATTAAACAATTTCTACTGCCCTTACTGCAATGGAAAAATTAAAGGGAGGGCCTGGCTCATCAGTGGTGAACCCTCCCAACGGTTTCGCCAGTTTAATCTACCATACCGCTTTTATATTGCATTTTTGGAACTTCCTTTTATAGTGATACTGTTGGTAGACTCTTGGAATGGGTATTTTAGAAGAACTATGGACACCAACAGTATCACTATAAAAGGAAGTTCCAAAAATGCAATATAACAGCAGTATGGTAGATTAAACTGGCGAAACCGCTGGGAGGGTTCACCACTGATGAGCCAGGCCCTCCCTTTAATTTTTCCATTGCAGTAAGGGCAGTAGAAATTGTTTAATATCAAAAAGAATCTTACGCCTTTAGAATAGTTTCGAATTTTGATAACAGATGGCGCACTAGTGCATCATATTATAAATGTTCTAATAAAAGACAAAATTTGATATTTTCGGAAGAGCGATTGCTCGAAGCATATTATATATTTATATATTTATAAATGTATGTAATTCTACTGTCCTCAAAGCTTATGTCCATAGTTCTTCTAAAATACCCATTCCAAGAGTCTACCAACAGTATCACTATAAAAGGAAGTTCCAAAAATGCAATATAACAGCGGTATGGTAGATTAAACTGGCGAAACCGCTGGGGGGGTTCACCACCGATGAGCCAGGCCCTCCCTTTAATTTTTCCATTGCACTATGGGCAGTAGAAATTGTTTAATTTCAAAAAGAATCTTACGCCTTTAAAATAGTTTCAAATTTGCATATATTGTAATAGGTTTATTCTTTTAAATTCATTCGTTATAAATGCTTGGGGGGGGGGGGGGGGGGTATTTCTCTGCATTTAATATTTACACCCAAAATATAGGTGTATCTTGAACTTTATTATACAGCATGAAAAAATAGACTTGCTCTAAAGAAATCCAAAGTTGTTCGTTGCGAATAAAGTAATCTCTAGTCAATGATGATAAGGATCATACGGCGATGCTTGCTAACTGTCGGCTGGTTATTTTAGTCCCGCTTCGACATCTTTCAAGTCAATTGCCGCACAATCTATCTGGACCTTTTTATAAAAACGGTCAGACCGACCAGGCGGCACTTGAATTGGCCAATCTGCGGTATGCACTTCTATTTTCTGTTGGAGGAGGCCCTTTGATCACGTTGAACCTTTCTACGCTTGTAAGATTGATACTATTCTTATTTATATATGATTATAGATAATTATTGATAGATCATACCAGGTGTGAGTATATATATTTTTTTCAATTTCACAAAGTGTTGACATTATTCCAACATACGTTTACTTCTCGTTTCTATATTTATCTATGTATTTTCACAAGTTTCATTATCAGACCTAGAAATTAGGAATCATATTGTGCTTCCTGGTGTATTTAAAATTATTTATGCGATTACATTTTTTTAATAAGACTAATTTCATGTTTTTTATTAATAACTCAATGCATGTCTGATGATACCTATATATATCGAAATTGATCTTCTAACACAATGAAAAAATACATCAAGTTAAATAGAGATTGGGGATATTCAGTTAGTATAAATTAAACATTACAGTGTGATAGCCTAAAGTATAATAGGAGTAGTGGAAGAGAATATATAAAACAGATACAGTACGAGAGTAGATATCGTCATCATATAGTACCATCTTTGGATAGCCATTCCACTTTGTTCTGCACAATTTGTTTCACATCTTCCTTTCTAGTCTAATCTCAGGATTATTATTGTATATCACTGAAATATACCTAAAAGGAGTTTAAACATATACGGTGAGAAAATACATAAACAATGAAAATATAATATGCGTACACACATGCGTATATATGCAGTTCGAAAAATTCATAGCATTGAATATTATATAATGTGCTCAAACTATATTTTCCTATTCATATAATATATACAAGTGTATATCATTGTCATAACGCATAAATACACAGTGAATATCCAATACAATAATCACTGCAAAGGTTTTGCAATCAAAATTAAATAATTAAAATATTAAAAATAAATGATACCATTAAAATCTATATGCATTTTTTACCTAACATAAACATCCCCATTAAATAGTAACAACAATAACTCATAGAAGGCGCGACTTTGTTTACAGTGGCAGCGGTAATTTTTAAACATTGCATCAGACACAATGTAGTTGACTAGAGAAAGTTTACGCGCCATGATCTTTTATGATTATAAAAGTAATTTAACTTCTAAAGAATCCCATGAAAGATTTATGAAAGCTTTAGGAGATAAAGCTCCTTCTATTAGAACAGTTTTTAATTGGTTTAATGAATTTAAATATGGAAAAACCAACTTTGAAGATGAACTTCTTTCGGGTCGACCACCAACAGCAGTGACCCAAGAAAAATTGTGCTGGTAAGATTTTTACTTAGAGAAGATCGAAGAATTACGTATCAGCAGTTAGAATGAAGTGAGGGCATTGGGTCGGCAGCAATAAACTCCATCATTCATGATCATTTAAAATACAGAAAACTTATTAGTAGATGGGTACCTCACAGCTTGACTGAAGAACAAAAACTTGGTCGCGTTAAATGGTGTAATTTCATGTTAAAAAATTTGATGAAGGCAAATCAAAGGCTGTTTTTAATATTATTACAAGTGACGAAATTTGGAATTATAAAAAAAACGGCAATCACAGAACTCGAAGTGTTGGAATACAAATGGTCGCTTTTTTTTTTAATAGAAAAAGTGGTTTATTGATATTGTGAAGTTAGAAGTTAAAAAGACAGTTTATATTGACTGTTATACAACAAAATGCCTTCCAGCAGTATTTGAAAAATCAATCAAATCAGACCAAGAGCTCAACTCAGAGGAGTCCTTCACCATTACAATGCAATGCCGCATACCTCAGTCCAAACATTAGACGTTTTAGGCAACTCTGGTGTCCAATTAGTCATTCATCTACCATATTCGCCAGACGTAGCACCTTAAGAATGTTTTATTTCCAAAAGTTAAGTTATTGTTTAAAGGGATAAAATTCGACACTTATAATAAAGCACTGAAAGCCCTTATCAATGCCGTAAATTCCATCCCCGAAGATGACTGGTGTAAGTGCTTTGATAATTGGTTTACACGGATGAAATCTTGCATAGTTGCTAAGGGTGAATACTTTGAGAAACTGGGAAATTGAAAGTTTCAGCTTTAATAAAAATAAGTGAATGCAGAAACCTTTGGGGCGACCCTTGTATAAGGCCGCCCCAAATATCTTGCTCAGTGTGAACCGAAATTGTTGCGTCAGCCAGCGTTGAAAATATTTTTTTTTCGGCCTAGATATTTTAAAATGTATTCGTTGCATGTAAATTCGTTGTGCAAAAATAAATAGGATCATATATTTTAGGAATTTATTTGTAGAAATTTGGAGAAGAATTTGCACAGTTTAATATCTAGTTTGAAATAGCTGTGTACTAAAATCGAGCCAGTGACAGGATAAACACAGATGCGATGAATGTGTCTCGGGAAATTTAATGCAGTTTGACCTAAATATTTGGGCTCGGGAATTTTCAAAACAAGAAGTATTAACTTTGAATTAAAAAAGGTGTGACCTAAAAGTTAATTGAAGACATTTTCACATCAAGAAGAAAATATTTCAACAATTAATATAAACACAATTTTCCAAATTAAGCAGCATAATTGAGAATGAATAGACAAAATATACTATACAAGGGCTGTCAGGTAGATCAAACTGGCGAAACCGCTGGGAGGGTTCGTCACTAATGAGCCAGGCCATCTTACTATTTGTTCATATTCTATTTCGTGGTTGCAAAAAGTTGTCTTTTAAAATTTGTAATAAAATAATTAGACTATTATTGATAATAACTTCGATTTATTTTGCATTAAAAAAATGAGCCGAATGCGTGTTTCGGGTCATTGCCCTCTATAAGCACGATTTGTATGATGCCACTGATTGAAGAATTCGTGGCGAAAAATAAAAACAACATCTATGCGGTCATCTAGAATTACCTAGTAGTAATAATTATATTCAAACCCTAACTGATTGCTTCTGTCTTCTTCCAACCGCCCAGTTCCTGATTGTCCATAGTCCTGTCCCCACGTGACACAGTTTGGCGCCCGTGGAATTCGAGAATCTTCTCGAGGCGTTCGGAAAATTTGTCTTGCTGTTTGGTCACATTTGTATCATGGCGATATTATACATACAATACAGCCCGTTAATGTTATTTTATTATAAAATGAAATTGGTGATTTATACTTTGCATTTTTATATCAGGTTGTCCCATAAATAATGGCCGTTTGGAAGCGACCAATTAAAGACACCATATATAAGCCTATAATGAGTTTATTTGAAAAAAATTGGCATCTTTAGAATCACGAAACTTATGCCAACATCTTTATGCCATTTTCATAAATGTCTGGATGCCCTGAGGCCAAAAAAATTCAAAAAGGCGTTTTCCACATCTCTCTGGTCGATCAGCCGTTTTCCATGAAAATAATTATCCAAATGCTTGAAAAAAAATGGAAATCGGTAGGGGACAGATCAGGTGAATAAGGAGGGTGAACTAGAATTTTATAACCTAATTGAGCAATTTTTTGTTGAGTAGCAAAAAAAGAGTGTGGCCGTGCATTATTGTGAAGCAAAATAACGCCTTTCCTATTGACCAAACTGGGCATTTTTTTCTTACAATTTCAGATGCATGGCTTGTAGATATTGACAATAAACTTCTGAATTTATCGTTTCGCCACTATTCAAAAATCTGTAATGCAATAATCCAGCATATGACCACCAAACAATGAGCATTATCCGCTTTGGATGCAAGCTTGGTTTTGGGAAGGGTTTTGGGTCCTCATCTTTGTCTAACCACTGCCTTGATCTCTTCCTGTTTTTTTGTCAAAATTAACCCACCTTTCATCACACATAACAATTCGTTTTAAAAAAAGGAGTCAAATTGTTGCGAGCCAACAATGAACTGCAAATTTCCAGACGTCGCTGACGTTGAGCATCACTTAAATCGTGCGGGATCCATTGTGGCAATATTTTTGTTTTGTCAATTTGGTGAAGATGTCTAGCCATGATTGATTTTGAAGCATTAAGCTCTGCACTTACCTCATGCACTGTTTGGGTATTATTGGATTCAATATGAGACTTTAGACTCCATTTTTGAAGGTTGACTGACGACCACGACCATCTTGATCTTCAAGTCCGAAATCGCCAACTTTGAATTTCTGAAACCATCTTCTTGTAGTTCTTTCGGAAGAAGAAGCCTCTCCACAGGCCTAAATAATTTATTTGGTTGCCTGGGCGGCCGAACGTCTCTGTTTAAATTCGTGAAGCAAAATAAGGCGCAAATTCCTATATAGGTTCCATTGCTCAATATTTCAAATTATGAAGTTTTTATCATTCGTGAAAATTTCGAAAGAAAGACTGCACGTGAATGCGCGGGCTGTAAGCTTTAGAATAATATATAAATTGCATGTGTTGCCAAATTATTTATGCAATATTTTTCATTTTAAAAATGTGTTTCCAAAAACGGTCATTATTTATGGGACAACCTGATACTGAGGAAATATGAATATAATCATTATATTTATTGCAATTATTCGTGTTTTCAACAATTATGGGCACTAAATGGAGTATGGAAGTAGTCGGAAGAATTATAATGTGGATATATCGATTATTTGAGCCTTTTTCTATTTCCTCGAGTAATCTTCAGATGGGATCCCAACTTCTGGTTTCTAATGCCTTAAAGCTATTTGACAAATGTAGCTTATAACAAATATTAATATTTGAAATGAAGGCGATAAAAACGTGGTGATTTTCTTTTAATGGTAAAAAACAAGCTTTCAGGCAAGAATGCCCTTCTTCAGGTTACAACTTGGAAATATTTTAAAACTATAGACAGGAAAGATAGCCAAATAAAGTAGGTAAATAGTTCAGCTGGGGGGATTGGCGAGGTAAAACACGGAGTATTGGGGTGGGAGGTCGATTTTTCGGTTGAAACTGGGCGTTCAGTGCGATATTAATATCGTGCATATATTTGATGTTTTTATTGAAGAGCTTACAAAAAATGGAAATATTCAATTTTTATATCGCCTTTAAACTCAGTTGCTTTGATAAAAATAACGTCTCTGAGGAGAGAGAGAGACGGTTAAACAAACTTTATTGACTACTAGTCAATTATGGATGCAAAATAATGATATAATACAGTGACATTATGATTGAGGAAGGCTCCACCATCTTGCTAGAGTCCTCCTCCAGACGATGAGAGGGTCTTCTTGGACGCCCCGTATCTCCAGGCCCAGGAAGTGCTTGAAGATACGGGTCTTGGCAGACGCCAGGATGGCCAGGGCGTCGTCCTCCAGGTCAAGCCCGAAGATCCATCCCTGCAGGTCAGGGGGCCGCTGGATGATGGTGAAGGCCTCCAGGATGACAGGCCTGATCCGCCTACAGGACCAGTAGCGGTGGGCCAGTGATAGGTCTTCGGACCCACAGGCGATGCAGGACTCCCGGGCTGAGGCCGGATGCGCTGGATGGGGAAGGGCGTGAAGGGCCAGCCGCACGGCAACGTCGGCATTGTGCCCCGAGAAGGCACCTCGCCGGAGAGAAGGCCAGCTGATGGAGATGGGGATGCTGACGTGGGGAAGCCACCGGGCTAGCAGCTGGGTGATGGGCAGTGCAGCCAGGCGTGGACGTTCTAGCATGCGGCGGGCAGTGCGGGTGGTTAGGCGCTGGAACGCAGTGGCCGTCCCGCGCAGCACGATGGCGTCCTTGATGTTGTCAACCCGGTGGGTGTGGTTCCGGTTCTCTTCCACAATCCGGCTGCAGAAGGTGGTGAGTGCCGCGATGTCAGCGAGGGCGGCGCGGGTGGTGCGCAGAGGGAGAGATGAAGAGCTGGTGAGATCACCAACGCGCATTCCCGCCCACCGCGATGCGACCAAAAGATCTGGAGGCCGGAGGAACCTGGAGTCCCCGATGATATGGAGCTCCTGAAGCTGATGTGGCGGCAGCACCCGGTGGTTCAGCTCCAATATCTCCGAGACGGCCTCCCAGAGCTTGAGGAGCCTGCGGCGCCGAGGTGGATGCCATGTCCCAGATGTTGGTGGGGTCAGCCACGTCCCACTCACAGCGAGCCAAGAGTAGGCGTTGAGGCCTCCGCGCAGCGCGGTCTGCACGCCCCTCAAGCACGCCAGGCAAAGCTGCGTCCTAATGTCGAGAAGTCCGAAGCCGCCCACGGAGACTGGCCTTGCAAGAACGCCGCCCGGCAACCAGGTAGTACGCCGAGGTCCCCAGACAAAGCGCACTAGTCGGGCTTGCAGCTTGGCGATGGTGGAGTCTGTGGGCAGGTAGCCGTGAAGATGGTGCACGACGGCGGACAACACCAGCGAGTTGGCGGCTCTGGCTCGACCGACTAAGGAGAGGCCGTGGGTGAAGGGGACCCACCTCGCCACAGCACTCTCGAGCAGTGCGAGGAGATGTTGTTCCTGGGCGGAGGATGACACTGCAGGTGTTAAGTTGCAGCCCAGTACCCGGATCTGCTCCGATGTCCAGGAGATGCCAAGCTGCGCGTCGGTGCGGGCCCGCCAGGCGCCGCACCATAGGCCTTTACACTTCGCAAAGTTGACGCCTATTCCCGAAGCGCGCCGGAAGTCCTCGAAGATGATTCTCACCACGTCGAAGAGCTCGTCGCGCCTGATGAGCAGCACGATGTCGTCGGCGTAGGCGAGGACGTTTCCGGGGCCGAGCGCACGCTCGAGGCGCACCAGGAGAGGGCCAGTGGCGAGGCTAAACAAAGCGGCGCTGATGGCACAGCCCTGCCTCACCCCGTTCAGCAGATGGAAGGGCCTTGTGTGGAGGCCTCCGGCTCGCACCGCCGCATCCGCCCCGGCATACAGGAGGAGGAACCACTCAACGAAGGCAGGAGGCAGCCGCAGAGAGACCATCAGGGACACCAGAAAGGAGCGGTCCAGGGTGTCGAAGGCCGACTCTAGGTCCGTTGAGATGACAGCCAGCTCCGACCCGTTCCTCGTAGCCATGTCGATCTCGTCGGCTACTCGCGCCACGTTCCAACTGGGAGACCTTCCCGGAACAGCGTATGTCTGGCACCGAGGCACCAAGGCGGGAAGATGGGGCCGCAGACGCTGGAGGAGGATGTTACCCAGGACGCGGTAGTCAGCTGTGGGGAGCGAAATCGGCCTGTAGCCGCTGAGCCCAGGGCCGCCGTTGGACTTGGGGACGAGGCAGATGGTGCTGCGCCTGATCGATGAAGGCAGGGCCCCGCGGAGTTTGGAGGCCTCGAAGACGCGCCTGAGAGCCTCTACGAAGAAGTCTTCGTAGGTGATAAGAAACTCGCAGGGCAATTCGTCCCACCCGGGAGCCTTTCCGAGCGGTAGTCGGCGGATGGCCGCCGCGATATCTGCGCCGGTGATGTCAGGGCGGGTCAGTGGATCATCCTCTTCAAGGGTGAGGGTGGTGGTCGTCCCCCGGATGAACTCAGCGGCGGCGATGGGGTCGCCGGATTCACAGGAAAAGCGGCGCTGGTAGACGGAGTATGCCCGACGTCGCAGCTCCCCGCCGATGATGATGTTCCCATCTTCATCCCGGATGGTCGTGCCAGCGGGCCTTCGGACGCGAAGCGAGCGCACAAGATCGGGCAGCGATGGGTAGTCGGCGGCTGATGATGCTGCCTCCAGTCTGGCCTGCAGATACCGCCTGGCGCGCGAGATGTGGTCGTCATCGGCGACGCGTGGGACATGGAGGGATCTCACCTCCGCCAGGAGTTCGGCCTTGATCTTGGACCATCTTATCCATAGAGCATCGCTGGACATGTCCGCAATAGATCCAGATATTCTTTCTATTGTTGCCAGCAGATGTTCATCCACCAGAGCCGAACGATGCATGGCGGCCACGCAGGGCTGGCGAGGGGAAGGAGGCGAGCCCATCTGGGTGAGGACAGCTCGATGGTCAGAGAGCCTGTAGTAGATGGTCTTGTACAGTGTCACTCTTTCCAGGAGTCTCGATGGCAAGAGAATTCTGTCCAGGCGAGCTGCGTCAACCCGACTCCTGCAGCTGGCCACTCTGGTTGGAAGGTGTTCGGCGTCGAAGAGGGTGGCTACATCAACGAGGGCTGTCTGGTCCATTAGCTCCGTGAGGGCCTCCACCGAGCCGGATGTTATGTCGCTCGGGCTCTGCTCGTCGATGTTGAGATCACCCACCACCCAGGCGTCCTCCTGGATCGAGGCTGCTGTTATGGACTTCAGCTGCTCAAGCCGCTCGCGAGGAATGTGTGACAAGTGACAGTTGATTACACGCACTTCCTGGCCGCGGACGTCGATGGAGACGATGGAGATGTTTCCCGGCCACAGGACGCGCTGCCGCAGGACAGCGACCCCCGGCGCGAAGAAGCAGGCGAGGCCTGAACCCCTGAGGGCTGCGGGGGGGCACGGTGGCAGCGCTGTAGCCCAGGCACAGATGTTGAATGAGATCCAGCCTCGAGGTGTTGGTCTCCTGAACAAAGGCGACGTCTACGCGATGTTGGCGCAGGAAGTGGCAGAGCTCAATGCTCCTCTCGCGATCAGCGAGCCCGCGGGCGTTGATGGATGCCAGACAGAAGCTCATTGGGCGCTTCACGTCTGGGCACGGACGTCCGTGAGACGCTTGTAGATGGCGGAGTGGGAGTTGGGCAAGGCGTTCACTAGGCTCTCGGCAACCCTATTGAGCGCGGTCTTCTGCTCGCTCCCCATCTTCTTCTGTAAGCTCTTCAGACCGGGGATGGTGGTTAGCGCCTCCAGGACCTCTCCTCTCTCGAATCCAAGAAGCCCAGGATGGTCCAGGATGTCGCTGGAGACAGTCTCAAGGAGCTTATTGAGCTGCATCCGGGTTTTCTTGGGGGTCCCTGAGGGGGTCGACACTAGGACCTCCTCCTCTTTCATCTCTTCCGGTGCCACAGGGGCCTTTGGCTTCTCCTGTGAAGAGGATTTGGCCTTTTGAGAGCCATTTGGAACCCCTGGTGAAGGAGGGGCTGGGTCCACAGCAGCAGTGGGTTGGGCCTGTGCAGCAGATGAGGGGACTGCAGTGAAGGCTTGTGATGGAGCTGGAGTTGGTGCTGCAGTCCATGTTGTCCCTGCGGCGGGCGTTAATACCAGGGCCGGCTTGGTGTTCAGAGAGGAGGGCAGCCCTCTTCCGGCGTTATTTGGAGCAGCAGGGTGGAGAAGCAGGTTAGCCTCTTGTACGCCAGTCTTCCGCGGGCAGTTGGCGCGTTTGTGCCCGTGCTTATAGCATAGAGAGCATTTAATTCCATAAGTCACGTACACGTGACTGGTCACCCCTTTTGCTTTTATTTCGAGACGGGCTGGGATGTGAGAGAGCTTCACGCCGTCTCGAAGGGTGATGAAGGCCTCACGACGTGCATCGGCCCAATACGAGTCGCCCAACTCCATCATTTTCTGGACGATGGAGGTTATCTGTCCGTAGGGCTGCAGGGCTGCCACGAGGTCTCCATTTTCAATGAAGAATGGGACGTTGCCGATCATGATCCGCTCTGCCCGCTTCTTCAGTGGTGTTGCTCGCAGGAGGGCGTCCTCCAACTCCAGCCCATCCTCGACGAGCTTGTCGGCTTGCTGGATACTGGAGAGGCAGACCAGGTATTGCCCCTCCATCTTCGTCAGCTGGTAGACGGAGCCCTTGCCCAGTTTGGCTTCCAACGCCCGGAAATACTGCTCCTGGGCGAAGTCTGGGCAGTACTCCAGGTAGACACATTGGTCCACCTGCGCTGCTGCTGACCTGGCTCGGAAGGTGGCCTGCTTTTGCCTGGTTGTCTGGCACTCGCGCACCTTACTAGGTTTAGGCGTGGCTCGTGGCCTGCTGCTGTTGGGAGCGATCCTCGGTGCCTGGACGCATCCCTTTTTGGCCGCCGAGTTGGGGTGGTCAGGGTCATGTCGCCTCTTCTTTGAGCCACCCACTGTGGTGAAGATTCCATCTTCGGCCTCGGGAAGCTGGCCGTCCAGTTCCGGGCAATCAGCCCAATTGCGGCGAGAATTT
This sequence comes from Cordylochernes scorpioides, assembly GCA_030710605.1. Lineage (NCBI taxonomy): Eukaryota > Metazoa > Arthropoda > Arachnida > Pseudoscorpiones > Chernetidae > Cordylochernes > Cordylochernes scorpioides. The sequence goes on along the minus strand of CP092886.1, from coordinate 110,207,797 downwards.
GCATGTCCGCCGTCCGCCGCCGGCTCAGAATTTGCATCTTTACGATTGTTAGAATCAGAAAGGCTTTCAGCCATATCTGATTCTTTTGCCGATATTTCGGTGGAGCCTTGAGGGTTTTCTGTGGAGTTCATATGGGCTTGCAGCCCATTCTCCTGGCTTTCAGCCAATACCCCAAAGGGGTTATTAGTCTCCATGGCCTCCATCTCAGACTCAAAAAACGCGGAGCTCGCGCGCCGCGTGGCCGCACGGCCGAGAGAGAGAGAGAGAGAGAAACTGACATTGAGATACTCAACAATAATAAAGCTAATTAATTAAAATAGGTATATTTATTAAATTTTGAACTAGATATATTATTATTCAAAACATATTTATTAGATAGAAAACTCCCGTATCTATTATATAAATTTGACATGATTTTAAAAGAAATCTACACCTCATCCTCTGTCAATGCACGTTGATTATAGAACTCTATTGCGCTAAGTTCCACAAAGCCATAGGATTAAAATATAATTCGGAAAAAATTGAATTCGTTTTGGATCCTTTCCTAGTAGAATTCCCTCAGCACATAACATTTAAATGGAAGATAATTCCAATTGCTCTCTCGCTGTGTACTTATTTATATTATTTGAAAGTTTAATAATATCACAAAATAAAAATACGATTATTTATTTATCAGGATCAAATATGAAATATTAAAACGTTAATATATATATATATATAATTAAATATAATTTATATGAAAAGTATTATTTATACATTCCCTATAATACGTAAACTTCAAAATCGACTTTATACTCTAAATCAACATCGAAATTTTTGATAACTTTCCTTGAAAAAATATTATAAAACCTTTTTTGAATATATATATATAATTATTAAAAAGGCATCTCCTTATCGTGCAACTGAAAGTTTCTGATGGCTTGCGCCATCTATCGGAATAAATATCAACTATTCTCGTTGATTTATATGCATTAGCGCTCCATCTGTTATGAAAATTCGAAACTATTATAGACGTGTATGATTCTTTCTAAAAATTAAACAATTTCTACTACCTTTACTGCAATGGAAAAATTAATGGAAGGTCCTGGCTCATCAGTGGTGAACCCTCCCAGAGGTTTGGCCAGTTTAAACTACCATACCGCTGTTATATTGCATTTTTCGGTTTTCCTTTTATAGTGATACTGATGCTAGACTCTTAAAATGGGTATTTTAGATGAACTATGGACCTAAGCTTCGAGGACAGCAGAATTATATACAATTATAAATATATAATATGCTTCGAGAAATCTCTCTTCCCGCAAACATCAAATTGAGTCTTTTATTGAAACTTTATGTTATGAGGCATTAGCGCGCCACCTGGTATGAAAAATTCGAAACTATTATAGAAGCGTATGATTCTTTTTAAAAATTAAACAATTTCTACTGCCTTTACTGCAATGGAAACATTACTAAAATACCCATACCAAGAGTCTAGAATCAGTATCATTATAAAAGGAAGATCTAAAAATGCAATATAACAGCGGTATGGTAGATTAAAATGGCGAAACCGCTGGGAGGGTTCACCACTGATGAGCCAGGCCATCCCATTAATTTTCAATTGCAGTAAGGGAAGTAGAAATTATTTAATTTTTGAAACGATCATACGCGTCTATAATAGTTTCGAATTTTCATAATATATATATAATCAACAGAGAGGCCTTTGAATTTCAAAACAATGTGATTTTCAAGAGGAATTATAGCCGATGCCATGTTAATTGTCAGCAGACATTTGAAGCCAAAGCCCGGTTTTTTGTCAAGAGACGTTTGAAATCAATACCATGCTTTTTTCAGAAGACCTTGAAGCCAATGCTATTTCATTTGTCAGGAGATAAATAGCTCATTCCATGTTATTTGGTAAAAAGGCGATTTAATAGATACCATGTTATTTATCATAAGAAGCTATAGCCGGTGCCATGTTATTTAGTAAAAGGCCTTTTGGTCAACACCATGTTATTTGTCTGGATAGGTTTGAAGTGTGTGTGTGTGTGTTTTTGTAAATACCATGCTATTTGTCAGAAAACCTAGGGGTCAATTCCATGTTATTTGTCTGGATACGTTTGAAGTGTGTATGTGTGTGTTTGTAAATACCATGCTATTTGTCAGAAAACTTAGGGGTCAATGCCCTGTTACTTGTCAAGAGACGATATATCCGATGTTATGTTATTTTCAAAAGGCATTATAGCCAACGCCATGTTATTTTCCGAGAGAGCATGCTCTGCCCCGGAATTCAGCCAGGCTTGGTAAGTACGAAGGAAGTCCCGAACTGGAGCATCGAGTCAGAACCCACTTCCCGGCTTTGCGGTTCAAATCAAACCGAGGTTTGTTTTACAGGAAAAGGGGCAAAAAAGGAAATCCGTTGCGTGAAACAAAGTCCTTTTAAATGGATTAGCAATGTTGTGTGAGCATTTAGCAGGTAGGTGTATAAATAGATAATTTTGTATAACTTGACGGTACCAACGCAAATGTTTTCCTTGTCAATCAAGTTATTCAGCAGGTAAAGCAGTAGCTAAGTCTGTCTAAACGGAACGAGAATTAATTTTCCGACCCGAACTAAACTTATCTGCAACAGACATTTCAGCACGTATATAAAAAGCAAAATAACCTTGCAGGATTATTGAAGGTGCTTCAGTGGAAATTGTGCTATCCCATTTTAGCCATTTTTCCTTGAATTTGCTTCAGTTTTGAAACGGTCATTCTCATTTTTTACCTGATAGATAGGTCATCTTAACTACAGGAAAAGGTTTACTTTTCCTGTTCGTGACATGTTATAAATTTTGGAAGCAATTCTTATTCATTCCTGATTATTATTATTGAATCGAAAAAACAAATTATTACAATCAAAATAAAATGTCCAACACAGTTTCAGTACTAGTCTCTAAAGGAAATATTTTATAATAAAATATTCATTGGACAAACAATTTACTTTCTGTTATTCTATCTTTTCTATCTTCGTGGCTTAACATTGGTCTGAATGTAAATAAACCTTAGTTGTCTTGGTTGGCCTGTGTGAAAGTTATTCAATGACACTTGTTGCTATCGAAGTAAGGTTGATTTGTAATTTAGAAATGTGTGTTTCAAACAACACTAGGGATATCTTAATATAATAGAGTCGCGAAATAGATACCTGGAGGTGGTCTCTCATCAGGAACTTTATTTCGGTTGAAAGACTCCTCATGACTTGGCCAGACGTGACAGTCTCCAAGGAGAAACCGGGTTTCGCCATGTTTCAGGCGGTCTCTCATGTGGGAGACTCTCTCTACTATATTTATAAACTTAATATACTTATTAAATGCTCAACCTTCATGAAGTTGTGGCGCGCAACATCTCTAGCAGGTCAATTAGGGCCATTAGCCTTGTATTTACCTACGCAAAGTGAAACCACTTAGTTTTATTTTTAGTGGCAACATTTGCTAAACAAACGTTATTTTCACGTTCTTGTTGCATTCTCAGTAACGATGTTGCTGCAGGTTTAGGTTATGATATTTGGAATCTTTGGATTTTCGTACATAGAGACGTCATTTGTGCTATAAGGTTATACCGAAATTCCGTGTTATTCTAAAAAAGTTGTTTTAATTATTACTTGGCGAATAATATTATTACGGCGAACACATGATGATACATAATACAATTACTTTATAGATAATATAAAGACATTATACATAACGGCGAATAATATTGGTATTTCAATTTTTTTTTTGCAAGTGTTTACGAAACTTTGAGACAACCTTGTATTACCCGCCTCAAGCTCAATTCAGCACCTTTAAAAGGAAACTTTCTCAAATATGGAGCCATCCATTATCGAGATTTTATTTTGTGGAAAAATATATTTTGATTTTTTTGTTTTTATTTTGACACTTTCGATTTTGAAGGGGCAATTATTATATGCGAAACATAAAAAAAGTCAATGCCGAATATAATTTTGAAAACCAGAAATAATAACGTTACTTTCCAAAGGCATCACACTTTCCAGATGTTTTAATTAGGCGATTTTCAAACTCCAGATTGATGAAAAATGCTGGTGTGGGATTCTTCTCCAGATGTACCAAAGGTTGCAGCGAAGGAAACTAGAAAATATCCCCCATGGTGTGGTGGATGTCACGAATATTGAAATTGTTTTTAACTAAAGTTCTCGTTTTTAGTTGTTGTTTAGAAATGTATTTTAGTTTAGGTATTCTCACCGTCGTATGGGTGAGAGGCCAGTCCGTGTTCTAGTGTTCAGATAGCGGTAGTAAGTAAATAAATTAAATAGAACGGAGATTCTCTATTATCGGTATATTCACACACACAATCAAATAATTCTAAAATCAATTTTTAAAATTCCATTCTATTATTTGACAGAATCAAGGAGAACGATATTTATTCATTAAAACCTTTAAACATAGAAATATCAATTCCCCCATAGTCTCTCTCTGTGGGTGTGTGATGACGATTTAAAAAAATAATGTTTGGAATTGCCATGTGTTTTGTAGCAGATACCACCCCGTCACCATGGATACTTCATATTTAAACTTCTATACATATATATTAGATAAAATTGATAAAGTATTCAAGAAAAAATATATACGATAGGAAATTATAAATAATATATAAATATATATACATAACATAAAGTTGCGGGAGAGGCGCCACTTTCGGGAAATAATTATAAGACAGCCTTCAGAAATCATAGCCCTTTATCAGTACTTGTAGATCATGCAATCAAGCGAGGACATATTCAACATTTTTAAAATGCAATAGTTTTAAACAGTAACATACAGGATAAACATTCAAGATTATTTCTGGAGAGGTGGGCATCTATAGATGATCAAAATAGTATTAATAAAAAAATAGACATACCGCAATCATACCTACAGTTAAAACAAAACTAGTTAAATATAATATATATAGCATTTTATTTCTTCTTATGTAATTTATTCATTCAAAAAGGCTCGGTCACACCAACTTAGAAAACAGTACTTCTCGTGCATCACTCGGATGATGGTCTTACAAGGATTTTGAATTCCTAGAGGAAGATAGGCGAGCAGCCTCATCGTAATATCGAAATATGTTTTAATAAAAAAAGATTGATCCAAAATATGCACTTCTTTTAATGTTCTTAAAATGTGTGTTGGATTGCTCAATTTTAACATATATATACAAGTATATATATACCGAATATATTGATGAGAGAGAGTTAAGACATTAAGAATAAAAAGGGGTATCCAGAACGCTCACATGAGCACTTTAGATAACAAAGAGCCACAATAATAGAACAAAAATAAACCATACCTTGATTAAGGCTTTTTAGATAATATTTAGCCAACCAATATTCTTGATAAAGCAAGAAAAGCTAAACAAGTACACGTTTCGGACAGTTGACCTTCGTCGGCGTGGTAAAGGCTGTACCTCTACGACCAAAAATTTACACCAAGAGGTTTCCTGAGAAATCATGAAATCGGTAGTCAAAGCCACATAAAAATTGGCGTAATTACGTTAAAAATGAAAAAGAAAAGTTTCCAAAAAAATATCCATTCTCTACTGAATATTTTCTTTGGAAAATGTTTGTTACTTTGTCCACCAAAACTAATAAGCCATTGAAAATATTGCATGTACGTATTGAATGTACGTATTAAGAAGGAATGGGTGAGAAGGAATTTAAGATTTTGCAATTTTGTTATCACTTTGTCAGCAACCACAATGTCAAAATCAATCCCTTCCATTTCAAAATATACTTTGCTCTTTAATTTTGTTCATATAATAGTCTCTTTCATTTTACAAGTTGAATATTCGTATTTTAATAATATATATTATATATAAAATAGAAAATACCCATAAAAAGTTTAAAAAAAAATTTCATAAAACTTCATAAATATTTTAAATTAATAAAAAATATATAAAAAAGTTCAATTTTCAGATTTTTTTTTAATTTGATTGAAGAATATCTGGTTTGTTACCCCAGTTTGTTTTTTGTTTTTTTGGACAAGCTCATGATGTGTCAAAGTCGAATTAAATGCTTGGTCCCGTTGTTAAATCTAGCTGTTAGACAAATTAAATATTGTTACATGGATTACTCTCATAAATGCGTTCTTCACTCCATTGGAATCTCGATTGAGCCGAATCGAGCATAATCGGAATGTCAAGCGTTCTGCCACACCCATGTCTTGCGAAGTTGAGGTCAATGTACACCAGTCAGAAAATTCTGATGGTTTTTCAAAAAAATCACAGAAATCAATAGCCCGCGTACTCAAAATCTGAGGGGACAAAAGAAGAGTCCATGTAATGAAGATACTGGAAAGACCATCACAACAAAGACCATCACGTCGCGAGACCTCGTAAGTAGACTGTCAGAATCTACGCTAGAAGATTCTCCCGTGATACAGAAGTCAGCAGAGTGTCGACAGCAGGAAATGATCCAAACTATTGTGTTGCGGAGGAGGGCGAGCTGATAGCCTCCGACACGGCTGCGGCACGAATGTTTTGAACAAAATCAAGCTGACGGAAGGAGAGTTCCCCCTGGGGATACACGTTGCGGAAATTCAAGGACTACAGCGGAGATCCAAATGGACGGGACGGGGCTGGGAGCTCCGTGTAAGTGCGACAAGGCTAGATGGTCGAAGCACCCCGAAGTTGGAGCCTGCGACCCGACTGAACGGGATAGAGCATTGGACGCTCTGTGGGAATCCGACGACAATGTGACGCGGAAGTCGCGCGCAATGTGTCAGACCCGCCGTCTGCAATACAATCTGAAAAGATGTGCGAAGAGTGTGTGCCCACCACCTTCGCTCATTCATCCGAGAAAATGCAAACTGATTTACTATCTCCAAGGAGGACTTCTACCGAAATTGGAAATACCAAGTGGCCCGACGTTTCCAAATGTTTTAAGAAGTTAACAGCCCAATGCAGAATAATTGCAAACAAGTCCAGGTCTAGAGGTTGTAGAAGAAGAAAGCTCCAGTTAAAAATAAATGGGAAAACTGGCTGGGGACTCGATCCACTGTAAAGATAGACGATCTACAGCCCCGTCGCGCGAGTGAGAGGAAGCGGAGAAAGCGCAATACAAAGGATCTCAACCCCTTGGAAATGGACATAACGGCCACTGAGTGTTTTGAAAAAGAAATCAAAACCTCTAATGAAAGCATCGTAGACAGTGAAATATGGCCACCATCGTGTGGAGAACCACCACCCTGTGCTAGACAGCGAGACAAATCAGTAGTGTTGGAATTGATTAAGGGCGGAAAGAAAACCCGAGTTGGGACGTGGTTCTGCAAACAAGGGTTAACGCTAATCTTGCAGTTACGCTTCCGGGAGGCTGACGAGCCTCAGGTGGCCAGAAAGTCAGGAGGATCAAAGAGCCGCCGATCAGCGCCGCTAGTGAAATTAGTCCTTTTCGGACGAAAAGGATTGGGAAGGGAGCAGTGTTACATGGCAAGGCCAAGATACTAGAGTAAAGTTTGGGAAAGAGGGGTGGACTCCAGCTGTCCCAGCTGCCATGTGGCAGGAGCCAAAACAGCATTCATATGGGGAGGAGGACAGTTTTAGAGAGATCTGCGGTGACAGGAGACGTGGCAAGTTGGCTACGGGAAGTGGGCTCCGGGCGTGTGGCCGTATGGACTGACCGGGAGTCTGGTTACATCTGCGGCAAGGAGAAGACGTGGCGACTTGCCTCCGGGCGTGAGGATGATCCTGCAAGGTGGTGCCAGAAGAGACTGACAACGGAGCGGCCTACAAGCCGGTCTAGTCCTGGATGGACGTATAGTGTGGAGCTGGAAGCTTCACAAGAGAGTGACATCCGCGGCGCCAAGGATATTTCTGACGGGGAGTTCAAGGCAAATCCTGCTGATTGAACTCCTTCTGTTTAGAACTATAATAAAGCGCTAAATTTAGCTGCACCCTTCGAACTCACGTGTGAATCTTTGTGGCATATGAGTAAACAAAGTACACGAATAGCGTCTGGGTACAACGTAAAAATACTTATTGATGCATTCATAATATTCACCTCAAAAATAATAATATAAATTCATCTTAATCATTATATTTCTTTTTTCTTCCTTATTTTTTAGTTATACTATATCATAGCACGCATGATTCTCTTTTAAATATGCATTTGCATACATTTCTCTTTTCAAATTGTTCCAACAACTTTTTAAAAATTTACCTTTATTAACTATTTTTCTTTATATATATTTCCACGTGTGGAAAATTAGGAAAGACAAACTTCAGGATGACCCAGCAATTTTATTTAAGGCAAGCACAAACTATGAATGATAAAAAAATATAAGCAATGAGGAAAGTTTTACAGAGTAGCAAAATATGAACATCAAAATTGATATTCTGTTAATAAAATAATAAATATTTTGCTACAATAAATAATATATGTCATAATTTGTATATAATTAAATGCAACCCCGACCCACTATGTATGTACCATGTATGATTTTCAAAGATTTAATAAAAGAATAAGGTAACTGGAGGAAAGAAAGTAACAAAAGACATAGAAAGTAGATCTAGAGGAGAGCATATTTATTAATAACGACGCAGTTGACCTTCTGACCCCGGGTCCCTGCGAGCTAAGTTTAAACCAACACTTCCTGGAAAAACAGGACGTATCTAGTGACCAGAAGTTATAAATGTTAAAGCTAACACCCAATATTTCCGGCAAAGACAGGACGTATCTAATATCCGTCGAAGTTATAAGCGTCAAGCTACCCGACACTTCCTGACCCAGGCCGGGCATAACTAACACTAAAGGAAGCCGCCGGCCAATCAGAAGATAGCATCTAAATAGGTCAACCAATAGGGAAAAATCAGGTGATCATCTCTCAACCAATCAGAGAGAAACTGAGTCTTGGTGTTAAATCGAAAAGCAAGAATGGTCAGTTACGTTTTCGCTCTCATAGGAACAACACCTACAGTTGTTCAGTTGCTCCTTGGCTTCCAACAAGGTAACGTCTACTCTAGAGATCTCTCTCTCTCCGCTCATTTCATCTAAATCCCATCATCGCCATGTGATCAACTAATTAATAAGTCAAATCGCTCAACTCTTCTCAAGCTTTCTTCCCTCCAACCAGTTGCCTTTTATTTTCAAACCTCATCATGTGTCCTGATTATTCCTAACTGTGTGCTTCACTTACCACTCAACGACTGCGCTTCAACCAATCCTCACCATTCAAATCGAACAACAAGAAACCCCGCAACGATATTGCCACAGAACGGTTAAGTCGACAGAATTCTACAACAGTGTAATACATCAAATATTATAGTGTAATAACGATTGCAATATATTACACTAAGTCGACAGGATAGTGAGATGGAATTAAATCAGGATCCCATAGGCGTAAAGTCAGACGGTCCAACGGAAACAATGGAAAGAAGGCAAGAAGTAAGAGGGAGCGAACCGGCAGGAGGAAGACAGGAGATGACCGGCCGAGAGACAACTGCGCCCCTAGCGGACGCCGTCAACCAGTTGTCAACGCTCCTGACGCGAGTAAAAATTTCTGATGGAGCGGAGTCGGCAATCTCGCCTTTCGACGGCACATACAGCGCGACACAGTTTTTCCAGACGTTCGACCGAAAAATGGAAGACGCATCCATGGAAGAACAAGAAAAATTACTGCGCCTGCCAAACTACCTGGTGCGACAACCCCTGGAGCTCTTCAGGAAACTTCGATTGGCCGACCGGAGTTATTTCCAGGTGAGACAAACCCTCCTAGATCTCTACCCTGAATCAAGCGAAGCATCCTTTGCGAAATATTTTGCCATGAAGCTCACTGGACAAGCCAACTTAGAGACCTACTACCGGGAAAAAACCGCCATGGGATTGCAACTAGGACTTCCACAAGAGGTGATCCTCGAGACGCTGACAGAAGGACTGCCATTCAGCGACCAGCGCCTAGTCCGCGTAGTACCTCCCGAGAACCTAGGAGAATGGTTCCGACTGGTACAGCGGATCCACGGGCCCAGTGTACCGGCAACGCGATCCAGAGAAGATCAACCACCCACAATGTCGGGTCCGTACCACAGCACATCCCGACGCCCAGGTGCATGGAATGCACCTCTTCCGCCGTCCAATTGCAAGTTCTGCGGCGCGAGACACTGGCACAGCGAATGCCGACGTCGACCAATCCCGACGACCCACGAAAAAGTCCGGACAGTGCAAACGGTCCCAAAATCACCAGTTCCGACTTCATCACAACCAAGTCAAGCCAGAGACACCTCAGCCGGGCAGCCCTTTCGAGACTGAGGTAGGATCCCTAAACCAACTGACTGTCAAACTTTTTCTAACCCCTAATGTATCATGCCCCTTTTTAATTGATACAGGCGCCAGCCTGAGTATAGTGCCATATAATATTTATCATATGCTAAAAACCCACCTGCCTAATTTAACCCTTGAGGGACATTCACTACACCTCCAAACCCTAAACGGATTTGCAAAAACCATGGGTAAACTATCTATCCCACTGACAATAGGACAAATATCACGAAAGGAGAATTTCCATGTAGTGAATGCACCATTGCCATTTGGAATTCTTAGTATCAATAGCCTCCATGAATTCAGATTAACCATAGATTTTAATAAATGCACTATACTCCAGCTGGGCGCCCCATTGTCTACCCTTTCCTACCATTTTAATCATGTGTCCAATGTATGCACGTACTGGCAGTGTCAGGCGATGTCACAAAAAATTTTCCCCACATCCCAACTTTCCGCCTATGACAACCATTGCGTGCATTCATTGAGAAAACCCCACTTATCTACATGCCCCTTTTTCACTAAAGCCAATTGCCCTTTTTACATGCCCTCAAATAATCAAACCACAACAACTTCAACTTATGAACCTGCCCAAAACGCACCCACACAGCGGGATAACTCGCATACCAAAAACATAGGTGATCACACACCGTTGCACAACTCTCACATGACCAACCCACACAACGAACTCGACACTCACACTAATACACAACAAAACCCTTTACCACATGCATACTACAACACAACACCTAACACTCATTATACACCACAGTTCACAACACTTCTACAAAGGTACACTCACATTTTTTCACAGGACAAATTCAACGTACCATGCTTACGTATTCCACCAGTAAAAATACCCACGAATTCCGAAAAAATAATCACCATACGTCCATATCGTGTTCCGATATGTGACCAACAGGAAATCCGTAACCAAATACAACAAATGCTGGAGAACGGCATCATAGAGCAATCTTTTTCACCTTTCTCGAGCCCTGTCACCCTCGTCACTAAGCGCGACAAGACCAAACGGTTTTGTATCGATTATAGGAAGGTGAATGAGCTAATCAGCTCTGATGTCCATCCCCTCCCGAGAATCGAGGATATCCTAGACCGCCTCGCACAGGCCAAATATTTCTCCACGGCCGACATATCCTCTGCGTATTGGCAAGTCCCAATACACCCCGATTCTCGACCACTGTTAGCATTTGCCTCCTTTGAAGGATTATACCAACCCACTCGATTACCTTTCGGGTTAAAAACCAGTCCTCAGATTTACGAACGAGCCATAAGTCAGGTCCTACAGAGACACGGACTTGACTGTGTGGCACATTACTTTGATGATTTCATCATTTACTCCAACACATTGGAGGAACATCAAAACCACCTGCGACAATTTTTCGCCTTTTGCGAAGCGGAGAAGTTACAACTTAACTTCGCGAAATGCGAATTTTTTAAGCAATCCATAAATTTTCTAGGTTACACCATCACAGCTGGTACAATTACACCACTTACACGCAATACCGACATCATCCACGCCATTAAACAACCACACAACCGAAAAACACTACAATCCTTCTTAGGCGCTGTGAACGTCTATAACAAATTCATTCCGGAATACGCTCGCTTGCGAGCACCACTCGCCAATCTCCTCAAAAAGGACGTCGTGTGGAACTGGAATGAAGCTTGTCAAGAGGCGTTCATTGACCTGAAAGGAAACCTCACACAACACCCCATTTTACACCTTTACAAAGAAGGTCTGCCATGCCAAGTGTATTGCGATGCATCCACCCTCGGTATAGCAGGCATTCTCAAACAAGTTCACCCTGACGGGAACGTATATCCAGTTCAATATTTCAGCCGAACATTGCGCCCACACGAGAAAAACTACTCCATCTCTGAACTTGAGTGCTTAGCAATCGTTGAGAGTGTGGAGAAGTTTCGCATCTACCTTATGGGCAGAAAATTTACTATATTTTCTGACCATCACGCATTGCAGTGGTTGAAAACCATCAAGAACCCGTCCGGCAGACTGTTTCGATGGAGTTTACGACTATCGAGTTACGAATATGAGGTCCGCTACATAAAGGGAAAACTACAATATGAAGCAGATCTCTTGTCCCGTAACCCGTTTTGTGGATTCTTGGACGCCACCCTTATCAAGACCCACCAACCTCCTCCATCGAAAGAGTCTAGTTTGACCATTGATCATAATGGATTACATACAGTTTCCCGAAAAGGTGTAACCAAGATTATACTTCCAAAACCACTCATACAACAACTCTTACAAACAGTACACACACAATACAATCACCCCGGTATTTCCCAAATGTCACGAATTATCTCCACACAATATTACTGGCAAGGTATGTCAAAAGATATTAAACAAAAAGTTAAGACCTGTCCCACCTGCCAATTAACAAAACGTCCAGTAGGACCCACTTACGGAGAATTAAGTCAACCTCCGGAATCTAAAGAACCCTTCGACCTTTTATCTCTGGACACCATAGCAGGATTTGCCAAATATGGCAACACCAAGATATACCTCCATGTGGTAGTCGATCATTTTTCACGCTACGCGTGGGCTTTTCCATCTAAATCCACCAGTACCACCACCTACCAGCAGGTACTTAAACGAGTATTCCAGGATGGTTCTCCAAAACGCCTTCTTACGGATAGAGCCCCTGCCTTCACTTCACCCAAATTTCGTAGTTTTCTCCTTAATAGAAATATTCACCCGTTAATCACAACCAGCAACAACCCACAAGCCAACGGCCTATGTGAACGCCTGAACGCCACCCTCACGGGAAAACTTAGGTTATTACACCTAGAAAATCCTAAGGTCGCATGGACCAAGTTGGTCAAGAAGGTTACACTTATATATAACAAGACACCCCACTCTACCACAGGTTTTCCACCCATATACTTAATGTTTGGTATCCTACCCCCAGAAATCTCTAATCATAACACACCGTACCCAGATATCGACAAAGCTAGAAAAATTGCACACACACGCACACAAAACAAACATTTACAAGACAAAAACACTTATGACCAACGACACAAGCAACCACATTTCGAAGTAGGTGATCTAGTGTTAGTAAAATTATATCACCACCCAAATACAGGGAAACTTGCGCCATATTTCACAGGACCTCACACAATATTAGAAATTATTTCACCAAATGTGGTCCGCATAGATCGACCAAATCAACCACTTCAAAGAGACACTGACACAATCCACGTCAACAAACTTAAACTGTATACAGAAAAAATCCATTATATATCACCACCCGCCGTTAGCACCTATCATATAAGGCACAACCCCAATTACACGTTCCCTTTCAAACATTTAACACCCGAATTATTCCCAATAGAGTCATTAAGGTTCAAACCCACCAGCAGCGAACCTTTCAGGCATTTAGACCCTGCCATTTTTACAACAAGACGATTTACATCACTCTTCCCCGATGTTAAAAACTGCAAATCTGACAACCAACTCAATCATATCACACCACCCCCTAAAGATATCAAACAGGAGAACGGCGAACCTACCAATCATTCAAATTCTACAATTAATAAGGTTCAAGCAAATATTTCAGAGTCCCCAGTTACAAAAATATGGACGAATATGGGTCAATATCCTATCTTTCATCTGATTTTTATCCTTTGTTTATTAGTTCTACCGTACAACTGTATCCCAATATTATTCATTAATTACTTGTTTATCTATGCCATGCCCGCTCAGAAAATCTTCGAACTACAAGAGGTAGTTTTTAATCTAGGACAAGCATTTTTTAATTTTGGACAAACAGTTTTTCATTGTGGACAAGCAGTTCTTCATTGTGGACAAGCAGTTCTTCATTGTGGACAAACATTTATAAAACTTCTCATAATTTTAGGAACCATCTTCGCAGAAAATCTAAATAAACTCCGAAGAGATAGCAGTAACTGAAAAGATGACCAAACAATGTCGGAGAAATCACGCTCCAAAAACAAGCCCCGAGCCACACCCCAAAATAAATAGACGGCAGGAAATGAGAATTTGAAACACCACGACAGGAAGTGTAGTCCGCGGCGGTTAAATTCGGCCTCTGTAAACAAAGCGGAGCGCCTTCGTCCGATCTCCAATTTCATTCCCTCTCGTTTGCCCGACACACCCCACTTCCGTATCTCTAATTACAATAAGAAGATCCCCTATTGAGGTCAACTGGGAACCTCGCTATGCCACCGATTTTGATTCCAGTTCGAGTCTACATATCGATTTTTACCACCCAATTCCACATCCACGAGACAACACATAGAACTAGCTCACACATTTCTTACACAACAGACTTCTAACATTTTTTCACAACACACACACAAAGACAAAAAATTACACACAAAGGTTATATAGATTTCCATGTCTCCTGTACACACAGCATAAAAATGAGTGGATTCGTCACCTCGACATTCCACTCTAGAGAAACTTGCCAACATTGTTGTATTGTGCTGTAAAAAACAATATCATACACAGCATAAACGCACTTGAGGGCTAGAATCACGTTTTTCACCTAAGTGTCGCTACAGATGAGACAAAAAATTTATAGGGCATAATTGAGCAAGTAAAACATTTATAGGGCAAAATGGAACAACCAATACATGTAGATCAGGGCATGTAGATACCAAAGGGTTCCAACCAATACACCTTATTTTTCATATCAATCATTTTCATTATTTTCTCTCAATTAAAAATGTAAATATTTAATCAATTTATCAATTTATCCAACTTATTATCAATTTTAATCATCAATTATCATTTATTTTCCAATTAGTTTATATTATCATTTTTATTTATCAATTATCATTCTATTTACCACTTAGCTTATACTGCCACAACTCAATTATCAACGAAAACTCACTGGCTTTCGATTAAACTAAAAACATTAAATCACCCTTTGTTGTTGAAACCTTTTTATTTTTCATTTTTCTTTTTTTCCAAGCACTCAACTTTGATTTCGTTCAACTCTTATTTTTATTTTATTTTTATGTTGACTTCTCAAAAGCCCTAATAAAATTCCCTCGGTCTCCATTCCCAATTTCGAGTTAGAATATGGTTAGGCATTTTTCCTTTTTTTTTTTACCATTCAACCAAGCACTCAACTTTGATTTCGCTCAAAAAACTTTTATTTTATTTTTATTTTTGATTTCTCAAAAGACCTAATAGAATTCCTTTGATTTCATTCCCAATCTCGAATAGAATATGGTTAGGCATTTTTCCTTTTTTTTTCACCATTCAACCAAGCACTCAACTTTGATTTCGCTCAAAAAACTTTTATTTTATTTTATTTTGATTTCAAAAGACCTTGTGAAATTCCCTCGAATTCTTTTCCAAAATTCAAGCAAAAAGTAACTAGGCATTTTCCCTTATCACCATGCAACAAAATATTTTTTTTTTCAACCAAAAACATTCAATTTTGATTTCATTCAACTATTTTTATATTGTTTTTATTTTGATTTCAAAAACCTTAATAGAACTCCCTCGATCTCCTTTCTTATATCGAGTAGAATTCGTTTAGGCACATTTTCCTTTTTTAGCCCACTATGTACCATAACATTCATTGATTTCTTACAATTAAAAATTTTTGATTTCTATTAATTATACTCAACCTATATCATCAACACCATTCTATCTTACTTTTATGTCACCAGCAATGCTTGTATATAGCCCCTCAATACCCACAACTAATTTTCCCACAAAATTATTTTTCACTTTACAGAATTCTCTCAGGCTAACCCCTTCTTGAATTCTTCACATGTAGGGGGCGCATCTGTCATAATTTGTATATAATTAAATGCAACCCCGACCCACTATGTATGTACCATGTATGATTTTCAAAGATTTAATAAAAGAATAAGGTAACTGGAGGAAAGAAAGTAACAAAAGACATAGAAAGTAGATCTAGAGGAGAGCATATTTATTAATAACGACGCAGTTGACCTTCTGACCCCGGGTCCCTGCGAGCTAAGTTTAAACCAACACTTCCTGGAAAAACAGGACGTATCTAGTGACCAGAAGTTATAAATGTTAAAGCTAACACCCAATATTTCCGGCAAAGACAGGACGTATCTAATATCCGTCGAAGTTATAAGCGTCAAGCTACCCGACACTTCCTGACCCAGGCCGGGCATAACTAACACTAAAGGAAGCCGCCGGCCAATCAGAAGATAGCATCTAAATAGGTCAACCAATAGGGAAAAATCAGGTGATCATCTCTCAACCAATCAGAGAGAAACTGAGTCTTGGTGTTAAATCGAAAAGCAAGAATGGTCAGTTACGTTTTCGCTCTCATAGGAACAACACCTACAGTTGTTCAGTTGCTCCTTGGCTTCCAACAAGGTAACGTCTACTCTAGAGATCTCTCTCTCTCCGCTCATTTCATCTAAATCCCATCATCGCCATGTGATCAACTAATTAATAAGTCAAATCGCTCAACTCTTCTCAAGCTTTCTTCCCTCCAACCAGTTGCCTTTTATTTTCAAACCTCATCATGTGTCCTGATTATTCCTAACTGTGTGCTTCACTTACCACTCAACGACTGCGCTTCAACCAATCCTCACCATTCAAATCGAACAACAAGAAACCCCGCAACGATATTGCCACAGAACGGTTAAGTCGACAGAATTCTACAACAGTGTAATACATCAAATATTGCAGTGTAATAACAATTGCATCATCATATTACATATATATATATGGAGAGAGCGTCTCAAATTCATCCATGATAGAGGCTTCTTATAGAGATATCGTAATATATTCGCTCAGGAATTTTGGCCTTTGTGCCCTTTTACAGGAAAATGGGGTTGGAAAAATATATATTGAGCTATCTATTAAAACCTATCCTTGGATCAACTGATCATATGTTACAAGGGATTCTATATTTTGAATCTAGCGAGTATCTTACAATATATCGTCTCTTTCTAGTGTAGGTTTTCAAATGTTTCTATCTAGCGTCCAAAATTATTCCGAAGATAGTGTATCCTCCGGAGGCTTGGTGCTATTACGTGACGGCCTTGAGCGCGGGCGGAGGTTAAAGGGTTAAGTAGACTTTGGCTTCTTCCGACGTTTGTTTCGGTGACGTCCGCCTCGGGCAGGAAGCCTATTGTCCCTTCCTTTCCAACATTATCCACTCGGCTGGTTACGTCATACCTCTTAGAACTGCACTAAGATTGAGAAATATTTCCCTTTATAATCACTCCAATTGTCGAGTTATTTTGACAAATAACTTTTTATTTGTACTTATCTATTAACTTTTCATTTTTATTTTATTAGGGGTAGCACACTTCTCTTCAAGATATCTGGTTGAGTAAAAGCTCCCACACCTGTATTTATAAAGGGGTTGAAAGTGCACGAATAAAGACTGTTGCACCATGGATTTTCCATTCAACCACAAAAGAAGGTCCTTCTACTGTGAAATGGCGAGAAAACATGGGGCAAAGTTTTAAGATCCTGCATTCGAGCTGGTTATATATATACCCGCTGACCACAACATAAATATTTTTGCATTCAACAGTCAGGTGCATCCAATAACTTTAAAGTAAACGCGATAAACAGGCTTGCTAGGTATTTTACAGTGTTTAGTGATTAAAGGGCGGATGTTTGGGTACAGCATCTTCTTTTAGGCACCACCTCGATGAAACTGTTGCTGCAATTGGTCTAAAACTGCATTTCATTTTATCCTAGGTTTTAAAAATTGCACTTTTTTCATTTTTAGGCCTCGCCCTTTTGTTTCCATTTTTCAGCTATTTTCACTTTTTGAAAACAAAATTGTCAAATTTTCATTTTTATTTTCTATTCATTTGGGTCAAAATGATTTTTCTGAGTGAATATCTATATATTGAAATGAAAAGGCATATCCTGACCACGCTAACATGAGCTTCTTAGATGGCAGAGCGACATCTAGTGGAATAAAAATCAACTAAACGATGAATTAGCCTGTTCCTTGATATTTGGCCAACCCATTTCATTGACAAACAAAGAAAAGTCAACCACGAACGCGTTTCAGGCTGTTGGTCCTCGTCATTTTGGGGCAGGCTTCAGGAACAGAAATATTTTGGTTCCAGAGGCTTCTTGGGAAATCAATAAATCGGTATTCAAGGCGAAACTTGGGCAAATACGCTAAACATGGGGAAAAATAATATAAAATTTAAAAAATAGAAAAGGCTAGGTGTTGATATAAAAACAATTTAGGCATATCCTGACACTAACATGAGCGTTTTTTTTAGATGGCAAAAAATCAACTAAACTTTGATTTAATCCGTTCCCTGATATTAGATCAACCCAATTTCTCGATAAGTCAATAGAAGCCAACCACGAACGCGTTTCGGGCTGTTCTTGATTTTTAAAGAAAATGGGTTGGCGAAATATCAGGGAGCAGGCTAAATCAATGTTTACCTTATTTCTGTTCCACTAGATGGCGCACTGCCATCTAAAAATGAGCGTGGTCAGAAAAAGCCTTTTTTGATTTCAATACCAACACCTGACATTTTTTTAAAAATTTTTATTTTATTTTCGAATATATATATATATATATATGTGAACAATAGTTACCCAGAAATTATTTGAAAAAGTAAAAATTAAAAGAGGTAAATAGTTTCTTTTTATTTATATTTGCTAGCTTTCGAGCAATTATACTGCTCTTCAACGGGCTGATATTCTCTCTTTGTACAAACTCTAAATAATATATATACAGTAAAATTGAAAACTTTTTGTTATTAGCATGTGCTCTCGCGGGCGTGCATCAGACTGTTTCCAGCTAAAGTAATAGATATTATACTGGGATTAAATATATTTACATTCTAATAATTATTAATATTCAGATTATTTGTCAGGGATATTCTTATATTGGGTTGGGAGGTCAATTTTTCTATTAATGTTATTTATTTTTGATGATACCAGTGCTTCTACAAATAATCGTTGTTGCTTTCTTTCTATGTCTTGATAATGGGCTATTGCTTGTTTGAGATTAAATGTGTGTCCAGCGGTGCTGGTGTGTTGATATATTAAGGATCTATTGTCTTTTTGTATCTTATGTTTCTTTCGTGTTCTTTTAGTCTGGTCTCTATTGTCGTACTGGTTTCTCCTACATATGTGGCATTACATTGGTTACATTTGACAGAGTATATTGCATTAGATTTAGATAGGGGATCGGAACTAATATTTTTGGTAATTGGATTTCTCAGCAAAGAACCGAGATTGGCATGGTTGCTAAAATAAGTGGCTATAAAATCACTGTAGTAAAAACTCTCACCAAACGTATTTTCACCCATTGCTCATTACCATGTTTTAAAACGATAGAACAGACCAACATCACCAACCATTTAACAGCGTTAGGTTACCCGATTTCATTCATCCATAGACATTCCTTCAATCCAAACTTCTCCCGCCAACCCAAAACATACCGAACACATTGCACCATTCCTTATTCTAAAGTCAATACTACAATAGCTCATAAGTTAAATAAATATGGTATAGCATTTACATATGTTTTTTACATATGTATTTCTTTAATTAAAAAGGCCTATATTGGATAAAAATATTAGTAAAAAATATTATTTTGATCCAATTTTTATGCCTTTCTAATTAAAGATTTATTTATGGATTGCTCTATTTTCAATATGTATTTCTGTTACCTACGTTTGGTACAAACGCTGTATTGCTGTTACATACATTTGTTACACACGTTTTATTGTTGTTACGTAAACGTCTGTTATAGACGTTGAATTATTGTTGCATACGTTTGTTACACACATTGTGTGTTGCTGTTACATACCCGTGTTACACACATTGTATTGTTGTTACGCACGTTTTTTTACACATGTATTTTTGTTACATATGTTGTATTTCTTCTACATAACTTGTTATACACGTTGTATTGTTGATACATATACTTGTTACACACATTGCATTGTTGTTATATACGCTTGTTATACGCGTTGTATTGTTGTTACATACCCATTTTGCACAAGTTGTATTGCTGTTACATACGCTTGTTACACACGTTGTATTGTTGTTACATACGCTTGTTACACAAGTTGTATTGTTGTTAAATACGTTTATTACGCACGTTGTATTGTTGATACGTACGTTTTTTACACATGTATTTTGATACATACGTTGTATTGCTTCTACATACACTTGTTACACACGTTATATTGTTGTTACATACCCATTTTACACAGGTTGTATTGTTGCTACATGCGCTTGTTACACACGTTGTATTGTTGTTAAATACGTTTGTTACACACGTTGTATTGTTGTTACATACGCTTGTTGTTTACGTTGTATTGTGTTATATAAGCTTGTTGCACACGTTGTATTGTTGTTACATACGCTTGTTGCACACGTTGTATTTTTGTTACATACGCTTGTTGCACACGTTATATTGTTGTTACATACGCTTGTTACACACGTATTGTTTTTACATATACGTTTGTTACACGAAGTTTTTGCCTCTCTATGGCGTTCAATAATTTATTCTATAGGTTTAAAGATGAAAATGTATAAGTAATCAAATTTCACAACATGAACCTAATTGGGCACATAACAAGCGATAAATGCTTTGAATGTACCAGATAACAATAGAGGTTTCGGGTAATTTTTATCAAGATATACATCTTAGAACTTGTGATTAAGCGTCACCAAACGACCTAAAAATCGCGTTCTTTTTTAAAGGTAATTTGTGTTGACCAGGACAAAACAATAGTGATCAAAACGGGATCATTCAGGCAGATTTTTAAAAAATGATATTGACTCAAATACGGAGTATTTCTTAAAGCACCATGACACGAATATTTGATGTATCTATTTATAATGATTTCCAATGCGAATAAAAATATACCGAATCACGCCTTGAAATATTTAAATCTAGTATTTCTTCGGTTTCACAGAGTGAATGACATGATGATTTGGATGGCTAAGAATCATTGCACCGTTTTGTAAAATATGAAGGCTATGAAAATTACCTCATGTCCTTCAACGAATAAATGAAGCATTCGAAGTAAGGATGCGGTTGTGCGATTGAATTTCTTGCTGATAACTAGTTTAAGTCTCGAATAGTTATCCAATTTTAATGGATAAATCCAACCTGTTTGTTTTAACACTTTATAAATAATTAATATCAAATTCAATGCGTTTTGGTGATAAAAATCTATTCTAATAAAAAGTATATGTATATTATATATTATCGTGAATACAGACAATATGATAATATATTCCTATGGCCGACGTTCGTTAAAGTCATTGATGTCTTCATTGTGACCATAACTATATTTTATGTTATACTATTTCCATACAACAACAATGACCTATTCAAGGACTACCACATTTCCAATAGCCAAAATATTGCGCATTAAGTACCATGTGTCATCGTTAAACAGCCGATTCCATTTTTCAAACAATAGATACTAAAGAAATTGAAAATATGAATTCCGGCGGTATTGTGTGGTGAAGGTTGCATGCCAAGTGAATTTTCTCTCGTGTTCCAAGAATTTGTGTTTTGTTCTTCCACAATCCAAGGCCAATAGAGAATACTAAAAAGATGTCGTGGATATTTGGAATGGCGAGACAGGTTCTAAGGTCTAATTTATTGTTCTAGACTTAGGTAAATGTTTTGCCTAAAACCAGCGATAGCAAGCCTGGGAAATTTGTAATATCGGGTTCGCAGAAAACCAACCACGCCGATAATTGAGAGCAATTAAATAGTACAGCTTTTGCACCTTGTAAGCCTGTAGTAGTTCTGATGATGATGCATGTACAGAACCTATGGTGTACTCGCTACACATATAGCCTTCTACCCATAATTTCTCAAGTCGCATACAGAGTTGGCAAAATAAGATATACTTTTTTTCAGAGAAACAATATAGTCATTACCAACTAAACTGCCAACTGTACCTAAACCGGACTCCTGTAGTGTACAGAAGTCGCCAATTATCCGGGATGGATATTACCAATATTTTGAACATTTTTATTAATATACTTTTTATTCATATATATAAATATATGACTAATGTACAAATATATTATATTATTCATGATAAAATTGTGAAAATGTATTAAAATTACAATTATATATATATATATACAATTATAGCTTGAAAGCTAGCGTTATTTTAATAAAAAAGACACTCATTGTGAGAATATAATTGTAATTTTAATATTATATTATGCCTCTGGAGATCAGCATGTTTGGACATCTTCGAAATGGTTAGCGGTATACTGGGGAATTATGGTGGGAAGACAGGGAGGAGGAAGGTCGAGAATGGAGTTCAAGGAAAATTTCGTGAGACGCGACCGTATGATATCATCAAAATACTAGTCAGGATGTTCTAAGAGGACATGAATAATTTCCACTAATCTCTGGGTTAAGAAGAAATATATATTTTTAATGGAGCAGAGATCAAAATATATTCGCAAATTCTATATGAAACTTTGAAATAATTTATTTGACATTAAAATTCAATATATTAGATTTAAACATTTCACAGGGTATTTGTTTAATGTGTGATACAATTTTCAGAATTATTCAATATAATATCTATTATTAGCTTGAACAAATTCGAAGCGTTTGCGGAAGGAAGCACTGGCCTTGGTTAAGATGACCTTGGCCATTTGGGTGATAACCTCGTGAACCGCAGCATCCATTACAGACTGCGTGGTGTTGAGGCGGCGAGATTTATTACCCCCCTAAACAACGCTCCGTACACAGTAGTCGAAGAGAGGCTGGGGGCTAATATTGAGTCATGTGGCTGAGAACGTTAAGCGATTTCCTCTCTTATTTACCCTATGGGCTGGAACGGAGTTTCGTTGAAAAACATAATTACATCTACACTATGTCCATCCAAGACTTCACCACGGTCTCCAGAACTTTGATGAAGGTGTCGGCTTTCCGAGCCCTGTGGGGAGGAACAACATCCAGTCCTGCCGATTACGCCATATATATTCACAAGAGAAATAAATATCTTCCACTTATTTCCTGCGCTTGCAATTCTATATAAGCGTTTCCTACTGCAATTATAAGCCAAATCATAACTCCCTTAAGTTACCAAGCTATAACAAAGCTTCTAAATATTAGAGCGCTATAATATTTCAATACAATTATTTCTGTAGTTTTTAAGACAAAATAATTTGATATATCTTCTTATATATAAAAGTCAATGTCTGTTATCTGTTTCGCGATAAACTCAAAAACTACTGAACCAATTGGTACCAAATTTTGCATGTCGCTTTTTATAAACCTGAGGAAATTTTTCGGCTACATTTTAATTAGTATTTTTACCTATTTATTTTTTTTCATTTGAAGAACCTTTTTTTTTACGCGGAATAAATACGATGCGATGTAACAGCACCAGGCCAATTAAGCGACCAATGAACGTTCTGCATTTTTTTTCAAGCTGCTTGCGTACTTTTTTTGAAATATCTTTTAATAAGAGTTTTACTTTTTTTTACAAAAGCATTGAGTATTGAGAGAGAAATTTGTATTACTAAGTTACGGTAAGTGCACACAATGCAATTTAAAAAAAAAACGTTACAAAATTAGCAGTACTGTATGCAAATAATGGCTTTCGTATTTTTTATTAATTTTTGTTCTGGCCTTTGTTTTTTATTTCTTTTTTTTAAATCGTTCAAAATGCAATCGCAATATTAGCACATATATTTGCCTAATTTCTATGTGCTATTGAGTATATTGCTTGACTGTTGTATATTGGTGAGTTATGGCTATTGTTTTTTGTTATGGGATTTCTGACTATTGCGCCTATGTTATATTATATTTATATATGTGGTGAGGTTTGCTAGCCTCTTATAGAATCCTGTCGATTAACTGTAATGTGATGAGATTCTGTTGAATCTCGCTATACTGTGTTGACCGAGAGGAACAGTCAGGATAAGGAGTTTTCCAGTACCTCTCTGCACCTTGGAAGACCTTTTAATGTTCTCACAAAGTACAGGCAGTCGTGGTCGAGGCAGAGTGGAAGGCTTGTGAATGTCCACACAAAAAAAACGAAGACACAGTTGCACTAAGAAAGTTCCGTGAACAGATAAAAGTTGAGCTAGGAGCGAAAGATGGAGATAAAAGAGTTCGTACTGGTCTACATGGTGGATGAGGTGGACCTTTAAATTGCCTTTATTTTTTAAAGAAATATTTTTACATGCCAGCATATTTTGGATATATTTTTTATGAACCTATTTTTTCTTATTCTTACTGAGAAGATGGGCATCGCAGTCGAGATCCATCGCAGTCGCAGTCAGGCAATTTAAAGGTCCACCTCATCCACCATGTAGACCAGTACGAACTCTTTTATCTCCATCTTTCGCTCCTAGCTCAACTTTTATCTGTTCACGGAACTTTCTTAGTGCAACTGTGTCTTCGTTTTTTTTGTGTGGACATTCACAAGCCTTCCACTCTGCCTCGACCACGACTGCCTGTACTTTGTGAGAACATTAAAAGGTCTTCCAAGGTGCAGAGAGGTACTGGAAAACTCCTTATCCTGACTGTTCCTCTCGGTCAACACAGTATAGCGAGATTCAACAGAATCTCATCACATTACAGTTAATCGACAGGATTCTATAAGAGGCTAGCAAACCTCACCACATATATAAATATAATATAACATAGGCGCAATAGTCAGAAATCCCATAACAAAAAACAATAGCCATAACTCACCAATATACAACAGTCAAGCAATATACTCAATAGAATGCAACCAATGCAATAGTATGTACATAGGCGAAACCAGCAGACAAGTAATAGATAGAACGAATGAGCACACCAGATCCATAAATAGAAAAGATAAAAAATCCCTTTTATTCCAACACACTCAAAATACAGGTCACACCTTCAACCTAAGTAACCCAAAAACTTTTTATACCAATATAAACAACAAACAGAAAAGACTGTACTTAGAAGCTCTTTTATCATTAAAACACGCAAGCATCAATAGGCACATTGAAATTCCAGAATCATATACAGAATTCATAAATAGCAAATAAAAAAGTGTACACTTCCCCATATTTAATACAATAACTCTTGTTTCAAAACTCTGTTCCATTGCTAATTCAAATCTCATAAGTTAAATCATCGTATAATAGTTTTTACCTTAGTTTAGAAAGATGTAAATATTCTGGATACTTAGCATATATCAAGAAATTAATAGTTCTTTTATAAAAAATTGTAAAGATGTAAATATATTAGGTAAATATATAGCAGCTACTAACGATTCACCATCATTCGTGTTGCTCCTGTAGAAGGGCCACCATACCCGAAAGCTAGAGCTTTATTAAACGTTATATACAAAAAGAAACACAACCTCGGAGGCTTTGTTATTTTCTCCTAAATATAACATATTAACAAAACGCCAATACATGGAGTGGAAAGGAAAAGATGAACCAAGAACGAAGAAATCCCGACTTTGCAAGTCAAAAAAACAAAGTCTTATTGGTCACGTTCTTTGACATAAAGGGAATTGTGCATTATAAATATCTAGAGGAAGGTCAAACAATCAATAAGGAGTTTTGTTCAAACATTATGAGACGTTAACGTGAATCAATTCGTCTGAAAAGAAGTGAAATGTGGAGCTCAAAATTTGGATTATCCATCATGATAATGCACCACCACTCACCGCTACATCTGTACTGACTTGTTTGGCTAAACACGGCATCCAAATACTTCAACAATCTCCCTATTCCCCAGACTAGCTCAAAATGAATATTTTCTCTTTCCAAGACTCAAAATGGCTCTAAAAGGAAGGAGATTTGACACTAGAGAGTCCATCATAGCGGATTCGAAAAAGGTCTTGAAGAACATCCCGAAATATGCCTTTTCTAAATATTTTAAATCATGGGAGAAGAGATGGAAATTATGTATAGATGCGGGAGGAGACTATTTTGAAAAATACAATTAATTTTTTTGTAATCATTCTATTATTTCCTTATTTTTGAATAGTCTCATTATTTATTGGACACACCTTGTAGGTTATATAAAAATATTATTTTATTTTAAAAATTATTATTTCATCGATTCAAATACTCTGCTAAATCGACCGCCAGAGGTCACTCCTACCCTATAAAAACTCATTGTTGTTTTATCCCAATGGCCGGCTCAAAACCTTTGTACATTATGTAAATAATATTTTGTTTTCCATATTCTACCCGCCTTAAGCCAGGCATTACTTTTATCAAATTGTTTTTTATATATATTCCATGGGTTCAATTAAAGAAATATCTGATCAAGACTATTTTATTATTCTTCTTTCAAGAATTTAACCACGACTGCATTACCATAATCCTCAACATGATCAAAAATACAACAGAAAATATCTTTTTATAACAATAAGTAGACAGGATATTTACCTGTTTATTTTTTAAAATAGCAAAAGAAAATTTTTCAAATTCAACTATGGCAATCCTCCACCTAAAAATAGTTCATTTACTAATATGCAAATTCTTCTTCAATCAAACATAATCCTCTCCAATCAAAAATAGACATATTCACCTACAAAAATAGCTCATTTCAACCAAAACTAACCTATTTTAACAAGACATAGCCCAATTCAAACAAACATAGCTCTCCACAAGCAAACATAGCCTTTTCCGCAAGCAAACATAGCCTTCTCCACAAGCCAACATACCCATCCCTAATCAAACATAGACTACTTCAACAAGACTTAGTCCAATCCATTAACAAACATCCCCAGCTAACTTCAACCATCACCCGCTTCCACGCAACAAGCAGTCTTCTTCCATACAGCCATCTCCGGAAATCAACTCCACCTATCCTCTGCAACACCAGTCATTTACAGCCAACTCCAGCCAGCATCATCCATTTCAAGGTACTTTGTATCTACCTTCTACATAATTTACCTCGTTTTAACTTTTTGATTCTCTCATGTTTATAATAGTTTTCAATCGCTAATTTGCTCATGTGTACATAAGCCCTTTTATCATCCTTTTTATGTCATTTCTCATATGTTTTTGCCACTTAAATAGAACCACACCTTTTAAATGTTATTTTTCTTTAATTAATTAGTTTCTATAATATATCTCATATTCCATATTTATATTTAAAACATTGCAATTAAACCATTTGCACCTTATCATTTTAACACCATATGTAAAACAGTCGGCCAAGAGGACAACAACAAAATAACATTACCTATTTCCCACATCTTCAGTATTTTATTAAGCTATCTTTAACATTTTTAAAAATCACATTGCCACTATATTTTTTCGTTAATAACCACAATACCTTATAGCTTCACATTTCCATATATTTTAAATTTCCTAGCTTTTAATATTTTGATATTTTCTCATTTAATCTCATTTCACAATATATTTTTATTTTTGAAATTTTGCATTATTACCCCCATTACTCATTTCCTATATAAATATCTAAAAGCGTTTCTGCCAATATGTAAATTTAGCGAGACCAACATATGTAAATTTTAACTCATTTTTATATCCACCTTGATTCTTTTTTTAAATGATCATTTTCTATTTCTACCATTATTTTTTTTTCAAATCTTTACATGTTCATTCCTTGTTTTCACATTTGCCTTTTGTACATAAACTTTGTCTCAACTTATTGCTTTTTTTTTTCTTAAATGCCTTTTCTTATAATCATCAAATGTTTTTAGCATTTCCATATATCTTTGTCAATTATTTTTATATTGTTTTAATTAATGTACTTTTATAATATATATATTATTCATTTTATTTTACTTCCTCATTTTATCATTTATATGTGCATCAATTTTGTGATTTCTTGTCTATATTGGTTCTCACCCAAAAACTAATATGATAATGGAATATCACATTTTTATTTTTTCATTTCTTTACCTATGATTTTTGTCATCATTTACATTTCCATCATTTAATTGTTGTACATTTCCTGTCTATATTGGTTACCACCCAAAAACCAATATGATAAGTTAATATCACCTCTCACGTTTTTTCTTTCTATCATTTTGATTTTTTAAAACTATATTTTTCTTGCTCTTCTCTCTATGAACCCATAGTCCTTTCTTCACAGGAGGGAAATGTTATATAAAAATATTATTTTATTTTAAATTATAATCTCATAGATTCAAATACTCTGCTAAATCGACCGCCAGAGGTCACTCTTCCCGTATAAAAACTCGTTGTTTTATTTTATCTCAATGGCAATTGAACACAAAATAAGGTAGCTAAAAAGATGCAGCCTCTTGTAATCAAATCAACGATCGGCCCAGCTGGCGAAAAGGTCAGTATAATCGAAACCAACATACTTTTGAAAATTCTTGAAAGATGTGGCATCGAGTACAAAGTAGAAGAAACTCCTTCATAAAAGAAACGAACTCGCGAATCCCCATCAGATTCAACATCACGTAGCCAAAAGACACCGAGAATGGAAGTTGTCTCACAGCATAATGAAAACGATGTCTCCATGAACGAGGTAACTGGAGTCCCTCAAAAAACGTCCGCAGCTACCCCTCCTCAGGTTAACGAAGAAAACATTGATGAAGATGGTCCTTGGACAACAGTTACACATGCAAAAAAGCCAAGAATACCACCTGTAATAGCAGAAAATGTAACAGACTGGAAGTTGCTCTGCCAAGAGCTGAAAGACCTGTGCACAGATAAATTCCAATGCACGATCTCAGGAAATAAGCACATTATCGAGGCCAATAATATTTCAGACTTCAAAAAAATCAGGGAATATGTAAAAAAAAAAACAATGGCGGCTACTCTTATAGACTCCAAGAAGAAAAACCGCTCAAAGTGGTATTAAAGGGCGTGACAACAGCCTACAAGACTGAAGATATAGCAATAGAACTTGCAACAATGGGCTTCACTGAGACCTCTGTGAAGAGATTTCATAGACAATCAACTAAAAGGCCAATGAATTTAGTACTGGTAGAATTACCGAAAAATGAACATAACAAGAAAATTTACGGAATAACTGAACTTCTCTATCAGAAAATTGCATTAGAATCTTTCAGAACAACAAATCGTGTGACTCAATGCTTCAACTGCCAGGGTTTCGGGCACGGTCAACTTAAATGCTTCCTGAAACCAAAATGCGTCAAATGTGCCGAGGAGCACCATTCGAAGGACTGCCCAAGAAAGTCAAGACAACTTCTCCCAAAGTGTGCAAACTGCGAAGAAGCGCACACAGCCAATTACCGCGGATGCCCTAAGTTTCCAAGAGTACATCAGCAACAGCCAAGATACCCTGTCAGTACAAACATAACAACCCAATTCCGATATCAAAAAGATCTGAAACACTGCCGAAAATTGTAGAACAACAAAACCAACGCAATGCTGAGGTTGTGACAAGAAAAACTTCTCGTTCTGAAACTAAGAGATCTGTGTGAAAAATTGATGCAAGTAATCAAAACATACCTACAATGAATTGCAAATTACCTTTTAAAATTATTGCTTAGAATTGTAACGGAATCTGATCAAAGTAAGAAGAATTATTGTGCACTTTTTAGAAGATAACTCAATAGACATTGCTCTGCTCAGTGAAACTCACCTTAAACCCTCAATTGATCTAAAGTTCAGGAACTATCAAACCATTAGAACTGACCGAATTACAGGAAAGGGTGGGGGAACAGCCATCATTATAAAATCCTTTTTTAAATATAAAAATATACTGATTCATACTTCAAACTTGGAAGATACTTCAATTTTGATAAAACCAGATGGAAAAACCCTCTTGCAAATCATAGCAATTTATAAGAAGCCTGATGCACCATTATTGGAAGAAGATTTGAACCAACTGATAAAACACAACCACGCAATAATCGTTGCAGGAGACTGGAACTCCAAACACCCTCTTTGGGGATCAAGGACTTTTAATAACAGTGGAATCGTGCTGCACAATTTCTCTGAAAGAGAAAGCCTCGACATTGTCGCACCATCGTCACCCACGCATTACAGTCCACTCGGCAATCCCGATTCCCTAGACTTCGCTGTTTTTAAAAACATTCCCTGGACCCCAAAGGCCAGAACTACCGACGATTTATCATCTGATCATCTCTCTGTAATCTTTGAATTGAATTGTCCAAAGGATGAATTCACAACCCAGCTCAGCCGAGTAACTATTTGGGTTCATTTTCAACAAGATCTAATCTCCACCACGCCCCCCAGACTCCCCTTGAAAACTTACGTAGACATTGATTCAGCAGTTGGAATTTTAAACGAGAAAATTAATAAAAGCTACTCTAAAAACAGCATAGTCTCATCTTCCAAATTAATAAAGAACCCAAAACCAAAGCCTCAATAAGGGAGAAAAATAAAGCTAGGAAAAGGTGGCAATCAACCTGGGATCCAGCTCATAGAGCTACTTACCTCAATCTTCAAGGAAAGGTAAATCAAGCCCTTGAAGCAGAGAGAAATATGAAAATTGAAATAGTTTTTAAAGCAAACTTGAATCGAGCCCAACAGACTTCTGGAAAAAAACAAAACCCATTAGGAAAAAAACTGACAAAATCACTAGTTTAAATGCAAATGGAAAAACCTTGCTGACCGACAAAGAAATTGGAAATGATCTTTCAGAGCATTTTTCCAAACACTTTTCCAAGGCGGAGGATGAGGTTCTGTCTTACCTAACAGATAACACTTGCCATCATCCCCAAGAGAATATACTATCAATGACAACGCCAAATGAAGTCAAGGAAGTGATTAAAAATCTAGGAAATCACAAAGCTCCAGGCCACGACAATATTACGCTGCAAATGACTAAACACCTCCCCATCAAATGGATAATTTTCCTCGCTGGGATCTTCAATGCTGCATTACACCTGTGCTACTTCCCGAAGACATGGAAACATGCCATTATCATAACCATTCCAAATAAATCGACTGTCAAATCACCTGAAGATCTCAGACCAATCAGCCTTCTCTCTACCATCGGTAAGGTATACGAAAGGATTGTTCTTCGCAGATTGCAGACATACATGTATTCTATTAACTTTATCATTCCTCAACAATTTGGATTCAGAAAAGGACACTCCACAACCCACCAGCTAATCACAGTAATAGACTACATCCAAATAAGAAAGTCCCACAAGGAGGCAGTAGGTGCTGTTTTTCTAGACTTTACCAAAGCCTTTCATAGAGTATGGCATGATGGCTTGATAGCAAAAATAACAAAAAATCAATTCCCAAGGGATTTTATCAAATTCATAAAAAACCATCTCCAGGACAGGACTTTTTCAATTTAGCAAGGGAATTATATAACCACGGCACAACCAACCCAGATTGGAGTCCCTCGAGGCTCTATCCTTGGACCCTACCTATTCAACATCTACATCAACGATTTCCCTCCACATCCAAAATGTCAAATAAAACTTTTCGCAGATGACGCAGCAATTTTAGCAAACTCCAAATCAATAGGAATAATAACTACACAACTCCAAAAGTACATAAAGAGTATAACCAAATGGTGCAATGATTGGAAATTAGACATCAACCCAAAAAGTCTCAGGCAATAATTATTCCTCCACTAGACAATAAAAAATTCAAGCCACAATCCATCCTAAAGGTAAACCAGAGCCCTATTGACTGGACTGACAGCGTTAAATATCTTGGACTTACCTTAGACTCCAAGTTGAAATTCAACATGCATGTCAAAAATACCATAAAGAAATAAAAAATCGCAAAAATAACATTAACAAGCGTGTTCAACTATAGAAGCAAATTGACTACAAAACAAAAATTTAATCTATACAGAAGTTGTATCCTCCCGATAGTAACATACGCACTCCCAGTTTGGTGCAAAATATTACAACCACAGACAAAAATAGGATGAACGCATTTATGAGAATCTGCCTTCGGACAAGTATAGGAGCTCCATTCAACCTATCAAACAAGATACTGAAGGAGGACTTGAACCAACCCGATCTAGAAGATATGTACCAAACTTCCGTTAAGAAATTATACCTTCAAATGCAAAATTCATATAATCCAACAATACAATATATTCTACAAAATAAATATCAATCAATATCAAAATAATATCAATCCCCGATTCCGACGACCCGGCCCTGACACTTAGTCAAGAGCTCATCGCCCAACAGATGCCCTCCTGCCAGGCCTAGGGGGACCACCTCTACTTTACCAACTCGTCATGTGTAAATAGCCAGGACAAGGTGACTCGCGAGCTGTGCTCGAATGTAACACCTGTAAATTGAGAAGAAATAAATAAATAAATCCCAATGGCCGGCTCAAAATTTTTATCAAATTGTTTTTTACATATATTCCATGGGTTCAATTAAAGCAATATCTGATCAAGACTATTTTTATTATTATTATTCTTTCAAGAATTTTAACCACGACTGCATTACCATAATCCTCAACATGATCAAAAATACAACAGAAAATATCTTTTTTATAGCATATATAATATATATTAACGTTCGATTATGTGATGTTTTGTGAATTCAGAGAGAAAGAGAGCGAGAGAGAGAGAGAGAGACATTGGACATTTGAGCACTTTTATTGACATCTTGTCATCTAGGTTTTACAAATAAATGAAACATAAATGGGAATAAATACAATGAATTATGAGTGAGGGAGACTCCACAATCTTGATAGGGTCCTCCTCCAGACCAGGAGGGGGTCTTCTTGCACCCCCGTGGTCGTCGATGTTGAGGTCGCCCACCACCCAGGTGTCCTCCTGAATCGCGGCTGCCGTGATGGACTCCAGCTGCTCAAGCCGCTCGCGAGGAATGTGTGATAGGTGGCAGTTGATCACGCGCACTTCCTGGACGTGGACGTCAATGGAGTCGATGGAGATATTGCCCGGCCATAGGAAGCGCTGCCGCAGGACAGCGACCCCCGGGGCGAAGAGGCAGGCGAGGCCCGAACCTCTGAGAGCTGCGGGGGCACGATGACGGCGCTCTAGCCCAGACACAGATGTTGTATGGCGTCCAGTGACGAGGTGTTGGTCTCCTGGACAAGGGCGACGTCTACCCGATGTTGACGCAGGAAGTGGCAGAGCTCAATGCTCCTTTCGCAAGCGGCGAGACCGTGGGCGTTGATGGATGACAGACGGCTCATTGGGCGCTCCTCGTCTGGGCACGAACGTCCGATAGGCGCTTATAGAAAGCGCAGTTGGAATCGGGCAGGGCGTCGATCAGCTCCTGAGCAGTATTGTTGAGAGCGGTTATCTGCTCGCTCCCGATCTTGCTTTTCAGGCTCTTCAGACCGGGGACTGAGGCTAGCGCGTCCAATATTTCTTCTCTTTCAAGCCCTTCGAGCCCAGAGTTGTCCAAGATATTGCTGGGAATGCGCTCAAGGAGTTCTTTGAGCTGCGTCCGGTTCACGTTGGACTTTTTCTGCATCTTCCGAGTGCCACCACGGGACTGGTTTGATGTAGGAGGGACTGGCCCACAGAAGCAGTAGGTAGGTTCTCTGGAGCTGCTTTCCTCCAGCGTTATTAGGACCAGCGGGGGGATCTACGTGTAGAAGCAGGTTAGCCTCTTGGACGCCAGTCTTCCGGGGGCAGTTGGCACGCTTGTGCCCGTGCTTATAGCATAAGGAGCACTTGATGCCATACGTCACGTACACGTGGCTAGTCACTTCTTCTGATTTATTTCAAGACGGGCTGGGATGTGTGAGAGCTTCACATCGTCTCGAAGAGTGATGAACGCTTCACGCCGTGCGTCAGCCCAGAATGCCTCCCCCAGCTCCATAATTTTCTGGACGATGGATATTCTGTCCGTAGGGCCTCAGGGCTGTCACCAGGTCCCCGTTTTCAACGAAGAACGGAACGTTCCCGATCACGATTCGTTCTGCCCGCTTCTTTAGTGGTGTTGCTCGCAGGAAGGCGTCCTCGACATCCAGCCCATCTTCCACGAGCTTGTCGGCTTGCTGGACACTGGAAAGGCCGACCAGGATTTGCCCCTCCATCTTCGTCAACTGGTAGACGGAGCCCTTGCCCAGCTGAGTTCCAATGCCCGGAAGTAGATACATTGGTCCACCTGTCCTGCTGCCGACCTGGCTCGGAAGGTAGCCTGCTTCTGCCTGGTAGTCTGGAATTCGTGCACTTTGCTGGGCCTTTGCGTGGCTCGTGGCCTGCTGGTCTTTGTAGTGATTCTCGGTACCTGGACGCAGCCTTTTTTCGTCCTCGAGTTGGCGTGGTCAGGGTCATGTGGCCTTTTCTTTGAGCCTCCCACTTTGGTGAAGAGTCCATCTTCGGCCTCGGGAAGCTGGTCATCCAGTTCCGGGAAAACAGCCCAATTGCGGCGAGAATTTGCATCTCCGCCGTCCGCCGCCGGCTCAGAATTAGCATCTTTGTAATTGATTGAATCAGAATGACTATCAGCCATTTCTGAATATTTTGCCGATATTTCGGCGGAGACTTGAAGGCTTTCTGTGAGGTCCGTATGGGCTTGCAGCCCATTCTCTTGGCTTTAGCCAATACCCCAAAGGGATTATCAATCTCCATGGCCTCCATCTCAGACTCAAAAAACGCAGAACTCGCGCGCCGCGTGGCCGAGAGAGAATGATACAACTTTATTGACTTCTAGTCATCAATGATACAAAAAAGTTCCATTGAAATTATAGCTATAAACAATAGAATTTATACAAATATATATATTTACATCAAACTCGAAGCCTTCTCCAAAAGGACATAAGGTTTAAATCAAGGATTACAAGATACCCAGAATTTGGATAGGCCTTTGGATATAAAGGAGTTTTTGTCCCCAACATGTTCAATTGCCATGTTGAGGAACTCGCACAGAATGATCTTGTTTCCCGTAGAGAGTGTCTTGGAGAGTACCTCCCTCACATGGCGGTATAGGACCGCGTCCACTACTTAAAACCTACTAATCTCCTTATAGAGGGGGGATAGGAAAGATTCGGCGTTCAGTTGTACAAACATTTCCTTTACCTGCCCTTTGAGGTCAATCTTCTGAGGTTTCTGAAGAGGCTGCATGGGTTGGGTCATGGCGGTAGAAGACTGGATGGATGGTGCAGTCGTATTTTGGGTCTCTTTCTTGGGAGCCGCTGTTGACTCAATAATGACCAGAAAGGGCTCTTGTCGTGGCCCTTGTCGTGGCAGCAACTGGCTGGTGCTCGGCGCCGGAACAGGAGGTTCAGAAGTTGTAGTCTCCTGGGGATGGACAGGGAAGTTCTCTCCGGGCGAAGACGAGGCAGGGCTGGAGGGTGTTGAGGGGGTCTTCTTGATGGGTGCAGACAATTCCGAAACTGGTGTTGATAGGGTGGAGTTGTTAGAGGGCATTTGCTTGGAGGAGGGAGGTCTCTGATGTTTTCGGCTCCAGATTTTTCAGAGCGCTCGCTGTAGGGATTGGTTTGGGGGTCAGGTCCTCCTTCTGAGCATTGGATGCCCTTGATGGAGGTGGGGCTGTGTCTACAGCAGCAGTAGGTGGGGTCTGTTCAGCTGGAGTTGGTGCTGCAGCTGGCTAGGTGTTCGAGGTAGAGGGCGGTTTGGTCCAGCCTTGTGTGCGTTCAGCAGGAGTATCCACAGGGATTACCAGCTTGTCCTCCTGGAGACCAGTCTTACGAGGAAAATTTGCACGTTTGTGTCCCTGCTTATGGAACAGGAAACACTTGATGCCGTAGGTCACATAGACGTGTGTGACCACTCTTTTGGATTTGACATCTAGTCTGGCAGGTATCTGGGAGAGCTTTATATCCCGTCTCTTAGAGTAATGAAGGACTCCCGACGAGCATCGGCCCAGCAGGAGTCCTCAAGCTACATCATCTTCTGGATGATGGACGTGACCTGTCCGTAAGTCTGTAGAACAGCAACGAGGTCAGCGTCTTCCACGAAGAATGGCACATTTCCGAGCACTATTCGCTCGGCCCTTTTTCTTAGAGGGAAGGCCCGCAGGGTGGTGTCTTCGATGTCGAGGCCTTCATCTATCAGCTTGTCGCCGAGTTGCACCGCTATAGAAGCCGACCAGGATGTGCCCTTCCATCTTCGTCAGTTGGTAGACGGTGCCCTTGCCCAGCTTGGCTTCCAACGCCGGGAAGCACTTCTATTAGGCGAAGTCTGGGCAGAACTCCAGGTAGACACACTAGTCCGCCTGCACTGCTGCCGACCTTGCTCGAAAGGTCGCCTGCTTCTGCCTGATGGTCTGGCATTCGTGCACCCTGCTGGGCCTCAGCGTGGCTCGTGGCCTACTGCTGTTTGGAGGAATTCTTTGTGCCTTCACACAGCCCTTTTGTCATGTGGCCTCTTCTTTGAAGCGCCCACTGTGGTGAAGTTCCCGAGAAGATGGTCTTTCTGTTCCGGGCAGTCAGCCCAGTTGCGGCGAAAATTTACATCTATGCCGTCCGCCGCCGGCTCAAAAATTGCATTCTTGTTAATGTTTAAATCAGAATGGATTTCAGCCAATTCTGAAACTTTTGCCGATATTTTGGCGGAAACTTGAAAGCTTTGAATGGTGTTTGTTTGGGCTTAGCCCATTTACTTGACTTTCAGCCAATACCCCGAAGGGGTTAGTGGTTTCCATGGCCTCCATCCCAGCTGCAGAAAACGCGGAGCTCGCGCGGCCGCACGGCCGAGAGAGAAAGAGAGAGAGAGTAATCATACACACTATGATAAATTTAATTTTATTTACTATAAATTTTAATAAAATATTGATTCATTAAATCGTTTTTTGAAAGAGCTTTTATTAAAATACCCTAAAAAGAAGACAATAAAATTTAGCTACCGCTATTGAACAATTAGATTTTTATGAAGGAAATTACTATACAAGCAGCGGGGGAGAATCATCATGAATTTCGAGCTAATGTGACTTAATATGAAGCACCTGATTAACAAGTTTTATATTTTTAACTAAATATTTCACCTCTTCACTCAATATACAATGATCGTACCCCGCCGCTCTTATTTTAACTCATATAAATATAATCGTTCAATAGCGGAAGCTGAAATATTTATTTCCCACCCTTATAGTGCATTTTAATAATTTTTATATGCTTTTTTATTAATTAAATGTGGAAATTCAGCTCGTTTTGCCATTGGACACATAAGGTCACCTTGGAACATACATATTTCAGTGATATGTTGAGAGTGAAAAATATTTAAGCGAAGTAGTTCCTAGTTTTTATTTATCTATTTATACATACATATTTTAAAATGACAATAATTATCGTTTAATTTTTAAGTTCTTGATTTTGTATGCATATTTCAAGTTTAATTTTGTGGAACCAATTATTTTTTCGATCGCTTTATTTGAAAATGTGGCTTTAAAAGGTAATTATTATTTCAATGTTTGATATGTTAAATGGATTCTATATTTACCAGGTTCTAAATTGGAAATTTCGTATTCGAGAACAATGTGTTCAGAGACACAATTTACAGCTAGGAAGTCAAAATGACTGCTATAAGGCATGTTCCAACAGCCAGGCCAGAAGCATCACCATGTTAGGCCTAACCCAAAAGTTGATCTATTCGAGGAGACTGTGGAAAGCCATCGCTTGTGCCAAGCTGGGGTCTGGCCATCTCAAATGGGCCGGAACGCCGCATGCATCGGGGCTGATGCATCGTCATTGTTAACCTCTGGCAATGGCCCTTTCTTGTTTTTCAGTCTTGCTAACGGATTCAATCGACGTAGAAGAGCGGTTTTAT
The DNA here is from genome assembly GCA_030710605.1 of Cordylochernes scorpioides. Lineage (NCBI taxonomy): Eukaryota > Metazoa > Arthropoda > Arachnida > Pseudoscorpiones > Chernetidae > Cordylochernes > Cordylochernes scorpioides. Next base: position 110,169,904 of record CP092886.1, on the reverse strand, counting down.
ATTCTCTATCAGGATGATGTATTGGCAGGATGGGCGACGACGTATGCTCGAGTCCCCATCTGCACTGTGATAAGTAGGATTCGAGGCTGTGCATTCATTGATGTGACAACTCAGCTGACACATGCACAATACAGAAATTAGCCATGGAGGTAGAGCCATTTGTTGACTTGAGTGTTCTTACGATCTAGTCCGGCTGCCTTTTTTTACTTTATCTTATAAAGTCGCTGAAATGGTTACCGTAACAAAATCGTAGCAATGCTGTTATCTACACGCAGTTTTCATTACTTCTTTATTTTTACCTGAATAGAAAATTATCAGAATATATATCACCTTCCATATACATATTTTAAAAAATAGCTGTGAAAATCAATTTATTCATATATAATTATTATATAGTTTATTTAATATTTAAGAGTATATTTATTGTGACCCACATACCCCAGGATGCAATAAGAAACGAAAAGGATTTGAAATATTTTCATATCGAATAAGACAAATAATAAAAAGAAAATTTGCGCAATTCACATACAGTACAAGCCTTCAGTTGTGTTAAAATGTTTAGAGAAGTACCAAATACTATTTATAGTTATATATAGTAAACATACAGATACTGCATATAAAGAAATATTAAACCGTTTGGTTTTCGACCACTAGGACCCGGGTTCGATTCCCGCATTGGACACTTTTTTCTGTTTAAAGAAAAAAAAATGCTCCAATGGCCCCCGATTCTTGCAAAAGTCCAACCCCACCAGCGAGTGCAAGTAACCAAACGGGCTCTGGCATTAGTAAGTGCAAAGTCGAACTGCTTTTCACATGTGTGGACATGTGGTGCACTTACAGTAAAAGCAGTCGCTATAACTACCCACCATGATTATCATGGCCTGTACCACGTGTACTAGGGATAAGCAAAAAAAAAAAAGATATTTGCGGTATACTATTTAAAATAGCTCATAGCCTTCCTTAATATGTTTGTTTATTCAAAAATAAAACTTATTGAAAAGGTTTTGATCGCGTTAAATTATGGAATTATATTTATTGTTTAAATAGAGGTATAGTTGTCTATAACATTAGAGTGGGGATATTATATGAGGGTACATATTATATTATATAAAACCAACAAGAGAAACATGCAGGGAAAATGCAATTTGCGGAATGAACGCAGCCACATACCAATTTTTAGAAATGAGGCAAACTATCATTCACGCGTTGAGTACAATGAATAAAGGTAATTTACAAAATGATAAATATGTCTCCCGTTTCACTTAATAAATAAATTACTTTCCAATTTTTGTATGGGAGGAAAGGTATAATGTCGCGAACTGAGACAATTATAGCACGCAGACGATTCCACGAAGGAATGGTTGTTAGAATTTAAAAAGGCATCTTGGACCATAAGTCAAATCTTTTCGCATTCGACATAAACGAATCCAAGAGGTACCGGCTATAGTGAATACGGTTAGAACAGGAGAATGAAGAACATTTATATGGCGCCAGTACAACCAGTGACGTCTTGGAGACCGGCGCGGCTACCGCCAATTGTTGGTGGCTCCGCAGGCAATTTTCGACGCTTTTTCTCAGATAAGGACCATTATTTTCCGATAAGTCGCAGGCGCTTGCGCTCATGTTTGAAAAGAATACCGTTGGGTCAACAGCTCAGACGCCTCCGTTTGCAATGGTGTTAGGTTAGAGCCACGTCAATCGAGTAATTACAAAATATCGTTTAATCAGAAGAGTCACGCTTATACTTCGGCAATGACAGTCGTGGTGAACGTGGTCCTCTGAGGAAAACCACATCGCGCGACCATATGAAATTTTGAGCTGGGAGCGCCATAGTCTGGTATAACCGATCGATTCTGGTCCTTATGGTCCTACAGTCTACCACTGGGCTATAAAGTCCCAACGATCAACATATATAGTCACGACCGTCTTTCCACCGTCAATCAATTCCTCAATTCCTCATGTCACGGATGCGCGCGCTTCATCATTAGTATAATATAAAAAGCCAACAATGAAGAATAAATGTAAGATAAAAAGCCAACAATGAAGAGTAAATATGATATAAAAAGCCAACAATGAAGAATGAATGTAAGATAAAAAGCCAACAATAAAGAGTAAATGTAATATAAAAAGCCAACAATGAAGAATGAATGTAATATAAAAAGCCAACAATGAAGAGTGAATGTAATATAAAAAGCCAACAATGAAGAATGAATGTAAGATAAAAAGCCAACAATGAAGAGTAAATATAATATAAAAAGCCAACAATGAAGAGTAAATATGATATAAAAAGCCAACAATGAAGAATGAATGTAAGATAAAAAGCCAACAATAAAGAGTAAATGTAATATAAAAAGCCAACAATGAAGAATGAATGTAATATAAAAAGCCAACAATGAAGAGTGAATGTAATATAAAAAGCCAACAATGAAGAATGAATGTAAGATAAAAAGCCAACAATGAAGAGTAAATATAATATAAAAAGCCAACAATGAAGAATGAATGTAAGATAAAAAGCCAACAATGAAGAGTAAATATAATATAAAAAGCCAACAATGAAGAATGAATGTAAGATAAAAAGCCAACAATGAAGAGTAAATGTAATATAAAAAACCAACAATGAAGAATAAATGTAAGATAAAAAGCCAACAATGAAGAGTAAATATAATATAAAAAGCCAACAATGAAGAGTGAATGTAAGATAAAAAGCCAACAATGAAGAGTAAATGTAATATAAAAAGCCAACAATGAAGAATGAATGTAAGATAAAAAGCCAACAATGAAGAGTGAATGTAATATAAAAAGCCAACAATGAAGAATGAATGTAAGATATAAAGCCAACAATGAAGAGTGAATGTAAGATAAAAAGCCAACAATGAATAGTAAATGTAATATAAAAAGCCAACAATGAAGAATGAATGTAAGATAAAAAGCCAACAATGAAGAGTAAATATAATATAAAAAGCCAACAATGAAGAGTGAATGTAAGATAAAAAGCCAACAATGAAGTGTAAATGTAATATAAAAAGCCAACAATGAAGTGAATGTAAGATAAAAAGCCAACAATGAAGAGTGAATGTAATATAAAAGCCAACCTTGAAGAATGAATGTAAGATAAAAAGCCAACAATGAAGAGTAAATATAATATAAAAAGCCAACAATGAAGAGTGAATGTAAGATGAAAAGCCAACAATGAAGAGTAAATGTAATATAAAAAGCCAACAGAGTGAATGTAGGATAAAAAGCCAACAATGAAGAGTAAATATAATATAAAAGCCAACAATGAAGAGTAAATCTCTATATATATATAAAAATGAATGTTTGTCTGTTTGTATGTTTGTTTGTATGTCCGGTATACAAATTCGCAGTAGTTCACTAATTCAAACCAAAATTTCCATACATTGGTAAAAAATACGGGGAAGACGATAGGCTATTTAAAAATATATATAAATCAATTATTAAAACTATATATTTTTAGTCAGAAAATGATGATGACGATATTGCTGTATCATGTTTGATTATCAGATACAAAATTATATCGGGAAAAATTCCAAAAAGCAGAGACCACGGGTGAAACCAGTTCATTATTTTTTTCCCAGGAACAAAATTCTAACAGAAAAACATTCATTCGAGCAGAAAACAAAAGCCAGATCATCTTTCTATAAAAATATCGCTTCTCAGACACAAAGTTTGCAGCGGGACGTTTCACAAGTGTGACATCCACGGCGCCAATTTATAATTGTAACAAATAGTATTGGAATAAAAACATTCAATCGGGTAAAACACGGGCGTTGCCCGGATCATTCGTCTAGTAAGGGGATAACGACCGGTAACATCGACCGCCATTCAGGAGGTGTCCAATGCCATTTGTCACCCGGATAACGTCCGACCGCACACGGCAAACATCAGCCAACATGTCCTGCAATATATCTAGGTGCTTTCTTATCACTAGTCTCCTTGATCTTTCACCATTCAAATACATATTGGTAATCGAAACACTCTTCTTTCTCCCAGGTTGGTAAATGTTGGTTTAGCTCAGTAAAAGTACCCACTCTAACATTGAGTCTGGAGGTAGACGTGCTGCTACCTGTATTGACGGCCGTTGTACAGCCTACTGAACAAACGGAGTTGTTGGTCAGCGTATATAGGTGCAATACGTATTTTCTTGCAAAATACACTATTTATTATTTGTTTCTCTCTCTTTTACTTTGTTTTCCCACTCTAACAGCAATCTGTATTCACATTCATCTTAAAGGAATAAAAACGTTAATTTTGAATATTTCTTTTTCAAATAAAATATTAAAATATTTACTGTTCTTACTGATATGAAAAATATTGAAAGGGCATGGCTTATCAATGGTGAACCCTCCCAGCGATTTCACCAATTTAATACACCGTACAACTTTTTGAAGCTCTATTATTGTATTGGGCGATTCTGCTAACTCGTATATATGCGATATTGTAGGGTACAATATTGGTTATGGTATTTAATATCAAACTATAGGCATAAGTTTAGAGGACAGAAGTATAAAATATAAATATTTGTTTCGAGCAGTGCGCGCGCTCTTTCGCAAACAATTCATACCAAGTTAGTTAAACGTAAATCAAACATAAGGATCTAATGCGCTGTCAACATATAAGAAATAAAACCATTATAAGCGCGAAATAAACTTCCTACTTCCCTTTCTGCGATGAAATAATATTGGTATAGAGCTTGACTCATCACTGGTGAGCACTTAAAGCTGTTTCGCCAATTTAATCCTCCATACATGGTGACGTAAATTTCCTGCCAAGCAGTGGATGGAACATGCTATTTAATGTACGAGCTGCTAGGCTACACACTCAACAAGAGTCCTAGCTTGTTTAAATTTTCTGGCTTCATCTGATTTCTTTGTCTTATAAATTGACAAAAAAGTAGAGTTTAACTTTATTTCAAACAAAAGAGATTTTAAATAACGCTGCAATATAGAGAGCAAGCGGGCAATAGTCTAGGATCTACAGCTATTGTCTTGGCTAGACCACTGCTAGTCTAGTACACACATCAATCACTATAGAAATATCATTTCAATAGAATGTCCCGTGTAAAGACACGAAACCAGGACGTGTGTGACGCAAACCAACGATTCAGACGCCCCACTGATTGCCTTGACGCCAACACTCGACCTTTTCACTCATCCCATCTGCCAGCGTTAGTCTAGAGTTTATAAATGCCCACATTTCACTTCTAATACAGTATATACACTGGCTACAAAAAACACATCACCTATAAACACTTTATCAAATTTTCAGAAAATTCGCATACTTAATAAGAACATTAAGGCAGGTAAATAATCAATTTTATGAAACCGAAAATAGAATATAAATGCATAAAATCCTAGTGTAATATTAATTAAGGTTATACAATTATATAGAGATGATTTAGCTACTGTTCTTCCGCTCGACTGATGTTTTGATGTTAAAATCTTGTTTCTGTCTACAAAATGATGTTCGGGATACGCCCGTTGTCTGCTCAGTGAAAATTCCCCGAAAGAAATTGTTTTCTGACAATCAACAATGATACTACAATATTGTCATCATTTTCTGATTTAAAATGAGTTTTTGCCCAGTACTCAGTTAATTTTAATGTTGCTTGGTTGAAAATGTGACAAAACCTTTCAGACCTAACTCATGATCCTGTTAAAATATTTCAGCCAGAATAGGTACGTATTGAGGACGTGCATATAGCCGGCAAAAATTTATATAAATTAAGAAAAAGGCATCTCCTGATCCCAGTACAATTTCACTTTTGTACTATTTCCCAAATATATATATTATGGTAAATTTGTCGGCTTTTGTTACATTAAATATTTTGAGATAAAAAATGATTATTTGTTGGTTTTTGGTTCAAGAACATTATGCCATTGGTTTTCAGAGAGTCGTGGGTATTTTAGGCCGGCCAAAGGAGAACAACAACAATAGATTTATATAGGGTAAGCCGCGACATCTGGCGGTCGACTTTACACACACAGAGTAGTTTAATCTAGGAGATATAATTTAAAATTTAAAAATTTTATATAACATACATACATTAACTTTTATATAGAGATAGATTCGCTAGGGGAAATATAAGCAAAGGGCAAATTTAATTTGCAGTAAAAGAACATATAAAAGTTTAAACAAGTCTGTTACCATTATAAGTAATCACTTTTGATAAATCAATAGGAATATAGTAATGCGAATACCGCAGGGTTTATTTAATATCTGATTTTGATACTAACAACTCGGAAGTGTTTGAATATTCTTTATTCGTTAGAATCCTATTAAAACCTATTTTTGGAGATTGTAGAATACCTAATAGAGCAATTTGTGTGGCCTTATTCAAACATTAAGTGTCAATAAAAATTATTGCTTTTTAAATGCTCGTAAACGACAACATTAGAAACAGGTCCGTTAACGGCCTCTTGTGACAGTAATACTGAGACCTTATTGGCTGGACTGTCGAGACAGATGGCAGTGTGTCAGCATAGAACGGGAGGATAGTAGAGATTTGTAACAACTTCCTCGCCGTCCTTGTCCAATCTGTCGTAATTCCAATTCATCCAGTTGACTCAGGTGACCTTCCATCAGTATAGAGCAAATGGCAAGTTAAGTATGGATTTTTTTAACACTTTGTTCACCGTCTTTATTCCTCGAATTGTTTTAATTTGTATTCATCCAGTTGATGTGGTTCCATTTTATTAGAAAAGGACGAATGACTGGTGAAGTATAGAGCTCTAGCATATTGGCGAACGTCATTGTCCCCTTCTGTTGATTTTTGATTAAATAATTATCCAGAATGTCTTAATCACAGCTTTTAGCGCTGCGATCTCAATCGCATTAATTACCAACGTCATTGCCAAGTTTATTGTATTCTGTGTTCATTTATTTATTAACCCAGGAATACCTTGACCAATAAAATTAACAATAAAATAATTCTTTATTATTTTCAAAAAGTGAAACTTTATCTTTAATTAATATTGTCATTTATTTAATATCTCAAAGTTTATATATGATTTTATCTCAGCTGCTCCAGGAACCTGAATTATAAATATGCATATCACTTTCATCTCATTGCATTTTTCATTTTATTGTATTTTCAGATTTAGACAAATAAAATCCGAAATCTCCAAATAAAATATATTATATATAAAATATATATTTTGAAACGTTACTGTGTGTGTTATTCATTATAATTATACAAAAATCAAAATTACATAATTATTTATAAAAAAACGAAAGAAAAAATAAAAGATAAATTAAAAATGGCATATCCTGACCAGGAACACATGTGCTTTACAGAAGGCAGAGCGCCATCTGGTGGAACAGAAATCAACTAAACATTGATTTAGCCTGTTCCCTGATATTTGGCCAACCCAATTTCTTGATAAATTCGTGGATGGCTTTTCTTGATTTATCAAGAAATTGGGTTCGCCAAATATCAGGGAACAGGCTAAATCAATGTTTAGTTGATTTCTGTTCCACCAGATGGCGCTCTGCCTTCTGTGAAGCACATGTGCTCATGGTCAGGATATGCCATTTTTAATATAATTATTTATATAAATATTTTACAATTTATATACAAATATATTTTACAAGTTACTATCCTCGAACCGATAAAATTGAACGGAGAGCCAGTATGGAAACATGTACAATCCTGATGTTGCCAACATTCCCCGTCAATGAATCGAGAAGCCAGATGGAACTGCCCCGGCCCGTAGTGGCCGTGATAATGATGGCTGCTTGCGAAAGAAACCAATAATTTGGGAATGATCAAAAAAAAAAAAAAAAAACAGGTTTTAAGATATGGAAAATCAATCAGGGCAGCTGAAATTATTATTTTCCCATTTCCCTAATAAGTGTTCGCTCAGAATTTGGCCTATTTTTAACGATTAGGTCAACCTAGGAGAAACTGATTTGACATCCGCAAGGTTGCGTCTCAATCAACACGCGATTATAAAACAATAAACCGCACCTAACGAACAAATGATTTGCTGAAAGCGCTGGAAGGGTTCACCGCTGTAGTGAGGAAGGTTCTTCCAATTATTTCTCTATTGTATAAAATGTCAGTGTGTTCAAAATATTTTAATTAAAATCACCACGAAAACAGAGACAAAGCTCAGATGAGGCGCTAGAATCTAACTTGGTTGGTGTTGTACGTGGCATAGAAAACAACTTACTACTTCCAGAACGATAAAAATCAACATGTTGTTTATTAATATCAATTTAGAAATATTTTTATTCTGTAACAATCTCTTTATTATAATCTATATAATCTTTTAATATATAAATGATCCGAATACAATCGATTTTAGTGTACGATTTGTTTTGGAGATTGCGGGTTAGCGTCATAAATACATTCTACACACACGGGGAATATCCTCTTAGACTTTAATATAATATGAACAGTAGAACAAAGAGAAATTGCGCTGGTGCAGATGCTTAAATAATGAAAAAAAGCATATCCTGATAGTGCATGCCCATCTGAATAAATATCAACTAATCTCTGATTTTTCATTCCAAAATATTGGCCAAATACCCTTTATTGATAAATAGAGAAAAGAAAAACGATTAGTTAAGCTTTATTTCGGTAGAATATAGAAGCTACCAGCAACTTCCACGTTTATCATCAGAAAATATGTTTTTTATTGATTAGTATCGAAACCGAAATCTCTAGTTGCGACGAATCAAATTTTGTTAGAAAGAACATAGAAAAGGAATGACCCTACTGGCTCAGGATATAGACAAATTTGAAACAATGAAACGGTCTCTCCCCCCATAACGAACAAGATGTTCCTGCTACCGTGATGATCTTTGATATTTGGAGTCATGATCAGCAGGGAAGCTGATGTTCCCCACTTCTCTAAGCGGGGCCACGGGATGACCACTGACATCAGTGACATGAATTTCCCCTGATGGACAACAATTAATTTGCATTCTACAATAGGCACAATAACTCTCTATATCCTCTCTCTGTTTTCTTATATATGTTGTAATATATTTAAATAAATACGTATATCCCCATATGTAATATAGCTATAGTGTAACAACCAAAAATGTGACCACAATTCAACTCGCCAGTTTGGCCATCATGTAATACAAAGCGAAATAATAAAATTAGATTGAGTGACAGCCGGCGACAGACAGGAGATAGGTCTTCAATTACACCGTCGGTCCGAAAAACATAGTCGGATTACCAGTCCCTTCAACAAAAATGTTTTGGTCCCAGAGGCTTTTTTCTTGAGAAATCAAGAAAAATATTTAGGTCAAATATTTTCTCATTGAAACTGTTGACGCTTTAAAATTGCAATTTTCCGTCATGTGGGAGAGGCGTCTGTCATCAAAAAGGGAAGTAATTAAAACGTTCCGGGGACCAGTATTTTAATAATCCGCTCGCTTGAGTTGGGGCGACGTAAATAAAATTTCACTCCTCCACTTAACTCTTCCTGAGGAATATCAATAAGCGGAAGAAACTTCGCCCCCAACTAGGTAATTTAAAATATGGATCTCCCTCGGTCAGATAATGAGGTGAGTGGGGAGGGGTAAAAATACCCCGCTGTGCCCTAGGGATGGAAGAGCACAAATAAGACAGACATGAAGTAGAAAGTATTGAGAAATGGAACTTTAGGTATAGGGAAATAAAGATCAAAATCATAGAGAATCGGAGCATTAAGTATATAGAGAAAAAAATTGACGCACCAAGATGGAGTTGTTCGATTTATATGAAAATACGTATACAAGAACAATTCGACCAATAATGCAAATGATTGAAATTTGATGGCCGATTTATGCAAAAAAGAGATCTCCAGCTCATCTGAACTGAGCATTAAGCACGGGTATTCTAGACTTAATATTCGGCGCGGCACGAGTTTATTTTCAAAACTTCCGTTTAATTTTTTTAAGTAAGCCTATTTTTACTGTATCAATGCCACGCCGAAAGATTTGTGCTCATTACGAACATATGTCCGAGTTTGAAATGATCGTGCCATTGGATTGAAAGAGGCTGGTTGGTCAAATCGACTAATCGCACGACATCTGTTTCGAATTGATTCGGGTATTAGACGATGTTGGTAAGAGTGGGTCAACAACGGAAGAATGCAACGTCAGGATGGCAGCGGTCGACCAGGGGAAACAACAGAACGGGAGGACAGAGCGATTTTCATAACGGATGTCGCAGAACCGGATTCAACTTTATCTACTACTAGCCGAATGACCCGGGCAACGCCCGGGTTTTACCCAAATAAATGTTTTTATTCAAATACTATTCGTTACAATTATAAATTGGCGCCGTGGATGTCACTCTTGTGAAACGTCCCGCTCCAAACTTTGTGTCTGAGAAGCGATATTTTTATAGAGAGATGATTCTTCTGCTCGAATAATGTTTTTCTGTTAGAATTTTGTTCCTGCATACTAAAAATGAACTGGCTTCACCCGTTGTCTCTGCTTTTTGGAATTTTTCCCGTTATAATTTTGTATCTGATAATCAAACATGATACAGCACTATTGTAATCATCATTTTCTAACAAAAAATAGAATCAGGACCTCTACTGGTAGATGCAACTACCTACTAAATAAGTGGAACATGAGTCCAGACCAGAACTGCGACTGTGGACAAATACAAACAATGCACCATATCCTAAGGGACTGTCCTCGAAGATTCTTCCAGGGAACACTTGGGGATATCCACCGGTGCACAGAGGAGGCCCTGGAGTGGATTCGTCACCTCGACATTCCACTCTAGAGAAACTAGCCAACATTGTTGTATTGTGCTGTAAAAAACAATATCATACGCAATATATATATATTACCTCCCATCTTCACCGCTAGAGGCGCTGCTTGAGAGCGAAAGGGCAAATTCGCAACGCAATTTGCAAATAACTCGAAGAATATTCGGGATAGAGACCTGAAAATTTCACTATAAGTTTTTCCAGATTCTACTCTATATATCAGATTAGTTACGTATTGTGGACGTGTAGAGCCGACATAGGAACAAAAACACATACATACATACATACACTGACTTTTATATATATAAGGATTCAAAGTGTGACTGACCGACACAAAAGTGTCCAAAATGACCGTCAAAAGCGTCTGAGAGAGCGGAACCTAAGAGCTCGCCGACCGTTACGATGCCTACCCTCACCGACACCGACAAGTCTAATTACAGTGGTGTCGGGGCGATCGGGGGGGGGGGGGGGGAGGGGTTTAACTATTTAAATTATAGAGAAACAAAACATAAAATTTAGGAGATTAGGTTTAAAAGTATTAAAATGTGGAAGATATTGTATAGATAAATACTAATATCTCTATATATATAAAAATGAATGTTTGTATGTCTGTTTGTCTGTCTGTATGTCCGTATACAAATTCGCAGTAGTTCACTAATTCAAACCAAAATTTCCATACATAGGTAAAAGAATACGGGGAAGACGATAGGCTATTTTAAAAAATATATAAATAAATTATTAAAACTATATATTTTTAGTCAGAAAATGATGATGACGATATTGCTGTATCATGTTTGATTATTAGATACAAAATTATATCGGGAAAAATTCCAAAAAGCAGAGACCACGGGTGAAACCAGTTCATAATTTTGTATGCAGGAACAAAATTCTAACAGAAAAACATTCATTCGAGCAGAAAACAAAAGCCAGATCATATTTCTATAAAAATATCGCTTCTCAGACACAAAGTTTGGAGCGGGACGTTTCACAAGAGTGACATCCACGGCGCCAATTTATAATTGTAACGAATAGTATTTGAATAGGGTACATTTAATAGGGTAAAACCCGGGCGTTGCCCGGGTCATTCGGCTAGTAGTAAATAATAACGTAAAGAAAATCAAGCCAAAATTATAGAAAGGTCTTTATTTAATAAGAGCAAGCTCTTGAACTCACGCTTTTCAACCGGCAGTGTTAACATATCGTGCCATTGAGTTAAACATGCATCCTATATCTCTAGCCTATACACAACTTACAAATAAATAAAGAAAGAAACCAATTGTACACTTTGAACTAATATATAAACCTACCTGTTTGGTAAGCTATTCAGTACTTTATCATATGAATAAAAATAGAAATTTATTTTTAATGAGTCCTTTAGATTAATTCCTTTTATAAGTAGTCTCCACTGCAATATAGTTGGCATCTCTTTTTTCTGATTTATTTTCTTATATTATTTATTAATTTTATATATATTTATATATAAACTTTTCACTAATGTCTCTAGTTTCTCAACTCAAAGGAATTTATTGTATTAGTATTTTGTTAATACACTATTATCAATTATTTTGATTTTGGACTTCTCTTTATTTACTAATTTTTCCCATTTCTCTATACATAAATTTCGTGCATTTTCAGTGGCTGCCTTCGCCTCTGTAATACCTTTTTACCGGTAAAGTTGTATTTAAACAACAATCAACCTTGTAAATTTGATTTTTGAAATGGTCGAATTATCGAAAGTGTCGAATTATCGATAGTGTCGAATTACAGTTTGTTTATTTATTTTTTAATAAGGTCCTCTTATCTTATCTGCAATATAGTTGTATTGTTCGAAATTTTATTTTCTAATTTGTTAATTTTTTCTTTTTTTTTTCACTCTAATAATATTTATTTACATCTAATAATTTTTATTTAATGCAATTTAATTAATAATTTATTTAATCCAATGTCTATAGTTTCTACCCTGAAATTGCTTACCAAACATGAGTCAGTGTTTCCTCAGTGTTAACAGTTGGAGTGTTAGAATGCGGAGAAGCAAAATAACTCCCTACTGAATTTCTCAATAGTCTTACTCCCAAGGGCATGCATCCACACCAGTCAAACTCTAGGTTGGTGCTATTGTTATGCTTCTGAGAAGTTTTAATCCTAAGCAGGGTCTTTGAAAATGGTACACGTGTGGTGATACAGTGCATGTGCTCTCATGTCCTTAAAGTAGTGTAGTTTGTTGTTTGCAATTTCATTTTCTGATTTGTTAAAATTTTTCTTCTATAGTTTCTCACCTGTGGGTCCTTCGGGTAAACCTGGGTCGTTGCCCGGGTCACTCGGCTAGAAATGCAGTTTTTAGTGAGGTCCATTAAATGAATTTATCCCTTTTATGTTATCTTATTTTCTATATTGAAAAGTAAATAAATATGAACAAAAAATTAAAAATGTTTAAGAATATTATTAAAACAGTATCATGAAGATATTTTAAAGGAGTCCTTTAGGGATGTCTGTTTTTGCACTTATGATTCCAGAGTTACATGGTCCAGTGGGCCGTATGAAAATCGAGTTGTTCATATAAAAACATGTTTAAAAAATGCTATTTTCTTTTAATGTAATCTATATAGCTTGAAATAAATAAAAATAATGGCTGCTTGAACTCGGTCGCATGTGACATTTTACAGGTACATTGGGACAGCTGACATTCCCCCCCAACCCAACCCACTGATAAATAGGCAAGAAGGTATGGGAAAAGATCCCAGTAGACGCGAATTCGCGTTGGTAGCCTACAATTTTATGTTAATTTTTAGAAATCAGGGACATGAATTCGCATCCTTTAGGCTTGACACCCTATAGGTGAGGATATGAATTTGCGTTATATGGGTTCAAAATGTTTCGTTGCTCGCATCTATAATACCTTTTTATTAGTAAAGTTGTAAGTAAACATCAATCGTCGAAATTTGCATTTTAAAATGGTTGAATTATCAGAAGTGGTGAATATTTAATATTGTCGAATTACCGTTTGTTATTTGATAGGCCAGAGATTGAGAAATCAAATCAGGGTCGAATTATCGCAAGGTGTCGAATTATCGGTATTGTCGAATTACTGTTTGTAATTTCATAGGTTCTGGAAATCAAAACATGGTCGAATTAACGAATTTATACTTAGAAAGTATTTTTACTTATCCTTACTTGAAATGCTGCTTCTAGGAAATCGGAATATACCCATTGCGAATTTTAAGCCAACATCTATACTTTTAAAGTCTCTGCAGGCCCTTTGGGTAAACCCTGGGCATTGCCCGGGTCACTCGGCTAGTATATATATGGTAATTTAAATCAACAACCCTATATTGTGTATATAAAAGGATTTTCATGTTGTATAATAGAAACACATCTATAAATAATTTTCCGCATGATTGACATGTGTCATTACATCATCACATGTAATGTACTTTGTACAAACTGAGGATAAATAAATAAAACTCTGTAATAGATTTAGAGTTGAGCTAAAGCAAGAGATTAAGATAGAAGTCCAAAACGTCTAAAATCGAGATGTAGAAGTCCGAACGAGGCCTAGAAGATCTCAGGGCGTGTCCAGTGTACAATGACACTTCTTCCTATCCACGCCCTTATAGCATCCGCTGAAACCCAATACTTCCTTTCGCAAAGATATATAAAGCTGTCAATTCGCAAAAATAAATAGTTACTTTACCATCGGCGGAAGCCCTTGTCGGTTGTGTCCAAATGTCCACCTCATCTACCATGTAGAACAGTAAGATCTCTTCTATCTCCGTCTTGCTCCTAGCTCGACTTTTATCTGTTCACGGAACTTTCCTACTACAACTGTGTCTCTTCGTTTTTTGTGTGCAAATTCTCAAGTCTTCCACTCTACCTCGACCACGACTGCCTGTGCTCTGTTGCAGAAAGGTACTGGAAAACTCTCCACATCCTGATTGTTCCTCTCAGTTAACGAGAGTCACACCATAGATTAAGTCGACAGGATTCCACAACGACAGGATTCGACATATATATAAATACAAATGTAATTTTTTATATAAAAATGAAGTACATGGATATTTCAAAATGCACGAAAAAATGAAATTATATGTAATAATATAAGTCCCAAAAGAATAAATCATTCATGAGTTTATTTGAAAAATAAATTAAATGTTTACCATGTGTATCTATATTTATCAAAAATTGTCAAAAATATAATTTGAATAAGAGAGAACATTTAGAATTTATTTCAAAAGTCGCAACATGGCGACGTTCAGTTAAATGATGTTGAACAGCTATTATATAACATTTCAACTCGTATAAATTCTGATTTTCTTTACTTGAATTCCGTTTCTCATTTAGAATTTCATTTAATTACAAGACTTATAACCAATTAACTATGATTTTGGACTAGCTTTAGAGAAACCATTTTTACCCTTAATTCAGAAATATTCTTTTGCTAGACCGAAGATTGGATCTAGGTTACTCATGCGAATTTTCGAGTCATCATTTTGTTTAATAACTAATTATTATCTATAAAATACTGGCTGAAATAGTCTGAACTGTGTCCAAAATAAGTGAACGAAAACAAAATGCTGATTTTTAAAAACATTTTTAATTCAAAACAAATTGGAATAAAATAGCTTATTCTATGAAAATATCAATCTAGTCTTTTTAAATTGAAAGAAAGAGCTATTTCAAATTTAGATAAAAATGAGTCTCAGCATATTATCAAGAAATAGGGGTTCATAAGTGTATGATTCTTCTCAATGTATAATTTTCTTACAACATAAACGTTAGATTATTAAAACATTGGATCAGTAAACACGAGGGCAACCATTTCGCTCAATTACATTACTTTATCTTTCATATAACATTTTTGTAAAAAAAAAGGTGATGATGATAAATTAAATGAATATTTACACAATCATAGAAAAATTATATTAAACCTTTATATAAACATAAATATTCTAACTAAATTAAACAATAAGGAATATGGTCATCTCTAACAGCTATATAATTCTCATGTCGATATTTCATGGTGATTAACAAACTTTGGAGAAAGTCTCTTAGAGAAGGCAATAAATCCACCCTTCAAAAAAAAAAAAAGAGCAGAATTTAGTTCGAGGAAGGTTCTACGAGGGGACTGACTAGCTTCAATGATTCCTCTCACGGCATCGCATTAAGGCTCTTTCGGTTACAGGTCCGGATATCTAGCTCTTCAACCCCTGAATATCCCAACACTCGAAGAAATTAGCAATTAGCGCTGCCCTATATGTGTGCCCTAGATTATCATTATTATCCACAAAAGTGAACTATGTGACATGGCCTTCCCTGAAGGATCCCGCACGGGGCTCAAGAATCTCGTTCCTGCATCAGTCAATTAACACATGTTCGGAACGAAGCCAGCCTAGACCACGTGGCACATTCTCTCTCAAAACTGTTTCTTTCTCTAATGTTATTGGTTAGAAGAGGACGCAACATCACTTTTTTTAAAACTCTCGCTTTCTTTAAGCGTTGGAGAATTGTTCTGCAACAAAACCTTTGCGTATATACATATGCGTATATGTTGTAATATATTCCGAATATATCTATATCTCCATGTGTTGTATAGTTGTAGTGTAATTTCCAAAGTGACAACTAAAATTTCGAGTGAGTGACAGTCGGCGCCAGTGGAGGAAAAAAGTCCGAAAAATAAGTCTGGTTCCCAGGTGTGCCCCTTTCTTACTCAAACAGATTAGTTCGCTTTGAGACACAATTGACAGACCCCTCTCAACAGATCTGCCCTGACCGGCGTCGGCTTCACTTGCTCTCTCTCCATCTCCGTGGTGACATCTAACATGTCTCGTCCTTTTGTGTAATCGCAATTCCACGCCTGAAACCACTCAAAACATTGTGGCCACCACGACTACAACCAACATGCCACACTACATTCATTCAACAAGATAAAACAACTACATTACAACATATATAGGTATTTAACTTCAAATTAAAGTTTTTTTAATTTCAAATAAAAACATTTTAAATTCAAATAAGATATTTTTTATTTCAAATTAATTTTTAAAATTCAAATTAAAGTTTATTAATGTAATATTGAATATTTACAATAAAAATTGAATACTAACAAGAATAAGAATCAAAAAGTTAAATAAAGCAATTTGTACAAAGCACTTAATGCAACGGTTGTTCTGCTACAGCAAGCGGTAGTTTCCTATACATGTCAACGTAATAATTGTTGCAATCAGTAGAAGCAACAGTGGTCACTGATTCTTCAATCTTCTGTACCAAATTTTGATTATTTTGTAGATCGGCCAGCAAATTTCGTGCAGACAATTTTATTTTGAAAATACCTTTTCTATATGATTTAACATGGGGGAATATGGTGATAGAAAAATTAACGTATGATTAGTCACTAATCTTTTCGCGCACTTCCCGAGTTTTATAGATTCTGGCATTGTCCAGAACCAACCATGCTTCTACGATGTTACTTCCAGCAAGTTTATTAAATAATCCACCAACAAATGTAATAAAAACATTTGAATTTACTGTTGAGTTAGAAATTACTTGAAAATATATGTATAATACCATTTAGATTCATGGCTAAAATTAATGAAACATTTCTTCCTCTTGTTGTTGGAACTATTTGTTGACTTTGCTTAGAATTATTAATGAAACTGATTCCAATAATTATTAATTAAACTTTATATTTATTGATTTACAAGAGAGAGAACAAAAAATAAAAGGGAAACTAATATTAAACAAAGGAACTTTTTTTCTATTTCGGTTAGCAGATATTTACCTGTGAGCTTACACACACTCTGTGGAACAATTAATTTATATATATACAACACACGCTCCCCTGTGTGTAAGTTCTAACCAGCAAGTCCAAGGCTATCTGCACATTTCCGTAGTTTGTTCTTAGGGAGACTCTTCGTTAGTATATCCACCTCCATGTCTTTGATTGCATCCAACAGCAACCGGTCTGGCCTTTCTTTTATATATGCCGTCATTTGATGTTTTCTTCGTACTGTAGACCCATTTACTATTGATGACTTTATACCATTTTCCCTTGGTACTAGTGTCCATACTTTATGCTTCTCTATCTCACTGAGCTCTTCTTCCATTGCTTTGTGCCATTCATTTCTTTCTCCACTATCCATTGCTTCTTTGAAATTCTCCGGGATATAATGATGTATTTCCATAATTAAGTTTGCATCATTCCTATATTTTATTCTTTGTGAGCGTCGAACTCCTTCTTTGATCAATTTCTTTCTTGTTCTTAAAATCTTGCTTTGTGCCGTTCTTCTAAGATGCTCTTTGTTTCTCCTTTATCTTTTCCTCCTTTTACGCATCTTTTCTCTATTGGTTCAGTTTGTGTTGAGTCATTTTCAGTGTCACCACCTGGTTTTACTGAAGTATCCTCCTTAGACTTCATTTCACTCTCTGTGACAGAATTGTCTTCTTTCAAGATAAGAAAGTCTTCAACTATTTCTTTACAAGTTCCTTTATAGGTCAAATTATCACAATTAGTATCTTCCTGAATATCATTTGCATAATAAATTCCTCTCTTATCTTCACTCTATTTTACTGATCTGACTTCATGGATTCTCCTTGTCATTATATCATATATACTGTAGGCTTTTCTTTTAATGGAATAACCAATAAATATTCCCTTTCTACCCTTTGTTGAAAACTTGTTTCTTCCTGGTTTCCTCTCAAGCCAATGTGTCAAACATCCAAATATTCGAATGTGTTTGACCGATGGTTATCTGCCATTCCATCTCTGCATAGGTGTATGGTGCTTGATATACCTGTGGGGGGTACAATACTTAATGTATGCAGCTGTAGCAATTGCCTCTGCCCAAAACTTCATGGGTAATTTTGAGTCAATTAGTAAGGTTCTTGCTGTATCTATAAGAGTCCTATTCACTCTCTCTGCGACTCCATTACTTTGTGGTGAGTATGTTGTGGTAAGTTGGTGACGGATCCCATTTCTCTTGAAGAGTCCTTCAAATTTAGAGTTACAAAATTCAGTTCCATTGTCCGTTCTTACATATTTTATTCTAAGACTTAATTTTCGTTTTCGGCTCTTGCTTTAAATTGTTCAAATCTATCAAAAGTCTCATCTTTTGACCTCAGGAAATAAACAAAGATTCTTCTACTGTAATCATCTACTATAACAAGAAAATACTTAGATCCTCCTAAAGATTCACATAGCATTGGTCCACATAAATCCATATGAATAAACTGCAGGGGCTCAACTGTATAATTTTCCGTAATATTATATGGCTTCTGAACCAGTTTTCCCATTATGCATGCTTCGCATTCTGGTAACCTTTCGAATTTTAGATCCAATCCTCTTACAATATGTCCTTTAATCATTTTTTTTCATGTATTCTTTATTTTTATGGCTTAATCTTTTTACCATAAACTTATATTGCTATTTTTAATTGATAAATGTGTATTTATAACCATGACATTTTCATTTTTTGCTATTGGTACATTTCTTAGTTTTGTTACCATCATAAACATTCTATCTTTAATTCTGTATACTTGTTCCTGCCCATTCTCAACCGATTGATTTAATCTCATATTTCTTCTTAACTCCTCTTCTCTTAGGGTTTGTTGAATCTCTTCTACTGTTGCCTCTCTATTAGATCGTAAGACAATAGCAATATTTTCATACCTTGGATGCCTCTGACAATATGAAATGAAAGTTCTCTTGAGGTAAATTGATATCTAAATGATAAACTTCTAGCAGCAATATTTTTTGCCCTTGTTATATATTCATCTACAGTTTTTTTTTATCTTTCATTCTAATGTTCTTTAATTCTAAGCCTATATCAATAATTTTATCTTCCAAATTGCCTGTGTATGTTTTTTTCAGTGAGTCCCATACTTTCTTAGCATTTGTTTCACCTATGAACATTCCAGCTTGTTCATTAGTCAATGTTGTGATGATTATCCCAAAAGCTTCATTTTTATCACTCCAAATCTCCCAAGAACTTTTGTCTTCCATATCAGGTTCTGGATCGGAAATTACACATTTAAATAATTTTCTTCCTCTTAGAACTGCGCCGATTTTCAACGCCAATATTTGATAATTTGTTCCTGTTAATGGCCCAATTTTTGTTTGGGATAAAAAAAATATATTCAGCCATTTTCGCCTTTTGAGCTAATATAAACAAACCAATATAATTTAAAAACGAATATATATTTTAAATTTATTTAAATATTGGGTAAGTTTTAAACATGCCATATATAGATATAATTTAACTTAATCTATATAAATACCATTAATCTTCTTATAAGTGCTTCAGTTTACCGATCAGAATAAACTTCTTGCTTAATCTTCAGATTAAATATTTTCGCTTTTGAGCTTTATATCAAATAACCACGCTCTGCTACCAATTGTTGACTTTGCTTAGAATTATTAATGAAACTGATTCCAATAATTATTAATTAAACATTATATTTATTTATTTACAAGAGAGAGAACAAAATATAAAAGGGAAACTAATATTAAACAAAGGAACTTTTTTCTATTTCGGTTAGCACCTATTTACCTGTGAGCTTACATACACTCTGTGGAACAATTAATTAATATATATACAACACTATTACATGGGCTGAAGTATTTATCCTCGATCGAGCTTTATTTCTGCGAAGATGGTAGTTGAAACCGGATTCATCAATAAAAATTATTTTCTTATGTGTTTGTGGAGAATTTTGTGAATATTTTACTGCATAATATCTGCGTTGTTCAATTGTTGATTTGGAGTTTAAACGGTCCAGGTTAATTGTGGCGGCTTTCAATGTTATTCTTAAAGCTTTTAATCTGTGAAGCGGCTGTTCTTCAATTAAGGCTGAGCTCCTGACAAAGGTGAGATCCTTCAATGTTTCTCGCGCCGCTGACGACGACCACGTCGTGCGGGCCAGGCGGTTCCTGCAGGCCACGCTCGAAGCTGCGTCGACGAAAGCAGACTATCCATCACTGCCCGACCTATGACACATTTTTTTGGTTTTCATCATTAAAATCTCCGGGCACTCGCTTCGCGTGCGCCGTCTTGCAAGGACGAACTTCAGCGACGAAGAAGGCAACATATTCGAGAACACGAATTCGCCGATCTTCCAGCGCCGCGTCGCTAGCCAGTCGTACGACCTCAACGACGCCTCAGAGTTCATTCGGAAGACTATGATCCCCTTATTCCCGAAGAGGATGATACCCTGCTCCGCATCAGAGATCGCAATCCTGCTTGTCGCTTGAAGGGGCACACGGGTGAGATTATTTGCTTTGCAAGTTCTACTTGCCTACGAGGACTATTTCGTATAGCGCGTCTACAAGGCCTACCAACTTTGCGGGGTCTTACTTCCTTTGTCGCGGCGCAGTACCATCTACCTGCTCCCCAAGTCCCATAGCGGCCCTGAGCTCTGCGGCTATAGGCCTATCACGCTCTCCACGAAGGAATACCGCGTCTTGGGAAACATCCTCTTCTGGCGACTGTGGCCCCTTCTCCCTGTCGTGGTACCTAAGTTCCTGGCTTATGACTCACCCTGAAGGTTCTCTTCTTGGAACAACACGCGTGTGTGCGACATGGGTATGAGGAGCAGCACGCCGCTGACCCTCATTTCCATTGACAGCTTTGACTGCGGCATTTTAGTATCTCTGATGCTCTCGCCGCGACTGCCACTAGTCTTCATCAAGTCGTTTCTCCTCCATTATGCCGGGCGGACGCGACAGACTGAGCCGGAGGTATTCACATCAAACCCTTCCAGACTCTGATGGTGTGAAACGGAAGTGCGCCGTCAGCGCCGCAAAGTTCAGCCTCGCCACGAATACTCTTCTGCGTCGTATTGAACAAGTTCTTGGCCCCGGGAATATCCTCACCTACGCCGACCGAATCATCCTTCTCATCCGCAGCAAAGAGAAATTCGGCATAATGACCTTCATGTTCGAAAACTTCCGGCGCGCCTCAGGCATAAAAAAAAGTCACCAAGAGCAAAGGTCGATGGTAGGGCGCCTGGCGTGCCCGCAACGACGCTCCGCTTGGCATCTCCTGGCCATCGGCCGAACTGGGGTACTGGGTTGAAATATGACGCCGGGAAATCAAAACTCCGCCTAAAAACATATCTCCTGGTCCTACTCGAGGCTGCCATAGAGAGGTGGGCCTCCTACCCCCGCGGCCTCTTTCTCCTCGGCCGCGCCAGAGCTGCCAACTTCTTAATGCTCTCCTCGGTGGTCCATCACATTCACGGCTACGTGTCTGCCGATCATATCACCCACAAGATCCAGGCCCGCAAGCCTTGTCCCTTCCAGCCCACCCGGTTTTGGTCTAACAGTCATTCAACGCCCGTGGGTTCAGCGACCTGTCACTGTCCCACTGGTACTGATCTTGACGCAATGTTAGGCCTCTCATCCGGGAGGCCTCCATCATCACCCATAAGCCCCCTGGCCTGCAAGGCTGGATCTTCGGGCAGGGCCTGGAGGATGACGCCTTGGCCATCCTGGCGTCTGCCAAGATAGGCAATCACAAGTACTTCCTCGGCACGGAACTGAGGAGGGTCCAAAAAGACCCCCTTCATGTTTGGAGGAGGATTATCTCTAGGTGGAAAAACTACCCTTGCTGAAGAAATGTTTACATATATAACTGTTATATTCCCCCTGTGTGTATGTTGTATGTGTATAAAAGATATCCTTTGTGTATTTTAATATTATTATTGTTTTTAATGTTAAGGAACCATTGAAAGAGATGTTAGAATTTGATAAAGTTGTCTAAATTATCAATTCTCTAAGTCCTTCGTCTTGCGATTAATCCTCTCATCCACAAGAAAGCTGCTATATTCAACTGTAAACCAATTTCAATATAATTCTGTTTTTCCCTTTACCTCATTAGAGATATCGCGTCTATAGTTCAATAAAAATAAAGGGTTCTTCTCCCGCAAAAATTGATGGTAAAACTATAGGCGCCATCTTTTGAGAGGCTCCGCAAACTAGCGATCTCGGGTCGGTGGCAAAGCCACAATACCAGCTTTGGAAAATTCAGAAGGCCGATCTACAGGGAATGATATCTGGTTAAAGTTCACGTCAGTTCAGGGCCGACCTTGATTTCATTAAATCCTCGAGGGATTCATTTAATCTTCTAAATTTTTCAAAGAGGCTTTCCAAAGGAATTTGATATCTCTTCTTACAGATCAATTTCCTCCCGGGAAAATTGATGCCTATAGTCCAGTTTTTATTGAATTATGCTATAATTCAAATAAACAATCAGCGTTAGGACACAGAGTATTAAGTATTTTGAAATTCCTCAAGTTATTTTCTGATTACACACAGCGTGAATATATTCGAATAATGTAGAGTAGAATTTGTCTTAACCGGATCTGAGGTTGTATAATATGTGTATTTGTTTCTATCTGAGAAACTGCCAATCGTTATATTTGAAAATTATGAACCTAAAGAAAAATATAATTATGAAAAATATTAATATTTCTGCACATTTAGCCTTGTCATAATTTGATATCAAGAACCTTTGATATTAAGAAAATTTGTTCCGGTACCCTGAGTGGTCACTTTTTAAAGGCGAATTTTCCATTACATTTCATAACCCTTTATTTTAATGTATTTATCACCTGAATTGTAAAATTTGATTATTCGGTAAAAATTAATTAAATCATATAATTTTGTGGGTTTATATCTCGATTTGTTTACATTTTTCGCGTATTTTCAAATGTAGCGGAAATTAGTGTATCTGAAGCTTCCAGGAATAGCAAGTTCAATAAACACCTATGTGCCCAGTGTTCCTCGCTTCGCCTAACGACTCCAGCGGTAAACAGTTTATATTTTGTGATGTCTGTCAGTGCTCTATTTTCGCCGCAGGACAACAATCTCCTAGCTAATTGGCATTCCTCGGCCATGTTCTCATTGTTGTGGGAGCCAGCTGTCATAACATGGCTCCAATGCCAACAATATCTCATCAATAACAGCCGCCGGAATTATATTTTCTATCACAATATTATATTTTGTAGAAATAATATACCCTATTGTTATAGAGAATAGAGGATTTATAACCTACTTGTTGCTTCTAGCAAATATCGACCTTCGTTTTGGCCATTGTTCTCTATTTAAATAAAATGGGCGATTGTGCAAACCTTGCTTGCTGTGATAAATTGTGTCCACATTACTATGTTTGCCTTCCGTCTTTTTCTCCTTTACCGTGAATTAATCCATTTATTGATCAACTCACAAAGCCTAGAAGTCTGAGTAGTTCAGAATTCAGTTAAACGGTTTTAGCGACGCCCTGAATATTGCCATTTGTTTTAATTTTAAAAAAATGTAACTATATGATAATCTGTGAATTTACGGAGAATTAGTTGATATGGAAATGATGTTACTTCAACCTTATCTGTCCTGGGCAATCCTGTAGGAGATGGTTTTTTGATATGTTGATGCGGTTTTTGTATTACCAGTAGTGTATTTTTGGTCTTTTCTTAAACCTTCGATCAGACAGTAGGGAACAAGTCGGATGAAGTGAAGGATAAGAGAGAGAGTCTCGAGATTGGTACAATACATTTTAGCTGTAGTAGCGGATTGCTTTCAACTAGAATTGTTTTGTTTGTTATGTGGTCTCGCCGAATATAGCTAAGTTCTGTTCGTAAACCCTTTATGTAAAACTGTTTATGAGTTTTTTTTAATAGACTTTTAGTAGTAAGGTTCCAGAGGTTTGAGAGGATAATAAAATATAGCCTAATACTTTTTCTAATGTAGAACATGAATTTAGTATTTAGATCTATTGTTGTTGAAATGTCATTTGTTTCCAGTTCGCAATACCATCTATTGTTTTGATGTTTGTTGCGAGAAATTAATGCCAATCCCCTCCCGCAACACTTTGTTATAATATTATATATGCCAATATCTCCTCCCGACACTCTCTGTTACAAGTATAATATAATATACTTGTATAATATAATATAATATGTACCAATCCCCTCTCGCATATTTTTTATAATATAAGATATAATGGAAATTTAAATAAACATATTGCTTTAGAAATTTGATAATCGCTTATATTTAGAAAAACGACTTTTTGCTAAGGAATTAAAAAAGTTTCACATGTTAATTTTAGGATCACAGATATTTATATTTTATTACGTTATTGATAATTTAAACAGATTTTGCCGGGGGTATATTGATCTATAATAAAATTTGTCACCTCTACCTTCTAAATAGACGCTAAATCTATGTGCCATCTATAGAATGTCTCTGAAAACTATCATAATCATGTCGGCAACAAAGCCACAACACAAGCTTTGGCAAATTCCGAACGCCCACCTGAAGACCATGGTTTCAGGCTAATGGACTTCGTCAGTTCAAAAGGGCTTTTATTGCTCATAGTATTGTGCGTATTTGACGTGAGAGGGAAAGCTTCCCTTTTATATATCACTAGCCTTCCGTCAAAATTTCCATCATAATTTCGGCATAGAATCGGCCTATCCACACTGCCACCTTTTTGACAAATTCTGAAGATTTCATGAATCCCTCGCAGATCTCGTGAAACCAAAGCCCGTTCTTTGACTGACGAGAACCTTTGGCCCTAAACCATAATTTCCAGATAGGCGTTTAGAATTTTCCAAAGCTGGTGTTTTATCACCGACCATTCTTGCCACTTTTGCTAGTGTACAGGGACGGTCAACAGATGACGCAGAGTTCTTGCGTCTATTTTGACGGGAGAGATGACCTTTGTTTTTATAAGCCGTTAATAATGGTGATAATTTAAAAAAAATTGTGAAAGTAAACAAGTATAATTTTATATTTCCTCCCGACACTCTGTTACAAGTATAATATAATATACTGGTATAATATAATATGTACCAATCCCCTTCCGCATATTTGTTATAATATAATATGTACCAATCCTCTCCCGCATATATTTGTTATAATAAAATATAAATATTTTTGTTATTAAAAAAATACCAAAAATAGAAAAAAAAAACTCATTTCTTGGTTTCTCAAGAAGCCTCTAGGACCAAAATATTTTTAGTCGCAGTGGTACAGCCTACTCCACACTGATGAGCGCCAGCAACGCCAAACGCGTTCGTGGATGGCTTTTCTTGATTTATCAAGAAATTGGGTTGGCTAAATATCACGTAGCAAGTTAAATAAACGTTTAGTTTATTTTTCCTCCACTAGATGGCGCTCTGCCATCTGGTGGAACAGAAATCAACTATTCATTGATTCAACCTGTTCCCTGATATTTGGCCAACCCAATTTCTTGATAAATCAAGAAAAGCCATCCACGAACGCGTTTCGCGCTGTTGGCGCTCGTCAGCGTAGAGTAGGCTGTCCCACTGTGACCAAAAGGATTTTTTGGTCCCAGTGGCTTCTCGAAAAACCACGCTGACGAGCGCCAACAGCACGAAACGCGTTCGTGGATGGCTTTTCTTGATTTATCAAGAAATTGGGTTGGCCAAATATCAGGGAACAGGTTAAATCAATGAATTGGTGATTTCTGTTCCAACAGATGGCGTTCTGCCTTCTGAAAAGCACATGTGCTCCTGGTCAGGATATGCCTTTTTAATTTTAATATCAACACCTGACCTTTTTATTATTATTTTTTCTATTGTTTTTTCATATATATGTGGGATGGTTGCTTGATGTGTTAGTGTGGCTTGTGGAAAGGCTGCTGATAAAATTATAATTAAAATTAATTTATTTAAAGCCAGAAATATATAAAGCGAAAAGAAGTAACGGCCGTTGGGATCAAGCCTACTTGTTTACCGCGACGAGTGGCCAGAGTCTGGATGTTCGCGCATGCGTAGTCAGGTTGACGCTCGCGGTTGCCGAGGCCGTCCACTGCCCGTGTGTGTAGTGGAGCTTTGTCCCAGTTCGCGCTCGCTGAAGCAAAGTGTGGTCGCCACACTACTCCCCCTCCAGTAGGATCTTTCCAGCGATCGTATGCAATCTTTTTGGCTTGCCAAATTCGGGTCTTGTGAAAACATCGGTCCTTCTGATGTGAAAGCAGGCTTGAGGCGGTCGATTGACACCCACGTGGATCTCTTAATAATTTTCAGTTTGTAAATTTTGGGTTTCCTAAAAAGGACTTCATATTGACCGTCGTATGGGGGAGCTAGCGGAGGCAATATCCGGTCCCGACGTAGATAGACATGGGAACATGTCTCGAGTGGTTTGGGCACGTAAACGTGGCGGTTCCCATGTGGCCTGCTTGGTGCAGGTTTCAGAGATGCCATGGCGCGCTTGAAGTCCTCCAGCCACGGTTCGGTAGGCGAGCTTGCAGAGGGGGGATCCTCGAAAAATGTTCCTGGAAGGGGTA
The DNA here is from genome assembly GCA_030710605.1 of Cordylochernes scorpioides. Taxonomy (NCBI): domain Eukaryota; kingdom Metazoa; phylum Arthropoda; class Arachnida; order Pseudoscorpiones; family Chernetidae; genus Cordylochernes; species Cordylochernes scorpioides. The sequence goes on along the minus strand of CP092886.1, from coordinate 110,142,864 downwards.
GGGGCTTCCCATAGACCAGCTCAGCGGTTGTGGTGTTGAGATCTTCCCTTAGGGACGAACGAATCCCTAGGAGCACCAGGGGAAGTTTCAAGGACCAGTTCGTGGAATCGTGACAGCGAAGGGAGTCTTCAATTACTTGTACTCGCTGAGCGTCCGGCAAGATTCCGGTGTTGGTGATGATAAACCCCAAGAATTTGACTGAAGTTTGGCCGAAGGTGCATTTGGTTTCGTTGATCGTCAGGCCGTAGTCTCGAAGGCGACCAAAAACATGTTGAAGATGGGATACATGTTGATTTTCTGAATCGGATGCGATAAGCACGTCGTCGATGTAGGCATATGCAAAATCCAAACCTTGGAGTACTCCGTTGATGAGCCTTTGAAAGGTTTGGGCTGCGTTACATAGGCCAAAGGACATGCGGGGAAACTCAAAAAGGCCGAAAGGCGTAATAACGGCAGTCTTAGGGATATCTCTAGATTCCACGGGCACATGGTGGTACGCTCTAACCAGATCGATAGTAGAAAATATTTTCCTACCATGCAGATGCGATGCAAAGTCCATAATGTTAGGGACTGGATATCGGTCGGGGACGGTAGCGGCATTCAGTTTCCTGTAGACTCCACATGGTCGTAGCGAGCCGTCCTTTTTGGGTACTAGTTGGAGAGAGTTGGCCCACGGTGATTTGGATGGACGACAGATGCCTTTCTCCATCATGAAGGCGAATTCTTTCTTTGCCGCGGCGAGTTTGTCCGTGGGGAGTCGTCGCGGTTTTGCTGCAATCGGGGGGCCCTTTGTGACGATATGATGAGTCACTGAGTGACGGGGGGGGGGCTTTTTACAAGATTCTGACTAGTGAGCTCTGGGAATTGTCTGAGTATCCTGGAGTAAGGCGAATTGGCGATTGTAAGGTGAATGCTAACAGCGGGGAAAGGGGAAACTTATCCAATGGAGTAAAGGGAAGATACTGGGTCGTTCAGCCGACGATTCCGCAGGTCTACTGTCAGCCCGTAATGTCAGAGAAAGTATGCGCCGATGATGGACACGCCGACGTCGGCTATGATGAAAGGCCAACGGAATAATCGTCCGAGACCGAGGTCAAGTTCAAGACGTCGTTCCCCGTAAGTGTGGATGATAGAACCGTTAGCTGCGTAAAGCTTCCTGTGCGAGGGCCTAGCGTTCTTTACTGGTGGTGGAATCACTGAGACTTCGGCTCCAGTGTCGACCAAAAACAAATAGGCGCTGCGTCGGTCTGTAATGAAGAGCCGACGAGTAAGGCCTGCGCCGTCAGTGGCTCCTGCTGACGGCGGGAGTATTCGTTTCCCAGGACCTTGAAGTTGCATGGGTGAAAGCACTTCCTAGCTTGCGCTCCAAACTTCATATGGTACCAGCAAGTTCCTGCGTTTCTTTTTTTCTTGTGGGTCGGTTACCTAGCGTTCGGATAGCGATTGTGTGGGGTGTCCAAGAATGACTTCGCCAGCTTACTCAAACTTGTTTCAGAGGATGCTGCGAGAGCGGCCCTTATGTCCTGAGGTAGGCGTCGAGTCCACAGTATTTTCAGTATTGTATCGGAGAAATTTCTTCCTGCCTGATGTTGCATCGCGGCTAGGACTGTTGATGGCTTCTGATCTCCCATGGGACGCCCATCCAGAACCTGTAATATTTTAGTTTGTTTTGATTGACCGAGTCGTTGGAGAAGGCGTGCTTTCAGCGCATCGTATTTACCAGAGGGTGGGGGGGCCGTTACGATGCCCGCGACGTATGTAAGGGTTGGCTGGTCTAGGCTCGTTACTGTTGCTTGGAATTTAGTTTCGTCGCGGGAGATCTCAGCTAGACCGAAAGCGGCTTCTAGCTGACTTATCCACAGTTCAACGTCGTTGGGCCAGAATGGTGGTGCACGGAAATCTAATCTTGATATTTGGAAGGGTGTCGTGGATCTTGGCCCTTCCGGATGTTCCGTAGTTGCGTCTTGCATTCTGGGGCTGTTGAAAGTTTCGTGGATGAAATAATAATAATAGAAAAATTTAGAAGTGTGATTAAAATAACTTTTGCATCATGTCCGGCTCACCAATATTGTGGGATGGTTGCGTGATGTGTGTTGGTGTGGCTGGGGAAAGGCTGCTGATTATACTATAATTTAAATTAATTTATTTAAAGCCAGAAATATATAAATATAAAAGAAGTACGGCCGTTGTAACGGCCGTTGGGATCAAGCCTTCTTGTTTACCGCGACGAGTGGCCAGAGTCTGAATGTTCGCGCTGCGTAGTCAGGTTGACGCTCGCGGTTGCCGAGGCCGTCCACTGCCCTTGTGTGTAGTGGAGCTTTGTCCCAGTTTGCGCTCGCTGAAGCAAAGTGTGGTCGTCACATATATATATATGGAACAGGCTAAATCAAATTTTTTCTTTTGTTTTTTAATGTGCTAAGCGTATTTACGCAAGTTTGGCCTTAAATACCCATTTCTTGGTTTTTCAGAAAGCTACTGGGACCAACAAAAATTTTTGGTCGCAGTGGTTCAGCCTACTCCACGCTGACGAGCGCCAAAAGCGCGAAACGCGTTCGTGGATGGCTTTTCTTGATTTATCAAGAAATTGGGTTGGCCAAATATCAGGGAACAGGTTAAATCAATGTTTAGTTGATTTCTGTTCCACCAGATGGCGCTCTGCCTTCTATAAAGCACATGTGCTCCTGGTCTGGATATGCCATTTTTAATATATATATATATATATGTGATGAAGTCCTGTTGACTCTTGTAGAATCCTGTCGACTAAATCTGTGATGAGTGATCCAGTCGACTTAAACTATGGTGTGAGTCCCTGTCAACTCTCGCTATACTGTGTTGACCGAGAGGAACAGTCAGGATGGGGAGTTTTCCAGTACCTCTCTGCACCTTGGAAGACCTTTAACAGTTCTCACAAAGTACAGGCAGTCGTGGTCGAGGCAGAGTGGAAAGCCTGGAAATGTCCACACAAAAAACGAAGACACAGTTGCACAAAGAAAGTTTAGTGAACAGATAAAAGTTGAGCTAGGAGCGAAAGATGGAGAGATGGAAGAGTTCTTACTGGTCTACATGGTGGATGAGGAGGACCTTGGTGACAACCGACGAGGGCTCGCGCTGATGGTGAAGTGACTATCAAGTGACTATATTTTTGGCTAAGACGGGGGCGTTTTATATATTTTCCGAGAAAGGGAGTATTGCATTTCAGCAGATGTGCGACAGGGGCGTGGATCGTCTGGCGAAATTGTACACTGGCGCCGTGGCAGTTTCCAATCTATCTATAGACTTTGTTGTGGGAATTCTAAATTTATTTCGATTTTAGACGTTTTTGACCTTTTGCTTTAGCTCAACTCTTAATCTATTACAGAGTTTTATTTATTTATCCTCAGTTTGTACAAAGTACATTACATATGATGATGTAATGACACATGTCAATAATGCGCATTATCATTTACAGCTGTGTTTCAATTATACAACATGAAAATCTAGTTATAAATTATATACAATATTGGATTGTTGTTTTAAATTACCATATATATATGAAAAGAAAAGTCAGGTGTTTATTATTAAAATCAAAAAAGGCATATCCTGACCACGTTCACATGAACTTTCAGATGGCATAACGCCATCTAGTGGAACAGAAATCAACTAAACATTGATTCAACCTGTTTCCAGATATTTGGCCACCCCATTTTCTAGATGATTTCTGTTCCACTAGATGGCTCTCTGCCATCTGAAATTTCATGTGAACGTGGTCAGAATATGCCTTTTTTATTTTAACATATATATACTAGTGTATACATATGTATACTAGTACATAGGGGAATTAAAACATGCTTTCGAGGAAAGAATAAAAAAAAAGGGCTAAAATAAACCAGTATCTCCTACAAACATAAGTCTACATATATCAAATCAAATTAATAAAGCAGACTGGAAAGGAGCACAGATACTATATAGGGAAGTGCAAAACAAAGTAAAACACTTTTTCTTGAAGAATGAGAGTCTGAGAAATTTTATTAATAAGAAAAGCGATTCACCGAAAGAATATAAATGCCTATTTTAGGGGGAGAAATATGGTAACAAATAAAATTTTCAAAGAAGGAACTAAACAATAAAATTCTTAAATGGCTTTAAATTATCCTTCCCACTTTCATATTTTATCCCATTCTGTAGAGATATTTAAAATTGTATATTAATTTGAATTCTTTGTTTAAATTTTGTCTGTTTGGAATATCAAGGCGCTGCACTCTACATACTTTCAAATATCGGTTCACACAGAATTTGCTAAAAGTAAACAACAGCCAATTGAAGTTTTTTGAAAAGGGCGACAGTGGCTCGCCGAAAAACTTTGGAAATAAAATAATTAAAAATGTTAAATAAATTAATTTATAACTTCACGAAATGTGATAAATTGAAGGAACGTTTTCTAACATTTAATGAGATTTAATAAGCTGTAGTTTAGAATCAACTCAGACTTGACCAAGATCGATTTGGTTTGCTAACCGTGCCTATCTTAGCCGCGGTGTATTTTATTGTGAACTCAATTTCTGAACTAAAGAGCCCAAACTGCCTATTCCTAGATATCTATTTATTTCTCATATCGCACATTTGGCTCTGTCCCCTAAAAACATATAACAACCGATTTGATTGTATTTCCTCTAAAAAACGTTATCACAATTACAAATATTTTGCAACAATTTAAATTATTCTGGACATATGTTTTGAAAGTTTTCCTCCTTATCTTTTTTCGTATTTATAATTATTTTAACGTTACAACAATTGGGTAGATACCTATTTTTATATTATGAAATATTGTTTAATGATTTTTTTATCATATAGAGAGAACTATAAGATAATATAAATGATAATAGACACTTTATATATACAGATACAGTTATTTATGGTTTTGTCGGTCCCGAATCCTATAAAAAAAGAAGGGGGAGCAGTGACAAGTTGTTAAAAACTTTGTTTTCAGCTATCCCGGCTGATAGTACTTTACTAGCCGAATGACCCGGGCAACGCCCGTGTTTTACCCGATTGAATGTTTTTATTCAAATACTAGCGGATGTACCCGGCTTCGCCCGTGTTTTACCCGAGTAAAGGTTTGTCTAACGAATCTCTCGATAAAGTGAACATTTTTTCCCGGTCCCTTGAAAAATACTCGATAAGTTTAATAAAATCAATATTAATCGGTACCCGAGTAAAGGTCTGTCTAACGAACATCTGTTAAAACAATTCTCTATAAACTTATAAAAAGAAATAGATATATTTTGATAATTTGAAACTGATAAAGTGATCATTTTTTCCCGGTCCCTGTGTGCCGTGTCATTCTGAATTTTGTCTTTCCTAATTTTCTACATTACAAAATCATCGTTTTATCTAGTGAACATTTTTTCCCGGTCCCTTGAAAAATACTCGATAAGGTTGAATAAATTCAGGGTCGTTTATGGAAGATGGACGAAGTTCCCGGAGGTCATCTTGGGCAAGCTCCCGCGAGGCTTTTTTTCTTGCTGTGTCACAGCTGTGTCACCAACTCTGCCCTGATTGGTCGGTGGCCGGCGGCCGGACGGATCCATTCTCTCACGGGGTGGGGCAGACTTAAGCCTATCTCCGTCGCAAGGTGGCGCTGCTTGCGAGTTAAAGCTACAAATCTGCAAATAACTCTAAGGATATTAAAGATATTCAAGAAATTATTTTTCGTAAACCTTTCCGGGGATACACCTAATAATATCCCAAAATTTCACGGCGATTGGATGTATGGTTTTTGAATCCATAGAGGACACACACACACGCGAGCGAGCGGCCACGCTTTTTCGAGCTCCGCCGTTTTCGCCTCTGGCGTGCGTGTAGATGGCTGGCAACATGCCAAATTTGGTACCGGCTAGTAGCCCAGAGAAAGCTGAATCAGTGCCTGAAAGGCCCAGCTTCGTATCCCAAACCGGTGACGAAATATCACCGAAAAATATCTTACAGAAGAAAACTTCTGAAGAAAATTTTGAAAATCTAAAGCATGCAAAATCGCCGGCAGGAATCAAGCATGCAAATTCGGCCGCCGCGCCTGACGTCACGGCGCCGATAACTGCTGCTGCTACCAGCGCCGAACCAACCTCCAAGAACTGGTGTGACTCCGTGGAGATGGAGATGGGGGACGAACAAAACAACGGCTTTACACTCGTCGTTAGGAACAAGAAGAGGCGCCGCGGCTCGTCGTCATCAGAGCATGCTGCAAGGCAGCCCAGCAAGCCTAGAGTGCAGCACAACACTCAGCAGCGGAAGCGGCTCACAGGGCCAAGAGCAATGTCGCCCCAGCAGTTCAAGGCGACGCGGGCTAACATCGCCGACGCCAAGGCGAGGCAAACCTCATCCACACAGGACAACTACATCTTCGTGGAGGTCTGTCCTGACATCTCGTCCTACAAATATCTCCAGGCGATTGACAAGCTGGTCGGGGAACCGAGAAAGACGGCCGCCGGGAGGCCTTCATCCTGCTCCACAAGGACATCAAACTGGAGAATCTGCCCACCAGACTGGACAGTAAGTCTAAAGGAGACACCCTATCGGCCTTCCTGACATTTGGAATAAAATGCTCGAAATGCAACAAGCAGGGCCACCGCAGAGCCAACTGCCCAGCGCTCGCCAGGCAAGGGAACGGCAGCCCCAGGCAAGCAGCGTCTCCCACCAACGCAAGGCCTCCCCCTCCTCCTCCTCCTCAGCAGCCAAGGAAGCCGGCACCGGCGCCCGCAACACCGGCGTCCCCTGTCAAACCGGCGACAACTTCAACCGAGCCTCAAGCGATCCCCTCGGCACACCAGCCTGCCGAACAGATGGATGTCACCCACCCCGCCCCTGCTGCCCACCCGCTTCCCTGGCTGCCCCGCGGCCCCCCGAGCCTCGCATCTCTCCGCTCGACCACGAGATGTCGGTGTAGGGGCTGACCTCACCTCCATCCACGCCTGCCCGGGGAGAATCCGCACTCAAACAGCTGCTGAAGCACATCGAGGAGACCCCCACCCTTTCCATCGACTGGCACAAGCTGCCCGGCCTTAACTGCAAGGACGCACAGCAGCTCCTCACCTCTGAGAACACCATGAAGAGGCTAGCGCCCACGCTGACAGAAGAACAGGTCGCCACCCTCGACAAGTTGCACGACACCTTCAAGGCCTCGTGCCCAGACTCCAACTCCACCATCCGCAAGACCCTCCAGAAGACCAGGAAGGTCCTGCGAGGTCTACAGCGCCAATGAACCACCGCGTCGCCACCATCAACGCGCGAGGGCTCGCCACTCGGGGGAGGAGCCTTGCCCTTTGTCATCTCCTCAAACAACATCACGTGGACATCGCGTTTGTCCAGGAGACAAACGCATTTCATCTGGGCAGCGGCCAAGACCTCTGCCTCGGCTACAGCGCTGTTATATTGGCCCATCCCGTAGCCATCTCGGGATCCGGACTCGCCTGCGTCTTCGGACCAGGCGTCGCCGTGCTACGACAGCGTATCCTGTGGCCGGGCCACATCGCCTTGGCAACAATAGATGTCCACGGCGAGGAGATGACGGCCATCGCCGTTCATCTGGCACATGAACCCCGGGAGAGAAACCGGCAACTGGAGCTCCTGTCGGCGACAGCGGCACAGGAGGAGGAGGGGGCCTGCTGGATCATCGGCGATTTTAATATCAGGGATCGAGGGCCCTCATCATCATCATCGTCGGATGCCCTCGCCGCTCTTCTGGACCTGGCCGCGCTGGTCGACGTGGCCACCCAGTTCGACGCCGCCCACCTGCCCACCAGAGTCGCCATGCACGGCGACCAAGTCGAATCGAACCGCCTGGACCGGAACCTCGTCCCTGCTGGAGTCCTGGATCGCGTGTCCATCTACGCGACCAGCCACTACCACCTCTCGGACCACCGCCTCGTGCTGCTCCAGGTGGGCTCGCCCACCACCGCCGTCTCCTCCCCCACCCAGCCTCGCTTGGCCGCGATGCTCCGCTCGGGTCTTGCTCTCGAACATCTGGCTGGCTACATCCGGGAGTTGGAGGAAGACGCAGCGCACGATGACGACGACGGGACCTTCTGGGATAGGTGGACCTCCATAAAGGCGAGGCTTCTGGCGGAGGCCAGATCCCTGCACGACCCACGCCACGCTGCCAGCGACAGCTACGTCTACAGGGCGAGACGTTACATCGCGGCGCAGCTCGAGGCCTCCTCCATCCGGGCCGACTACCCATCGCTGCCGGACCTGGCACGCGCCATCCGCCTCCGACGCCCGGTCAGCGTCATCAGGGACGACGAAGATAACGTCATCGAGTGCCCCGAGCTTCGGCGGAGGGCGTTCGCGACCTTCCGGCCCCGCTTCGCCCGTCCCACCACCGATCCAGCTGCGGGAGCTGCCTTCATCCCCAGCAGCGCGCCCACCACCACCTGCGAGCTGAGTGAGGAGGACCCGCTCCACCGGCCGGACATCAGCCCCAGCGAGATCGCCAACGCCATCGAGCACCTCCCTCGCGGAAAGGCCCCCGGCTGGGACGGCTTGCCGTGCGAATTCCTCGTCGCCTTCAACGAGGACTTCTTCGCGGAAGCTCTGGCCCGGGTGTTCTCGGCTTCACGGCTCCGCGGTGCCCTACCTCCGTCGACGCAGCGCAGCTCCATCTGCCTCGTGCCCAAGGCCCGCGGAGGTCGCGGCCTTGACGGCTACAGGCCCGTCGCGCTGCCCTCGGCCGACTACAGGGTCCTGGCCGCCATCCTTCACCGGCGCCTCAAGCCCCACCTGCGGACCCTTGTGCCGGAATGCCAGACTTACGCCGTCCCCGGGAGGTCCCCGTCCTGGAACATCGCCAAGGTGACGGATGCTGTTGAGGAGGCAACCGCCATGGGCCCGCCGCTGGCCGTCATGGGCGTCGACTTGGAGTCCGCCTTCGATTCCCTGGACCGCGGCTTCCTGGAGTCCCTGATGACGTCCCTCCACCTCCCGCCGGCCTTAATGGGCTGGATTAACATCTTGTACGCCGGGGCGGACGCAACGATCCGGGCTGGAGGCTTTCACACCACCGCCTTCCCCCTCCTCAACGGCCTAAGGCAGGGCTGCGCCGTGAGTGCCGCCCTCTTTAGCATCGCTACGGGGCCGCTGCTACGTCGCCTGGAGTTGACCCTCGGCGTGGGCAACGTCATCGCCTACGCCGACGACATCGTCCTCCTTTTCCATCGCGACGAAGAATTCGAGCGGGTGGCGACCGTCCTCGAAGACTTCAAGCGGGCCTCCGGTATCGCCGTCAACCTCGGGAAGAGCGCGGGCCTTTGGTGCGGAGCCTGGCGCAACCGCGGCGACTCCCCTCTCGGCGCCTCCTGGTCGACCACCTCCATCAGGGTCCTCGGGCTCGACATCGCCCCCAGAAGCTCCGTAGCCCATCAGGAGCAGCATCTTCTCGCCCTCCTGGAATCCGCCTGCCGCAGATGGACGCCCTTCACCCGCGGCCTATCCCTCGTCGGACGAGCTAGAGCGGCGAACTCGCTGGTGGGCTCCACCATCCAGCATCACCTGCACGGGTACCTGCCATCACCCCCGACCATCGCCAAACTGCAGGCCAGACTTGCGAGGTTCGTCTGGGGGCCCGAGCACACGGCGTGGCTTCCCGCCGCCGTCATGGCGAGGCCCGTAGCCATCGGAGGCCTCGGCCTCCTCGACCTGGCAACCCAACTCCAGCTCGCCTGCCTCAAGGGTGTGCAGGTCGCGCTCCGCGGAGGCAGGAACGGCTTCGACTGACTGGTCGCCAGCGGCAGCGAGGCCTGGATCCGCCCTCCACCAGTCGGCACGCGTCTCCAGCCCCGCCGTCTCCGGTTGCTGAAGCTGTGGGAGGAGACCTCCAAGATCCTGAGCCTCAATCACCGGGCGGTCCCCGCATCTCTGCTGCTGGACATCCCAATCATCGGTGGCTGCCGGTTCCTTCGCCCTCCCGACCTCCTGGCCCCTGCCCGCTGGCGCGGAGCCCGAGTCCGGGACCTTCTCGCGGAGGACCACCTCATCGCCCGCCCTACGCGCTCCGTCCTGGCTGACGCCGCGACCCTGGGTGCCTTCTGCCGGAGGCTGACCTCAGAGAACGCCGTGGGCTTCGGGGCGGAGTCCACGCCTTCTTCCAGTTCCTTAGCTGCGGCCGTGGTGCTGCGAGGGACGGCTACGCCGTTCCTCAACGCCCTCACGACCCGCTCGGCCCGACGGGCCCTGGATCGCCCGCGCCTCGCCGCCACGCCCATCTCAAGGTTCACCTCGAGATGGTCGCCCACCATCGGTCCACTTCCATCTAGGATCGACTGGGCCTCGCTGCGGCGCTGCGCCTTCTCGGGCCACGAGGCCGACGCGGCCCTCAAGTTGGCCTTCCACGCCCTGCCCCATCCGGCCCATCCTGCCTCGGTCGGCCCCTCCTGTCCTGCCTGCGGGTCCATCGACTGCTCCCTCAGCCACCGTTACTGGTGCTGCCATTCCATCAGGCCTCTCATTAGAGAGGCCTTCAACATCATAGGGCGGCCCCCTGACCTGCAGGCCTGGATCTTCGGCGGGTCCGGCCTTGAGGACGACGCCCTTTCCATCCTGGCGTCGGCAAAGTTGCGCATCTATCGCTACTTTGTCCAAGTTGGGCTCGGAGAAGTAGTGTAGGACCCGCTCATCGCCTGGTCCAGGACCCTCCAGCGTCGAGGTTTCCTATCTTCATCCCCCTTGTAAAATATATGTAATATATATGTAAATATTTCATTCATTCTTTTTGTAATATATTTCTTTTTCTTCTCTTTCTCTCTCTCTCGTTGCTAAAATGATGTAAAATTGTCTTGAAGACAATAAATAATTTTTAATTGTCAATTGTCACACACACACGCACACACAGACATTCATTTTTATATATATAGATACTATTTGTTACAATTATAAATTGGCGCCTTAAATAAATGCATATATTAGTTAATAACTATAGCCTATGTGCTTTATCTGTCTATGTACTGTTGGCTTCCGTAGGCGTCTCTTACTAGGAAAAATAAAGAGAGGATTCCATTTAGTTATTAACTAATATATGCATTTATTTAAGGAGCGACCCGCTCCAACACAATAGTTACAAAAACGAAAAAGCGAGTGGGGGGGGTGCATGATTCAAAGGTGGCGTGATCGTAGCCAACCAATAGGAGGGCGCCATTCCAAAGAAAAAGCAAACGGTGACAGAGATGACAAATGATAAGGAGATGGAGAATTAAGAACGGATGACGCTCGTAACTGTATATAGAATAAGGGTTCCAGGGACACAGGATGACCAACGTCTGAAGGCGCCAATCTAGGAGCGGCTACACATGGCGTCTCATGTCATAGACGGCCATTTTATATCAGATCTAAGTCGGCCTGAGAAGTCCTTCCAGCTTGATGACAACAGTAGATACGCTTTTCTCAATCAGGATGATGCCATTATTACACCAGGATGATCTACAGATTTGACACCTAGATAGAGTGTGGGGAGATAAGCAAGAAGTTATCTGCCAATCATAGTCGTGAATTAGATATATTTTTTAGTCACAAAATAACTCTCCAGATTATTCAGAAGCGCTCAAGTTAATCATTGCCAAAGATATTGATTGTTAAAAAAAGGCGAAGTAAATTTCCTGGTCATGTGGTCTGGAAGGTGGCTGAAGAGCTATTTGGGTAATATATTGCTCAACGCATAAACACTAACGTTAATTTACATCTTTATCACATCCCGTAATAAATCACTTAGCATTATGTACTCGCGATAGGTTGCACAGAGGAATGCGTATTCTTTCAGACAGCATTTTTAAAGATAAATATGAGACATCTTTAAAAAATATAGACATTCCAATTATTTATTTTTTATAGTTATTCTCGTGGATTGTGATAACTTTCAAGGCAAATAACTTTTTTACATAGAAAACAATTATATCGGCCTTGCAACTTTGACCTTTCTTAGAATAAGAAATAATTTATTGGTTGATTTTTTTAATCGGTGTTTACCCAGGGATGTCTAGACCAATATAATGTATTTTCAAGTGTCGCCACTCTGTCACTATTGGTTGTGGATAATATAGCCAACAAACAGGGAAATGTCGTCTCTGAGCTATACAAGGGTGAAAATCATGATTAATGCATATAGCAAATATATATAAATGATTATTAATCGTCAAAAACGCTAATTCGGACATTAATTTGTCTGTTTATTAATTCCGATATTTCGAAAGGCGAGAGGCCTATTTTATTCTGAGTTGTTTTGCCGAGAGAGATGGCGGATAAACTACAGTTTCTATACGAAATACCATAAATTAATTAAAAGGTTTTAAAACTCGGTAGGTAGATACATGTTTTGATTGAATTGAATTTGTTTCTGCGCTTATATATATATATATATATATATATATATATATATATATATATATATATATATATATATATATATATATATATATATATATAACACTACTCTGAAAAAGAATATATTCTGGGAAAGTCGCCGTTTTTCATTGAATAATTTATAACTTTTGCCATGTGTCTTTTTTATTATATCTTTTAAAGTAAAAATATATTTATTTATTTATTCAAGAGAACTAAATCAATAGAACATATTCATAGTAAAAATATTTACTTTGCTTTTTCTTGAGAACATCAACTTGGAATATCTTAACATATTAGAAAGATGCGTTGACCATCTTCCTTGAGTTTCGAATTGCAGTCGATACCGAGAGAGAGAGAAGAAGTTGTAGTTAAAATTGTTATTAAACCTTTCAGGAAGGAGTTTCTTTTAAATTTAAATTTAATATATCTAGCTTTTGGCCTTAAAGGGCAGCTCTTATACACATGAGAACTATATTAATATTGAAACAAATTTGCCTTTGTTTGAAATGTGATTTCTCGTGATAATAGTTTTATGTCTTATTAGTTATAATTCGGGGGACATATTTTGGGTGAATGATGTCTGATATTTCTTCCTCAGTGAAAGCGTCTCCTTTTTCACTTTTGGAGATTATTTTACCTTAGACCTTTGGAGAATATTTTCTATTAGGATGAATCAAGCTTGGGATCTAAAAAATGATTACTCTATAGATTTCTGGAAAGACCTGTATTTTCTTTATAGTCTGATTTATTTTATTGATATAATGGGGACCTATATAATGACTTGCTTATGGTTGCTTATCGGAGATGTTGGAGTAGTAGATTAGCGGTTCAGATAAGTTGAAGGAATCTTCTGTTTTCCTATGTGTTGGTAGACTAAGGATTCGTTTTCGTGGTTATTAATATTGCGCTTCTGTTCGGATATTGAAAGGATCTCATCCCTGAATCATTCAATTTTAATTTTGATTAGATACATGGGGTTAATATATTCAATTGAGATGTCCTGGTGTATGCTGTATAACTCGTTCTGTGCTTCAGGAACCCTGAGGTCATCTATACCAATCTATGTGTTCAATATTAATTTGAGTACTTCGGGAGGGATGTAGGATTTTATTTGTTCTTGTAGTTGTGCATATACGAGTATAACGTATAACGATTTATAGCCAGTATATATATTTTCAGTTTATGCACAACTCAGTAAAGTCATCAGTCAAAAGAATTCGGCTTAAAGCAGATAATTATCAACCGAAAACTGTCAAGATATTATCTTTTTGTGATTTTTATCTTTCTTCTATAGACCCACCTTCTTCGTGGTCTAAATTTAAGCTAGTATACAAAAGTTGGGTTAGGGTGATTACTTGTCTGTATGTATCTAAGTGAAGGAGTTTAATTCTCTTTGTTTTCAAACAGCCGGCACTTAGTGGATTAGTTATATATTTCTAAAAATCATCACCATATATATATTTTAATATATATATATATATTAAAAATAAAGAAGGCATCTCCTGACCACGAGCACATGTGCTTTTTAGATGGCAGAGCGCCATCTAGTGGAGCAAGAATAAACTAAACGTTTATTTAGCTTGCTCCGTGATATTTGGCCAACCCAATTTCTTGATTTATCAAGAAATTGGGTTGGCAAAATATCACGGAGCAAGCTAAATAAACGTTTAGTTTATTCTTGCTCCACTAGATGGCGCTCTGCCATCTAAAAAGCACATGTGCTCGTGGTCAGGAGATGCCTTCTTTATTTTTAATATCAACACCTGACCCACTTATCTTTTATTTTTTTCTATTGTTTTTTTCATATATATATATATATATATATTGAAAATAAAAAAGCCTATCCTGACCAGGAGCACATGTGCTTTTCAGAAGGCAGGGCGCCATCTGGTAGACCAGAAATCAACTATTCATTGATTTAACCTGTTCCCTGATATTTGGCCAACACAATTTTTTGATAAATCAAGAAAAGCCATCCACGAACGCGTTTCGCGCTGTTGGCGCTCATCAGTGTGGAATAGGCTGTACCACTGCGACCAAAAATATTTTTGATCCCAGTTGCTTACTGAAAAAACAAGAAATAGGTATTTAAGGCCAAACTTGCGTAAATACGCTAAACGTTTATTTAACTTGCTCCGTGATATTTTTAATATCAACACCTGACCTTTCTATATATTTTTCAAATTTATTTTTTATTGTTTTTTCATATATACATATATATATAACGTTTTATAATATTTTTTTAAGGAAAGTTATAGAAAATTTCGATGTTGATTTAAGAGTATAATGTCGAATTGAGAGTATAATGTCAGTATAGCAAGCTATTACTGAACGAATAAGTAGAATTAAATATAATTTAAATGAAAAGTAGTTGAAAATTAATGATGATTAAAACAAATTATTAAATATTATTATTTGGGTATCAAAAAGGTTTTAATTCTTTATGTAACAATATAGGGCTATAACAAGTTCACGCTTATTACATCAGACTTTACTCGTCATTGAGCAGAACATAGAAAAAAAGGAAGAATTGAAGATATTAGAGTAGGAAAAAGAGCAAAGACAGAACCATGTAATCATTTTGTCGAACTATTTAAATTTATTAAGAAAGAAAATTTTTAAATATTTTTTTAAGTAATATTTTGTGTAATTTTATATTTATTTTTAATTTTTTTGTGTGGAAAACACTTTTAAAAATATCAAAGTTTTATTGTAAGATGGAGTCAAATTTTTTGTGTTGTTTGATGGAAACCATAATGGTTCGACAGGATGGAATGAGATTGGTACCGGGCCGGAACTTGTCAAAATTAAACCCGGCGGGAGTTTCATCCCTGCTAATTGACTCACCTACTAATCTCTTCGACCAATGAATATTTGGATTAAACTAGACGAAAGAGTGTGTGGTTGGAATTATAAGTGTGTGTTGTATGTGTATTAGTTTGTGTGTGTGTTTATGTGTATTTTCTAAAGATTAAGTGTGTGTATACATTTTTGTGTTTGTGACTTTTCCTCATTGTAGTCACAATTAAGGGCTTTTCTTAAAAGGAGCAATTATGTGTGAATATTTCATGTTTACTCTTAAACATTAGTATATATGTCCAATGACAAGTTTCAAGCAGATCGAATTATAATCAACAAATATTAACAAGGTGTATATTTATGATAAAACCTACCAATATGTCTTTTTTTTTCTAAAATTAAATTATGAGTACATTTAAAAACCCATGTAATTATCAAATCTATTATAATATTACTACATTGGACGATCAAACAAAACCACTAATAACAATGTTATCCAAATTTCAGTTTTTCATCAAATACCTTTAGATCTATTTATAAATAACTATAAAATTGGGTTGATTGATTAATTTATTTTATTTATTTCTTTTAATAGTCATAATTAATAATTGAATTTAATGAAAAAACCTAGAAAGTTCAATTTTTATTTATGAGAAAAAAAAGGGGGGGGGGGATATTTTAAACTGAAGTACTGAACAAAGAAAATATATCAAATTAATTATAGACCTGAATTATAAGGTAGCATGGATTAATCCAATTAAAATATTTGTGTGTGATTCTTTGGTTTTAGAGCCGATAGACTCGGGCTTAAGATCGAAATATTTTAGTTGGTTGATAAATTGTCAGTACATTCATATCAAAATATTTATCTCTAGGGTTAAATATGAAGTGAATTAAAACTAAAAGTGAGATTGGGAGAAAGAATAAAGAAAATTTAAAAAATGTTTGTTGTTGTTGTTATGGGAGGAGGTATGTGGGACAGATTGTGTGTATGTCCTTATGCACCTGTGTGTGTATTGTTCATTATAATATTTGTGATCAAAGAAAAAGTATCAATTGGATTATAGACCTGTATTACAAGGAAGTATGAACAAAGCCAATTAAAATATTTGTGTGCGACTCTTTGGTTTTAGTGACTATAGACTAAGAGGAAAGATCGAAATATTGTAATTGGTTGATAAAAGATTGTACTTAGAAAATTCAAATCAACATACTTATCGCTAGGGTTTAGCATAAAATGAATTAGAACTAAATGTGAAATTGTGAGAAAGAACAAAGGAAATTTTAGAAAATGTCTCTTGTTGTAGCCGTGGTAGGAGGTATGTGGGGTCGAGTGTTTGTATGTCCTTATGTGCATGTGTGTTTAGTGTCCATTGTAATCCCTGTGACCAAAGAAATAGTGTCAACTGGACTTTAAACATTAATTATAAGTTAGTATTAATGAAGCCATTTAAAAAATATATATTATTTTTTGTGCGCGACTCTTTGTGGTTAGTGCCGATAGACTAAGGCGAAAGATCGAAATACAGTAGAACTTGGATAATTCGAACTTCTTTAATTCGAAAACCTCTTTAATTCGAATATTTATCTTGGTCCCCAGAATTTCCTATAATTATAATTTCCGTTTTTAATTCGAATTTTTGGATAATTCGAATTTTTTTATGGTCCCTTGGGGTTCGAATTATCCAAGTTCGACTGTATTTCAATTGGTTGACAAAAGATGGCATTTAAATTGTCAGAACATTCACATCAACAAACTCATTTCTATGGACAAGTATGAAATGAATAAAAATCAAAAGTGAGATTGTGAGAAAGAATAAATAAATATCTATTCATTTTTTTATTTTAGTAAGAAAAAATAACAATAAGCAATAAAATTCACCAATTATAATATTGAATTAAGAAAGATGTTAGCAGTATTTTATTCAATGTGGTGATTACAAATTTAGTCAAAGTATTTGTATAGTGCCAAAGCACATTGTGCTGCTAGATATTATAGATAAATATCTATGTTTTAGTCTTGTGATCATTGATTGTGCCAATGTTGTTTCATATACTCTAAAATGAAAGTCAATTTTATTTTTTTAGTTGTTTGATGATTGTATAATCATTATAACAGAAATATTTATTTCAATCAATTAACAAGTAATTTAGTACTACTATTTAAAATTTAATCTAATGATGAATGAAAGTAAAATTCATTTAATTATCAAGACTTTAAGTTTGATCAATAATTTAATGTTAACTTATGTCTAATGATTAAATGAAAATTGATTCAAAGCTGACAGTGATATCATGTAAAGGCGTTTACTGTAAACCTCCAATGATAGGACACTTCAATTAGAGGATATTTATAGTTAGAAATTCCCCATAGAAATAAGTGGAAGTTTTCAAGGGCAATGATCTCCATTTTCAAACCCATCATGGTGGTAAATTCTGTTTTTTCCCTCGTTTGTAAGTCTTTCTTCACGCAATTATGAAATCCCTTAAAATCAAATGAATTACAATTTTGATTTAAGATATAATTATAAGATATAATAATGACATACCTTTTAGATATTGATGTGTTGTCTTCTATATATAACGTTGCATTGTTTAAATTTTATTTATATTTTTGGCGGTAATTGGTAATTATAAATCCGTGGTCAAATTTTATAAACTAAATTATTTTTAATAAATGAATTAATAAAAATGTAAAATTAATAAATTTTAAAATTGATATTGTTAAAGAATTTAGAAAATTTTATTTATTTTATTATTATTTATTTTTGTCTAAATAAAAATTATAACAATTAAAACGAAAAGTCTAGGATTGATAATCTTTGTTTATATTTATTATTACGAAGGTATTTTTTGATTGATTGTATATTATATTGTCGTATTAATTTTTTGCTGTATTCATTGTTTAAAACATCTTTGTTTAAATTATTAATGGTATTTATAAAGTTGTTTTTAGTCTTAATTACTCTATAAGTTCTAAGAAATTGTCCAAAATATATACCTCTGGTGCAATTTTTTGATATATTAGATGTTGATAGATTATATTTGATTATATTAAATTTAAAGTCAGTTTTTTATTATAGATATTAATAGTTTTGGTATTAAGATCTATTTGAAGATCTAAAAAGTGAACTTTTTTGTTATATTTGGTAGTTTCGTTACTTTTTAAATTTAAATATTTATGGTAGATAGAGTTAATAGATGATTGAAAGTTGTTATTATTGAATATTAATATATCATCTACGTATCTAAATATGAACCATTTTACCTTATGTTGGTCGAAAAATTCCCTTTCATAATAAAATAGTAGTAGATTGGCTAGTAAAGGACTTAAAGAGGGGCCCATAGGTACTCCTTCTTTTTGTACGTAAATCTTGTTTTTAATTTCGATATAGTTAAATTTTCAAAAAGTTCCTAAGAGTTGTTTTTGTTTTTGATAGGTTTATAGGTATAGTTTTATAAAAATAATGTATTACAGGTATGCTATATTTTTTATCATTGATGAGCTCCAAAAGCAGTTGTGTAATTTTATTTCTAAGATCTTCCAAATTTAATTTGGAGTATAGATCTTCAAACTCAAATGTGTAAACTGACTTAGATTGTTTATATTGTCATTGATAAAACTTATGACTCTTTTGTTTGAATCTATAAAACTATAGTTGTGTTTGTTAATAATTTTTTGTGATATAAATTTTAAAGTTGAAGCTAATTGTAAATCAATAATCTGTATGTTAGTGTTAATACCAGAAGTTATAGTTCTAAAAGCTCTTGGTGTTTTGTGTATTTTCGGTATGATGTATATGTTAGGTATTTTTGTGTTCTTATAAGTTTTGTGTATGTTCAAAGATTTTCTTCTTTTTTAATTTATTTTTTAAACTTATTTGTATTTAGGTTAGTTAATTTGTATTTATTAATATTATTTATTTCTTCCATTATAATATCATGTTATAAGGTTTTACAGGTGAGTGCAAAATTGTTGGAACATTTGTCAATTGGAGTTATAATGATTTTGGATTTCAAGGAATTTTTCCTTCAAGTTATTAATGTCTAGTGTAGAAGGTTTAGTGTATTCAAGAGTGTTGTTGTAGTACTCTTTGATGTTCTTTGAAATTTAAATTTTCCAATTTAAAAAAGTATATTCAGGTAGTTTGCATTTTATGCTAGTTTTGTTGATAAATACATCTAAATCTTGAATAATTGATTTGATAGTGTTTTTGTATGTATGTTTAATAGTGGTATGTATTTATAGCCTTTGTTTAGTAAATTTTGTAAATCTTTGCTTAAGAATGTGAAGTTACTAGATAGTATGTGACCTTTGTGTTTATATGAATTGTCGAACCTATGACAATTACATTTATGTTTTTTAAATTTTTGTAAGTTTGCTATAAATGTGTTATAATTACATAATCTACTGCCTAAATTTTTGTTGTATTTCCATGTTGTTTGGAAAGTTAAATTTTGTATAGGAAATAGGTAATTAATTTTATTGTTGTTGAGTATGTTGTAAAATTTGATGTGTTCAAATAAGTTATTATTAAATTTAATAATGACTTTTTGTGTTTTGTTTGTGTTTTGTGTAATTCTGAATTTATGTATGTCTTTAGTTATGTCTGTTAATCTGTTTGATAAATTGTTAATTTTGATGTAGTTTTGTAGGTTTATGAATTTTTGATTGTTTAGTGTAAAAAATGTTTTTATAATTTTTTGAGTGAAGTTACTAGTATATTCTTATTTGATATCTAAAATCTTATCAAATTGTACAAAACCTATTTTGTTAATGGGTTTTCCTCTGTGTTGTGTGTGTGTTTTAATGTTTTTTATGTATATGCAGCTAATTTCATAAATAGATTTTTCATGTTGAGGTGTTGCGTAAGTGTGGTTAAGTTCATCATTTAATCCATAAGGGTAAAGTGTGTTGTTTTCTAATATGTTTTTGTTTTCTAGTAGTAATCTTTGTTTTTTGTTCTGAAATATATCTAGTATTTCAATGTTGTAATTAAAATTGATAACACAAAAAATTATTAACAAACACAACTATAGTTTTATAGATTCAAACAAAAGAGTCATAAGTTTTATCAATGACAATATAAACAATCTAAAGTCAGTTTACACATTTGATTTTGAAGATCTATACTCCAAATTAAATTTGGAAGATCTTAGAAATATAATTACACAACTGCTTTTGGAGCTCATCAATGATAAAACATATAACATACCTGTAATACATTATTTTTATAAAACTATACCTATAAACCTATCAAAAACAAAAACAACTCTTAGGAACTTTTTGAAAATTTAACTATATCGAAATTAAAAACAAGATTTACGTACAAAAAGAAGGAGTACCTATGGGCACCTCTTTAAGTCCTTTACTAGCCAATCTACTACTATTTTATTATGAAAGGGAATTTTTCGACCAACATAAGGTAAAATGGTTCATATTTAGATACGTAGATGATATATTAATATTCAATAATAACAACTTTCAATCATCTATTAACTCTATCTACCATAAATATTTAAATTTAGAAAGTAACGAAACTACCAAATATAACAAAAAAGTTCACTTTTTAGATCTTCAAATAGATCTTACTACCAAATCCCTTAATATCTAGAATAAAAAAATACTTTAAATTTAATATAATCAAATATAATCTATCAACATCTAATATATCAAAAAAATTGCACCAGAGGTATATATTTTAGACAATTTCTTAGAACTTATAGAGTAATTAACATTAAAAACAACTTTATAAATACCATTAATAATTTAAACAAAGATTTTTTAAACAATGAATACAGCAAAAAATTAAAACGACAATTTAATATACAATCAATCAAAAATTACATTCGTAATAATAAATATAAACAAAGATTATCAATCCTAGACTTTTCGTTTTAATTGTTATAATTTTTATTTAGACAAAAATAAATAATAATAATATAGATAAAATTTTCTAAATTCTTTAACAATTTCAATTTTAAAATTTATTACTTTTACATTTTTATTAATTCATTTATTAAAAATAATTTAGTTTATAAAATTTGACCACGGATTTATAATTACCAATTACCGCCAAAAATATAAATAAAATTTAAACAATGCAACGTTATATATAGAAGACAACACATCAATATCTAAAAGGTATGTCATTATTATATCTTATAATTATATCTTAAATCAAAATTGTAATTCATTTGATTTTAAGGGATTTCATAATTGCGTGAAGAAAGACTTACAAACGAGGGAAAAAACAGAATTTACCACCATGATGGGTTTGAAAATGGAGATCATTGCCCTTGAAAACTTCCACTTATTTCTATGGGGAATTTCTAACTATAAATATCCTCTAATTGAAGTGTCCTATCATTGGAGGTTTACAGTAAATGTCTTTACATGAAATCACTGTCAGCTTTGAATCAATTTTCATTTAATCATTAGACATAAGTTAACATTAAATTATTGATCAAACTTAAAGTCTTGATAATTAAATGAATTTTACTTTCATTCATCATTAGATTAAATTTTAAATAGTAGTACTAAATTACTTGTTAATTGATTGAAATAAATATTTCTGTTATAATGATTATACAATCATCAAACAACTAAAAAAATAAAATTGACTTTCATTTTAGAGTATATGAAACAACATTGGCACAATCAATGATCACAAGACTAAAACATAGATATTTATCTATAATATCTAGCAGCACAATGTGCTTTGGCACTATACAAATACTTTGACTAAATTTGTAATCACCACATTGAATAAAATACTGCTAACATCTTTCTTAATTCAATATTATAATTGGTGAATTTTATTGCTTATTGTTATTTTTTCTTACTAAAATAAAAAAATGAATAGATATTTATTTATTCTTTCTCACAATCTCACTTTTGATTTTTATTCATTTCATACTTGTCCATAGAAATGGGTTTGTTGATGTGAATGTTCTGACAATTTAAATGCCATCTTTTGTCAACCAATTGAAATATTTCTATCTTTCGCCTTAGTCTATCGGCACTAACGACAAAAAGTCGCACACAAAAAATAATATATATTTTTTAAATGGCTTTATTAATACTAACTTATAATTAATGTTTAAAGTCCAGTTGACACTATTTCTTTGGTCACAGGGATTACAATGGACACTAAACACACATGCACATAAGGACATACAAACACTCGGTCCCACATACTTCCTACCACGGCGACAAAAGGAGACATTTTTAAAATTTTCTTTGTTCTTTTTCACAATCTCACATTTAGTTTTAATTCATTCTATGCTTAACCCTAAAGATAAGTATGTTGATTTGAATTTTCTAAGTACAATCTTTTATCAACCAATTACAATATTTCGATCTTTCGTCTTAGTCTATAGTCACTAAAACCAAAGAGTCGCACACAAATATTTTAATTGGCTTTGTTCATACTTCCTTGTAATACAGGTCTATAATCCAATTGATACTTTTTCTTTGATCACAAATATTATAATGAACAATACACACACAGGTGCATAAGGACATACACACAATCTGTCCCACATACCTCCTCCCATAACTACAACAACAAACATTTTTTAAATTTTATTTATTCTTTCTCCCAATCTCACTTTTAGTTTTAATTCACTTCATATTTAACCCTAGAGATAAATATTTTGATATGAATGTACTGACAATTTATCAACCAACTAAAATATTTCGATCTTAAGCCTTAGTCTATCGGCACTAAAACCAAAGAATCACACACAAATATTTTAATTGGATTAATCCATACTACCTTATAATTCAAATCTATAATCCTATTTATACCTTTTCTATAATCACAAATACTGTAATGGACAATAAAAACACATGCGCATAAGTGCATACACACACTTTATCTCCCATATACCTCCTACCACAACAAAAACAACAAACAATTTTTAAATTTTCTTTATTCTTTCTCCCAATCTCACTTTTAGTTTTAATTCATTTCATAATTAACACTGTAAATAAGTATTTTGATATGAATTTTCTATAACAAATTAATTACCATCTTCTATCAACCAATTAAAGTATGTCGATCTTTGGCCTTAGTCCATCGACACTAACACAAAGAGTCACACACAAATATTTTAATTTAATTTATCCATACTACCTTATAATTCAGGTCTTTAATCGAATTGATATATTTTCTTTGTTCAGTACTTCAGTTTAAAATACCCCCCCCCCCCTTTTTTTTTCTCATAAATAAAAATATTTTTTGAACTTTCTAGGTTTTCATTAAATTAAATTATTAATTATGACTATTAAAAGAAATAAATAAAAAATATTTAATCAATCAACCCAATTTTATAGTTATTTATAAATAGATCTAAAGGTATTTGATGAAAAACTGAAATTTGGATAACATTGTTATTAGTTGTTTTGTTTGATCGTCCACAATGTAGTAATATTATAATAGACTTGATAATTACATGGGTTTTTAAATGTACTCATAGTTTAATTTTTGAAAAAAAAAAGACATATTGATAGGTTTTATTATAAATATTCACCTTGTTAATATTTGTTGATTATAATTCGATCTGCTTGAAACTTGTCATTGGACATATATACTAATGTTTAAGAGTAAACATGAAATATTCACACATATTTGCTCCTTTTAAGAAAAGCCCTTAATTGTGACAACAATGAGGAAAAGTCACAAACACAAGAATGTATATGATGTATATAGTTGTTCATTTGTTTTAAATAAATATTAAATTGATGTATACAGTTATTCATTTGTTTTAAATAAATATCAAATTGATGTATATATTTGTTTAGTTATTTTGCATATTTTTCTTCTGTGAATTAATCTTATAATTTGGTCTATGAAAATAAAAATATTGGACCAGTGACCAAAACAAACTGTAAATAGATCGCTTAATGTTATATAGTTAGTATAGAGAATTGTTAGGCAGGATAAATATTTAAATGTTATGCTTGTGTAATTTTAATCTTAATTGAATAAAATATTTAAATTATAAATGTGTTATAAATCTTAAATCCAAGCATTAAAATAACTGGCGACGAGGAAAAGCAAATTTTGTAAAGAAAAAAGAAATTAAATAGTGAAAAGAAATTATACTTTAAAAATGTCTTCAGGTATGTTTGAAAGATTTGACGAAAATCTAGAGAATGTTGAGAATTATATTTATCGCTTGAAGCAATTCATGCTAATTTCTAAAACAAAAGAAGACTTTAAGACGCCATTTCTGATATCATGCATCGGGCCAAAATATTTTGGAATCTTGCGAAATTTGGTCTTTCCGGAGGAAGTTGATCAAGTTCCCTTTGATAAATTATGCAAAATCTTATTGAAACATTTCAATCCTAAGACCAATATACTATATGAAAGATTCATATTCCAGAAAATGGATCAAAAATCAGGCGAAACAATATCTAATTACATAATACGCCTAAAAGAACAGGCTCAAAGGTGTAACTTTGGAGATTTTCTGCAAGAATCCCTAAGAGACAGATTTGTAGCGGGCATCATTGACACACCGACCCAAAAGAAGCTACTACAGGAAGAAGGATTAACTTTTGAGGGAGCATTAGACATCGCTCTGTCTGCGGAGTCTGCAGATAATGACCTACACAACCTCAAGAGATCCGAAGATGCCCATCGGTCCCCACAGCATCTTCATGCCATCAATAATCCCTGCAAACACTGTGGTAAGAACAACCATTTACACTATAATTGTTTTTTTAAATCAGCTAATTGTAGAGTTTGTGGTAGGGTAGGGCATATTTCTACAATATGTTATAAAAAAGACAGTTCTGCCCGTAAATTGCCCAGAAATCCCAAAAATACTTTTAATAAATTTAAAAAGCATGCTAATGATAATAATCCTTCGGGATCTCGAAATAATTTATCATTGAATAATATAAATTTACATCCTCCTTTGACTGAAACAGTATATGTAAATAATATAAAATTGTTGGCTGAAATTGATACTGGAGCAGCCATTACTACATTAACTAAATATGAGTACTTTAAATATTTCAAAAATGTTAAATTAAATAAATGTAATACAGTCTTGACCGGCTATAGTGGCTCTAAAATACCTATTTTGGGCAAGGCTAAATTTGATATAAAATTAAGAAATGTTTCTAGAACCATTGAAATACTAATAACTAATTTAAATTGTTCTAAATTTCTCTTAGGAAGAGATTTCCTTAATCTTTTCAATATCTCATTCAATTATTTGCATAAATTGGACTCTTTTAGTATAGATTCACTTTTAAATGATTATGAGTCCATTTTTGAATGCAAATCTGACCCTATTAAAGGTACCAAATGCCATCTTGATGTGAAGGCCGACTTTATCCCAAAATTTTACAAATTCAGACAAGTTCCTTTTGCATTAAAACAACTTGTGGAAAATGAAATTGATAAATTGGTTGATTTAAATATTTTGTCTCCAATAGATAAAAGTGATTGTGCTTCACCACTTGTTTGTGTTGCAAAACCAAATGGCCAAATTAGACTTTGCGCTGATTTTAAAAAGAGTTTAAATCCTTACTTAGAGGATGTCAAATATCCTATTTCTAACATAGATTCAGTCTTGAGTAATTTTCAAGGAAAGAAATTATTTACTAAATTAGATTTATCAAAGGCTTACCATCAAATTGAGATGGATGATATTTCAAAAAAGTATTTGGTTGTCTCCACTCACAAAGGTTTATATAAATATAATCGTTTGGCCTTTGGTATAAAGACTGCTTCTGAAATATTTCAGAAGACAATGGAATCCTTCTTCTCGGGAATCAATGATGTTTACATTTATTTTGATGACATTCTTATAGCATCAGAGGATTTGGAAAGCCATTTAGATATTCTTAAGAGAACACTTAATATTCTTAAAGAAAATAATTTTACAATAAACAAAAATAAGTGCTTGTTTGTTAAAAATGAGATTGAATATCTTGGACATAAAATTAATGAATTAGGTATATACCCCTTGAAAGACAAGCTAGCTTGCATAAAGAATTGTCCAGTTCCTAAGAATATAACTGAATTAAATAGCTTCCTTGGGTTTTTGTCATTTTATAGTAAATTTTTGCCAAATCTTTCAGATTTAGCATATCCTTTATACAACCTATTAAAAAAGAATGTTAAATGGTCTTGGAATGCTGGGACAGATAGATCCTTCAATTCCTGTAAAAATGCATTAGATGAGACCACATGTTTATCGCATTATTCCCTAAATTTGCCTTTAATTCTCTCTTGTGATGCAAGTCAGGTGGGAATAGGAGCAACCCTTTCACATTTGAAGGATGGGGAGGAAAGGCCTGTGTGTTTCATTTCCAGAACGTTAAATGTTCATGAAAGAAAATATTCTCAAGTTGAAAGAGAAGGACTTGCAATTGTCTTTGCAGTAAATAAATTAAAAAATTACCTTTTTGGTAGGAAATTTACCATTTATACTGATCACAAGCCCTTAATAACTATTTTTGGAGATAAAACAAATTTGCCTCCACTCATTGCAAATAGACTTCATAGATGGGCTCTAACTCTTTCAAATTATAGTTTTGAAATTAAGTATAAAAAAGGAAAGGATAATATTATTCCAGATTTCCTATCTAGATTTCCAGAGTGTCAAGAGGATAATTTGGAATATAATGATGGGAGTGGTGAAATTTTATTCTTAAATACTTCCATCATTGACCATGTTCTTGTGGCTCATGAAATACAATTAGACAGGACTTTATTCAAATTGTATAAAATTATTGAGACAGGGGAGTTACCCTCAAGTCCCAATGATGATCTCATTCCTTATTTAAAAAGGATTGATGACTTTACCATTCTCCAAGAATGTATTTTTCTGGAGAATAGAATGGTTATCCCAAAAAGTCTACATGAAAGGGTACTTCAATTATTACATGAGAGCCATGCAGGAACTAATAAAATGAAAATGATGGCACGTTCATCTATTTGGTGGCCCGGCATGGACTCTTCAATAGAAATAATTACAAAAAATTGCAGAACTTGTCTTTCTAATGAAAGTTTGCCTCCTCAAAGGACTGAGATTTGGCCTAAATATGCAGGACCATGGAGGAGGGTTCACATGGACTATTTCAATTTCAAAAACAAACTGTTTTTACTAGCAGTAGATTCATTTTCTTCATGGGTTGAAGTTTCTGAAGTACCATCTACCAGTGCATATTTTTGTATAAATTTTATGAGAAATTGTATTGCTCGCTACGGATTTCCACAAGTAGTGGTTTCTGATAATGGTCCTCCTTTCTTTAGTAGTGACTTTGGTGATTTTTTGTCTAAGAATGGCATATCCCATGTGACATCTCCCCCATATCACCCAAAATCGAATGGACAGGCAGAAGTCTCTGTAAGAGAGGTAAAGAAATTGCTAAAAAAGCAATTATATGAAAATGAGCAGGTGGAACTAAATTTGGCTCTGTCCAGGGCTTTGTTCTTTATAAGGACCGATGTAAATATTAGGAAAGGGACATCACCTGCGGAACTGTTTCTTGGAAGAAAGATCAGATCAAGACTTTCGGTGTTATCAAAATAAGAAGTAAAAGCCTCCAAATTCAATAGTCAATATGTTAACAGTAAATTTAAAGTGGATGAGACTGTGAAGTTTAGGTGGATTACTAATGGGCATCCCTCTTGGTATACAGGAAAGATAATTAAAATACTAGGAAGGAATGTTTATTTAATAAAACAAGGTGACAGTATAAAAATGGTTCATCAAAACTACATTAGAAAAATGTTGCCTGGTAAATCACATCCCACTAATATGAATGATGCTGTACGTGTGCCAACTCCAATCTCGGAGGAGAAAAGTATTACAACCCCCAGGTATCCTCAGAGGGAGCGCAGATGTCCGCAGAGATATGGAGAGTAAATAAATAAATAAGGGGGGCCAAGCCTAAGAAGGGGGAATTGATGTATATAGTTGTTCATTTGTTTTAAATAAATATTAAATTGATGTCTACAGTTATTCATTTGTTTCAAATAAATATCAAATTGATGTATATATTTGTTTAGTTATTTTGCATATTTTTCTTCTGTGAATTAATCTTATAATTTGGTCTATGAAAATAAAAATATTGGACCAGTGTCCAAAACAAACTGTAAATAGATCGCTTAATGTTATATAGTTAGTATAGAGAATTGTTAGGCAGGATAAATATTTAAATGTTATGCTTGTGTAATTTTAATCTTAATTGAATAAAATATTTAAATTATCAATGTGTTATAAATCTTAAATCCAAGCATTAAAACAGTATACACACACTTAATCTTTAGAAAATACACATAAACACACACACAAACTAATACACATACAACACACACATATAATTCCAACCACACACAACAAAAGCAAAATTTTATAAATTTTAAAATATTTTTCAATTCTTTCGTCTATTTTAATCCAAATATTCATTGGTCGAAGAGATTGGTAGGTGAGTCAATTAGCAGGGATGAAACTTCCGCCGGGTTTAATTTTGACAAGTCCCGGCCCGGTACCAATCTCTTTCGATCCTGTCGAACCATTATGGTTTCCAACAAAACGAAACAAAAAATTTAACTTCGTCTTACAATAAAATTCTGATATTTTTAAAAGTTTTTCCACACAAAAAAAATAGAAAAAATATATAAAATTACACAAAATATTACTCTAAAAAATATTTCAAAATTTTCTTTCTTAATAAATTTAAATTGTTTGATAAAAATATTATATGATTCTGTCTTTGCTCTTTTTACTACTCTAATATCTTCAATTCTTCCTTTTTTTCTATGTTCTGCTACTGCTGTCTGCTATCTTGCGTCTGCTGACTGACTGCCTTGGCTGCGGGGCAAGCCCTTTTTATATGCTCAAGTGTTACGTCACCGGACGTCTGGCCCCACAGTGTCGCGACGGTTGACCTCATGTTTGAGGGGTAAGCCCTGACGTCATCGGACGTCTTGAAAGCCCTTTTGGTTTCTACGTTCCCTCTAGATGTACCTCTGTATTTAATTGAACACTCAAAAACGATGCATACAAAGTTAAATTGATTAAAGGAGGATTGGGTACAATGATTAAAAGTCCATATTAGAGTAGGGGGTGTAAGAAGAGGTGATGAGCATTTACACAGGTGTTTATGACTCCTAAATTACCACATATATATATATATATATATTAAAAATAAAGAAGGCATCTCCTGACCACTAGCACATGTGCTTTTTTAGATGGCAGAGCGCCTTCTTTATATTTAATATCAACACCTGACCCACTTATCTTTTATATTTTTCTATTGTTTTCTCATATATATATATATATATATATAAAGCATATATTGGATCTGAATTTATTAATCAGCCAATATTTCTAGGGGCACACGCCTCTCTTTATCAAGGCCTTTCTTTGATTCAAACTAAATCACGTGGGTATGTGATCCACCAGGCGCTTTATTTATTTAATATATATATATATATATATATATATATATATATATTATATTAATTTTAAAAAATGTTTTTTGAGTTTCTGCTTGATAT
This sequence comes from Cordylochernes scorpioides, assembly GCA_030710605.1. Taxonomy (NCBI): domain Eukaryota; kingdom Metazoa; phylum Arthropoda; class Arachnida; order Pseudoscorpiones; family Chernetidae; genus Cordylochernes; species Cordylochernes scorpioides. The sequence continues at coordinate 110,113,168 of CP092886.1, read as the reverse complement.
TTGATCATGTTGAGGATTATTGTAATGGTGGTGCAGTCGTGGTTGAAATCCTTAAAGTCTGATAATGAAAACAGTTTTGATCAGATATTGCTTTATTGAGCTGAGAAATGAATTCATATTAAAAACATAATTTTGTACAAGTACAGCCTGGCTTAAGGCGCAAGAATAAAAAATATGAAAATAAAAAGAATATTTACATAATTACATATGGTTTGAGCCGACCAGCCGGGGAAGAACAACAACAATGATTATTTATAAAGAAGGCGTGACCTCTGGCGGTCGATTAAAACAGAGTATTTATATCAATGAAATTATAACTTTAAATAAAATAACATTTTAACATATAACATCTTCAAACAAAATATTTCAATATAACATTTTAAATAAATGATTTTAATATAACATTTCCTAAATAAAATCTTTATGTAACATATATATATATATGGCAATATAGTGGTAATAATGTGGTGAGGAGAGAAATAATCACACGACGAGTTGGTAGAGGAAATCACCCAGGCAGCGAGCCGAGAGAGAGAGGGAGCGAGGTTCTATATCCGCTGAACGACCGTTTTTGTGGCCACCACCCCCCGACTACTGTCCCAAAATAGTCCTCAGGTGTTGACGGGCGGGCCCCTTTTGCCGCCCCTTTGGAATGTCGTGATGTCTAAAGTGACTCCCTTTAGCTACCCATCTCTCTCTGGCTGACTCTAGGTTTGTTTTATTAATCCTGGAAGAGCATATATTATGACATATATATATATGAAAAAACAAAAAATAGAAAAAATGAAAGATAAGTGGGTCAGGTGTTGATATTAAAAATAAAAGGCATTTCTCTATTGTGATAACGAGCACATGTGCGTTTTAGATGGCAGAGCGCCATCTAGTGGAGCAAAAATAAACTAAACGTTCATTTAAATTGCTTCGTGATATTTGGCCAACCCAATCTCTTGATAAATCAAGAAAAGCCATCCACGAAGGCGTTTCGCGCTGTTGGCGCTCGTCAGCGTGGAGTAGACTGTACCACTGCGACCAAAAGGATTTTTGGTCCCAGAGGCTTCTTTAGAAACCAAGAAATGGGTATTTAAGGCCAAAATTTCGTAAATACGCTTAAAACATTAAAAATATATAAAAAATAAAAGATAACTGGGTCAGGTGTTGATATTAAAAATAAAGAAGGCGCTCTGCCATATAAAAAGCACATGTGTTCGTGGTCAGGAAATGCCTTCTTTATTTTTAATATCAACACCTGACCCACTTATCTTTTTTTTTTCTATTGTTTTTTCATGTGTTAAGCATCTTTACGCAAATTTGGCCTTAAATAACCATTTATTGGTTTCTCAAGAAGCCTCTGGGACCAAAAATCTTTTTTGTCGCAGTGATACAACCTACTCCACGCTGACGAGCGCCAACAGCGCGAAACGCGTTCGTGGATGGCTTTTCTTGATTTATCAAGAAATTGGGTTGGCCAATTATCACGGAGCAAGTTAAATTAACGTTTAGTTTATTTTTGCTCCACTAGATGGCGCTCTTCCATCTAAATAATCACATGTGCTCATGGTCAGGAAATGCCTTCTATATATATATATACTCAGCGGCGAAGCATGCGATCTACGTTTTCTTCGTAGATCGCGAAATGCGTGGTGTCGCTGGAGACCCGTTGAGGATATTCCATCAAATATACAATGTTGGTAAAGACTCCGTGTACATATTTATTGTGCATAACATATATCATTCTATTTTAATATAATATTCATCATCATCATTTGTAAATCCCTCATTACCATTGTTTAAATAGTGCGAACTCTGCACTTATACCTGTATTCACAAGATTTCAATAAAATCGTGTTAATTGCCATATTTTCTCTCTATCTCTCTCTTTGAAGCGGAAATTTTCAAATTATTTCGGTTGTCAAATTTCAAGACGAAAATTTTAAATGGGGAGGAAACCAACTGGATTTGTAATCAATTATTTTTCTTTTTAAAATTTACATTCATTTCGGTGCGAAATAATACCTCTATCGAACTATAGTTGTTGTTCAGGTTCCTCAATGCAATTTTCATTGTAGGCGTGGATTAGAATATTTTTACTCAGATTTTTTAATACTACCTTGATTGGACGTAAGTTGTTTTGTATGCACTTCAATCCTATCTTCATTTAATTGAGCTTGGGTTTAGCTTCTTTAATAGTACCTTCATTGGATGGCAATTGTTGATAAAATTCTACAATATTTCATTAATTGGATGGGAATTGTGGTTCAGGTTACTTAATACTACCTTCATTGGGTGGAAATGTTTGATCAGATATTTTTCAAATAATGATACATTATCCCTTATATGATGTGAATTGTTAATTAGATTCTTCAATACTACCTTCACTAAATGGATATTGTTGATCAGATTCTTTAATAATACTTTTACTGGATGGAAATTGTTGATCAGATTATTTGGTAATACTTTTACTGGATGGAAATTGTTTATCAGATTTTATGATAATACTTTCACTGGATGGAAATTGTTAATTATATTCTTCAATAATACCTTAACTGGATGGAAATTGTTGATCAGATTCTTTAATAATACTCTCACTAGATGGAAATTGTTGATCAGATTCTTTAATAATACTCTTACTGGATTGGAATTGTTAATTATATTATTCATCAATATCTTAACTGGATGGAAATTGTTGATCAGATTCTTTGATAATACTTTCACTGGATGGAAATTGTTAATTATATTCTTCAATAATACCTTAACTGGATGGAAATTGTTTATTAGATTCTTAAATACTACCTTCACTGGATGTAAATTGTTGAGCAGATTCTTTAATATTAATTTTATTGGATGGAAGTTATTCTGGTTCTAAAAGGAAACCGTTATTAAATGGAAATATTTAAATAGATTCTTTGCTATTATATAATATTATTTTTTTTATTACCTAGATTGAATTTAGGTTGTCGTTTAGGTTCGTTTAGCTTGACATTTTTTTTTTTGTGCTGAATTCAATGTTCAAATTTTATAGACATCCTTTATTAAATGTGAAGATGAGGTTCCTATTATTTCTACTATATATATGCATCGATGTTGATTAATTTATTTTTTATTCACGCTCAGCGTTTTTTATGCTGAAGTTAAAGCTTAAGTTAATCTAGACTTCTCCTTTTCTATTGAAATTGCACTGGAAAACGCGCTCCTTTTAATGATCATAACAAGTTTCGCAATTATGAAGTTAGGTTGAGTTATGCATTCACGCTGGGGATTATCAAAGGTATATTTATAAACTAAAATAGCTGATATTTCTATAGCACACCGAGATTACATGGCTATCTCAGGATTGTGTTAATTAATGTAAGGTAATTTTTCTCTTTTAAGCGCCAAGGACTTCTGAAGAGCGAAAGGAAATCCTGTTTACGACTCAATATGTTTTTATGCCATTGTCGCGATCAATTCCTTCCTTTCTATCTCTGGAAACTAACCGCCCTTCCATTGCCCTCTCTCTCTCTCTACCCACCTCCATTTACATCAAATATTATAATGATTCGCGAAGAGAAAACTTTCTTATTAGGTCTAAATTTATTTTGTTGTAAAATGTTTATTTATTTTTAAGTTTAAAGAAATTTCTAAAGAGATATTGTAAACGAGATTTGAATAAAATTGTATATTTAATAACATAATGTCATTTCTAAAATAATACACGTTATTGTATACCATTTCTACAGAAAGTTCGAACTCCTGTTATCATTTATAGATGTCAAGAGAATTATAAAACCATCACACCCAGCGATATCGGGTATCTTTAATTGGATCCTTAAAATATCTACCTAAATAACATATAAAAGAAAAATTAATTTCTATATATAATATCTATAAATATGCAATACGTCACATAAGTAGAAGGCTTATTTTAAATCGCTGTCATTATGTGACTCCTGCACATTCATTCCTCTGTATCACAGTAGATAATCCTGAACTGAAATTGTTAATATGTATTCATTGAGTCTATTTATGTAGTAAAACATATTACCAGTGTATCTATATAAACAGCGTGTTTTCACAATCTGTATAATAATTAATGAAAAGGCATACAAAAATGTAATAATGATGATAAATTAACTTGATATAGTTATATTACATATTATTACAGCTTAATTACATACACTAGACCAAACATCACAAGATAATCGACAATGATATGAAGCAGGTTTTCACCATGAAACTATCTAACGATTCTTAGGAAGAGATAGACTGAAAATATCGTTTTTATCTATATTAGTTTGTGTTAGGTAGTTATAGTCAATATGATTTTAGTTTCGATTTTTTTTTTCTTCCACAAACAAGGGCAGTGCAAAAATGAGTGTTTGGAAATCTTAAAGTATTTCTGCAGCTGCATGTGTCGGAAAAGGAAATGGAACTGTTTTGCATTTGGTGAATTACGAGAAAGGTTGAGGATGAAATCATTGGCGGACTCCGCTAATGAGGGTCGTAGCCGCTCGGCAGGTGGCGCGCTGACAAGTCGGTGACCTGATTCCGCAGTAGCAGCAGTAAACACCTCGGCTGCTTCCTTATGTTAACTCTTCCCATTTACCTCCTCTTTTCCACCGCCCTCTGTACAACCATTTGGTTGCGAGTTGCCTAGCACCTGTCTTCATGTAATCGGGACATCAATCTTACTCTTTAGGAGTTCAAGAAAATTACTAGATAGGTTTAAATATCATTATATCTTTAGTCTAGTCTATTTATTTAATTTTTGCTTCTGAAATAAAGATGCAAGTATAGATAATATTTTCTGAATTTAATAGAATAAAACGTTTCAAATATAAAAGGAACATAATGAAACTTATTTTTTTAAATGTACGAATCAAATTATGTCACTACCAAATCATGAAATCGAACAATTGACTCAAGCATTTTACAACCCCAATAACATATACTCATTTAAAATGGATACTTTGAATATTATTCCCAAAAAACGCTCTTAGATAATTGAAAAAAAAACTGTTTAAAATGCGAGTATGCTGAGATCATATTCTAGATACAGGATGTCCCATATTATCCTTCATTGTTCCCGGTTTGAAGGGAGAGTAAATTTGGCAGTTTCACATGCTTAACAACAAAACAAGTTAAATATTTACAAGCTCTCTGAGTCAATGAACGATAAAGGCCTCATATATTTTTACTGACAGTTCAACATTTCAGTAGAAAACTGATAATATTGTTTAAAGGGGAAAAAGAAGCGGCTAATAGGCACGATGTTGTTGTTATGTCTCCAACATACAACATATTATACAATAATATGTATAGCTGATTATCTATTTACTAATAGATGCCTTATTTAATTGTTTATTTTTTCCTTCTCGGACTCCGGGACGAGCTATATAAGGTTGAACGTCTATTGAAAAGCTTTTGTTATTCTTTTACTCTGTAAATGGTTGTATGTAGTTTAGAAGAAGAAAAATTTATATTCTCTATAGAAGCAATATCATATGAATCAGAAAGGTAGAACCGAGAGAATAAAATCTTTCCACACATCAATATATATCGTTTTAAATGACGGAAGATGTGTTTAGAAATCCACTCTAGAGAAGAAGCTGGCCTATGTGGTGTAGGTAGATGGGCCACATGATATAGGATATCAACAGGATAACTTTTCTAAATTGATTATAAGGCACAAGCCTTATTTGTATGCTAAAATATAAATATTTGAAACTGTTTTATTTTTTTTAATAAACAACTTCTTACTTCCTTACTCTGATGAAAACGATTAGGATGACCTGGCTCATCAGTGGTCAACCCTCGCAGCGCTTTCGCTTAATGAACCATCCAATCCTTTTCATTGCAGTAAGGACAATAGAAGAGAGATGTTCTTTTTTTTTCTAAATGAGGGATTCGAGGATTAATATACCGTCCAAGTCAGAAAGATTAATCCTCGAATCCCTCATTTCGAAAAATAAGAACAGTATCAACGGAAGAATAGACATCCCAGAGAAATTCTGTCATACTCCGAATCAAGATTAAATAGCCATTATTTAGTATATCTCCCCCCCCCCTTCCTTCACGTGCTCACTCTTAGTTGTAACTTCGCCCGTTGAAGAGGGAGAGCTTCTTCCGTTTCTATTTAGATTTATTTTCAAAGTCACCGTATTTGAACGCTTTCAATAATATTGAAATCTTAGTATAATTACAAGTATACTTCTATATATCATATTCAAAAGACATGGTAGCTAAATTAAACAGTTAAGTAGCGCGTGCAATAAATTATAAATAGAGCGCTTAATTCCAGAAGTAATAATCAAGAATTTTGATTTTTTTTTGTTACTTACAACACACAGGATTATACATCAAACACGAAAAATCGCAAAATCTGATCAATATATAAGCAGCAAACATACAGCAGCAATACTATATGACTAGCCAAAGCTGGCAATGATAACCCTACCCTGTCATTAGTCGTTAATTTATTCTATATCAGCGTTGAAGTGGAACAGGTGGATTGGTAACGCAGCCGGGGGCCAAAGATGGTCGCCCCCTCGCCGCGTCTGGTGCAACCAAAGGCCACGGCCTAAAATCTGGACCCGAAAACCGATCTTAAAAAATCGAACAAAATTTACATAGAAGACCTCTCTTTTATATGACATTATAAAATATTTTCATATAAATTTGACGGTAATCAAGGCATTGATAGATTAACGCATTTTTAAAGATGAAAAAGCATCTCTTCTGAGCTTGCACCACCTGTTGGAATAAATAGAAACTATTAGTTGATTTCTGATCATTCCAAATTTTGGCCAAATACCATTGCTATTAGGCCACTTCAGCATGGTGCAGGCTGTAGCTCAAAGAACAAAAAAGGCTTCCTGAAAAACAAAGAAATAGGCATTTAATGTCATCAGTGCGCGAGAAGGCCAAGCTAAAAAAGAAATAGTACAAAAGTGAGATTTTACGGGAATCATGTTGGCGCAAACCATCAGTAACTTACAGTTGCGTAATCAGGCGATAATTTTTCCTTGAAATGTATTGTTACGTCGCTTCTCGGCCGTCGATGTTTGCGTTCGAGGTTTCTAAGAGAAGAATGTGGATTTTTTGTGGATATAGCTTAGTACGGTATATTTATTCCCAGAGCTTTAAAAAGTGGATTAATAACTATATACAGTAGATCGACTTGCCTTAATTGTCCGCCACTAGAGGGATCCTTCTCGTCACCGTCTTCTCCTTGCCGCAGATCTCGATGTCACCAGACTCACGTTCCTTCCCAGATGTGATGTCCTCTCGGCACACAAACCCCCTTCAAGCCGACTGCTATCTCGGCTCTTTCCCATCACACGGCACCAGCTGAACTATTTATCTCCCGCCCCATCCTCTGGAATCTGTCAATAAACACTTCCTCGTTAAAGGGGGGGGGGGGGGGTGGGGGGCTGCATACCTTCTTTTCTTGGCTTGTCCACATCTTCTCTACATCTTCTTTGCTGCACCGCTTCGCTGCCCCCTTCTCAATTCTTTTCGTCCCGAAAAGGACTGATTTCACCAGCGGCGCTGATCGGCGGTCCTTTGATCTCCCTGATGTCTCTGGACACATGAGGATCTCGCTTTCTAGGACAGGGCGGTGGCTCTCCACACGATGGCGGCCATATTTCACTACATGAGATGCTTTCATCTGATAATTTGAATTATCCTTGTGAACACTCTGTAGCCGCGATGTACATTTCCAAAGAGTTGGGATCCATTGTATTGCGCTCTCTCCGCTTCCTTCCACGACGGGGTTGTAGATCGCCGATCTTTACAGTGGATTCATCCACTTGATTCACGCTGTCCATATCGTGGCCTCCCAGCACGCTTTTGTCCATGTTAAACTCCCATAGGTGGTCTGGAAAGTTCTTTTCTTCTTTTGGTTTCCCATTATCTTTCTCTAGAAGCTCTCTCTTTCCAAACCCTTCAGACCTGGGTCTCTTCGTGCCGACCCCGCACAGGGCTGTGAATTTCTTAAACCTTCTGGAGATGTCGGACCCAGTGGCAGTCTCAACGTCGGTAGAACTTTTCCTAGGCGGTGGCTGTTTGATATGCACCTCGTCGGGCGAAGGAACGAAGATGATAGGTACACATTCTTGGCACATCTTTTCAGCTTGCATTGCAGACCACGGCGCTGACACATTTTGCGCGACTTCCGCGTCACAGATATTGTCGTCGGACTTCCACAGTTCAAAGACTTCGATAGAGAAGCACGTCAGATCCATGTCAGTAAATAAAATAAGTTCAAGCTTCCCTAGGGAAGGAGCTATTCAGCAAAGTATTTCAAAATCTTTTATTTACCTTGCTTCCCTGTCTGTCTGTCCACAAATCTTGTAATCAATTTTTAATATACTTCTAGAGCACGTAGGGATCTAAAATTTAGACACTATTTAGAGCCCGATGACAATGCAAGCTGACAAATTTTCAGTCTTGTGAGTTTTCAGGGTGACCGGAAATGGACACATTTCCAAATTTCCTTTCAAATTTTGTTAATTAATTTTAATATACTTCCATATCACATATATGTATGAATCTTTTAACACCCCACTCAGTCAATGATCAAAGCAAGTGTACAAATTTTCAGATTTCTGTGTGGTCGGAGTGGCCTGAAATGAAAATTTTCTATATTTCTTTTAAGTCTTATGCTACGCCCCTTACAAGGAATTGACCAATCTGCCGCGAGCAGGCTTCCGTCTATTTAAGGCCTAATCCCCAGCGAACCTTTGATTCTAAGTTTTGTAAATTCATTATTAAAAATAACTAAATAATTAATAAGTAAAAATACATTTAAAAAAAGCTTTTATTTAAATGCACTTAAAATGAAAAAATAAAAAATAAAATCTTCTGTCATTGAGCAATTAGATGTATCTGAGTGAAAATAAAAGCGGCGGGGGACGATCATATTTATAGAAGAGGCAAAAATGAGCAATCACTTATAAAAATTGTTAATCAGTTGCTACATATGAAACCACATTAGGTTCGAAATTCATGATGATCGTCCCCCGCCGCTTTTATTTTCACTGAGATTCAATTAACTTCTCAATGACAGAATTTAAGATATTTTATTTTTCCCTTTTTAGTGCATTTAAATAAACGAATTTTTAAAAATGTATCTTTACTCATTAAATATTTATTTTATTCACAGATTTTCAATTTTGATATTTATATTTTGTAATATTTCCTCTTTGTGTGTGTGTGCTTATATTTTATCAATTTTAATTTGTACTTGCTTCAAAAAAATAAATTGCTTATCATTGTGAAATTTGTATTTCTTAATTTTCCACGCTAAAATATCTTTTTAAATAATTACACCTTTGTGAAATAGCCTTTAGAAGTGATATTTAATTTTATTTGAAAGTCAAACGATTTACAACAAGGGTTTAGAATAGTTGTGTGTTAAAATTGATAATATATGAAATATATATATCGCCTATATAGTAAATATCTTAATAAAAATATTTAATATAGCTCTCACATTTCCCTGGGTGTAATACACCTAATTTCAAGTAGCAAATTGTAGGGTAGACACCATAAGGGCCTAATGACTATTGTAGAATTTCTCTTCACCTTTTCCTTATATCCTCCTCAAAAACCTTGTATCTTTTACTTCCTGATTACCGCTAATCAAGTTAGTTTTTCTATCCATTGTCGAAATATCTAATTATGGTACAAATTTTGAATGTTGCTAAATTTTCCGTTCATTGGAATTGGTGTGAAATGAAACTTTATTATGAAAGGTCGTAAACATTTGATTAGATAAATTTTGCGCGTGCGCAGGCGTGTAAATACCACCTCTTCCAAATAAGAATATATGTCTATGTATAAATGTATATTTTCTATTATTTAATATATTTCTATTTATTTCAACACACAAAACGCGATATCCCGGCTAGGAATAATTGCGTCGCGATTTAATTTTTTAAATGGAAACAGTTATAAACATATTATACTAGAAGAAATGATATATTTCTATAAATCTTAGAGTTTAAATGGCCCTGAGAACGATACATAATTCCGACGAATACTGAAGAAGCCTAATAGAAATATATTAATATCCGATATATATATATGTGTCTATTTTATTCGATTTGAGCAGCTTCGTAAAAAGGATGTGAAACTATTGTAATATGCGAAGGTCCTCATACATTATTATGTAAACGAGAGAAACTTCAGCACCATTAGTGAGTTATCTAACAAGTTCTTGTTCTGTGATGAAGAATAAAAGTCTTAACATTAAATTATAAAATTCAATTTAAAAAAAAAATGTTTTAGCGACTTACTAATAACTATCAAATATCACTATCATTCTAAGATAAATGACCATTGAAATTTTGTCGCATCTAAAATAGAAGATTCCGAATATTTAACGAGGATGTTGAGAAGTTTTGTTTAAAGTGTGTGGACAATCCACATCCAACAAACCAACCTTAGTAACAATATGGTTCGATGACAGTTAATATCTCAAGTACATCAGACGTGTAGTACAACATTAAAGTCTGAATTAACTTTTTCAAAGCGCGAAAGTTTCTTCCTGACGTTATTGATGGTACATATAAGATACTTCACGTACATAGCAAAATGTAGCGAGAAAGGTATTTTTCAATTTTACTATTCTCTTCCTAACGCTTCAATACGAAAATTATTGTTTTAAAATATTATTTTTCTTTACCTATATATATTAATTCGTAGTTTAAATAGTAGTTCAAATAGCGAAACCGCTTGGATGGTTCATCACTGATGAGCCCCCATTAATTTTACGGTTGCAGTAAAAAGAGATAGGGAAGCAGTAGAAAATCGTTTTATTTGAGAAAGGAACTTACGCGTCAAAAATAGTTTAACTTTCTTATTTCATAGTTTATCTATATATATAAAATTGAATGTCTGTCTGTCTGTACTCTATAGATTCAAAAACCATACATCCAATCGCCGTGAAATTTTGGGATATTATTAGGTATATCCCCGGGAAGGTTTATGAAAAATAATTCCATGAATATCTTGAATATATTTAGAGTTATTTGCAGATTTGTATATTTAACTCGCAAGCAGCGCCCCCATTGCGACGATGAAAACAAGTTTTTTTTATCTATAAGTTTTATTATCACTAAGTTTGTTATCTTAAAGATAATTTATCAAAAGTAAGATTTTCTACCTAATAATTCTTACAAGTCAAAGTTAGTTTTATCATTTATCTACAACATATATATTGGGAGAATAGATAAAATGATGATTTTGTAATGTAGAAAATTAGAAAAGACAAAATTCAGGATGACACGGCAATTTATTTGAGACAAGAATAATGATAATTAATATTGATTTTATTCAACTTATCGAATATTTTTCAAGGGACCGGGAAAAAATTTTCAATTTATCGAGAGATTCAAATTTACGAGTTTCAAATTATCAAAATATATCTCTTTTTTTATAAGTTTATTATCTTAAATATTATTTATCAAAAGTAAGATTTCTACCTATTAAATGCGCACAAGTCAAAGTTAGTTTTATCATTAATCTACAACATATATATTGGGAGAATTGATTATTTATCAAAAGTAAATGGTTTTGTTTACAAACAATATGTGTATTCAATATGGTGGTCAATAGTCAAATAATCTGTTTTTTTTTCTATTAAATAATATAATTTTTTAATTATATTAAAATTAATTTAGTAAACAAAATATTGATTTTTTCAAAATTTTTCAAAATAAATTTAAATATATAAGAATTTTTTTTGTTGTAATTTTTAGTAAACAAAAAATATTATATATATATATATAGCTATATATATCTTTGGCAATATTATTTGCCCCCCAATGCATTAGGAAAGACAAAATTCAGGATGACAAGGCACACAGGGACCGGGAAAAAATGTTCACTTTATCGAGAGATTCAAATTTACGAGTTTCAAATTATCTTTTTTTTTTAATAAGTTTTTAGAGAATTGTTTTAACAAATGTTCGCTAGACAAACCTTTACTCGGGTAAAACCACGGGCGAAGCCGAGTACGTTTTATAAGTTTATAGAGAATTAATTAACACAAAGCAATAACGCGCCATCTATACATATAAAATAAAAGGATTTAAAAGCGCGAATGTTTCTTTTATACATAAAAGAACAATTAAACTTTTTTCCCATTGTTTTATTCATAATTTGTACACCTTCATTTATAAGTCTCAAATAATTTATTACCCCTGACACGGTATGAATTAAAAATATTATTAAAATGTTCGTTAGACAAACATTCACTCGGGTAAAACCTCGGGCGAAGCCGGGTACATCCGCTATTTCATTTATAAAATATTCAAAGAGATATTCTATTGAGTCTATATTCCACTATTTAAAGTAAATAAAGCTTTTAGAATTGACGCAAGGATCACCTATTAACACAAAATAACTCTAGACACAATATTATAAATAAGTTTTTCGGGCATGTTATCTACAAACTTCACATAAAATGAAAAGAATTTGCGGAGAAATAGCAGTCTCGGTGCATGTATTCGTAACATATAAGTGAAATATGCAACCCAAAATATATGATTATCCCTAAGCATCTATATACCAGGTCTATTAGTATGAAACGCGAAAATATTCAGTGAATTCAAAAGTTCACCAATTCCATACAACAAAATATTTTTTATTCAAAGTAACTGCCCTGATTAGCTATACACTCGGACCACTTTTCAGGCAATTTTCGAATTCCTTGTCTGAAAATTTCTATTGCTTTTGAGTCGAACCAGTCAACAAGTCATTTTCGGAGTATGTCCGAGTTCGAAAATTCCTGGTTTTTTAGGGCGTGTCCTAAAGATGTGAAAAGGTGGTAGTTCGACTGGGCTAAGTCTGGTGAGTACGGCGGGTGGGGTCAGAGTCCCCAGCCCAAGTCCTTTATGGTGTTTTGACCACCGTAGCATTGTGGGCTGGAGCGTTGTCATGCTGCAGTATCAGGTTGTTGTGCTTTTCACGCCATTCCGGTCTTTTTTCATTCAACGCCTCTCTCAAACTGTGCATTTGTTGTTCGTAGCGACTAGTATTGACCATTTTGCCAGGTTTCAGGAGCTCGAAATATACTACGCCGGTCTGGTCCCACCATATGCAAAGCATTGCCTTTTTTCCGAAGCGATTGGGCCTAGGCGTCTGTTTTGGAAATTGACCGGGCAGGCCCCACGACTTTTGGCGCGTAGGATTGCTGAAGTGGATCCATTTCTCATCAGAAGTTACGATTCGGTGCAAAAATGACTTCTTTTCATGCCTGGCGAGCAGCCCTTCGCAGGTTACCAGACGCCGTTATTGCTGCCTTTCGCTCAACTCGTGGGGACCCATCTGGAAAGCTTTTGGGTCATTCCGAGGCTATTTAAACGTAGAGAAACAGCACCTTGAGACACCTGGAGCTGTTTTGCGAGTTTCTCCTGCATTTGGGTACTGTCCTCATCCAACAAAGCTTGCAGTTCAGCGTCCTCGAACTTTTGGGGCGGTTTTCCATGTGGTTCATTATCAAGTTCAAAATCGCCACTTTGGAATTTTTTAAACCACCTGTAACACTGCGATTTGCTCAGAGCGTGGTCGCTGTAAACTTCCTCGAGCATTCGGTGGGCTTCAGTGGCACTTTTCTTCCAGTTGAAGGCGAACAACAAAACTTCCCGCAAATGGGCACTTTTTGGCTCGGAAATCGCCATTTTCCACGGGCTCCAGAAAATTTTCACGATTTGAATTTTTCTAAAACTGCACGCATGCTGATGCCACGTGAGTCAAAGAACAAAACGCCTACAACAGCGCCACCGTCGGCTCGAATAAAGTTGCACAGCGGCCTCTGGCAGCCATTTTCGCATTTCATACTAATAGACCTGGTATATATAAGAAAGATCAACTAATATATTCTACTAACATATAAAATTCCTTTAAACGTATCTTGCCATCTTGCGAACGATAACCATTTTTCTCTGGGCACAGCACATTAACCTTTGTTTATATTTACGATGTTTACCTTCATTTACTCTTTTTAATTCATACCGTGTCAGGGGTAATAAATTATTTGAGACTTATAAATGAAGGTGTACAAATTATGAATAAAACAATGGGAAAAAAAGGTTAATTGTTCAATGTATACAAAGTGGAGGACTGATATTTATCGCGGGTAAAATGGGCTATTTCAACATCGTTATTTCCTCCAATTAAATCCTTCTGGTGACGGCGAATTTGTCAAGCTCACTTTTCTCTATTTATGTTTCCTTTCTATACTGGAGTTACTCAGCTTACTGCATCATTGTCAATTTTCAACAACAATTAATTCTAATTTGTTATTATTTTCAACATTTTTTTTAAATAGGTCATTTTCAATGAGTTTTGTTTCAATTTTTTTAGCAAACAAAATCGGCCTGTAATTTTAATTATTAGCATTTAAATGTCATATTTTCATTGAATAAAAAGCATCTTAATTTGAGTTTTTCATTGTTTTGAATTGTCATTAATTAATACAAACGATAGATTTTTTAGAGACATAAGAGATAAAACACTCGATTTTAATGTACCTATATTTATCGACAATGTAGTTTGAGCTTTCCAAACTCGATGTGAAATTCAGTTATTGTCATATGTATAGTTCCATATTTTCTCACTCCCGGTGTCATACTATGTATTTCCATACTTAACATTGTGATATGTGACAGGTGCAAAACATTCAACTAAAAATACACCAATGTGCAATGTAATGTAAATTTATCTTTAAAAATTCAGACAGTAAAATGTATATAAATACTGTGAGGATAATATATCCATCACTGTGTATGTTTTTAATGAACCAATTTTAAGATAAAAAATAACAGCTCTCTGTTCAATTGATCAGCAGAATACCCTTTGAAACAATGACACAACAAAAGATAACAAATCTATATTAGTTCAACATAACAACACAGGACACAGGTTTGATTTATAAACTCTTAAAGCTCTATACACTAATATTCATAGTAAATTTAAAAGATTACTCCTTAAAGCTTTGGCCTAAATAAAATTCAACAGTTTAAACAGACATATTGATATTCCTGAATTTTACCACAATATTATACCCTAGTCATAGACACTATTTGCTCCTAATTTTTCTATCTTAAATACCAAATTTACTCTAGTATGTAAATATAATATACAATTCTAAAATATGTTAAAAACGCAGCTGATATTATGTAAATTTTATAATGTACATATAACTTTCCATAGCATAGTTAAGTTTCATTTTGTGTAAATATTTCCTGTAGAAGGTCGTTATCCCGAAAGCTCGAAATCTTTTTAATAAAAGATACTCATCCTATCTAAAAAAATATCCTAAACGACACAGCACTTCTGTTTGATAAGACATATTCGACTTAGTTCAAATTATTTGGTCTTGAAACGACAATATTATACGGATAGCAAATATATATTTTAAATGTTTAAAATGACGTTGACTCGTATGATCTGAGCGGCCAATTCTGAACACCAAGACGAGAAAATACACGATCAGAAAGGGACGCGTGCAGTAATTGATTTGTTTCTTGTTCTGTATGAATACTATTTACCCGATATACTATTCTATGCAGAACCATATACTGTATACTTTATTAATCAATAATTTTTACAATTTCCTTTATTTTGAACCTGTGTTTCTGCCATTTTTTTCCAGCGTGTATTTTGAAAACATCCTCTATGTATTCGAATATATACAGCTTCACGCCTTTGAGTGGAGGATGATGTTCGAGTCCACGTGTGTGATAACCACTTGCTATGAACTATAATGGCTCACGTCGATAAACAAAGTCCCGTATTTTACAACAAAGGAAAAGGTTTACACGAACCCTGGCAACCCGGCCGTGTTGACCCACCTGCACTTTGTTTGTTGACAGAGGAAAGATGTTGCTGAGTGTAAAGAGTGTTTTCCACAACAGACTATCATTGGAACATTTTTACGATACTTTCAAAGCTGCCTTTCAACAACCTTTGTTGAAGACTACCCAGCAAAAATAAATAGCGGTTATAAATTGTTTTTTCATAAGTGTTATATTTTATTTATTTGTTACAAAACACACGCTATACCCTATGTGGATATTTGCGTGTAAATGTTTAAACTATTTTATGCACATAGGTTTTAAATATATATACAAATCATTTATAGTTTTAAAGAGAGAGTGAAAGTTATTTAAACTTACATTTTAGAGCAATAATTATACAAGAAATAAAGTTTATTTACACACGTATTATCAAAAATGTTTAATATATTGTTAGAGTTATAACCACTAAATTAATGTTATAAGTGTTATATCCTAATGATAACCACTTCCACCGCAATCTGATCTTTTGATTCAAGTACTATGGAAAATTCTCCATCGTAATAAATAACAGTTAATTTTTTTACAGGTTTGAAAATTTTCTTCACACTTCACGTATATATTTGAATATATATATGTTATGAATATTTTATTGTTGTTGTTAGATAAAGGCTTTATAAGACAAAGGATCGATAAGATAAAGGGTTGAGGTGCAGTCGTGATAAAAAAAAGATAATTATTTACCGTCAAGTAGCTTTTATTTTCAATTACTTGAGGAAATATTACATATTAGTTAGTTTCACATTATATAGAATTTATAAAGTTAATCCTATATTAGTGATTTAAAAGGATATGTTAACTACGCATATTTACAACAAAACTGAAAGATCTTCTAAAAACGATTATAACAAAAGTAAAATTATCAATGAATAAAATATAAAATATATTTTTTTTTAAATATTGAAATATTTGCGTTTTTAGATTATATAATATATATATAGTACTAGACGAATGACCCGGGCAACGCCCGGGTTTACGCGATTAAACGTTTTATTCAAACACTATTCGTTACAATTATAAATTGGCGCCGTGGATGTCACTCTTGTGAAACGTACCGCTCCAAACTTTACAGTCAGATTAGTTACGATATAAATCTTCAAATCGAGCGAGCGTCTATAAATATTTCGATTTAGATCAAGTATTCTAATTATTAAGCGAACTATTATTAATAAAATTTTGAGAAGATTTCGATTTTAAACGTATTTATAACCTTGATAGAGGGCGCTGTTCGTGAGCTAAGTAGAATAATTTGAATATATAGTTTTAATATTTAATTTATATATAATTTAAAATAGCCTATCGTTTTCCTCGTATTTTTTTACCTATGTATGGAAATTTTGGTTTGAATTAGTGAACTACTGCGAATTTGTATACCGGACATACAAACCAACAAACAAACAAACAAACATACAAACATTCATTTTTATATATATAGAAGATATAATATAAATGAGTTTTAAAAATTGTTTTAAAAAAATGCATCGGCCGGGAATCGAACCCGGGCCGCCCGCGTGGCAGGCGAGCATTCTACCACTGAGCCACCGATGCGTATACAAAATGGCTATATTTGGGTATTCATTTCATTCCGGATTACTCCGCGTAAAAAAAAGTTATTCAAATGAAAAAAAGAAATAGCCAAAAATACTAAGCAAATTGTATCCAAAAATTTTCCTCAGGTTTATAAAAAGCGACATGCAAAATTTGGTACCAATTGGTTCAGTAGTTTTTGAGTTTATCGCGAAACAGACAGACAGACAGAAATTGACTTTTATATATATAGAGATAAGTGTTTAGGTATTTGATTTAATTCATATAGTTGATATAATAGTATATATTTATATTATATTTTTTATAAATTAGTTTTAAAAATTGTAAAAAAAAATGCATCGTCCGGGAATCGAACCCGGGCCGCCCGCGTGGCAGGCGAGCATTCTACCACTAAGCCACCGATGCTTTAAAAAAAATGGCCATATTTAGGTATTCATTCCATTCCGGATTAGTCCGCGTAAAAAATAGTTCTTCAAATTAAAAAAAGAAATAGCCAAAAATAATAAGCAAAATGTAGCCAAATATTTTCCTCAGGTTTATAAAAAGCGACATGCAAAATTTGGAACCAATTGGTTCAGTAGTTTTTGAGTTTATCGCGAAACAGACAGACAGACAGGAATTGACTTATATATATATAGAGATATTTTAAACTGTATGACAATTTTATTATATGTCACATATCTTCCAATTAGTTAAAGCCGATACCTTAAAATATCCTACCTATCTATTGAAATGTACACTATTTATATTTAATACCACCCCATATTTTGTATATCAACTATTTGAATTTTAACCCCCTAATTGTATTTAAAACTAAAAATGGTGACGTCAAAATAAAGATACAAAGTGTGTTCTTTCAGCTGGTGGCAGGGACAGAGGGGAGGAAAAAACCAACGCCCAGCCCATGTGGGGCCCCCAGGGACTCTTTATAGACGACCCCTGTAAACAGGACAGGTTTTGGCGGGGGGTCAGCAGCAGATGGTTCTAGGGTGCGTTTCTCGGCAGTCCGCTACACAGTCTCTCCCTCCATGTCTCGGGGATAAACATCCAAGTTTGTGTCATGGCCTCTACCTCTGTCCCGTGGGCTGTCCCCGATCACTCTTGGTGCTAACATCTAGCCCTGCCTCTGCTTCTTGTTGTCCGCGTGTGGGAAGAACATCAACACTCGCCTCACGTACACGACTGCCAGCTTATTCATACGTCGGCAGGATCACATTTGCAACAATATATATATCTGAAGAGACAAGGGTCGCCCTCTCCCGTCAATATATATATATACTAGCGGATGTACCCGGCTTCGCCCGGGTTTTACCCGAGTAAAGGTTTGTCTAACGAACATTTGTTGAAACAATTCTCTATAAACTTATAAAAAAAATAATAGATATATTTTGATAATTTGAAACTCGTAAATTTGAATCTCTCGATAAAGTGAACATTTTCCCCCGGTCCCTGTTATCCTCAATTTTGTTTTCCTAATTTTCTACATTACAAAATCATCGTTTTATCTAGTGAACATTTTTCCCGGTCCCTTGAAAAATACTCGACAAGTTGAATAAAATCAATATTAATTGGTTCCCTCGGTAATTGAAAGTTAAAGGAATAGTATATTTGCCTTGGAATTGTATCATTATTCTTTTCTCAAATAAATTGTCGTGTCATCCTGAGATAACCTTACTTTTGATAAATAATATTTAGGATAATAAACTTAGTGATAATAAAACTTATAAATAAAAAACTTGTTATCATCGGCGCAATGGTGGCGCTGCTTGCAAGTTAATTCTACAAATCTGCAAATAACTCTTAGATATTCAAGGTATTCAAGAAATTATTTTTCAGAAACCTTTCCCAGTACTATACTAAATAACTTCCCAAAGTTTCATGGCGTTCTAATGAGTGGTTTGGTCAGGCATAAAGGACAGACACACACACACATACATACATTTATATATATATAGATATGAAAAAAATAAAATATAAAAAATTCAGGTGTTGAAATCAAAAATAAAAATGGCATATCCTGACAAGGAGCACATCTGGCAAAGCGCCATCTGGTGGAACAGAAATCAACTAAACATTGATTTAGCCTGTTCCCTGATATTTGGCCAACCCGATTTCTTGATAAATCAAGAAAAGAAAAGCCATCCACAAACGCGTTTCGCGCTTTTGGCGCTCGTCAGCGTGGAGTAGGCTGGGAATTTCCTTATCAGGGAACAGGCTAAATCAATGTTTAGTTGATTTCTGTTCCACCAGATGGCGCTCTGCTGTCTCTCCGGGTCAGGATATGCCATTTTAATTTTTGATTTCAACACCTGACCTTTTTATATTTTTCTTTTCATGTGTTAAGCGTATTTACGCAAATTTGGCCTTAAATATACCCATTTCTTGGTTTTTAAAGAAGCCTCTGGGACCAAAAAATATTTTTGGTCGCAGTGGTACAGCCTACTCCACGCTGACGAGCGCCAAAAGCGCGAAACGCGTTCGTGGATGTTTTTTTTTTATTTAACAAGAAATTGGGTTGGCCAAATATCAGGGAACAGGCTAAATCAATGTTTAGTTGATTTCTGTTCCACCAGATGGCGTTCTGCCTTCTGTAAAGCACATGTGCTCCTGGTCAGGATATGCCATTTTTATTTTGTGAATATCCGAATTATATTCATGTAATAAGCATGATTACGATTATGATATGTAAAAATACCCCCTTTTCTACTTTTTACATCTCTAATTTTTAAGAGATAATCTATCAAAAATACATAACGAGACGAGAGCTTTGATATGAACATTCATGCGCATTATTATGATGAAAAACCAATTGCATATTTATTATAAATAAATTATATATAGTAAATTAATCATAATCATTAGAAAAAGAGGAAAATAAAAATTAAACACGAGTTATTTTTAATAAAATAAAGTAATTGTATGCCATAAATGTATATAGTGCTCATAAAACGGAAGAAAAATGAAATATGATAATGGAATATAAACAAAAAGGTATTTTTATGAGTTGCTTCAACGAGCCTTAATTGTCCATTTAGAAGCTGTTTGCACTACCAGTAGTGAATAAACGTCAGAATTAACCTTGAAACTCCAGGGCAGCCAGCCACACCTCTAATGGAGGAAGGGGTAGACATCATCAATTTGATCTGGTTCTGCTTTAACTCCCGGTAGAATTGAAAGTGACCCGTGAAGGCTCCCGAATAAGCAGGGATAATGGCGCACTTTGTTGGATGTTCTCAAATGAAATAGGAATAGTGTTGACATTTGAACATGTGGAAAATAGAATTATTGAACTACATTGGAAATACCTTACTGCGGTGTAAGCACGCTGTAGAGGAATCCTCTCTCTGTCATAATATATATATGTAAAGGAAAATGTTGAACTACATTGGAAATAACTTACTGCGGTGTTTACACGCTGTAGAGGAATCCTGCCATAATTTATATATAAAGGAAAATGTTGAACTACATTGGAAATAACTTACTGCGGTGGTTACACGCTTTAGAGGAATCCTGCCACAATTTATATATAAAGGAAAATGTTGAACTACATTGGAAATAACTTACTGCGGTGTTTACACTCTGTAGAGGAATCCTGTCATAATTTATATATAGAGGTAAATGTTGAAATACATTTGGAAATAACTTACTGCGGTGTTTACACTCTGTAGAGGAATCCTGCCATAATTTATATATAGAGGTAAATGTTGAACTACATTTGGAAATAACTTACTGCGGTGTTTACACGCTGTAGAGGAATCCTGCCATAATTTATATATAAAGGAAAATGTTGAACTACATTGGAAATAACTTACTGCGGTGGTTACACGCTTTAGAGGAATCCTGCCACAATTTATATATAAAGGAAAATGTTGAACTACATTGTAAATAACTTACTGCGGTGTTTACACTCTGTAGAGGAATGCTGTCATAATTTATATATAGAGGTAAATGTTGAAATACATTTGGAAATAACTTACTGCGGTGTTTACACTCTGTAGAGGAATCCTGCCATAATTTATATATAGAGGTAAATGTTGAACTACATTTGGAAATAACTTACTGCGGTGTTTACACTCTGTAGAGGAATCCTGCCATAATTTATATATAGAGGTAAATGTTGAAGTATATTTGGAAATAACTTACTGCGGTGTTTACACGCTGTAGAGGAATCCTGCCATAATTTATATATAGAGGTAAATGTTTAACTACATTTGGAAATAACTTACTGCGGTGTTTACACGCTGTAGAGGAATCCTGTCATAATCTATATATATAAAATTGAATGTCTGTCTGTCTGTTTGTCTGTACTCTATAGATTCAAAAACCATACATCCAATCGCCGTGAAATTTTGGGATATTATTAGGTATATCACCGGGAAGGTTTTTGAAAAATAATTTCATGAATATCTTGAATATCCTTAGAGTTATTTGCAGATTTGTAGATTTAACTCGCAAGCAGCGCCCCCATTGTGACGATGATAACAAGTTTTCTTATCACTAAGTTTGTTATCTTAAATATTATTTATCAAAAGTAAAATTATCTAAGGATGACACGGCAATGTGACACGGGAAAAATGTTCACTAGATAAAACTATGATTTTCTAATGTAGAAAATTAGGAAAGACAAAATTCAGGATGACACGGCACACAGGGACCGGGAAAAAATGTTCACTTTATCGAGAGATTCAAATTTACGAGTTTCAAATTATCAAAATATATCTTTTTTTTATAAGTTTTTAGAGAATTGTTTTAACAAATGTTCGCTAGACAAACCTTTACTCGGGTAAAACCTCGGGCGAAGCCGGGTACGTCCGCTAGTTATATATAAAGGTAAATGTTGAACTACATTGCAAATAACTTACTGCGATGTCTACACGCTGTAGAGAAATCCTTTCACAATTAAGATATAAAGGCAAATATTGATCTACATTGAAAATAATCCATTGAAATCTATTCACAGCATGTACATGGCGTTGAATATAAAGACGATACAGATATAAAGTCCCACCATGGTTCTTCACTGGTTAAGGTCGCCGCCTGCTGCGTAAGGGACCTCGTGTTTAAACGATATCATGGAACAATTAATTATCTAATTTCTTGTGAAATATTTTGTGATTGCCTCCTTATTGCACAACACTAACTCATCACAGATCGTTCAACTCACAAAAATGTTCTGGTACATAGTAAACAACCGAAATACTCAGCCTACCATCACTTATGCCCTATAGCATGGAAATAGAACAATATTTGTGAGGAGATACAAGAGAAAAATAAGAATGCAAAATTTAAATATTTATCTAAAATATTGGAAATTAGCAGAGTATACTCAATATATATAAAGAGTATACTTCTCATATAGAAGTTCGGTTAAAATCTGTGGCGAGAAAAAGACAAAAGCTCTAATTTTCTAAGCACTGGCCATGTGATAATGTGTATCATGGTGATAGTAGTGTCTACCATGTCGAATGTAGAGTAGGAGCAATCATATTCCGGTGGATTAATTACATCCTGATGGTAGGAATCACTACAATGCCAAATGCGGAGTAGGAGAAATCATATTCCGGTGGATTAATTACATCCTGATGGTAGGAGTCACTACAATGCCAAATGTAGTGTAGGAGAAATCATATTCCGGTTTATTAACTAGATCATGGTGATAGTAGTGTCTACCATGTCAAATGTAGAGTAGGAACAATCATATTCCGGTAAATTAATTACATCCTGATGGTAGGAGTCACTACAATGCCAAATGTAGTGTAGGAGAAATCATATTCCGGTTGATTAACTAGATCATGGTGATAGTAGTGTCTACCATGTCAAATGTAGAGTAGGAACAATCATATTCCGGTAAATTGATTACATTCTGATGGTAGGAGATACTAATTCCTATTTAATGGTCCAATCAACCTGCTGCATTTAAAACATCATTACTCTTGCCTCACGTGGATGATATATTTACAAGATTAATGCCAAAAAAAGATTAGTGCACTGCTGTTCGTCGGAATTTTGGACGTTCGGAATGAACAATATTGATCCAAGTTAGACATTATTTATTTCAGAGAGTATAGAATATAGCATATATATTTTTCCTATATATATATATGCTTGATTTTTGATTATTTTGAGGATTATGCTATGGTAATGCAGTCGTGATAATAATCTTGAAAGTATGATAATAAAAATAGTGAAGATTAGAAATAGCTTTAATTGTGTTAAATGAATATATAAAAACATAGTTTGATAAAAGTACTGCCTGGCTTAAGGCGTAAGAATAAAATATGGAAAAACTTATTTACATAATGTACAAATGATTTGAGCTGGCCATCGGGAAACAACAAAAATTAGTTTTTATAGGGGAAGCATGACCTCTGGTCGATTTAGCAGAGTATTTGAATATATGAAATATAGTTTTTTTTTTAAATAAAATAATATTTTAATGTAACATATATATGTTGTGTATAATATATTTAGATTCACAAAAAAAAATGTTTCAAACATTATTTTTATTTGTCTATTTTTGTATTATATTTCATATGAATAAAATATAATCTTAATTTATGTCACACAACTACTTAGCATTTTGAAATGAATACACACACACAAATTAATTTCTTATAAATTTAGATCAAGGTCAATGTTCAAGGAAATAGGAATTCTTAAGTTGAGAGGTTTCAATAAACAAAATCCCAATCCTTTAGATTTACCCCAAGTAACTGTGTGAAGTTAGCGTCAAGACACCTGGAGGATTACTGAATGATGCACCTCGTCCTTTGCTGTACTTGGAAATTAATTACGTAATAAAGAAAGTTATTTAAAATAGAAGTGTTTATTTAAACCAAGGAGAACATGTGAAAATATTGCATAATTGGTCTATTTTTCAGGGTGGGGAACACGAGATAGAGAGAATTACATTATTATTATTTCATGAATATAATATTTATGTGCATATTAATACCCTTTGGTTACATACGTGTGAATTCAGCACCTAAAAAGAGGTAATAAAAATGATTTAACAAACATTTATGGTCTTGAATGAAAAGAAGTTGGAAATCTTTCTATCTCAGCCATTCTACCAGATTGGCAATATTATCTACTCATATTTATTTTTACTCTTTTAATAACTCCATTATATTAATTCCAAAAACGATAATATATATATAGATGGAAATTTTTGCCGGGAGGATAATGATCCAAAGAGACAAGGGTCGCCTCTCCCGTCAAAACATGACGTCATCTGACGTCTATTTTGACGGGAGAGGAGGCCCTAGTCTCTTAATATATATATATATGTTATGTAAAAATTATTTATTTTAAAAATATAATTTCTAGAACAAATTATTCTGTTTAGATCGACCGCCAGATCTCGCGACCTTCCCTATGTAAAACCCATTGTTGTTGTCTCCCGTTGGCCGGCTCAAATCTTTCTGTAAATATGTGAATACCGAATCTTTTATTTTATTCTTTACGCCTCAAATCAGGCATTTCTTCCTTTATTATGTCTGTTTTAATGTCCATCCATACAAAGTTCAAAACAACAACTACTCACCCGTACCCGCGCAGGCCCGGTCACGCTCCGCCGCGGCACGTGGGAAAACATACAATGTTCCTAGCACATCCCCCTTTTTAAGATTTGAAATATATATACATTACAAACTTTAAATGCATAATATAATTAATAATGAAGGCGATCCATGGGTTTAACAATTCGTCCACTCCGAGTTCTTATCTGGCCGTCTTCTGAGTCGTTAGAGGGATAATCCACAACTGGGGTCTTTTCATTTTCAACCAGTTCCTCCCCCGAAAAGGTCGGCGTCGATGGGTCGGCTGTATATTGCACTGTATCTCCTTTTCGTTGATGGAACCTGTTTCAACGTACAGTCCCAACTGGATTATCAACCATATATGACCTTGGTGTCGATGCTTTCTGATTTACAATCCCCCAGATTCGCATATCTGTACTTCAAACCGTGTCACCTTCGGATAGCTCCTCCATGTCCGTAGCTCCGCAGCGCCGATCATATCTGGATTTCATATCATTTCTCCTTCTCCCCTTTTTCTTTTCAGGGGCTGAGAGTCCGCCAACCTTGGATTAAGATTCTCTGATGCAATTGACAAAGTCGTTCGGAGTTTACGTCCCATGAGAAGCTCAGCAGGGCTGTAACCGTTCTCCAAAGGGGTCGATCGATACTCCAGGAGTCCAAGCGATGGGTCTTGATTTTTCTTGAGGATCAACTTAGCAATTTTCATACCTGCTTCTGCCATCCCATTGCTCTGCGGGAATCGAGGACTTGAAGTGACATGTGTGAATCCGTACTGCCTTGCGAAATTTGCAAATTCACGATCAGTTCCAAATTGCGTCCCATTATCGCTTACAACAGTTTTTGGTATTCACACACACACACAAAAGCCTTTATTAAGACACACAGGTCTTACAGAGGATTCTCCTTGGGGTTACAAAACGGAGAAACCTATGAAAGTGGGAAATAAAAAATGGAGAAAGATTATATACATTTGGTAAATATATACAGATTATAAGAAAGAATAAAAAAATAAGAAGAATAAAAAAAATCAAAAAAAGAAAAAAAAAAAAAATTTTTTGGAAATATGGATGGGAGAAGTGGAGAGCGAAAAGAGGAAAGAAAACAGGTATTTACATATGGAACAAGACAATTTAAGCTCTCACATAGCACAGGTGGGCCATGTATTTTTTAAGAAATCTTTAAGAGATTTCCCAGGAAAATCCGCGTGTTCAGGGTTGTAAGGTAAACACCGTTTTATCAGTGTGGGGGTTAACTTATCGTATCTGCCTAAACAAATAATTGGATGTTGGTTCTGTCTTTCTCATCAAACAGAAATTTTTGGTATGTTTGAATGTTCGGTTAAGTCTTTCTTTTTTACAGCATTTTTATGGAAGTTATATAGATTTAGAGCTACTGAACTATTGTCTATAAAGTTGGATAATAAAGAATATAATGTGAAGTGTGTATGGCCTATATTAGAGAAGAGTATTTTTCTTTCCGTGTCAAGAGGCATGCATTCAAATATATAATGTTCTAAAAAATTCATTTTCGGTTCTATTTTTGCATAGTTGGCAATACAAGTCTTCTGTCCTTAGATATTTTATATGGTCTTCTCGATATAAAACAAATAGAATTCTCAATTGCGCAATGAGGCGTTTAGCCGGCAGTGGGAGTTCACTTAGTAGATAGTTCTCTGCTGCGAATGTTTTATGTAAATATTTGTAGTGTGTGTGTAGCTTCGAATTGGTTATTCTTGATTGATCGGTTTGGATAGACTGTTCTATAGTGATTCTGATAATTTGAGGTATTGCTTTCTGTAGAATATTGGGGTCTGAACAATTCTTTAACCACATGAATCCAGTTGAGTTTAGGATATTCATTAAATTTTCTGTAAAACCTATAAAGGCATTCGTCAGAGTGGACGTTTCCCATAATTGGGCTAGACAGATTGCGGGCAATCTGGATTTTTCCATTTTTAATATTCTTAACCAGAACTTTAGAATTAGTTTGGTTGCTGTGACTCCTAGTGAGAAGCGTCCGGTTTCCATGCGTAGTATGTAGCCTGGTGTGTTACTCGGCAAGTTCAATAGTCGTCGGAGATAGTTATTCTGAATTTGGTCCAAGATTTAGTACTTTTCGTTTGCCCAAATTGGAGCAGAATACAGCAGAGTTGACAGGATAATCGAGTCTAATAGTTTCATTGATGAACCAAATGAATTCAACCTGGATTTCTCCATAATTTTCCATACTTCGCCGGTAGCTGCAAGCGCTTTGCCTTTAAAGTATGAAGCCACTTGACTAAACGAGATTGTTGTTGTGAGGGGATAGCCAAGATAGAGATATTTCGATGTCACTGTCAACAGTTGGTCTCCCCAGAACCATTTGTCCGATTTTGCAGGGCGGCCACCATTTCGGAAAACCATTATCTTGGATTTTGATTCGTTCAGGGTTAGATGATTTGTTTCGAAGTATTTTTTCAACATGTTGATTTTTATTTGTAGATTGATTTTTGATTCTCCTATGAGAATTATGTCGTCGGCATACATCAAAAGGTGGACCGTTCCAAAATTAGGGAGGTATATGCCTGGTAGAGTAGAGTCATTAAAAATGTTGATTAAATCAGTTACAAAGAGTATAAATAGATAGGGTGATAAGGGTTCTCCTTGTAACACTACCGATCGGATTTTGATGGGTTCAGTAAATAGTCCATTCCATCTCACCGTCGTTGTCATTTGTTCGAAGTAGTTCCTGATAAGGTTAACAAAGCGGAAATCCAGACCTAATTCACCCAATTTTGACCACAGAAGTGAGTGGGGAACAGTGTCAAAAGCCTTTTTTAGGTCCACAAAAAAAGCATAGAGTTTTCTTCTTTTACGTCTGAGAGTCAGCTGTATCAAGGACAA
This sequence comes from Cordylochernes scorpioides, assembly GCA_030710605.1. NCBI lineage: Eukaryota > Metazoa > Arthropoda > Arachnida > Pseudoscorpiones > Chernetidae > Cordylochernes > Cordylochernes scorpioides. The sequence goes on along the minus strand of CP092886.1, from coordinate 110,085,352 downwards.
CAGTGTGAATATGTGATCTTGACAGGAGTAGCCTTTTCTGAATCCGGCCTGGTTTTCTGGAATAATTGATCTACCTTCAATCCAGTTGCGTAATCGCGATTTTAGTATTGATGTGAAAAGTTTTGACAGATTACTAATAAGGGCAATTCCGCGGTAGTTTGATGGATTATCCCGGTCACCGCTTTTAAAAATAGGATGGATGATAGATTTAGACCATATTAAGGGATATGAACCAGAATTAATGATTCTGTTGAATATATTTTTTAGAGTAACAAGGTGTTCGAAAGGTAGGGTCTTTAATGCTTCATTCGGAATTTCGTCAGCGCCACAAGCTTTTTCATTTGCCAGACTGGAGATTTCTCTAGTTATTTCTGTTATGGAGATTTCACAGTAGAGTTCAGGATCAATTCGTGAGAGAGTAGATAGGTCGCTTCCTATCGTCGTTTCAGCAGAGAGCAGTTTGTTGTAAAAGCATTGCCACTCTAAAATTGTTATATTTCCTTGTATATAGCTTTTGTCTTTCAAGGTAGCTATAGTTTTCCAAAAGTTTGCGGAGTCACGGGCATTTTTAAGAAGTTCTTGTTTTTCCTGAAGATATTTTTTCTTGTTGAAGTTTATTAAGGTCGTGTACCTTTTCCTATTTGAGACATAAATATTGCGGTCTACGTCAGTGTTCGTTTCCTTAAAGGTTGTGAGGCTTGCCTTAGCAGATTTTTTGGCTAAATAGCATTCCCTGCTAGTTTTTGGTATTCCATGCCGGGCAAATATGGATTTGCAACTACGCACCACCACATTGGCTGCGAGCCGATCCAGCTGAATCATTTCAGGAAAGCGAGAATAATAGTCAATGACGACCAGATACCACTTATTCCTGAACTTGAACAAATCCATTCCAATCTTTTGCCACGGTCGTGTAGGAAAGTTGGTTGGTATCAAAGGTTCATGTTTTGAGACGGCTTCCTGGATACAGACACTGCACTTTCTGACCGTTTCCGAGATCTCTTCCGAAATTCCAGGCTACCATACCGTCTCACGTGCGCGAAGTCTTGTTTTTGTAATCCCGAAGGGCCCAGCTCTTGCAACTTACTTAGGATCTCCAGTTTCATACTTGCTGGAATAACAAGACGACAGCTACGCATTAGTAGTCCATTTTGAACGCCGAGTTCATCCTTGACATGCCAATAAGAGAGCAGAGCCTGTAACATCTTCTTCTTATCTGGCCAGCCTTGCTCAAGGTAGTTGACTACTGCTTTCAGGGTCGTATCTTCTTGTTGAGCTTCAAATTCTTCCTCAACATCTCGTCTTTGTCGGTTATACACGAGAGAACTGCATTTATATGCGCTGAGGTTGGCCGTTCGTTTTTACCTCCCTCGGTTGTAAGAAGTGGTTGTCTGGATAATGCATCGGCGTCGAGCAGCTTCTTTCCAGGGATATGCACTATTTCGAATCCAAACCTCATCATACGCATTCGGAAACATTGCAGTCTTGGGGTCAGCGAACTTAATTCTTTCGTCGAAAATAGAGGAATGAGAGGCTTATGGTCGGTCTCAATTCGGAAACGCTTTTCAAGCAGGAAATCTTGAAAACGTTCGCAAGCCCATGTAATTGCGAGAGTCTCTTTCTCGATCTGAGCATATCGTTTTTCGGTAGGTGTCATAGTTCTAGAAGAATAAGCAACAGGTCGCCAGATTCCATTCTTACCTTCTTGCTTCAGTACCGCTCCCAAGCCGTATGAAGATGCGTCGGATGACACCATAGTTGGTTTCCTGACGTCGTATGCTGCAAAGATGGGTTGAGTCGTGAGCAATTCTTTCAACTTTCGGAATGCTCGCTCCTGGCTGCAATCCCAAACGAAGTCTTGACCTTTCACCAACAACTGGTTCAGTGGAGCCACAATTTTAGCTAAATTTTCCACAAAGCGTCCAGATGGTTCACCATGCCAAGAAATCTTCTTACGCCATGAACATCGGTCGGAGCAGGCATCTTCGCCACTGCTTCGATTTTCGCTGGATCTGGTCGAATACCGTCTTCATCCAGTATGTGCCCAAGAAAATCAATTCTTTGCACGCCAAAGACACACTTGGCCTTGTTTAGTGTAACTTTCGCCTCTCTCAGTTTTCGGAGCACTAAACGAAGAATTCGATCGTGAGTCTTGAATTCGGAGGCAAATATCAGGATATCGTCCAGGTAACACATTACACCGTCCATGCCTTGCATGATTATTGACATAACTTTCTGAAAATACTCTGGGGCGAGTGATTTTCCAAATAGCATCCTGTAGAATTTATATCTCCCAAAAGGAGTGATGAAGGTCGTTAAATGCTGGCAGTCCGGGTTCAACGGAATCTGGTGAAAGCCACTGTTCGCGTCCAGTTTCGAAAAGAATCTTGCTTCCCCCAGTTGCCTCAGCATGTGATCCACCACTGGCATGGGATGCACTTCTAGCTGTACATGTTCGTTCAGCCTTGAGAGATCCACACAGAGTCGTATGTCGCCATTCGGTTCACCAGAAATCATAGTCGGTGCACACCATTCAGTCGCAACGTTAACTTGTGCTATGATTCCCGCCTTCTCGAGCTCTTCCAATCTTGTTTTGAGCTTTTCCATCAAAGGTTTTGGTACCCGTAGAGGAGTATGCACAGCATATGGTTTTGCTCCAGGTTTCAATTTGATTTCGTAAGTGTTTCCGATCTGTCCCAGTCCTTCAAATACTTCAGGGAATTCCTTGATCCGGTTAATTCTCGTCGCAACCACTTCAATCCGCCTCGCCAGGTTCAAGAGCTCACATTCCCGGCTACTCAGAAGAGGTTCACTCAAACGACGAATGACATAAATCTTCTCCTTGATTTCATAATTGCCATTTCGCAGCGTTAATATAAACATACACACAGTCTGAAGTTCGGAAAATTCAGCAGCTCTAATGTTGATATCACTTTCCACTAGTAGTTGCTGTTCCATTATCTTCTTGAAGAGACACAGAGGAACACATGTAACATCAGCCTGGGAGTCGAGCTTGAACTTCACCTGTTTCCCGTTCACTTGGATTTCTGCTGTCCATCGCCTCCTGCACTCGCCTTCATCATCATCCAGATTAGATGAATCCTCCGCAGCTGAGAGACCTCCAGGAGAAAACCAATTTCTTTATCAAATTCAGAAACAGCTTTGACTTCCGCAGTCTTCGCCTGCTTATCTGAGCAGCAATTCGCAAAATGGCCAATTTTTGAGCATAGGTTACATCTTTGTCCTTCAGCACGGCAAGCCTGTCCTTCCCTGTGGGTGAAACCTCCGCATTTTGGACATCGTGATCTTGTTTTGGCTGACTTCTCCTTCTTCCTCGAAGGCTGCTGTTGTTGTTTCGGTGATTGTTTCTTCGAGTTGAACTTAATCTGATTGACCTTTTAGCTTGTTGAGGGACGCTGCAGGTCGACTTGCTGCTGTCGAACGGCTTCCTGTTGTCGAACCATTTTCACCGCCTTTTCCAAAGTCAGTTCGCTGTCCAACTGCATTCTTTCAGATAAAGCTTTGTCCCTCACTCCAACCACTATTCGGTCACGGATCAACTGCTCATGAAGACCCTTAAATTCGCAACTATCAGCCAATTTGTACAATGAAGTGAGGAATTCTTCCCCTGGCTCCCGATTCTCTTGGAATATTTAATTAAATTTCGCACGTTCGTAGATAATATTCTTTCTGACACAGAAGTGGCTGTCGAACGCCTTGAGGACGGAATCAATTTTCGTTGCCTCTTCCTCCTTTTCGAACTTGAAGGTCCTGAGTATATCATCCGCGCTGTCACCCATCAAGTAGATGAACAAATCGATCTTGTCCGCCTCCTCTTTCTTCTTCATTTCACTGACCACGAGGTATCGTTCGAATCTCTTCCTCTATTTGAGCCATTCGTTGGGAGTCGAGAAGTCGAAAGTTTCTGGAGGTTGAATCTGAGCCATGTTGAATTATCTTCCAAGGTACACAAAAATCGATATTTTGCATTATACGGGTTCGTATTTTATCCAGTTATCGCTGCCACCATGTTTTAATGTCCATCCATACAAAGTTCAGAACAACAACTACTCACCCGTACCCGCGCAGGCCCGGTCACGCTCCGCGGCACGTGGGAAAACATACAATGTTCCCAGCACAATGTCTTTCAGCAAAATTAAAGCAAATTGTGATTCAAAGTTGATTTTATTAATTTTACCACGACTGCAATAACATAAAATAATCATTTATTCTCAAAATAATCAGCATCATCAAGTAATAATTCTATATCTGAATAATATTCCAAAATAAAAAGAAATATTTCTTGTAATATGTATATATATGTGGATATATTTGAAATAATTTTATTTTGAGAGTTGCAAGCTTTCGAGCAAAATTGCTCTTTGCCCAAAATCTAATTTTCTTAATTTCAAATAATTTCTGGGTAACTATCGTTTGCACAATATGGATATATATCATGTGAAATATACATATATTTCAATACGCCACAGTATGTTATATTTATGTCTGTACAATATGGAAACGCTTTGCGATAATATATAGTTAAAAATAACTTCAATTTTCTTTTAAAACCTATAAAACAATAGCATAAATCACACACATGTGTTTTATAGAAAATATTATAAAACTAAAATCTCTCTCTCTATGCATTAAAATGATGCTTTTTCCCTACTCATTCCTTAAACTGCCTTGTTTGTTTTGCCCTATGCTCAATAGAAGATAGGTAATATAGTTGACACATTGTGAGCGCTTTTAGAACATTTTTATTATTTATTTTATATCACAATTTGCACACAGGGGGGGTACTACAAACCTAATGCTGAGAGAATCGCGATTTTACTCCAAATATGCCACAATTCAACGTAAGCACGATCTCCAAGATTTGGTCTCTCTCTCTCTGGCTTGCGGCCACGTAACAAGCGTTTTTCTGTCTGGAGAGGGAGAACTTCGAGCTTTCCAACCTATATGCGGTACTGGAAGTGAACCAAGATAAATATCTACATGACGATGTGATTCCATTCGAGGTGGCTGAAATAGAAATTGGCATTATTATGATAAATAAATGTTTCTATTTCACATTCCGCCAGACACATACATGACAAATTATCAAAGCAATTTCATTAATTTTAATTGATGTAAATTGTATACTATATATTTATTTCAAGGGTCATTCAGCTTTAATTTTTTTTTTTTTTTCATAGAATTTTATTTTATTTTTTTAATTTCAGAGAGTCAAAATAACTTCTCCCTAAAATAAATTTGCATAATAAAGCTTAAACAGTTTAATTAATAATGAATCTATTTTAATGTGTATTTCCTTAAAATATTACAGTCCACAAAGAGTATACGTTCGATGAAAGAGCCGAGTATTTTCGTAAATATACCAAATTCTGCCTCTTTCTTCGAAACTTCATTAATGTAAATTGACAATAAAATGATTTGTCAAACACTGTATGCCTTAAAGAAGAAAGAATAGCGACCAAAGGTACAATAAGTGCCTAATAAAGCAGAAGCAACATCCACGTGACTTATACTCGAATGTTCACAAGTGTATGTAAAAGTGTGTGTATAAAGAGCGAACCTACAGTGTATCACTCCAGAACCAACCTCTAAACCAGCAGAAGTGTTGAGACATTGAGGAAGCCAAGGTTGCGACACTGCTACAGACCTTATCAATTAACATATAGTTATCAGCAACGAGAGACCTTGTATCAGACGGTTTAGTTACATTACGTTATGCAAATAATCACTGCGATAGCGTGGATACATTCCTTTACTATCATCCCGTGTTTAGATGTGATGGCTACTTAAGTCAGATTATAAAACCGCGCTGTGTGCAGAATTTTATATATTGAGATGCAGTTAGAGCTTCTAACTTGAGCAATTTTAGCATCAGCCCGTTGCATATGCGAATACAATTTTCCAGAATTATTAAACCTAATAATATATCGGTGAAATTAATTTGATCTATTATTTTAAGCTAGAATTTACAATTATACGCAATAAAAATATTAAGTACCAGATCTCTTATAAGATGCCAAGATTGAAAAACTATGTCAATATGATTAATAAATACTATCTTAAAATGAAAAGAAAAATTGATACAAATAAAATGACTAAAATATAACATTATGAAAAAATAAGAGAAATAGAAAAAAGATCAGATGTTGATTTTAAAAATCAAAAAGGAATATCTTGACAGCTCAAACGAGGATATAAGATGAAAGAGAGCCATCTAGTAGAAAAAATCAACTAAATCGTTGATTTAACTTGTTCCCTGACATTTTTTAAACCCATTTTCTTGGTACGTAAAAGGAAAGCCAACTTCGAACGCGTTTCGGGCTGTTAGACTTCGTCTGTGAGGTGCAGGCTGTACTTCTACGAACACAGATTTGGTCCAAGAGGCTTCCTGAGAAATAAAAAAATATATATGTGATGATTTAAGACCATGGAATTGTTGTAAATAGTCCAGATATCTACTACCACATGTTCCACCACGTGACTGTATATAACTTGTTATTTACTGCAATTAGAAAGCCTCAAGTAACATCAATCTGTACCGCGTAAGAATCTAATAAAGTATAGCAACTGTACAGATAGAAGGAATGGAGACTAACAGGAGAAAATTAAGGTTAAAACTAATCAGGCTTAGGTGAGAATAGGAGAGTAGGCCTAGCAAGCCCAGTCCAATTTTTACGAGGTCGTGGCTTTCCTGGATAATATAACTTTCCCCCCTGTTTACGTCAGAAAAGGGCAGTGACCTGTTCGGACCCAGCTAAGCTATAAAAGGAGGCCCCGAGCCTCAGTTAGTCCTTCCTTAGTTAGTCTTTGTTTCAGCCCCAGTCCGCCAGACGCTCCGATAGAGGTAACTAAATCCTTTCCTGCCAGAAATCTCCTCGTCCCATTCCTTCTTGACGTTTAGACACTTCTTAGTGGAATCTCTGTTTGTTTATTTCACCTTTGGCCCAGCTGTGTTGCCTTCCACCACGACTGCACGGTAGAGTTGACATCGAGGTTCGTATAGCATCAGGTAACACTGGGGCCAGAGGTCCCAAGATATCACAGACTCCCCCGTTCGAAGAGCCGACAGGAATGTGGACGCCAAGGTACAAGTAAGCAAGTAGACCACTGTCTGTACAGAAAGATGGAACAGGGAAGCGAGGAGGATTCAAAGGAGCTCATGGAGTCCGATCCAGACTATGAAAGTGGCGAAAACCCCACTTTTCCCAAGATAAAAGAAAATACCCTCGGTAGGACGCAGGAAATCGCCCCCAGCTAGGAAGACGCTACGCCCCCGCCGGCGGTATCAGATCTTCTGGGGAGGTTGACGAGGATGCTACATTAGCTGTTTGCGGCGACCGGACTATCGCGAGATGTGGAGCTACCGCGTTACGATTGTTCGTACGAGGCGCAGAGCTTCTTCACCAACTACGACGCCCAAGCAGATCAGGCCCAACTACAATACTCTACAAGACTGAGAAAGTCACCAAACCTCCTGCAAGCACCCCTCCGAGTTAACAACACGCGAGAGTATGTTACCTGCTCCCCCGACCATCTCTAAATCACTAGCCCAGCGCAAGCAGTGAACTTTAACTGTCCCAAGGATCCTCCAACCACTTCAACAGACCAAGCCTGTCCAGACCCACAAGACAGCACAACAGCAGGTTCCTCCTTCTATAATTTTCGTTGAACAATTGCTCGTTCGAGCTGAACTGTCCAATAATGTAAACCTACCTGTATTACTTGATACAGGAGCATTTATCGATATAATTAGGCATGATACTTTTAAAATAGTAGAAACCAGTTTGTAAAAGAAAATACCTGTCCATCCATTTAATTTAACTATTAACGCCATATCTAACAATATTTTCACCATAGATTATATCTTTTTAAACTTTAAAATAGGTAACATAACGCAGAACCTAAAATTCTATATCATAGATACACCCTTGCCTTTTGGCATCTTATCCATTAACTCTATAAAAACATTTCTACTTATTATAAACTGTCCTCAGCTACTCTTGTATCAAAATAATGTACCCCTACCAACTACATTGTACCAATTCACCTCGTGCAAGCAACACGTGTCCCATGAACAGGTTATTACAACTGTCCCATTTACTAAATATTCCCCTCCTGGAACGGGTTGCTCACACGTGGTGAACTCCAACACTCTTATTTGGCCTCATTGTAATGTTCCTGATCCTATTTTCAACGCCCCTATGTCCTTTCCTTTCATAACTTTGGACAGAAGTAACCTAAGTCACAGCCTTTCAAAACTATTCCAAACGTTAAATTGCAACATAGCTACACTCCCTCGTACCTTCCTTTTACATGCATATTTAATCATCGACAAATCACTCTCAACAAAATAAACAACACCCTCTCACATCACTTTTTCCAATTGACAACAATTCTTAGTGCGCGACTTAACACCCAAATCCAATTTCGGCCACACAAGCTCCATAACGTCGCCACACTAAACACACAAAAAAATAAATCGCATTAAACGTGCCATATCCACTAACAATATAAAAATTATCGATATATGTTCGTACAACCAGCCCCCATGACTTTAGTAAATTTATTATTCATGGTGAAACAGGTTAGATTTTGTACAAAACAACTACTTCACGTGACACCTTTTCATTCACAATTTTTAACTTCGTGTCACAGCGCCCTACCACAAAACTTTCACTTTTCAGGCCAAAGACGCCTTCACGCCTGTGGCACTTCTCACCTCAAAGCGTGTCCACGTCGAAAGTCGCACTTTCACTCATTTCTAACCTGATATCACTGAATAACATTTTTACTAAGTCCGCAACAACATCGAAACACAACAACCATTCGATTTATTATCAATAGATACAATATCCGGATTTTCGAAATACGGACACTCCAAGACGTATCTCCATGTTATAGTGGATCACTCGACCAGATACGCTTGGGCATTCCCATCGAGATCTACCAGCATCTTAACGTACATCCAAACCCTAAAAAAAAGGTACTACAACAAGGGTCTCCAAAAGGCCTACTTTCTGATAGGGCGCCCGCATTCACCTCCGAAAAATTCCTCAAATTTCTGCTATCTAGCGGCATACAACCACTACTTACCACCAGTAACAATCCGAAAGCTAACGGATTGATATAACGACTGAACGCCACAATCGCTGGAAAGCTAAGGTTACTATATCTCGAAAACCCGAAGTCTTCCTGGACCAAATTAATTAAACAAGTTGTCCAAATCTATAATCAATCCCCGCACACCGTCACAGGTTTCCCACCGATATTTTTGATGTTTAATAGCATCCCACCAGAACTAAAAAAAAGCCATTACAACCCGTTCCCCGAAGTACAGAAAGCTAGGCAACTTGCCTCCAGCAGAACACAGTTTAAGCATGAAAGGAACAAACAAAGATATGATAAAGGTCATCAAGCCCCGCATTTCGAGATTGGTGACCTAGTCCTCGTAAAAAATTATAAACATCCCGATACGGGAAAACTGGCACCATACTTCACAGGTCCGTTTACAATTATATAAATAATATTCCCGAACGTAGTCCGAATTAACAGACCCAATCGACCCCTAAATAAAGAAGATGATACAGTTCATGTGAACAAACTTAAATACTATACAGAAGATATCTTATTCCTTGCGCCCCAGCCTCTAATTCAAACACCTCGCGTAACACCTGATGTACACTTAGTAGAATGTAATCATTTATGTCCCACAATATTTGACGCTCAGAAATCCCGTCCTATTCTTCATCTTACTGCAGAGATCTTCCAATAATAGTAAGTAGGATCACATTAAGCAGAATGACAAACCCAATGTCACTAATCCATAGCCATCAGAAAACCAGGCAATAACCGCGTTTCCAAAGGTGGGAGACAGCCACCAAGCAAGCAGCCCCCGCAAAGGGCCCCTGGCCTAATTAAACATCCGTCGTGACCCCCCGGAACTCGCTAATAATAAATTCGAGGGGAGCTGGAACAACAAACAGCCGACATTTTCTTGTCACGGCCCGTCGCCACCCCGTGTTCTCTAATGAACTTTCGCCAGCTATTAAATTAAATATTAGTGCGTGCCTTTTACTATATACCGTTCTAATCCCTAAGCAATTAATCCACTCCGATATCCCATTTAACTACAGAATAGAAATTCGGCAAAGCCAGGGACAATATAGGCAGCAAAAGCCCTTGCATCCCCTGTTTTTCGCTGAAAAACCACGTCACACAGCCAGAAGGAATGATGCATTCTCCATGCACCGAGCGGCCTTTGGTAGGCCCCTCGCGCCCGCCAGTATGGTCCGGCTACAATGGGGTTGACCACTCACCCACAGGCGTCTCCGAGAGTTCATTGGCAAGGTTGCTGACCGAGCCCTCCCGTTCGGACTTAGTAAAACCCGTCCTACGCTCCAATAGTACTCCCCCCCCCCCTTTAGCCCTCGAACCCTTATCCAGTACTCCCTGAATCTGCCGTCGAATCAAGGACCTCTGAGGTACTGAGGTTGACGCGGGGAAACCTACGCGGAGGCGGGGGGGTGGTACTACTGTGTGCACCCCTTGGTTTTTCAACACCAGGCCTAGCCCTGGTGCAATTTTCGCGCACGGCAAGGACGCTCCCAATGACGCACACACAGAGCGAAGACCCAAGAGTTTCAAGACATAACTTGTATAACACGTTCATTCTACTGTCACTAACAAATCAGTCCACTAACTGAATAACTAATTAATTCAATAACTAATCCCGCCTACTGATCCCTAATGAATTAAAATATCTATTCTTTCATTAATAAACCAAAACCAAGTCACCAGGTCTAGATTCTCTCGCCCTCGATTAACTTGTCCACTTAACATCGACACTTAGATCCAAGGGCAACATTTTACCTACAAAAATCACACAAACCCACATATGTTAAAAAAAAACCCTTGATCGGTTTGAATAGATCGCCGTGTTTCCTGCACACACAATATAAATGCCGCTTTAGGAAGAATCACGTTTACACCTAAACGTGGCGCAGGGAAAAAAAATCGACAACATTAGGACTCAGTGAGTTTCACACACAATTGGAAACAATGTGATCCACGAGTCGCGTCAAACATAAAACGAATTCGATAAGTTAGAACAACGTATGCCAACAAGACCAAAGATATCGCAATCGAGGACAATTTAAAGCTCTCTCCGCCCATTCTAAAAACAGGAACATACATTGGGCCTACTAATTTCCATTCTTTCCCGATATACAAACTTCTATGTATAATCTTACTTGCTCTTCTTTCTCGATGAACATTTTTTTTTAATTTTCATTTTAATATCCTTTATACGAGTATAATCATTATCTAGCTCTTATATTTTTTTTTTCACGTCAACCAATCAGTTTAGATTATTGTAATTTTATTTTATTTTTCTTTACCAAAGCTTATTTACTTTTGCTTTATGACTCTATTTTATAATCAACTTTATATTTTATCTTTCATATCTAATAATCTCAAGTTTATATTTCATGTTTATATCACTAATTTGCATTTGTCATTTTATATTTTCTCTCACTTTATAAATTTGATGTTATTTACATTGTTTCATCTTCCGCTACCATGTTAAATGCTATCGAGTATATTATTGCTCTTTTTTTTTCATTTAATATGTTCACTTTCTATTACCCCTTATATACTGCTATAGTGTGTAATCTTTGTATTATGTCATCACTATTTTTACTTTTTTTTAAAGATTACTTTGCATTTAACTTCACAATTCTATTTTTGATTTTTCAAATCCTTTAACGCTATATGCAAAGCCTTAATCTCGCAATTTCATATCTCAATGATATATTGTTTTATAATCGAACTAAAAATCATGATCTAAAACAGGGCAATCTTCAATAACCTCTTAATCAACCACTTTAAAGGTTACTTCTTAATAAATACTAACATTCCTTTCACGCAGGAACTTTTAACACCCCTTCGCAGGCTAGACTAGACCTACTTTGATTTCGTAATTAACAATATTGACACACCGCCCCCCAGATTTACCTATTCCAACTTCTGGCTTGGACACGTGCAAATTGTATTTTTTATATATTCCAGGGCACTCTCATGCCACACGCTGGCACATCTTTTTTATTTTACTCTTTTTCTCGCTAAGCCCTTGACGACTCCAATTAAAACTTTGATTTCTGGTCACTGAACTTCGCCCTCATTCATCCTGCATGCGTACGTCTTAACGACTAATTCATCAAACCCATAACAAACATCCTTATCTTACTATTCGATTGTGGTACTGTAACTTTATTAGGTCCTTAAATTTACATGTGAAACATGGCCTAGGTTTTCCGCGCCGTGCACATTAAATGGTTTGGGACTTGAGTCAAGGTGACATTGCCTCATCCTAAACATAACTAACCCCTCAACCTTTTCTAAGCCCATCACGAAGAGATCATGATTTACCCATCCAATCATTTATATTTTTACCTATCATCATTATATGTTCTCTATTAAATCTTTTATTCCTATTTTTATTTGTATGTTTAGTATTAGTTGTTTATACTTCATTATCTCCTATGAATATACAGAAATCAACCCCATGTTATATACCAACTCATTTTAATTAATTAAAAAAAAATACTTCATTAAAAACAGTCTTTCTATTCCGCTCTCTTAAATACCTCCATATGAACCCTCTCACATCCGGGGCAATTTGTGATGATTTAAGACCATGGAATTGTTGTAAATAGTCCAGATATCTACTTCCACATGTTCCACCACGTAACTGTATATAACTTGTTATTTACTGCAAATAGAAAGCCTCAAGTAATATCAATCTGTACCGCGTAAGAATCTAATAAAGTATAGCAACTGTACAGATAGAAAGAATGGAGACTAAAAGGAGAAAATTAAGGTTAAAACTAATCAGATTAGGTAAGAATAGGAGAGTAGGCCTAGCAAGCCCAGTCCAATTTTTACGAGGTCGTGGCCCACCTGGATAATATAACTTTCCCCACCTGTTTACGTCAGAAAAGGGCAGTGACCTGTTCGGACCCAGCTAAGCTATAAAAGGAGGCCCCGAGCCTCAGTTAGTCCTTCCTTAGTTAGTCTTTGTTTCAGACCCAGTCCGCCGGACGCTCCGATAGAGGTAACTAAACCCTTTCCTGCCAGAAATCTCCTCGTCCCACTACTTCTTGACGTTCAAACGCTTCTTAGTGGAATCTCTGTTTGTTTATTTCACCTTTGGCCCAGCTGTATCGTCTTCCACCACGACTGCACGGTAGAGTTGACATCGAGGTTCGTCTAGCATCAGGTAACAATGGTCCCAGAGGTCCCAAGATATCACATATATTTAAGGCCAAATTATATTGCTAAATTTTGGAGGCTCTAATCGAGACTAATTGAGAATTTCATTTTATAATAACTTCCAGTACCAACACACAAGGAGGATCGTAATGACTCGGATACCTCGGTATATGAAAATTGCGATGCACTTTTATAAAATATTTTAAATATTTCGCAACAACAACAGTATCAACAGGAGAACCGAAAACCCAGAACAGTTCCGTCATTTCCCATATCTTGTCATTCATTAGATTGGCAACTTGCCCGTTGAAGAGCTAGATCTCGAACGCTCGCGTCTTTATTTGATGAACAAACATATAGCGAAAGGTTAATACATATTTTCTAACAGATATATATAAAATATAAAATATATAAAGTATAAGATATTAAAGAAAAAAAATCACATATTATTTTACATTTATTATATTTAACAGATTTTTAATTCATGAAATGTTATAAAAGAAACTATATATATATGGTAATTTAAACCAAAAACCCCATGTTGTATATAACTTATAACAAGATTATCATGTTGTATAATAGAAACACATCTGTAAATGATTATACGCATGATTGACATGTGTCATTACATCATCATATGTACTATACTTTTTACAAACTGAGGATAAATAAATAAAACTCTGTAATAGATTAAGAGTTGAGCTAAAGAGATAGAAGTCAAAAACGTCTATATTCGAGATAGATGGAAGTCACAAAACAACATCTAAAGATAGATTGAAAACTGTCAGGACGGCGCCAGTTTAGAATTTCACCAGACGATCCACACTCTTCACATCTGGTGAAATGCAATACTCCATTTCTCAGAAAAGGTATATAAAGCCTCCGTCCTAGCCAAAAATACAGTCACTTCACCATCTGCGTGAGCCCTCGTCGGTTGTCTCCATGGTCCTCCTCATCCACCATGTAGACCAGTAAGAACTCTTCTATCTCCATCTTTCGCTCCTAGCTCAACTTTTATCTGTTCACGGAGCTTTCTTAGTGCAACTGTAACTTCGTTTTTTGTGTATGGACATTCCCAAGCTTTCCACTCTGCCTCGACCACGACTGCCTGTACTCTGTGAGAACTGTTAAAGGTCTTACAAGGTGCAAAGAGGTACTGGAAAACTCCCCATCCTGACTGTTCTTCTCGGTTAACACAGAATAGCGAGAGATACAGGGACTCACACCATAGTTTAAGTCGACTGGATACCTCACCACAGTTTTAGTCGACAGTATTCTACAAGAGTCTACCAGACCTCATCACATATATAACTTTATTCAAGAGGAAAAAAATTAGATTTACAAAGCCATGCGACAAATTACTAAAAAATGTTCATATCATTATTTCATACGAGATCAACACAACACACACATTAAACATTTATTACATACACATCAGGAAAAAATAAATAAATTATCTAAACATAAAGATTAAATTTTCATTTGTTTCTTTAATTCATTGCTTTTCTTCTTTTGACCCCATTCAAGGTCTAAGAAATTGGTGAAGTTGTCAAGTTCAAGGTCGAAACAACCTCCAGGCCAACTTTTGACACGACACAGCCTGGTACAAATCTCGTTCCAGCCCGGTTAAATGGTTTTCATTTTAAAATATATAAAAAAAAAACATTGCATTTATGTGTTATCTCCAATTTCTACACGAATAATTATGATTATGATATAAAACTTAAAAAAAAAGAAAATACAAAAATATATATATTTTTTTATATCTATTAAGCTCATTTTCCTTTATTTGTTTCAATAAATATTATCATGTCTCCATCTTTAGCTCCTTTTCTACTCTAGAATATTTACCTCTGTTCTATTTCAGTCAAGTTACGTAGTTTAGCCTAGAGGGATTATATTATAAATGTTTGCAGCCTTTACTTAGAGCCAATGAACACAAAACACTACGGCAATTATAGTATTGCCTCTATTGTTTACATTCTTGCTGCTAGATAGTTGTTAAATATCCATTTTAGTGGGCAAGCGGCTCGAAAACACGGCCCCATCGAGCAGCACGCGGTGGCGGCGGGCGTGGTGTGCGCCTGCGCAGGATCGACTATACAACTGTTGCTGCAGACAAAGAAAAAATGGCGGTCGCCAATGTTTACGTTTTTTTGGTTTCCTTTTCTTTTGTTCTTTAATTTACATATAGTTATATGTGTGAATAAATAATATTATCTTTAATATGTTTAAAATTTAATTAAAATTAAAAGCAATAAATAAAGGCTTTTTAGTACATTCTATTTAGTTTTGTTATTAAATAACAAAAGTGGCGAGCCTGTCAGGATGAAACGTGACAAGAAGTTGCGCTCAGTAACCAGAACGCGATTTACTAAGGTAGTAAATGTTTTGGATTCCGAAATAAGTGAAACTAATGCTGATCTAGGTGTGATCAGGGACAAATTTAGCAAATTAAAAGACATCTCGATTTCAAATTAAAGGATCTTGACCAGAAGATGTTGGATCATATGATGGTGGCTGATGCAGAAGAAGACACTTTAAATTGTGAAATTGAGGAAGCAGAACATTATTCAGATACCTTCATCACCCTGGAAAGAAAGGTAAGAGAATTAATTGATTCTGATAACAAAAGTGATGTTAAATCCCTGGGAAGCTCAAATGGGTCATTAATGGCCAAAAGTTATAAACTTCCTAAGATCGAAATAAGAAAATTTGATGGAGAATTAATTAATTGGCTTCCATTTTGGGCACAATTTGAAAAGATTCATGAGGATACTGAGCTGCATGATGCAGACAAGTTTCATTATCTGGTGCAGTCTATGCAATCAAACACTAGAGCCAGAGAGCTCATAGAAAGCTATCCCCAAACAGCAGACAACTATGCCAAAGCGGTCCAAGCCTTGAAACAAAGGTATGGACAGAAAGATTTGCTTGTGGAAATATATGTAAGGGAACTGCTTAAATTAATGATGGCAAATGTCAAGACTCCACCAGATGAAAGGCGGTCAGTGGCTAAACTATACGACAAACTTGAAACACAACTAAGATCTCTGGAATCTTTGGGTGTTGACACCAAGGAAAGCACAGCATGGCTTTTCCCTATGATAGAGTCTTGTTTGCCAGAAGATGTGCTGGTTGCTTGGCAGAGATCACCGCTGAATAATTGTGATGCATCAAAAAACTCTAATTCCAACTCCAGCTCTCGCCTTAACAATCTTTTGGACTTTCTTAGAAGAGAAGTGGAAGGGGAAGAAAGAAGACTTCTAGCCAGGAGAGGATTTGAAGGGTCTTCCCCAAAAGAGAAACTTAGAAATAAGTTTAAACAGAATTCAAATATACCTACCGCTGCAGGTTTATTTTCTGCCAAGGAGATGGGATGTTTGTTCTGTGAAAATAATCACCAAAGTAAAGACTGCATCACTGCTCAATCTATGCCATTCAAGGATAAAAGAGCAAAGATCTATGAAAAGAGGTGTTGTCTGAAATGCCTTAAACCTGGACATCTTGCAAAGGCTTGCAAGAGGACAGTTCAATGTAATATTTGTGCCAAAGGACACTACGTTCTTCTTTGTCCTGACTTGCCCTGCAACCGAAAGGAAAAGACGCATGTCTCTGAAGTAGTGCAGAGTGCTTTAGCCAATCAGCAGTGTACAAGAGATGTAACATTAATGACCTTGATGGTCAATATTATGGGAAATAATGGCTATAGAAGAGTGCGAGCACTCTTGGACCCTGGTTCTCAGAAGTCCTATATTTTGGAATCCACTGCACTAGAAGTAAAATTGAAGCCCATCGGCAATGTAAATATTGCTCATTCATTGTTTGGTGGTACACAAACAGAAACAAAATGCCATAAGGTATATAAGGTCGCGTTATGCAGCAACCAATCTGAATTGGACACTCTGAGAGAATTTGAATTCTTGGGTCAAGACATTATTTGTGGAGAGATTCCAAGGACGCCTAAAGGAGCATGGTTGAATGAACTAAAAGGATCTAGAATTTGGCTGTCTGATCTTGGAAGAGATAGCCCCAAGATAGAACTTTTGATCGGCAGTGATATTTATGGAAGCCTTTTGTCGGGACGTGTGAAGCAGCTGGAAAATGGATTAACAGCCATAGAAACACATCTTGGATGGACAATTTGTGGCCCTTCACCGAAGAAAGATGAGCAGACTGATTACTCATCACTGGTGGTCATCAGCATGCACAGTAGAAATATGTCAGTTGATTATTTGTGGGATTTAGAAACGATTGGCATAAAAGATCCCAGGGAAAATCTTACCAAGCTAGAAGAAGATAAAATAGTACACCAGCACTTCTTAAATACTTTTCATCAGCTGAAAGATGGACGCTTTTGTGTAGGATTACCTTGGCTGGGGAACCAAGAAGGAATTCCATCCAATCGTCATATTGCAGAGAGAAGACTTTTCAACACAACCCGTAAATTGAGAGCTAAAGGTATCTTCAGCGAATATGATAGGGTGTTCCAAGAATGGCTAGCTGAAGGTGTTATTGAAAAGGTGTCTCCAGAAGATTTGAACAGGAATTGTCATTATCTCCCTCATCACCCAGTGGGTAAAGCCAATAGCAACACCACCAAGATAAGACCTGTGTTTGACGCATCATGTAAGGACAAGGGGAATCTTTCATTGAACGATTGCTTGGCAAGTGGCCCAAATGTTATTGAACAGATCCCAGCTATCCTACTGAAGTTTAGAGAAAAGGCTATTGGAGTTATTGCTGACATTAGAAAAGCCTTTTTGCAAATTGAAGTGAAAGAAGAAGATAGAGACTATCTTAGATTCTTATGGTGGAAAAATAATCATCAGATTCAGGTTTTCCGTCACAAGCGAGTTGTCTTTGGTGTGACCTGTAGCCCCTATTTGCTTGGAGCAGTCATTCTGCATCATCTTAAGGGAGTCTCATCTGAATTTGGAGCTCTTCCTCAGAAGTTGATGGAATGTTTGTATATTGATAATTGTGTCACTTCAGTGGATACCGAGGCAGAATTAGTTGATCTGGTGGAGAAATCTACTGAGATATTTGCAAAAGCCAAGATGGATCTCAGAATGTGGCAATTCGGACCTATACACCGAGTCAAGGAAGTCTATTCTAGATTACCTCCTAGTGTTGATATAGAAAGGTGTGAAGAGGCTTCAGTTCTGGGCATGAAATGGGATCTTTTAGAAGATACTCTTAATGTGACCCCCAAGTTCGGAGTTATAATAAACTCACTTTCCAAGAGAGACCTCTTGTCTCATACCCAACAGATCTTTGACCCAATTGGATTCTTAGCTCCTGTCTTATTACCTGCTAAACTACTTATTCAACAAGCCTGGACAGTCAAAACTGATTGGGATGAACCTTTACCATCAACCATTCAAGAAAATTTTATGAAGTGGTACAGTGAGTTGGACACTCTTGCCGACATAAAAATTCCACGTAGAGTGGGCCATGGGGTTAGAGCCCATTGGTCCATTCACATATTTTGTGATGCCAGCCAAAGTGCATATGCAGCAGCAGCTTTTCTACGTTGTCCTGAGAACAAAGGAGTGTCAGTACAACTTTTGATGGCCAAATCCCGGCTAGGCCCACTTAAGAAAACTACTATCCCTAGGATGGAACTTCTTGCTTGTATGTTGGGAGTTAGACTCAGCAGGTACATAACTGAGTCTTTGAATTTGGCTGCGGAACCGGTGTATTACTGAACAGACTCTACTACAGCACTTTCATGGATCAAGACAAACAGGCAGTGGGGCACCTTTGTAAACAACAGAGTCAAAGAGATATGCAACACTTCAGGTCCGAACAAATGGTTTTATGTACCAGGGAGCCTCAACCCTGCAGACCTTCCTTCAAGAGGTTGTAGTGCACTACAGCTTAAATGCACCAGATGGTGGGAGGGACCTGAATGGCTCAAGCAGCCTCAAGATCACTGGCCAAAGCAATTATTCCACTCAGACAGAACTTTGGTCAATTTAGAAATAGATAGGCAAGTATTGGTGACTACTCATTCCAGAACTGAAGTAATGCAATGGTTTGAAAGATTTTCAAATTTTACAAAGATTGTCAGAATAAATGCGTGGATCCGGAGGTTCATACGAAATACACAAAAATTGTCCCCATCAGGTATGCATAGTCTACAGCTTTCAGAATTAGAAGATGCTGAAAAGGGAATTTGGAAAACTGTGCAACAGCAAGTTTTTTCTAGCCGAGGAGATTCGATCAACGGGTTGATGATAATCAGAGATGATTTTGGATTGATCCGTATAAAATCCAAGCTTATTGAAAGGGATGACGAATATTCATTTCGTTACCCAATTTTGCTTCCAACAAAACATCATGTTGTCACATGCCTGATAAGAGAATTCCATCTGAGACATTGTCATGCAGGAGTTCAGATCCTTTCTGCCAAACTCAGAGAAAATTATTGGATCTTAAATTCCCGGCGCAGCATACGAAGTGTCGTCTCTCAGTGTGGCAAGTGTAGAAGATTTTCATCAAAACCTGTGAAAACTACTCCGATTAACTTACCCCTTGATAGAGTGAGAGATGCCACAGTCTTTGAAATTATGGGAGTAGACCTTGCTGGTCCACTTTACCTCAAGAACAAGACCAAGGCATGGATTGTTCTATTTACCTGTGCCGTCTTCAGAGCTATACACCTGGAACTTGTAACCTCATTAAGTACTGAAGCTTTCATACAAGCTCTGAGAAGATTTATAGCCCGGAGAGGGCGACCAACAGTAATTTATTCTGATAATGGTACTAATTTTGTGGGCGCTAACAATGCTCTCAAGGCTTTAAACTGGAAGAAGATAGTGTTAGACCAAAATCTTCACAAGATAAGTTGGAAGTTCATACCTCCTACTGCTGCATGGTGGGGAGGTTGGTGGGAGCGTCTTATTCGTTCCATCAAGGATCTCCTTGTTCGAATTTTGGGCCATTCTTCAGTGTACTATGAAGAGATGTCTACTATCCTATGTGATGTAGAAGCTACAATC
Source organism: Cordylochernes scorpioides (assembly GCA_030710605.1). Classification (NCBI taxonomy): domain Eukaryota; kingdom Metazoa; phylum Arthropoda; class Arachnida; order Pseudoscorpiones; family Chernetidae; genus Cordylochernes; species Cordylochernes scorpioides. The sequence continues at coordinate 110,065,055 of CP092886.1, read as the reverse complement.
AACAGTCGTCCGCTGACATACATACACGAGGACTTTGACAGTTTGATTCCTTTATCACCCTCCATGTTTCTACATGATTCAAAATATGTCGGAGTTCCAGATCTTGATAAGTTGGACTCAAAGAAATTTCAATATAGATATCGGCATTGCCAAAGGCTGCGAGAAGCTCTCAGAAGTCGCTTTCGGAGTGAATATCTGGGCCAGCTTGTCCAGAAGGCCAATGAGAGGACTCCGAAACTGAGTGTGGGTGATGTGGTTATAGTGAAGGTGGAAGACAAGAGGAGACTCCACTGGCCTATGGCAAGAATAGTGGAACTGTTTCCAGGAAGAGATGGACATTCTCGGGTTGCTAAAGTTCGCACAAAACTGGGAACCCTTATACGCCCTGTGCAAAAGCTCTACCCCCTGGAAGTTTCAAGTGGGGATCCAATTCTTCGATCCAAAGGAGATACTACAATTGAAGAAGCGCATAGTGAGGCTAAGCGAACTCGATGTGGACGCGTGGTCAAGCCACCACAGAGACTCAATTTATAATGCTTAACTCCTTTTATGTACCACATATATATCACTTATCTTAATTGTATGATTTTCTTCCCCAAATCATAAGTGGGAGTATGTTAAATATCCATTTTAGTGGGCAAGCGGCTCGAAAACACGGCCCCATCGAGCAGCACGCGGTGGCGGCGGGCGTGGTGTGCGCCTGCGCAGGATCGACTATACAACTGTTGCTGCAGACAAAGAAAAAATGGCGGTCGCCAATGTTTACGTTTTTTTGGTTTCCTTTTCTTTTGTTCTTTAATTTACATATAGTTATATTAAGAAAAAGGCATCTCCTTATCGTGCAACTGAAAGTTGCTGATGGCTGGCGCCATCTGTCGGAATAAATGCCGATAAGGAGATGCCTTTTTCTTAATTTATGCACCTTATCCCAGTACAATGTTATATTTGTACTATTTTTTCACATTGTGTAGCGTCCTCACGCAATTCTGGCCTTAACTACCCGTTTCATGATTTTTCAGGATGCCTTAATGACCAATTTTTTGGTCGTTGAGGTACAGCTTGCACCACGCTGATGAGGGCCAACAGCCCGAAACGCGTCCGTGGTTAGCTTTTCTTGATTAATCAAGAATGGGTATTTGGCCAATTCTGGAATAATTAAAAATCAACGAGAATAGTTGATATTTATTCCGACAGATGGCGCCAGCCATCAGCAACTTTCAGTTGCACGATAAGGAGATGCCTTTTTCTTAATTTATGCACCTTATCCCAGTACAATGTTATATTTGTACTATTTTTTCATATAGTTATATGTTTAAATAAATAATATTATCTTTAATATGTTTAAAATTTAATTAAAATTAAAAGCAATAAATAAAGGCTTTTTAGTACATTCTATTTAGTTTTGTTATTAAATAACAATAGTTTTATATCTACAAATTATGAATATATACAACAAACCTTTTATTATTTAGTCTTATTCATTCCTTTTTTATTTAACCTTGTATATTTATACGTTTGATAATAAAAAGGCATATATTGGATTTAATAAAATATATTTTTTGCCAATATTTCGGTTGGCTGAACTCCAAACCTTTATCAAGGCATTACATTTTTGTATACACAAACTCAGCGCCGCATAGTGTTATAATATCACAGTTGAAATAATTTTATATATACAAAGTAGGTGGGGGAAATCGCGCAAGCAAAAAATATTTCATAAAGTTACAATCATAATAAGTTAAATATTTTAAAATATTAAAGGAGAAAAAATTCATCAATAATTCATCAATATATCATTAAGAGATAAATGTAAAAATAAATGTATATAATTTTATATTCTTATTCAAATTCTATGTATCTAATTATCTGAAAATTTAAAATATTTTCGCTTAAAACGAAAAAGTTTAAATACATTAAACATTTTTAGTTTACACCTTTTATTCAATTTATCTTCATATATTAATCCCAAATTATTTTAACTTCCATTTTAATGCATTTATTATAAAATATTTTTTTACTTTTGGATAAACCGATCTCCAATAAAAATTGGAAATGAATACAACACATTTTATAGTTTAAAAAATGTTCAGATAATTTCTCATAATTTTTTGTTTAAATCAGTTATTTTTCAAATGTTTTAATATATACACTGTGTGACATTGAAAATGGAACACCAAGAAATAGTGGCCAGAAAGTGATGAAACTCGGCAGACAGAGAGAGACAGGGACGAACAATAAGTGATCTTTATTTCAAAATGATAGTCATAATACAGATAGAGAACGGCGTCGGCTTAGTAGCAAGTAGGACCACCGCGGACGGCGATGCACGCAGCAACACGTCTAGGTAGAGAGTCAATCAGAGTACGGATGGCGTCCTGAGGGATAGATAGCTCTCCATTCCCTCTCAACCATTTGCCACAGTTCGTCTTCTGAACGCGGCTGTGGCAAGGCATGCAAACGGCGTCCAATGATGTCCCAGACGTGCTCGATTGGTGAGAGATCAGGAGAGTACGGTGGCCAGGGAAGCATCTGTACATCTTGCAGAGCTTGTTGGCTAATGCGAGCAGTGTGCGGTCGGGCGTTATCCTGCTGATAAAGGGCATTGGGTACCCCCTGAAGGTAGGGGAGTGTCACCGGTCGCAGCACATCATCAACGTATCGTTGGGCCGTCATAGTGCCCTGAATACGAAGTAAAGGTGACCTGGAATCATACGCGATTGCGCCCAAACCATGATTCCACGTTGTCGCACGGTGGGGCGTTCCACAATTGCTGCCGGATTGGACCTTTCTCCACGTCGACGCCACACGCGTACACGGCGACTATCACTGACAAGCAGAAACGCAACTCATCTGAGAACACGATCCTGTGCCATTCCGTCATCCACGTCGATCTAGCCCGGCACAATTCCAAACGTTGGCGCCTATTCGGTGGGGTCAATGGCAGTCTTCTTAGCGGACGGCATGAGTGCAAGCCATTAGCAACCAATCGACGGGAAATGGTTCTGGTCGAGATGGAATGATCTAGGGTGTCTTGCACATGTTGCAGGATGGCGGTACAAGTGGCTTGTGGGGCCGCCACTGCTTGTCGAAGGATACGCCGATCCACACGTGCTGACGTCACTCTGGTTGCACCGACATTTCTATAAATTGACACATTTCCTTGTTCCAACCATCTTCTCCACAGTCGGTGCACCGTGGACGCACCAAGGTGTGTATCAGCTGCGATTTGACGTATGGACCAACCTACACTTTTCAGTCCGATCACCATGCCCCTCGTAAAAGCGTCTGTCTGCTTGAACTGCCTCCGTTTACGATGACCTGGCATTCTCTGTTATTACACGTGTCTTTTGACACAAGAACAAAATTTCTACAATGATTTTCCTTGAAGAAATAACGACACGAATACTGTCCTTTCTGCAAGTTCCTTCCCTTATATCTTACTCCATGTGCGCACGAGAGCTGCGCATTTTACATCATTTGCATAACTCGGTTAGGCGCGTCTACCCTGAAATTTGGATAATTTTCTGGCCACTATTTCTTGGTGTTCCATTTTCAATGTCACGCAGTGTACATATATTTTTACATTTATCTGTTAATGATTTATTGATGAATTATATTTTATGTTCTTAATACAAACATTTAAAATATAGGATAGATCTAATTATTTTTTCTCCTTTGATATTTTAAAATATTTAACTTATTCTGATTGTAACTTTTTAAAATATTTTTTGCTTGCACAATTTCCCCCACCTACTTTGTATTTTTAAAATTATTTCAACTGTGATATTACAGAGGATGTTCACACTTATAGGAAACGAGCGCCCGGTGTAAAAAAAAGGAACTATTACTTTATTTTAATAAATCAACAACGTGGAATTCGAAAAGGCTTAAGCTAATTCTATCACGCAATACATATCTTTTGTTATTTAAAAAAATGCCCTTCAAATACAATAATTTCATAAGAGGTTATCTTTTAGGACTTTCCAGAGCTAATCTTACCTATTTGGACATAATTAAAATATGCAAACAAGATGATATCAACATTTCTGAAAAAGGTATTTATAATTTTATTCACGACGAAAATATCAAGTTTTTATTCAAAGCACCTACGGAGAAATGGACAAAGGATTATCACCCTATATCTGTGAGAACTCCTGCAACTGTCAAAAAAGTGAAAAATATATATTACAAAAGAAAATCCTATGCCACAAAGAGATATAGCCAAATTTATAGGAACATCAGTGTCAACAATAAATAAAACAATAAATAAAGATTTAGGCCTAAAAGCTACAAAAAAACATGCGGTTCACAAATTGTTTCAGAGCCATATTCTCAATCTCTTTGCCTCTCTTTTTTTCTATGTTCCGCATATATGACGACTAACTGCCGATGATTTTACGTGAACTTTGTTATAGCCCTTAGTTGTTATAAAAAGTACAAGATCTGATATTTTATTTTATTTATACTTCATATTTTCATTTTTCCTATTTTATCTTTCTAATTCATCGTTTTTAATTGTTGAATCAGTTAAATCAAGCACTTAATTCATATACTGATGGTTATTTTAAAAATGATAATTATATATATATGACACAAAGGTCGCCTCCCTCCTCAAACTAGACGTCAAAACAAGAGACGCTATTTCCTATTTATATAACTACTCCCGACAAAATTTTCCATCTCTCTCTCTCTCTCTCTTGGCTTTTCTTGATTTGTCAAGAAATTGGCTTGGCCAAATATCACGGAACAAGCTGAATAAACGTTTAGTTTATTTTTGTTTCATTAGATGGTGCTCTACCATCTAAAATGCTCATATGAGCGGTCAAGACATGCCTTTTTTGTTTTTAATATAAATATATATACTAGCGGATGTGTACCCGGCTTCGCCCGGGTTTTATCCGAGTGAAAGTATGCCTAACGAATATTATTGATAAGAATATTCCGGAACACAAAAAATATTATGATAATAATGATAATATTATGCGTTACATTATATATTTATATAATATATAAAATATATTTTTCGAGCAAACATATCCTCTCTCTCTACTGAATAGATTTTCAAAAAGATAAATATAAATAAAAATATCTAGAGATATACTACATGATCTTAGCCAAAAGACCGAGAAACGATATTTTATATATAGAGATGACCTGGCTTTGTGTGCCTTCTGCTCGAGTGAATGTTTCGCTGGTAGAATTTTATTCCTGCCTACTGAAAATTACTATCTGCTTCGCCCCTGGTCTGCTTCAGTGAATATTCCCCTAAATAATTTTGATTATGTCAATCAAGCATGATACAGCAAAATTGTCATCATAATTTCTGACTAAAAAATATTGTTGCTCCGTACCTGGTTAATTTTTTTTTTCTTGGTTAAAGCGCGACAAAAAACTCTTCCAGATTTAACTCTCTGCCCTGTTCAAATTTCAGCGAGATTAGTTACATATTGAGGGCGTGCATAGCCGACAAACATATATATATATGTCCCGGCTTCGCCCGGTTTCACCCGAGTAAAGGTTTGCCTAACGGACATTTGTTAAAACGATTTTAGCAAACATCCAATCCCTACTGAATCTACACTTGTCTATAATCTCGATAATTTGAAAATTTTCCCGGTCCGTTTAAAAATACTCAATAGGTTGAATAAAATCAATATATGTGGAAATCGAAACCTCTTGGATTGCAGTCACACTCAATGCAAATTTAGACAATGACTCACCAGCGATCTGTGAAATATTCGTATATCTACCCCTAAACGATACGCATGCTACAAACCTTGGACGACTATTTCATTTGATGGAAAATAAGATATATAACGTGTTTGAAATAATACTGGTCGGCGACCTGAATGTCCGTATTGGCAATCTGGGGGGTTACCATAATTTGATAGATACTTCAAACCTTATTTCAACTACCCGAAATTCCTGTGACCTAACAAAATCTGCCAAAGCGGAAATATTTATTGACTTTCTTGATAAAAATTACTTAACTATAATAAATGGTAGATCCATTAATGATAAAAGTGGTAAATTTTCATTCATCTCCGGAAGAGGCTCTTCTGTGTTAGATCTGGCGATTGTCTCACCTGCGGTGCTTGAACACATAGCAGATTTTGAAATTGGTTGTATGTCATATTCGGATCATTTACCAATAATTTTAAAGTTTATCGGCCCAAATAATAAAACTGAAAATTGTTACATGGAGCCTAGTGCCAAGATTAAATTTTCTTGGTCAGTAGATAAAATCCCAACATATATAGAAACTTTAAAAGAACTAACTCCCGAACATCCAGCTGACTCCACAATTGATATTCAGGCTGAGGATTTTACTCGTTTAATTCAAACAGCAATGTTACGCTCGGGGACGCGGATGGAGGCAAAAACAAAAAATATAAAATCTAAGCCATGGTTCGACAAAGACTGTTATTTGGCTAAAAAGGAAATGAAACAAAATCTTAAATTATACGTAAAACATAATATCTCGGCCGATAAAACTGCATACTTGTCGAGTAAGAAGAAATATTCAGCTATCCTAAAGCTCAAAAAAAGGGAATATACTGACAAAATTCAAGTTATCCTCAGTAATGTAAAAGATCCTTCCCAATTTTGGAAGACTATTAATTCACTTAAATATAGGAATAACCTACAAGGTGAAATTTCTATTGTAGACAGGCAGGTCTTCTATCGGGAGTTACTTTGTTCAAATCTAACAAAAGTTGTACAGCTACCACTTGAGATATTGGACATTGACCCCGAATTAGATTGTGAAATATCTCTAACTGAGGTCACCACGGAAATTTCCAAATTGGGTAAAAATAAGGCTACAGGACTTGATGAAATTCCTAACGAAGCGATTAAATATTTATTAGAAGAACATACAATTTATCTTAGGAACTTATTTAATAAAATCTTAGGGACATCCCAAGTTCCAAAACAATGGACAAAGACGATAATCCACCCAATATTTAAAAATGGAGATCCGGACAACCCGTCAAATTACAGAGGAATATCCCTGATTTCTAACCTATCGAAATTATTTACATCTATCCTGAAGACAAGGTTGAATGATTGGATGGAGAGAAAGTCAATTTTGGCAGAAAATCAGGCTGGTTTTAGAAAAGGCTACTCTTGTTAGGACCACATTTTCACGCTCGTATCATTAATTCAAATGACCCTTAGCCGTAGAAGGGGAGAGTTATATGCCTTCTTCATTGACCTAAGGAAGGCCTTTGATACTGTGCCGCACCATCTACTTTGGAAAAAATTAGCATTAAATGGTCTGAGCTGTCGATTTATTAAACTAATTAAGAACTATTATACCCAAATGACGGCAACAGTCAGATGGCGGGGTTCCTTCACGGAGGCTATCAAAATACAAGCGGGAGTATTGCAGGGAGAGCCGTTGTCACCTTATTTATTCATTCTCTTCCTAAACGGTCTGGTACCCCTGTTCGATGAATCAGAATTGCCAGGCATAAATCTTGAGAATTATGGAACTATACACCTTTTACTGTATGCAGACGACATAGTGATCTTAGGAGAATCGAAAATAAATTTGCAATTGAAGATTAACTTACTTAAAAAGTACTTAGAAGAGAACTGCCTAACGTTAAACCAAAATAAATCTAAAATAATGGTGTTTAGAAATGGTGGAAGAACAGCTCGCTCCGAGACATGGTTTTGGGGTCAGCAACCCCTGACAATAGTAGCTAAGTATACATATCTGGGTTACCCTCTGACTACAAAATTTTCGACCCAATATGCTTCCCAATACTTTAGAAACAAAGCACTGAGTGCAATTAATGCACTTTGGAGAATCCTTACAAAGGCGCGAATAAAGTCCTTTACCTCAGTGATGAAATTTCTTGACACTAATGTCCTTCCTACGTTACTATATGCGGCACCAATGTAGGCAATTAACCAGCTGATGACAGTCAATAATACCCAAGATGCATTTCTTCGTCGTCTCTTAGACTTACCAAACTTCACACCAGGATATATCCTCAGAAGAGAATGTGGAAGAATATCAACTGAACTTAATGCTGTAAATCTCACATTAAAGTTTTGGGTCAGGATTTTAAAAATGGAGACGAGCAGATTACCACATGCTTGCTTAAACTATCTCTGGGTATTCACCGCGAAAAAGGAAATAGAAAACAGTTTTACTCAAAATTTAATAAAAATTCTAGACTCTAAGGGATATTCCTTTCTTAAGGGCTGCGAAGACTACTTAGCCATACAGAAAGAATTGCCAGGCATAATTAGAACCACCACAGATCAACTAATTCAAAACGATCAGATAAAAATCATTGATTCAACCCACTTTGCTCACTACAAATTTTTGAGTGAATCATTCATGACAGAGGAGTACCTACGATTAAATATCTCGCTTCCTAACAAAAGGCTAGTTGCACAACATAGAGTTTTATGGCAATTTTTCAGGGAAGAAAGAAAAGACTTCTGGAAAGAAAATGGCCGGAACTGTTTACTTTGTAAGGATCTCAAGGATGATAATTTGGTTCACTATTTCTTCCAATGCCCTCTCTTAACAGAAAAACGTACTGAAATTTTCCCAAGCCCTAACTCAGGTCAATTTAGATACCATCGCATATGTCAACTTCTCTCTTCAGCTCTGAATGATGAATTACTGATTGTTAGATACTTTAAGTTCTGCACAGAAGCTGGGCGCATGAGAAAGAATGCAGGGCAAAGGATACTGGAGGATGAACTATCTGTAAATAGGTAACTGAATGTGAGACAAACCTTATTTTGTTGTAAATGTTTCCTCTTCCCTCTCCTCTTGTTGACGTGTAAATACGGCGAATCCTGTATGGGGCGGAATGCCCTGAATAAAGGCTTTTGTTGTTGTTGTTGAATAAAATCAATATTAATTGGTTCACTCGGTAATTTGAAGTTGAAGGAATAGTATCTTGCCATAAACGAACATTTGTAAATAACTGTATTTACCGAATGTACCCGGCTTCGCCCTGTTTTTACCCGAGTAAAAGTTTGGCTAACGAACATTTGTTAAAACGATTCTAGAAAACATTCAATCCAACTATACATAGATTTATAAACGTATATAAATATAAATATTGTCATGTGCGTTCAAATACATTTTTTGAAACATAATTTTTTCAAAAATATTTATTAAATTTTAAATAAGATATTGTCACGTTTGTGAATTTTATTATTAATTATTTCTTTTTTTTCTCAATGAATTAGGTATATTAATTAAAAATTCATTTTATTGTCATCTTCACAGACAATGTATTTTTTTATATAAACGATAATAAACAACAACAACAATGAAATTTGCATCTTCATTATTATAAAACAACAACAAATTAAATTAACAATGTCAAAATATATTTTAACATAACAACATTTTAACCTTTGACACAAAAATGTCAAATATTTTCTTTAAATATATATTAATATTGAAATGCCAAGTTTTTTTTACACGGTCGTTGGAATATTATATTACTAAATTCTCAATATAAATTTAAAAATGTAATTTCACCAGATGCTGCGAGAGGCGCGGCTTGCGAGTGAAAGTAGTCAATTTGCAAATAAAACTGCAACGAATATTTATTTCAAATCAAATTCAAACCAGAAACCTTCCCAGTAGTATTGTAAATAACTTCCTAAAGAGTTTCACCGCGATTGGATAATCTTACTTTTAAAAAACATTCATTGGTTAAACAAACTACGCGTAAAATTATTAACCAATCAAATTCACTTATCGTCGCGACCAGTGCGGCGCCAAGCGGCAGAAGGCTGGAACTAACGCTTTTTGGTTTTACATTTTAAAAAAAGCACATTAACCTTTTTAGTTTTTTGAATAGCCTATATGTTAAACGAAATCTTCAGCTACCTACATGCGAAATTTCATAATGATTGATTCTGTAGATTTTGCGCAGCGCGATAACAAACATCGATTTTGGATATCATTTATATATATATAAAGCATATACCTCCCTCTTCCTTTTTTTAAACCAGTTTTTTAGAATGAGTTACTTGGTGAGAAAGTCTGGGGTTGGGAGAGGGGAGACGTCAATAAGATTCCACGTCAATCTCTCTAAGGCAAGACACGCCGGCGGTTGGAGCGACAGGACGCAAGCCGAAGCAGGAAGCCGCCGTGATTGCGTCCTTGGCCGCTCGTTAGCCGTTGCCAGATTAACAAGCCCCGCGGTGGTGTAAACAAGAGGGACAGCGCCGTCTTATCTGCTGCGATAGCATTCTTGCAAATTCTCGGGAGGGAGTCTTATCTTGGAATGCCTCAGCTTCTACAGTGCTGGAGGAAATGAGGCGGTACAAATATGTAAGAGAAAGTTGGAAACTTTCTAAGAACGATTTGTAAACTTTTTATGGCCTTTAAAATTCATGTTGACATTTTAATAGAAACCAATAAACATATTTCAAATTGAAAATTCAATACCCAATATAATAATATATTAGAAAATAAAAAGAAAACACACATACAATATATTGGAAAATAAATATTTTTATTCAATCCAATATATGCCTTGTTATTATTTAATGATTTTATATATAAGTATGGATTGCTCTATATTTTCAAAATAATAATATATGGCTAAAAATATTTTATTTTTCAGTTTTTTAATATACTCTAAACCTGTATTTTCTCCCAAAACTCGAGCTCTTAAATTATTCAACTACCAATATAAACATTTTCCCGAAATTGAGAACAACGTCCGAATCTATAATATCGACCTTATTACCATGGGGACTTTAAAAAAAATGCATATAGGGTTATATTTATCATTCCTTCTTCATGATTGATATGGCCATCTATCTTCTTTAAGAGCACCATTTTATATTTACCCCGTCCTACCAAAATTGGGGAAAGTGTGCCGACTTGGGCCGGCCGTTCACCAGCGAGGCGAATGTCCCTTCCAGGGAATTCCTCCAGCCGTGTCCCTGCCTGGACATTCCCCCCAGCCGTGTCCTTTTCCTGACACTCTCCCAGCCGGTCCTTCCTCGAATATTCCTCCAGCCGTGTCCCTTCTCAGACATTTTCCCCGGCCGTGTCCCTACCTGGACATTCACCCCGCCGTGTCCCTCTTCGGACTTTCCTCCCAGCCGTGTCCCTCCCTGAACATTCCCCCAGCCGTGTCCCTTCTCGGACATTCCTTCAGCCGTGTCCTTCCCCAGACATTTACCCCAGCCGTGTCCCTGCCTGGACATTCTTCCAGCCGTGTCCCTCCTCAGGCCTTTTCCCCGGCCGTGTCCCTACCTGGACATTCACCCCGCCGTGTCCCTCTTCGGACTTTCCTCCCAGCCGTGTCCCTCCCTGAACATTCCCCCAGCCGTGTCCCTTCTCGGACATTCCTTCAGCCGTGTCCCTCCCCAGACATTTACCCCAGCCGTGTCCCTACCTGGACATTCACCCCGCCGTGTCTCTCCCTGGACATTCAACCTGCTGTGTCCCTCTTCGGACATTCCCCCAGCTGTTTCCCTCCTCGGATATTCTCCCAGTCGCGTCCCTCCTCGGACATTCCACTAGCTGTGTTCCTACCTGGACGTTCACCCCGCCGTGTCTATCCCTGGAATTCACACCGCCGTGTCCCTCTTCGGACATTCCTCCCAGCCGTGTACCTCCCTGAACATTCCCCCAGCCGTGTCCCTTCTCGGATATTCCTCCAGCCGTATCCTTCCCCGGATATTCACCCGGCTGTGTCCTTCTTCGGACATTCCCCGAGCCGTGACCCTGCCTGGACATTCCCCCTAACCGTGTCCATTCCTGTAAATTCACCCCGCTGTGTCTCTCCCCGGACATTCTCCCCAGTCAACACGAAGAATTCTAAAGGAAACAATGGGAGCTGACCCCAGAAGCAACCGTTACCTGCATCAAAGCTATTGAATGGCAGAATACAATCCGGTTTATGAATTGTCTCTCTCCTTTAAACATAATTTAACACAAGTAGGCGAACACATATGCGGAAGCACTGATTTCATCAAAATATAATAGTATAAATAGACACATAGATATCCCGGAGACATATGATAGGCTGGTCCAAAAACTAAAATAGAATTATCCGTTTTCTCTTCATCACACCACTTAACAATTAGCATATAATAATAATAACCAATTGACTAATTTACATAGCAATAATTTTTCTTAAATAATAAAATATAAAACTTCATAAATAATCCTAGATATGCAAAAAATAGCTTATATATATGTATAAATAAATATTGGGCATATACTGGATATAAATTATTAATCAGCTAGTATTTCTAGGGGCAACACGCCTCTCTTTATCTGGGCTTTTCTTTGAGTTAAACTAAATCACGTGGGTATGAGATCCACTCACGCTCTACAAGAACAAAGCGATAAACCATTTTAAAATATATATTTATATCTCTACATACATGACTACTTAAAAATTGTATCTATTATTCCTGTAGAAGGGCAGCTTGCGCCCGAAAGCTCGAATTGATTTTTCAAATAAAGAAACTTATCCTTCTTGAATCTATTCGTTAATAGAACACATATATTGTTAGTATCTGATATTCAGGAATTATAGCAAACAGGAAATTAATCACAGTGAATATTGTGCGAATTTCTAGATAATTTAAAGGGGGATAATTGTAAATGTATTTTTTTTTTTACTTTTTTTTTTTACCGAAATCAAACCTTTACATCAAGTTTTTAAATTTCGACGCGTTTTTTTTTGTACACACAATAGAGATTTGTGCGTACTTATAAATATATATTTCCTATCTATGAAAACCTTAAAACATATCAGAGCGCGATATATATTTTTTTAAGAAGGCGACAGGGGTTCAACGAAGCGTCGGAAAAAATACTAAAAAGTTGATGCTATAAGTTTCAAATCCTTTTTCCAGAACAATAATTACAAATAAATAGGACCAAGAATGAAAATAATCTTCTGATCGTACATATGATGCTGTCCGAAATTATTTTCCTCATATTATCAAGAAAAGCTAAACACGTACGCGTTTCGGGCTGCTGGCCACCGTCAGCGTACGCAGGCTGTACCTCACGAAAAAAAAGTGGTTATTCTATTTTTCTTTTGTTTCGATATTGCAATAAGATATTTTTTTAATCATAAAATCATCAATATATAGTTTATACTTTCGTATCATAACAAATGTAGCACAACAAGTTTGGATTAGCTTTATATAAACGCGGCATTATTTATATATTTACACTCATGGACAAAACTTAAGGAAGTGAAAGTCTTTGATACGCCTACCGTCTGTTTTTATAAGAAGACAGAGACAATTTTGTTCACACTTCGTTATCTCGTGTGTCTTCAATAAAGATTATTTTATGTCAAAAATCTTTCAGAGTTATTGTCTGAATTCCGATATACGTACATGCTAAAAGGTACAACTTCCTAAAATTTGTGCATCAATGTATATATTTAAAGATATTTATGAAAATAAATTCATTATATTAAACATTTTTAATATAAATTATAATTATTGAGAGATTGAGAGATTTTCACAGAGTCAATATCTTAAAAATATTTTGATAATAACGATGACATCACACACTTTCTTTTGAAAATTAAAAATTGAAAGAAATATTTTTTTTCTAATAGAACTAAGTTTTATATAAAAATAGAGGTTATATTCATTATCTACGGGTTATAATTTACCACAAACATCTTTCAAATATTGAGGGGTAAAACGTGTGCGCACAAGTGTTATTTAAAAAAGACATTTTCCTATCGGTCATTTACACATTGTCACGAGTTGTTCAGACATCATCAGAATTCTCGTTAGTTATTTGACCATAATCAACGGTGTTCCTGACACATTAAACGCAACGTGAACAATACCTTTAGTATTTAATACGTTTATATATGCAAATTTCATTGACCTTCCTGCGCATATCTTTCTAACACATGTATAAATTTGCTAAGCTACTTTTTGAGATTGAAAATTCATTATATATATTATACTATTTATTATATATAAAATAAGATAAATTATTTACAGTAGTGTGGGAGTGTTATAACATGCTGCAATAATCCTTGCATTCTTCTCTCCCTTGTTTTTCTCCGCGCCACCGCCGCTATTTCCATCGCTGATCTCGCGAAGGTGCTCTGAGTCAGTCCTGCCGCCCACGCTGTGACGGTCGACGCTATGATTACGTGCGGCATGTCACGTATTGCTTCCTATTTCCTCCTGGGTCAACACACCTCGACATTGCTTATCTCAACAATATGTTGTAACTTTATTTCAATTGTAGATTTAGGCATTGAAATAAACCGTATATCCTGTTCTTCTAAATTTGGGCAAAATCCCATCGTCATTTGGCAGAGACGTTGTTTCCTTTAATAGGTGTATACATTCTTTTCCTCCTGAAGTTAAGGTATATATGTGACAATTAATTTAAAGTATATTGATAAATTCACCAAATTTAATATAATGTAATATAATAAACCTCAATGTCATAACACCTATCTTTTGTGTTATATTTTACTTTTTGACTCTTCTCTATATAATATATATGTGAAAAAAATAATAAAAATGTCATGTGTTGGTATTAAAATAAAAAAGGCATATCCTGACCACAAGCACATGATCTTTTTAAATGGCAGATCATATATTTATATGTGTGTATGAGCGAAATTAAATATTTTTGAAAATGTTATAGTATGTGGGCTAACACCAATCATAAGGGTACGAAACAAAATCATTCGAAAATGTCTATAAATAAAAAATAAATAAAACATAAATAAGTTTGATTACTAGTTCCTGATAGGTCTCCACAACTCAATATGTTCCTATATATGTAAGGAAAGGCATAACCCAAAAGCTTCTGTAATTTATTTTAATAACAAAATTAGCGGCGTTGCTTTCTTCTCTTTTCCTTATTGTCAAAGCCCACATTCCTGTTTAAATGTCTATCTGGTCTATCCCGATATAGCCACAATATAGAGTCAGGTCTGGGCAGAGTCGCATAGTTTCAACCCTGAAATAAGATAAGTATCCTTATAACTAGATTATTTACAATAATATTTTGTCAGAGACAAGAATATTATAATAAAAATATATTAGTAAATTCCTAGAATAAATACTACTGCTAATATTCAAAATAATGTTTATTTTCCCACGATTTCAAAATTCATTGAATTTCTAATAGTAAATGGTCATCTCATATTTACATGGGCTTTATCTATTTACAATGAAAATAACTTTTCCATCTACATTATTAATATTATTTCCGGGTTCAGGGTGGCTCTCCTGCCATCAGTCCTCCAACAATTGTCCCTGCATCTCTCCAAACCTCAATCGAAGACCTAGTTATTCCTGGTATCATAAAGTTGGCTTTGCCTCCGCCTATACTTTAAAGTATATTGAAATATTCCATCGTTTTTAGTGAAATGGAATTGGATAAAGACGAAGTCTCTCTCCAGAATTCTCAGTCCTTTTCTATGTCCTTTGTTAAACTCCGTCACCAACCCATCTCATGCAAGAACAATGGGAATTACTAGCACTCTCTCTGATATAATACCACTACTACTGATAAATCTTCGACAAAACAATATCGAATATAGATAAAGAATTCTTCCTAATTTGAAATTAAACGAAAAACATGGTGAAGGAAGACGAGTTTCTTTTATTGATGCATAAGTGCAAGCTTTCGGGTAAAAAACCCTTCAACAGGCGAGAAATGAAGCGCGACTTATAAAAACCATAGTACAAATGGTAGGAAGGAATATATATATATATATATATATATATATATAATGCAAATTTTTAAACTATTAATATATGTTAATATAAACAGAAGACCGATTTTTGAGAAAAGTGAATATTAAATCTGCAGTCTGAAACCACGAGACGGCGCGTGATTAGGGCTATTGAGATAAACATATGGGAGGTTTAAATAAAGGACAGGAGAGGATGATAAGCTTCTGGAAGATCTATTTTTCGGTTGGTGCTGTTCAGTTTGTGGGATACTATGGATTCTAGGAAAAGTCTTTGGTGTAAGATATGTATGTGCCTGTAATGTATGGTGGGGTTTAGATGTTGAAAGTGTAGCCTGTGCTCTGCATATGTTGATAAATTAGGGATTTGGTATCTTGCTTGGAAATATTACGGGAATGTTCAGTCATCCTGATGGCCACAGATCTACCTGTCTCACCAAAGTAAGTGGCAGGACACTGTTCACATGAGACGGAGTAGACTGCGCCCATAGAACGAAGAGGGTGAGGAGGAGCTGAGGACTTAGTATGAGAATGACGGAGGGATGAAAGAAGATTCGGGGAGTTTTTTTATATGGTACGGATGCTAAAAGATTTAAGTTTTCTGGCTATATCTACTGAGGAGGGGGAGTAAGGAAGAAAGCACAATGATCTGTAAGTCATGGAAGGATCGGAAGTTGTAGGTGTATAAGTATATTTATTAATGAACGAGAGCGGAAAAGAAGCTGCGGAAAGCTGGGTTATGATACGATTTATTTCTATTATTTTAAAGATGTCTATGGAACAATGGGTGTATATTCTTTTTGTAAGGGTTCTGACAATATTGATTTTATGGGAGGTAGGACAGTGGGAATTGTAGTGAGTGTAACAAGGGGGGGGGGGGGGCATTGTTTTTTATGATAAACTGTAGTGTGAAATGAGGATGAGGTGCGAATAATTAAAATATCAAAGAATGGGATAATATGGTTAGTTTCTGTTTCTAGAGTAAAGGAAATATCCTGATTGTAATTATTAAGTGTTAGTAGTATGAAGCTCTCTTGACCTTTTTTGCATATACAGAAGATATCATCAATGTATCTGCGCCAGAACTGAATTTCTGTAGAGAGGGTATGGGTGATCCATTCATCTATTCTAGTCATGACTATTTCAGCAATAATGGTAGATAAAGGGCTGCCCATTGGGGAGCCCCTGAACTGTCTATAATGGTGCTGTAGGAATGTGAATGTGTTCATGCTTAAGCATATTTTCATATTTTGGTGAGTTGGACTATGGTTGTAGAAGTGTGGGTATCGACATTTTGTGATTGAAGGAAATGAATCAAGCTATCTGTGATGAGTTCATGGGGAAGACAGAGGTAGAGGGAGGTGACGTCGAAGGAACACAGAGTAAAGGTAGGATCAGGTTTAGGAGCTGTTAATTCATTAATAAAGTGAGGGATGCTGTTAATTGGAAGGGTATTATTGTAATTGGTTAATAAAGGGGAGAGGAAGCTGGAAAGAGATTTAGCTAGAGGATAAGCGGGCGATAAGTGATAGGCTATGATGGGACGGAGAGGTACTTCTGGTTTATGTACTTTAGGGAGTCCGTATATATAGGCTGAACTATGGAGGTTAGAGGTAAATGAGATATAATCTTCAGGTGTGATGTTTTTAAATTTCTTGAGTCGGAGAAGTGAGGTTTTGAAATCCTTGACAACAGAGAGGCTGATTTGGTCTGTGATGGGTGAAAAAGTGGTGTCATCACTAAGTAAATTATGCATTTTTGAGATATAACTATCCTTATTCAAGATAACTGTATTAGCACTCTTATCAGACTTAGCGATAACTATTGATTCATAAAGTTTGAGTTTTTTTAGTGTAATGGTGTTTTCAAGATGGTTAGAGGGAGGAAGAAAGGGCTTAGATAGATTCTTAGCTACCATGGATCTAATGGAAAACTTCTCTTGCAGATTGAAGGATTTGATGGATGATTCAATGGCACTGATGATTACTGGAGGATTGGGATTGGAGGGGAACCCCACCATACATTACAGGCACATACATATCTTACACCAAAGACTTATCCTAGAATCCATAGTATCCCACAAACTGAACAGCATCAACAGAAAAATAGATCTACCAGAAGCTTATCATCCTCTCTTGTCCTTTATTTAAACCCCCCACATGTTTATTTCAATAGCCCTAATCACGCGCCGTCTCGTGGTTTCAGACTGCAGATTTAATATTTACTTTTCTCAAAATCGGTCTTTTGTTAATATTAACATATATAAATAGTTTAAAAACTTTCCTTTCATATATATATATTCCTTCCTACCATTTGTACCATAGTTCTTATTAGTCGCGCTTCATTTCTCGCCTGTTGAAGGGTTTTTTACCCGAAAGTTTGCACTTATGCATCAATAAAAAAAAACTCGACTTCCTTCACCATGTGTTTTCGTTTAAAACAATATTGGTTTAATAAACATTCACTCTTGCATAACCTGAGCGAGTAATTTGCCTAGATAATGCCAATAACATGTAAACCCTATTTCTAATGAGGTGATATATTAGAGAAAACATATTTCCCTTAGCAAGTATTTATTGATTGCATATATTTAAAATGTTATTAATAACACATTTTAATAATTATATATATATATCTTGTTTTATTAATAAAAACAACATTTCCAATATTAAGACAAACCAACATCAAGGTTGATGTGCCTCTAATTTATCTAAATCCAACCAGAGAATTATAACGATATTCTCTATAATATTTTATCCAACATGATCAATAGCATATTTCCATATTTCGATAGACTTTTCATCATCTTTTTAAGGGATGTTTGATCACCCCGAAGAGACCAACGACCTGCCATTCGAGAGAGAGAAATAGTGAAATTTCAATAAATATATTAAAATACACACAAACAGGACTTATTTTATTATTAATTGTGTTTACTTGTTTTTCAAATATAAGTATTTATTATTCATAGGTTGTTTCATAAATAATGGCAGTTTGGAAGTGATCAGTTAAAGACACCATATCTAAGCCAAAAATGAGTTTATTTAAACAAATTAGGCACCTTTAGAATCACAGCACTTTTGTCAAAGTGAGGGTATCATTTTCATGCCCTATCCATAAAGGTCTGGTTATCTTGAGGCCAAAAGATCCAAAAAGGCATTTTCCACATCTCTCCAGTTGATCAGCCATTTTCCATGAAAAAAAATTTCCAATCGCGTGAAAAAATGGAAATCGGTAGGAGACTGTTTAGGTGAATAAGGAGGGTGAGCTAGAACTTCATAACCTAATTGAGAATTTTTTTTTGGGTCGTAAATGAAGAGTGCGGCCGTGCATTATAGTGAAGCAGAATAACGCCTTTCCTATTGACCAAACTGGACATTATTTCTGACAATTTCAGATGCATACCTTGCAAATCTTGACAATACACTTCTGAATTTATCGGTTCGCCACTATTCGAAAATATGTAATGCAATAATCCAGCATATGACCACCAAACAATGATCATTATCCGCTTTGGATGCAAGCTTGGTTTTGGGAAGGGTTTAGGGTCCTCATATTTGTCTAACCACTGCCTTAATCTCTTCCTGTTTTTGTCAAAAAGAACTCACTTTTAATCACACGTAACAATTCGTTTTAAAAAAGGAGTCAAATTGTTGCGAGCCAACAAAGAACTGAAAATTTCCCGACACGCTGATGTTGAGCATCACTCAAAACGTGTGGGATCCATTGTGGCAATTTCTTTGTTTTGCAAATTTGGTGAAGATGTTTAGCAATGGTTGATTTTGAAGCATTAAGCTCTGCACATACAACATGCACTGTTTGGGTATTATTGGATTCTATATGAGACTTTAGATCCTAATTTTTGAAGATTGACCGTAGGCCACGACCATCTTGATCATTAAGTCCGAAATCGCAAACTTTAAATTTCTGAAACCATCTTCTTGTGGTTCTTTTGAAAGAAGAAACTTCTCCCCAGGCTTAAATGATGTTTTTGGTTGCCTGGGCGGCCGAACGCCCAAGTTTAAATTCGTGAAGCAAAATAATGCGCAAATTCCTAGGTTCTATTGCTCAATATTTTAAATTATAGATTTTTTATCATTCGTGAAATTCCCTAAAGAATAATTGCACGTGAATATGCGCCCTGTAAGCTTCAGAATTACGAGGGTTGTCCGTTAAATAAGTTCCACAGAGGTTTTTCATACAGAAAAACAGGTTTATTTGCCCTGAACTATACATTTTCGAAAATATCAGACTTTTTTCATTTTTCTACATATTCCCCGTTTCGTTCTACGCATTTTTGCATTCGGTACACCCACTTATGGAACCCAGAGTCGAAGAACTCTGCCGCCTGGCCACGTAGAAGCCTAAAACCGCTTCTTCCAACTCGTCATCGTCCTGGAATTGGGTTCCCCCCAGGTTTTTCTTCAACTCGGGGAAGAAATGGAAGTCACTAGGAGCTACGTCCGGGCTGTAAGGTGGGTGTGACACCAATTCCCATTCAAATTCTTCGATGAGGGCGGTGGTTTGACGGGCGGTGTGCGGCCGAGCGTTGTCGTGGTGAAAACGCACCCCTTTGGTTAACATCCCTCTCCTCTTGTTCTGAATCGCGCGTCGAAGTTGTTTTAAGGTCTTACAGTACCGGTCGGAATTGATTGTTGTACCCAGACGCATAAAGTCGCACAACAATAGGCCCTTTCGGTCCCAAAAGACGGTAGCCATAAGTTTCCCGGCAGAAAGTGTTTGTTTAAACTTTAGAGGTTTCGGCGAAGAAATGTGATTCCACTGCTTGGATTGCTCCTTTGTCTCCGGTGTGGTGTAGTGTACCCATGTCACATCACCAGTAACGATCGAATCCAAAAATTACTCTCCGTCAGTTTTGTGGCAATCGAGAAATTTCTGGGCCACATAAACCCGCTGCCGTATATGGTCTTCAGTCAGCATTTTCGGAACCCATATTGCGCAGACCTTTGAATACCCTAAATGTTCACGCAAAATCTTGTCGATGGTGGTTTTACTGACATCAGGAACCAAATCGCAGAGCTTCCGCACAGTAACCCGTCGATCTTCAAGCATTGCCGCTTCGACTTTGGCAATGGTTTCGTCCGAAACCGATGGCCGTCCAGAACGCGGTTCATCGTGGACGTCTGTTCGGCTGTTTTTAAATTCTCTGACCCATCTGCGCACCATCCCGGAACTCATACACCCTTCTCCATACACTTGACAGAGTTCAGTATGAATGTCCTTCGCCGAATTCTTCTTTGCGGCCAAAAATCGAATTACTGACCGTAATTCGCAGCTGGCGGGAGACACGAGGGGAAGCTCCATCACTAACGGCTGCTCAGCCAAGACTAAGCTTACCAGCGACGTGTCCTTGGTGGGAAATTGGAGTGAGGAGAACAAGCTACGAGCCCGTGCAGTCGGCTCGAGCCTAAAAGCGATCCTCACGACAGTGGTGCCCCGTGGAACTTATTTAACGGACAAATTATTTATATGATAATATTCAATTCAAAAATGTGTTTTCAAAAACGGCCATTATTTATATATGGGACAACCTGATATTTATATATATAATTTAATATTGTAGTTCAATACGCATCATATAATACAAATGTACTTAATGGACATTACCGCTAGAGAAACGGATGGATTGTTCCGCAATGGGTGGCGGCCAGTGTTGGCTTGACCAAATGTAAATTTGCCCAGGTCTCGGGCGGAAGCGCTGGGTGGCCCGGGAGCTTTATTAAAAATCCAGGTTTGCGGCAGGCCCCTACATATTTTAGGAACAAAGTAAATACAAAAGCATTTTTAGCTTTCCTGCTAAAAATATTCAAGCTCTTTGTATTCGTTTAGCTACATCACTGTTTCACTTCTTCTTGCTTTCCTTTTAGTAAAGTATCACATCCTCTTTTCTTGTACAAAAACGGTCGATTTCTTATATTAAACTTTACGAAATGATTCTTCTCAACTCTTAAATCTTAATTGATAATGGATTTATGGTTTTTATATTGATAAGAAAAGGCGTGTTATTGGTTCAAGGTGCTAAAGGATGAGCGTGACTCCGGGCGAGATCCTGAAGTTCAATGAGCTCTCGCTTTCTCTAAACTTCTGCTTAATCCACAGGCTCCTTATGTTATGAAAAATAGTACAAAAGTGAAGTTTCACTGGGATCAGGTGGATAAGTTAAGAAAAAAAGGCATTTACTGATCGTGAAATGGTATTTTGGCCAATTCTGGAATGATTAAAAAAATCAACGATTAGTTTATATTTATCCCGACAGATGGCGCAAGCCATCAGTAACTTTTAGCTGCACGATCAGGAGATGCCTTTTTTTACCTTTATTTTAAATATTTTACAATAACTATCTTCTTCTATAGAAATCCTAAAAGCTTCTCTTTCTAAAACTTGTAATAAGAAAATCTTGGCAACCCTTAAACAGTTGCTAGTTGTTGTTTTTTTTTTCAGCTAAAAGGATCTACACTATTTTAATAAAATAATATATGCGAGAGATATAAATATTTATAATGATTTGTTTCTGTGTTTGCCTTCCAAAGTAAAACAGGAATAAAAATGTTTTTATACAAAATGTATCATATTTAAGAAAATCATATTTAATGGTTAAATATCTCATATAGATAAAATGGCGCCACATCGAATATATTCTTTGTAATTTTACCCCCTACGTTTCGGTGGACCTCTGTTAGCCTCAGCAAGGCGTCTTTGTACAACAGAATTTTCTCTAGATTTGTGAACCACACAGTGAGATGTTGAGGAATCTCCAAAGAGTTTAGAAGGTGATCCACACACAGGTAGAATTAGATTGTTTGATACTAGAAGCGCTGTTTACGTATATAAGAATTTAATTTGTTTGAATCCCCCACAAAGATATGTTCGATAAAACCATCTTATAGTGAGACCTGAGAAGTCTCCAAAGAAGGTTGCTAGTGCGCTGATGACGCTGCTGCCATTAACGGTTTCCTCGGCGATTACATCGGCGCGGGAGCGAGCCTTGTTGCATCACAGCAGCCCACGTGGTAGCGACGTCACCTATCGCGACGATAACCCTTGTATCAGTTCTCGAGAGTCTGACTAAGGTTCCGGTACTACGTACGGCCACTATGGCTGGTGACTCACCGGATTCTTGCTTACGACGACGAGGCTTGCGTCCGAGCGCTCCTGCACTGACTCACCGATCCCGCACTTGCCGATTGTTTAAGCCCTCTCCACTTAAGATGCCGAGAGAGAGAGACTCTAAATATTTTAGAGATTTCTTCAAACAAAGTTTAGCGTTGTAAAAGAAAAACCTCAGTATTACTAGTTACAATTCCAAGTTCTTCCCAACACAGAAGTAATGTTAACTCGATTGCTACTTTAGTAGATAATTTTGAATAGTTCAATTTCCTCAATAGCGCGCATTGTTTCTGAGTCTTTTCACAAAGGAATTTTTTTAAACTTTTATTTCGCGTGTGAAATACAAGGTGTGTCCAATAAATAATGAGACTGGTCAAAAATAAAGAAAAAATAGAATGATTAAAAAAATTGTATTAGTATTTTTCAAAATAGTCCCCTCCCGCATTTATACATAATTTCCATCTCTTCTCCCATGATTTAAAACATTTAGAAAAGGCAATTTTCGGAAAAGTTTTTTCAAAGTATTTTTTCAACTTTTCGAAAAGACCTTTTTCGAATCCGCTATGATGGACTCTCTAGTGTCAAATTTCCTTCCTTCTAGAGCCATTTTAAGTTTTGGAAAGAGAAAATAATCATTTGGAGCTAGGTCTGGGGAATAGGGAGGTTGTGTTGAAGTATTTGGATGCCGTGTTTAGCCAAATAAGTCAGTACAGATGTAGCGGTGTGTGGTGGTGCATTATCATGATGGATAATTCGATTTTTGGAACTCCACATTTCACTTCTTTTCAGACGAATTGATTCACGTACACGTCTCATAATGTTTAAATAAAACTCCTTATTGATTGTTTGACCTTCCTCAGATATTCATAATGCACAATTCCCTTTATGTCAAAGAACGTGACCAATAAGACTTTGTTTTTTGACGTGCAAATTCGGGATTTCTTTGTCCTTGGTTCATCTTTTTCTTTCCACTCCATGGATTGGGCTTTTGTTTCCGGGTCATACCAGTAAACCCATGTCTCGTCTCCAGTTATTACATTTTCCTTCCACTTAGGGTTTTCTTCCACCATTTCAAGCATTTTTGGCAACTTCAACGCGATTCTCCTTTTGTTGGATTGTGAGCATTTTAGGGACAAATTTTGAAGGTGTTTTCTTTAACTGCAAGTCTTCTTTAATTATCGATCCAACTAATGATTTTGATATTCCTGTTTCTTCCTCAATATCCCGTAACCCTATTTGTGGATTTTCTTTTATCAAATTTGAAATTTGGCTCACCTTTTCAGGGTTCCTGTGCAGAATTGGACGTCCAACACGCTTCTCATCTTTCATCGATTCCATTCCATTTTTAAATCGTGAAAACCATCTAAATGTGGTGGGCTTATTTACATTTTCATTTCCAAATGCCAATTTGAACAAATCTAAAGTTTCTGAAGCCGATTTCCCAATTTTATAGCAAAATTTAATACAAATTCTTTGTTCGAATTTTCTATTCATTACAAATTAGAAGTTGTTATGCAAGGCGTTCTTTTTACAATTTTACAATGTTTCGACTGCGCGCGCAATCACGTTATGTGATATACCGCAGTGTAGCTGAAGCTTTCTATTTTTTCAATAAACTTTTTTTTTTAAATGATCATTTAATTTTTTCTTTGTTTTTAACCGGTCTCATTATTTATTGGACACACCTTGTATATATACGAATTTTGTTTAAATTTATAATGAGAATGCGTTGTTGATTAGCGTACAAATAATTTATTTCGGTAATGTTTGTATTACTTAGGAGCTTTCATGAGTGAATTTAAAATTAAAGGAATGTGATATATCTTTTCTCTTTTTGAGGTAAATAGAGGGAATGGGTTTCTCTTGAGACACATCTTATATGGACGCTCTTCTTTAAAGAAACAATAATTGGTTTGGTTTTAGCCATTGTGTATCACTCTCATCTAACTTGTACAGGTCTGGATCCGACTTCTGGGTCGACTTCAATTCTATTTTTAAAGATAATTTCACACCTTCTCTCTCTCGTGAAAGTATCCAAACATGTCTAATCTTTATTATGCATTTATTGACATGTGAAGCATATACGGAGTAAAATAAGAGGCAAGGTCTTTCCATCGTGTTGTCGATCACTAGGTGAGTGTGTGTGATTATCTTTATTAGATAGATTCAGCTAATTGCATGTTTCACATCTCTCTAGAACACGACCTTCTCACTACTACAATACCATGTATCGGTAGGAAATAATCTTCATTGGTGTCTTCCTCTTCACTTCATGGGAGAAACTTGACGACGACAGTTCCTTGTTCCCAAATTGTGTGAACGTTTTTGAATTGAAGCTCCTCACACTGATATATTTGAAATTGAGATCGTATATTGGGATATCACATTTAGATTACAATTTCATGAAATGCTATGAGGGTATTTCAAATATACAATATATGGCGTATGTACACACAATATGTACATAGACCCAATACATTTCTTAAAGTTGCAAGAGTTTCAGCTTAGAATTTTAAAAAAATGAAAATTAGTTTTTTAAAAGGGAAATTAATGAGAGAGGAGCCGACGGCGTTATGTGGCCCGGGGGTTGACCTCAGGGGGGAGAGGGGTGACGTCAGGGCGACTCCACCATGATACACTAGAAATTCGGGAACTTGGAAAAATAATACAGTAACACCAATTTTGGCCAAAATAAGAATTTGGAAGTGGATTATACTCTAATCTACTACTAAATTGTTAGCTTTCAGGTGCTAAGCCATGGCTGCCTACTGGAAACATTGATTGAAGGAAACATTAAAGGAACTAGATCAAGAGGACGCCCGCGTACTACGTTAGTAGGCCAACTGATGATAAAGACTAGGGCAAATTCGAACCACCAGCTGAAACTATTTCGTCGAATCTTAGAGGAGCTTTAGTGAGAAGGTGCACACCGGTAATAACTCTCTAGTCGTATATCGCGATGTCCGTATATAGAGAGCGATCAAATCTATTTTTAGAATTCTATTGGCATATGCATTTATAAGCGATCACTGTGATCTGTGCATAAAAAAAGACTTATACTATAGGACGAATTGATATTTTTCTACCTCACCCAGTTACAGAGAAATACTTTTTACTAATTCCAATATATGTCAAAATGGCAGCTCGCGTTGTGCATACTACATCCTTGTTGGACAAATATTCAATTTTAAGCCATTTCTAATACTACAAGGTTGTTGTGGAAGTAATTAATGGAATATGAAGCACAAGATATTCTTCGATCATGTCATTGAACGTTTCTAATGGGTTGTCCCATTTTTGGAACAAATATCGTATTAACCTCTTCGCTGCTAGACCCGCTAGCGCATGTTAACGGCCAGTCAAGACCAAAGTCATTTACAACTAGGTAACAATGTTTATACAGATTGAACCAGCAGATTAAATATTGGATCACACACAAGCGTGTTATTGGCTCCTGAGGAAAGGCTCGTAATCACACGCCGGCGTGTAGTCGGCAACAAAAAGGTTAAAGACCTATTCCTTGATTTATCAGGAAGTCTTTAGGACCAAAATTTTCTGTTGATGAGCCTGCATCAAACTTATAATGTTCAACAACCTAACACGCGTAACTTGAAGGCGTTTTTTATTTATCAAATGGAGCATTTGCCCGATATTATCTAAAATATCAGCGATTAATTTCTATATATTCCGATAGAAGGCGAAAGCCATCAACAATGTTTGAGTTGACGATCAGAAAAGGCATTTTATTTAATTTACCACATGTCTCATATATTTTCCATTTCTTATATTTTTATTATTATTATTGTGTTATTATATTATAGTATTGTATTCTTGTTATTTTATACAAAAGGGAAATAGGGTTGAAGGAGAAGCCGTGAACCAAGATCACCAAGAGAGCTCTAGGCTCCAGGAACCTAAATCCCCAGTTTCCAGAAATGCGCTGTCTTACTCAACAAACTTCAAAATGGAATGTCTCCTAGAGACTGGTGTTGTTAATATCTCTTAGGAAACTAACAACTCATTTTATCATCTTAACATGTCATTGCGAAACTTCTCACTTTGAAAACAATATTTTGCACACAAAAAAAGCTTTTATTAAGACACCAGTCTTATACAGATTCTCCTCTCTCATTGCTGGCTTGCAACGATATACTCACGATGATCAATATCCATCATGTAGTGGAGGAAAAACGGTGAATCTAAGTTATTTTTTCTCACTTATGATGGGTAAATGTTCTACAGATACAGAGCAACCATTCGACTTAATATCGCGCTGGTTAAAATACTTTGCACTGAGGTAAGTTGGCTGCCGTTTACTTTTGAGAAGAACGTCTCTCCTTCTTCGCTAATATTCTGGCACCCAAAGATGTAATGAGATATTTCAATTTCTATTTTTTTTTTTGCGATGATGGAATATTGTATCCCTCCCACTGAAGATTTTGGTATGGGTTTCTTTAAAAAACGAATAGAGTATTCTGTGTGTTTTTTTTTTTTTTTTTTTGCAATATAGCGTTTTGTTGGAAATGGAAGGGCGCTAAGTAAATAGCTTTCAGTCAAAAATAAACAGGGTAAGTACTTATAGTGAAGATAGAATTTATAAGTTTATATTTTAAACTGATCATTCTGAATAGATTGTTCTGTTGCTATCTTGATTATTGACGGAATTTCTTTTGACCATGCTTATAATATTTCAGTGAATTAACCAAGAAAATCCGGTTGAATGGAGGATGTTGGCACAACTCTCTACAAACCCGATGAAGATATTTATTGTTTTTGAAATCTCTAGTAGTTGAGTTAGACATATATGGGGAGACGGCTATTGTCCATTTTCAGAAATCTAAGCCAGAACCTGAGTGTTAATTTCAACACTGTAACTCCCAGTGACGTTCGTCTACATTCCATGCGCATAATATAACCGGGAGTATATCTAGGTTAATTTAAAAGCCGCCGGAGAAATTTGTCCTGAACACTGTCCACAAAGCTCTTCTGGTTATTGACCCAAATCGGAGCTGCATATAGCAAGGTTGAGAGAATCATTGAATCTAAGAGCCTGAGTGGTAATTTTATAGAGTTGATTTTTGATTTGGTCAATAGTTCCCAAACCGCATCAATAGCATTTAGCGACTTGTTTTCAGATAGTTGTGCCGCCTGTTGAGTTTAGTTTGAAATTGTCAGTTGGTAACCCAAATACGTGTATTTAGATGCTGAAATGAGAGGCAATTGTCCCCAGAACCAAACGTCAGAGCTAGCCAGTCGACCTCTATTTATAAAAATCATAACCCTTGATTTATTTTGGTTCAAAATTAAGAAATTTTCTGAGTAAATTAATTTTTATTTGAAGATTTATTTTGGAATCTCCCAAAAGCACAATGTCGTCTACGAACAGAAGGAGATGTATGTTTCCATAATTCGGTAAATAGATACTTGGCATGTCAGCATCATCATACAAAGAAACTAAGTCGTTTAAAAAAGGATAAATAAGTAAGGTGATAACGATTCACCCTATAGGGCTCCAGATTGTATTTTTATAAATTCCGTAAGTGAACCATTCTATCTAACTGTAGCTAACATTTGAGTATAATAGCTCTGTATGAGGCTGATTAACGGTCGCCCAAACCATAAGCTGCTAACTTTTCTCAAAGAAGGTGTGGTACAGTGTATCAAAGAAAATATTTAACAAATATTCTATGGATTATATCGTCAATATACAACAGAATATTATATTAATGTTAAGAAAAAAGGCATCTCTTTATTGTACAACTAAAGGTTGCTGATGGCTTGCGCCATCTATCGGAATATATACAACTTTCAATTGCACGAAAATGAGATGCCCTTTTCTTAATTTATGAACCTTATCCCAGTACAATGTCACATTTGTACTTTTTTCCCCATTATATCAATGTCTTTCGTTTTCTACCTGTCTCTATATATGAACATTATACATGACATTTTCTGTGTTGTTATTGTGAATTATTATTTCAAATTTGATTTCTAAATTTACCGAACGAAAGTTGAAAATATTGTAAACTATATATTCTCAAACAGGGGATATTTTCAATTCACATTTGGAGATAATGATATACATAATATTTTGAGATAGAGTGTATACTGGATTTGTTAACACACACATGTGTGCCCATTGCTCAACGTATCTAATCGCCGCATTTATGTCTTTGCCAGGAGACATATATCAGTCATCTTTCTAACCCAAAAGATGATAAAGCACGCCTTGTCATCTCGCTATGGAAGTATCGAGAAGGACAGGTTGTGAGGCACGTGCAAGAGATAATCAACTAGAGAAGAGAGAATCCTGGAATTTCTATGAGATATTTCCATAGACCTCAAAATGTATGTGGGAACAATCCAGAATGTAGGGCATGAAAACATACGGTACAAGTCCTATGCCAAGAACATTACACAGTTAATGTCAGTACAAACCCATCAACAACAGCTACTCCGAAAAAAAGTTCAATGCCAAGTTTTTCACCGACAAAAATATTTCACCTGATCCGAACGTTAACAGCAGAAATATCAACTTAATTCTCCAAACCTTAACCCTCCTTCATTCAGTGTGTAGCATGCTCGGCCACGAATCCAATAGACGTCCGCTACCACAGTTGATGCATTGAAAGCTGCCAATGTCAAGTCTGAATAAGAGCCATGTAATGACCGCGATTCCCATCACGTATTGAAGCTCTTATCGAATGAATAGGGAGATTATATTCCGTATAGATAGCATTTAGTCTTCTTAACTTTTAGTGCTCGTAAGATATGGCTGTTTTTGTTTCATTCTCGTGTTTAAATTTCCTCAAATACATGATACGCCCTGTAATTAAATTTTATTTTTCTCCTTCCATAAGAAATTATTATTATATTTTATGTAAATAATATTTTATGAAAAATTCATTTTAAACATATAATACAATTTCAGGAGACGGTGGTGTTACTTATCCCAAGTACGCCATGATCATCATGGTGACAGGTAAGCGACTGATTTTAATGTAAGTGCATCACACGTTAGCACATGCAGGAAGCAGTTCAACTTTTAAACTTTCAATTGAGCCCCGTTTGGTTACTTGTACTCACTGGTGAGGTTCGACTTTTGAAAGAATCGGAAGGTCACACACACACTGAAGCATTTCTTATTTTTCTGAAAAAAAAAAGTGCCCAATGCGGGATTCGTCCCCGGATCGTGACTGTCGAAAATCGACGGCTTATATACCGCTCCTCCACAAACAGGAGATTGTATTCATGTATCGAAGGACAAACTTCAAAACTTCATTAGGACACAATGCCTTTCTCGATCTTCTCTACATAAAGCACTCAGACTCAGATAGATGAATCTGCCACAACAGCAGCTTTGGCTAATTCGACATAAAGCCAACCGCATTAACCATGGTTACGGACTATGGCCCATATCATTATGAATCCAAAGCCACATCTGTATTGATGAGGGCCAGAGAGAGAAACCATATAAAGTAGGTTGGCCTATCGCCGAATTTACCAAACCTTGTGTTGTGGCATATTCACCGATCAGAGTCTGCCCTCCTTGCACAAAGAAGACCCAGAAATACATTGTTTTAAATCTACTTTAAACGAATAGGAGCCTTTTGGTATATTCCACATATGTATTTTGAAAATAGAATTTGTTGCACAAGAAGAACTGAACTAGGTTTATATATATGTGATGATTTAAGACCATGGAATTGTTGTAAATAATCCAGATATCTACTACCACATATTTCACCACGTGACTGTATATAACTTGTTATTTACTGCAAATAGAAAGCATCAAATAACATCGATTTGTACCGCGTAAGACTCTAATAAAGTATAGCAACTGTACAGATATAAATAATGGAGAATAACAGGAGAAAATTAAAGCTAAAACTAATCAGGCCTAAGTGAGAATAAGAAAGTAGGCCTATCGAGCCCAGTCCAATTTTTACGAGGTCTTGGCCCTCCTGGATGATGTAACTTTCCCCCCTGTTTACGTCAGAAAAGGGCAGTGACCTGCCTGGACCCAGGGAAGCTATAAAAGGAGGCCCCAAGCCTCAGTTAGTCCGGGCAGATGGCGTTTCTTGAGCTCCAGGGGCCCGGGTTATCCTTATTTTCTCTCTCGGTTAGTCAGTATTTTGTTTCAGTCTTTGTTTCAGTCCCCAGTCCGCGCAGGCCGCTCCTATAGAGGTAATCCGTTCCTACCTCCTCGTCCCATTCCTTCTTGACGTTCAGACGCTTCTTAGTGGAATCCCTGTTTGTTTATTTCACCTTTGGCCCAACTGTGTCGCCTTCCACCACGACTGCACGGTAGAGGTGACATCGAGGGTCGTCTAGCATCAGGTAGCACTGGTCCCAGAGGTCCCAAGATATCACATATATATAATAACTATAATTAAAATATTTTTTTTTTGTCTGTCTATCGATAAACTCCTAAATTACAGCGGAACATATCACTATATTTTTCTTGTAAACCATTTTGATAGGCGAAATAAATTTCAGAAATCACTTTACGTTTTAATTTCAATTTCAAAATTGTTGATCAACATTATGATTTTGTTCACAACCAGAGCCCTTCGCGGTACTGGTGGAAATAAAATTATATAAATTTATGTCCGGAAAATAAATTTTAAAAATATTTGTATGTTCAAATAAATAATAATTAGTTTATATAATACTATAGAAATAAAAATGCAACAAAGGATTTTAAAGGCAAAAACTTTTAAAGATGCTTACGCTTCATTTAAACAAGTGGCCTAACGGTCTCGCAGTCAGAGCCCCTCGCGGGAACTGATGGAACTATTAATAAAATATATATCAAACTCACGAAGCGCCATGTTCGAGCCGGATGTTGGCTTTTTAAAATTTTTATCTTTAATAATAATATTCAAAATCTTTGTAAGGTTAATGTTTAACATATTAAATTTATCAGTTATGGACAAAACACACATTGTGTGTGATGGACACAATTTCAACGAAATACACTTATGGACAAAACCTAAGGAAGTTGTACCTTTTGGCATGGATATCAGGATTCAGACAATAACTCTGAATGGTATTTGATACACAGTGACCTTTATTGAAAACACACGAGATAGCCAAGTATGAGCAAAATTACCTCTGTCTCATAAAAAAAAAAAAACAGACGACCGGTGACATTAAAGACTTTCCACTTCCATAAATTTTCTTTCTTATTTATTGAGGGCATTAATGCATATATAAAATATAAAAAGCTTTTCAACTTTTAAAAACATCCCTCTCTTGAGTTAATAAGATATTCAATATTGAAATTATAAAATGTCGTTGAAAAAACTTCAAAATTGTATTATTATATTTTTATAATATTTGATATTATGAATGTTTATATTACATAGTGGAACCGCTTTAAAAAGAACATCTAATAGCAAAGCTAAAGTGTTTTTCAGGGAGAGGCTTCCTCTTACCGGGGAGTTTCTAATCAGTAAAATTTGTAATTTTGTTAACTTTTCTTTGTAGAGAGATGCTCTCTAGCGAGTGTTCTCTCATAGAGGTTCTACTGTTCCATGAATTGCATTTATTAAATACTAGTAACGTATTAAAGGTGTATAAGATCAAGTTATATAATCAACAACAAAAAATGAATGCCTTTATTAAAAGCAAAACTTTTTTTAAAGAACAAAAGTAGTTAAGAAATCAAAATTTCTCTTATTGAGGCTAAAAATGTATTTTTGAATTCTAAAATATACTTATTAAAACCTTTTGAAATGTCTGAAAGATGTCACTATATAAAAGAGATTTTTACTAAATACAAATAATGTGTATGACAACAGTGTAATAGATACATTAATTCAGTACATCATTCTTCTATCTATATTTCTAAAATTTTCTAAAGTAATATGATTGTTCTGTTTCTACACTTTATCTCTAAGTTGCCTCAACACGCCTCAGTTATCAGTCTGAAAAATACCACAGCGTCAAGTAACAGTTTAACTCTTCTGCTTGAATTCACACAATAATGGATTTTTAGGTTAAAATATTATGATAATTAAGTAAAGAAACATAAAGGTAAATTATTTAATAAAAATCCAAATGATATGCTAATGAAGCAACATCCAAATAATTATAAACTCTAAGTAAACTGAAATATACATAGAGCTATACTAACATGAAATCCAAACAAGATAATTTATTGACCTAATTTAATTGAGATATTATATTTCTTCTAAGGCATATTTTCAGATTTTAAATAGTATTTTGATATTTTTTATATAAAAGATATATATTTAAAAACATTTTAATTCTACATACACATTCGGGTAAAATGAAAATCGTAAAAAACCTGGGCTATATATATTATCACATAGAAAAATTAGGAAAAACAAACATCATAAGATAACACGGTAATTTATGCAAGTTCAAATTAAAATTTATTAAATACAAGAAAAGCAGAGAGGTAATTTTACAGAAAGTAGCATAATATAAATATCAAAATTTATAATGTGTATATAAAATAATAAATTCTTTACTACATAGCTCCTTTCCTATTGGAGCTGTGACCCGCAGCTTGCAAATATTATATTTACTGACATGGATCTGACGTGCTTCTGCTAAGGATTCCCTCGTAGTCTTGAAGGTTTGTTCTTAGAACCTTTGCGTCCTTTTTCTAGCGGCGTGAAGAGCGGCTTTGTCGTCGTCTCGTCTATCGGGACATCGTAATCTTGAAGAGAAGTCTTGGCTTTGAAACGGCGGCGGAATCCAGGAGTCAGTCTCGGCAAATGTATTAGATCACAGCACCCATGGACTCAAGGTCTTCTTTTTTGTTGTTGATTGTCTTACTTAAATTACCCAGCATCTCCACCAAATGTCATGTAGAAAAATTAGGAAAGACAAACATCAGAAGGGAACTCGGTAATTCATTTTGTGCAAGTACAAATTAAAATGTATAAAATACAAGCAAAGATGTAAGTTCACAGAGAGTAGCAGAATATAAAGATCAAAATTTATAATGTGTTAATAAAATAAAATAAATACTTTACTACAATCCCTATATATATAAAAGTCAGTGTATGTATGTATGTATTATGTGGGTATCTATGTCGGCTATACACGTCCATATTACATAACTAATCTGACTGAAATTTCAACAGTATATATAGTAGAATCTGGAAAAACTTATAGTGAAAATTTCAGGTCTCTATCCCGAATATTCTTCGAGTTATTTGTAAATTGCGTTGCAAATTTGCCTTTTCGCTCGCAAGCAGCGCCTCTAGCGGTGAAGATGGGAGGTAATTTCAGCTGACCTAATGTACATGTAAAACGTTTTTTGACAGGACATAGAGAAAAATCTGGAAAATATATTTATCGGATTTTTGGCCAATAAAAAATAAAATTGACATGTTCTGGGCAAAAATAATTGTTTTTTTTTTTTTTGTTAGAAAATGATGATTACAATAGTGCTGTATCATGTTTGATTATCAGATACAAAATTATATCGGGGAAAATTCCAAAAAGCAGAGACCACGGGTGAAACCAGTTCATTTTTTTGTACGCAGGAACAAAATTCTAACAGAAAAACATTCATTCGAGCAGAAACCAAAAACCAGTTCATCTTTCTATAAAAATATTGCTTCTCAGACACAAAGTTTGGAGCGGGACGTTTCACAAGAGTGACATCCACGGCACCAATTTATAATTGTAACGAATAGTATTTGAAAATCAAAATAATATAATTTTCAAATATCGTTGTGAAAATTTACATTTTTATTTTTATATTTTAAAAACAAACAAAGTTTGGAGCGGGACGTTTCACAAAATGACATCCATGGTGCCAATTTATAATTGTAACGAATAGTATTTGAATAAAAACATTTAATCGGGTAAAACCCGGGCGTTGCCCGGGTCATTCGACTAGTAAATAACATAAAGTTGCGGAAGGATGATATTCATGTAGTAAAAGAGGCGCCTCTCCCTTTAATTATGCATCAGAGCGATGGCACTGTAAATCACCCTAGTAAAAACTTCACTGGTGATGATAAATAGCTTAAACACCTGTTTGGTTAATTCAACCGATTTCATAACTTCTCTCGTAGGATGTTATGAATGGAAGATGCCGCTGTACTGAGGAGGGCTAAAGCCCGAAACGATGGTATACAGGTGGCTTTCTGTCTGAAATTTCCAAAACTGGTGTTGTGGCCTATTATTTATCATCACAAGTAAAGTTATTTACTAGGGTGATGCATAGTGCCATCGTTCTAATGTAAAATTAAAGGGAGAGGTACCTCTTTTGGTACATGAATATAGCCTTGTTATAGCCTTTTATTGTCTCTCATAGAAAAATTAAAAATATTTTTTATTATTTTTATTTATACATTTTATCATTATTTACCAATTTTATTTATGCTTTACAACTTTGAAAAATGTGGATATAGATCATTTAAGAACTTAATTCATAGTAATGATCACAAAAATGGTAATATATAGAGAAATTATAATTTTTATAATCATTAAGGATTGATTTATCTATTAATAAATTTAATGTAGAGAGAAAGAAAATGGGGGAAATGAAAATATGAAATATAAATAATAGATATTTCAAAAATATATTTTTAATTATATTAAATAACAAAGGGTTATAGCAAGGTTCACGCAAAAGCTTCGGCAATTACGCGTCATATAACTAGAGTAGAAAAAACCCATGATAATATTTATTTAAACAAATGAAGGTTAAATAAAATTTAGAAGATTCATTCAAGAATATTTTTTGGATTTTCTAATTTCATAAGTATACATAAACTTTAGATTACAATGATAATTCCTAGGGAAATTGGAGATAAAAAAAACTGCAATGTTTCTATATTTCAAAATGGAAACCCAAATGATTGAACCGTGGATAGAAAAAGATGGTACCGGTCACAAGTTTGCCTAGCGGTTGTTCCAGCCCTATATATATTTTAAAATAAATATTTGGTGATATAGAAATTATTCGCCGACTTTTAAGTACATGCGTATTTTTGCCAATGGTTTGCAGACGTGACCTTTTGAAGAAAATTACAATATAATCACAATTTGCTTTAATTGTGATGATAAAAATATATATGACCGAATTTCAGAAAAGGTAATACCCCACTTAAGACGTGAAGAATAAAGAAAATAAATAAAATATTACGTATTTACATATCTACAAAATACTTTGTGCCGTCTAAGGTAAAACAAAAACAATAATTGATATATATGGTAATGCGGCGTTATCTGGCAGCCGACTTCACAGAGTGTTTTGTTGTAGAAAATTTATCTGAAAATTAAATAAAATTTTTATATAACATTCTCTATATAAGAATTATAATAAAATTGAGGATGGTAAATAAGGCCTAATTGTTAGAAAAGTATATAAATGAAACTATAAAGAAGACATAAAATATGATATTTAAAAATAATATATAAAATAATTACACTAGCAAAATATAAGTGGCAATAATAATAATACATTCGATATGGTTGTAAGAAAAAAATCATTTATGCAAAAGTTCAATAAATTGTAAACGAAAAGTTTGTAAAAAGGACAAAATTTTGAAAACCAGGAATTTACATGTGAAGAATGAAAAATTAAAGTGAATACTGATCTTTTGAGGGAAAAAAATCAAGGTGAAAATAAGAGTTAAAACTTGCATATATCATCAACGATATATTTATTACATTTGTAACAATTAAAATGAATAAAATGGTGAAATTTGGAAAAATAAATGTAGAAAGGTTGAAAATATGATAAAGCATTTATAAAGTCTAATTATAATTAAAGATGTAAGAAAGATATATCGTTAATTTTGGTTGCTTTCTTGACTAACATTTACATATGGCCTGATATAAAAGTGATATTGCAAATTGTTTAATTTTTTACATATGTTTGATTTATGAAAGGTAAAATACGCTATTATTGTTAGTGTGGGACACAGGAAAAAGGTACCTTGAGAAAGCTGGTGACAGGGAACTGATGGGCACAAAGTTGCTGGGAAGAAGAAATGGCTTGAGTTGGAGCAATTAAATTAATCAATAAATAAAAATAGATTTTTAAAAAAGCTTCATTCAAATGCACTAAAAAGGAAAAAAATAAAATGTGTATCTACATTCATTGAGCAATTAGATGTATCTGAGTGAAAATAAAAGTGGCGGGGGACGATCAACATGAATTTCGAACCTAATGTGATCGTCCCCCGCCGCTTTTATTTTCACTCAGATACATCTAATTGCTCAATGACAGAAGATACATTATTTTGTGTTTTCCTTTTTAGTACATTCGAATAAAAGCTTTTTTTAATGTAGTTTTAAGTCATGAATTTACAAAACTTAGAATAAAAGGTTCACTAGGGATTAGACCTTAAATAGACGAAGCCTGCTCGCGGCGGATTGGTCAATTCTTTGTAAGGGTCGTAACATAAGACTTAAAAATAAATTTGTTCATTCCTGGCCATTCCAATCA
Source organism: Cordylochernes scorpioides (assembly GCA_030710605.1). Classification (NCBI taxonomy): domain Eukaryota; kingdom Metazoa; phylum Arthropoda; class Arachnida; order Pseudoscorpiones; family Chernetidae; genus Cordylochernes; species Cordylochernes scorpioides. The sequence goes on along the minus strand of CP092886.1, from coordinate 110,027,762 downwards.
CCAAGAATTCTGAAAATACGTATACTTGCATTGTCATCGTGTTCTGGAGAGTGTACTAAATTTCAGATTCCTACCTGCTCTAAAAGAATATTAAAATTAATTTGCAAAATTTAAACGGTAATTTGGCCACTCCGACCACCCAGAAGTCTGAAATTTGTACACTTATATTGTTCATTAGTTTCATACTTCTATGTTATCTGGAAGGATATCAAAATTAATTTACAAAATCTGAAAGGCAATTCTGATATTTGCCCATTTCCGTCCATCCTGACAACCCAGAAGTCTAAGAATTTATAAACTTGCATTGTCATCGGGTTCTGAAAAGTGTACCAAATTTCAGATTCCTACGTGCCCTAAAAGTATATTAAAAATCGATTGCAAGATTTGTGGACAAACGGACGGACAGACAGGGAAGCAAGTTAAATAAAAGCTTTTAAAAATACATTATATTTTAAAGTGAAATGTACTTAATAATTTAGGGCCGTAGCCAAGGAAGAGTCTCCTCTTGCGGAATTCAAGTTATTTTATTTTTGAAAAGATAAAGAAAAAAAAAATCAATTAAATCACTAAAGACTTCGGAGCTTCTTTTCCTTGACATTCTCGAATGAATTTTTTACAGTCCCTTTCTAAAGTTCATCAGAAATCTGCCATCGTGTGTGGAACCCATTTTCCTTGGTAGAGGTCCTTCATAGTTTCAATATCACCAAAGTATCCAAGCTAAGCTCTCTTTATAAAGCCACTTACAAACAAAAACAATTTCTGACAAAGTTGTTTTCATGTGATCTACAAGAATTTGTAAATTGAGTTTACTTGCAAAAAATTGATAAAGAGAGAGAAATCTCTCGAAATATTTTGAGTAAAAATTGTTATTTTTTTATTTACAGATCCAGATAAGCCCTTTTATATAAACTTAATTAATGGTCGCCTTTTGACTCAAACTACAATGTTCTGTTTTATTTAACTGTGTTCTCCGCATATGTAGCAAAACACATCAGGATGATTTATACAATTTATTCTACATGGAATCAGTTTTTCTATTTAGCGACACGAATACACACGCAATCTCTATATATGATATGCATAAGTGACTATATAGGTTTTCTAAAATTGATAATGATTCCGCAGAATATGCAAAGTAAGCAGAGTATTTTCATTTAATATTTACATAATTACGTATATTTATATTAATCAAAATTTCAGAATTATAATTTTGTTATTTGAGATATTTTTATGAACATTTTTATTTTAATATTTCACATTGCATGTTTTCTAAAACTTAACCTCTATTTGAAGCGTTGAAAGTCGATTCAGTTGCCGGAAAGACAACGCCATCTAATGGATATTTCTGGACAACTAACGGGACGGCAGACTGCCAATTATACAGTCACATATGTTTACATTCATCGTCTCCCGATAGCTCTTGCCCTTCTCTAGACTTCCATGCAGCCACATATGCAGAAACCAATACGATTATACTGTATTTGAACTACACAAACTGAGGTTAAAAATGCATATTTTGTGTAGAACCTCCCTTAAAAAACCTGATCTAAAAAAGTAGAGTTGAAAGAGAAAAGCTTATTTCATATTTAGATTCAGCAACCCAAATATAGTTACCATCTGTTTAAAAATCCTGGACACCAAAAGGAATTTTGTTTTCCTTTGTGTATAATAGAATAATATTCAAATAACTGAATATATTAAATTATATTAATCACTTCGGAGCGAAATTACACGCGACTAGTGCCGTCTCTGGCTGCAAAAATATCTTGATTTCTGCAGGGTATTGAGTCGACCACAGCGATGATGGCAGCTGCAGTTATAGAAGTTTTCTATCTCTCTGCCATATTCCATCATTCTAACTGACAAGCGAAGGTAGTGTGCCAGTCTCAACCTCCCCATGGACCAGATTACTTCAATTGAGGAGAGGTCTGGAGAATGTGCTATCCGGGGCATCAAACGAACATTCTGTTTCAAGGAATATCAGAACTTTTTGGTATATATTAGTATGTCTGTTTACATCTTATAAAATATGGTGTGAATAAATCCTATTGATAGGTTAATAAATAGATAATGCAACAACGGATAATCAGATTAACAAGCGAGCTAGAAATGATCGTTATGCGCAAAAAAAAAAGACATCCCATACCATTGCTCCAGATTATTATTAAGAATGAAAGCAGGCATAGGTATTTCCTTTCGGTGTCTCCAAGGCCAGATTCGGGCAACATGGTATTGGATGAAGATCCGAAATTCGTCAGAAAAAAACGACGTGACGCCACTCCTCTGTCCAAGTTCGTCGTCGTTTAACATGCCGATGTAGGCGATATATCAAAGGAAGCTTTACTAATGGTGGCAGTTACCGAGAGCCGTTAAGAAACTGCGCCATTTCTTTACGAGCTCTCCTGGATCTATCAATTCCATATTCTTGAGACGGTATTGGGACTTCGACCAACCCTAACAGAAATATCACGGTTGATACTCGTATATGGCAGTTCCTGTAGGCTACGATTCTACCGCAATCAAATTCCGATAGGTGTTCATATGGGTTAATCCTTTTTGCATGGAGCATATGAAGACCTTTTCACATGCAATCAAAATATAAGTGAAATTTCAATAAAAAAAACCTTCCTCAAGATCTGCCTGTAAGTGGCCTTACTTCTACTTGTTTTGCTTATTGGGGTTGAAATTCGAATCATATTCATATCCATACTTATTGTACCTATCGTGAAAATTTTCCTTTATCGTGTATCTATTTCCTGGTGTAGAAATTTTAATGAAACTACAGCGGGATTATATTTTAAATTGATATTTATTTCGACTTATATAAGTTTCTCTATCTCATGTGCGACGGGTTAATGTTTCAATGTGGTATATTTATTGATTTAGCGATATTGAACCAGCACACATATAGGGAATGATTCTGAATATATATATATACCTAGATATAAGAGTACGTGCATTATTTATTCGAATGTAATATAGCGAATATCATCTAACTGATAAGTAACGTCAATCTAGGTGAGGTTTGGTAGACACCCTCACACACACAAAGAACCATTTTCCAGAGAATAAAGTCAAAAATGGGGCTGAGTGCAAACGGTTAGAAAATTATATAGAAGAGAAGCATCTTATTTCCCTGCCTAACTTCGGCTGAAGCCTTCCAGGCACGCACATTTTAATAAGTGAATCCTTTACGACAACAATCTAACAATTTCTAATGCTCATTAAACTATTTTTAAATTATTCATTTTGTTCTGTAACATGTTTTTTTTTAAGCATGTTTATAATATATATATATTTAAAATAATGAAGGCATATCCTGACCAAAACCACATGTGCCTTTAGATGGCAGGGCGCCATCTAATGGAACCAAACTCAACTAAAAGTTGATTTAGCTTGTTACAAAGATATTTGGCCAACCCAATTCTTTGATAAATCAAGAAAGGTCAACCACGTACGCGTTTCGGGCTGTTGGCCCTACTAGCGATAACTGCGCCTAGGAAGATCTTCGTTGGCTGAATCGTTTTTTTTTTTTAATTGACATTTAACAACTTCCTCAAGTTGAGAAACGATGTCTAAATGTACTGCAATTAATGATGTTTGACACACTCATCATCTATAAATGGCAATCAATAGAAAATTAGGTCAGCCATCGGAAGGAGCGCTGCATGGCGGTAGTTGCCCAAATCCTGGCAAACGTCCTGTTGCCCAACGTCAATTAACAGCGTATATCGCGTCCGGCGTTGGCCAGGTGACAACCACCTGACCACAAGTTGACAATGTCGAGATTCAGAAGTCCTGGTGCACCTATATTTCAGAAAAAATAATAACCTGATCTTGCAACTGAAAGTTGCTGATGGCTTGCTCCATCTGTCGAACTGAATGTCAACTATAATCGTTTATTTTTAATTATTCCAGAATAATAGCCAAATATACTTCCTTGATTAATTAAGAAAGGTCGACCGCGTACGCGTAGCCCTGGTCAGCATGGTGCAGACTGTACTTCAAAGACCAAAATAGATGATCCTTGAGGCTTCCTAACAAATCAAGGAATGGCTATATAAGGCCATAAGTGCGCGAGAGAGAAACACCAAACTAAATTTTAAAAAGTTCCAAAGTGAAATTGTATTTGGATTAGGCGGATAAATCAAGAAAATTATCATCTGCACAACGCTGACGTGAGACAAAAGCTTCAAACGCGTATGTGGTTGGCTATTCTTGAAGGATCAATAAAGGGCATTTGGCCATTATTCTGGAATAATTAAAAATCAACGATTAGTTGATATTTATTCCGATAGATGGCACAAGCTATCAGAAACTTTCAGTTGCACGATGCCTTTCTATCTCTCTCTTTTTAAAAGCTTTTATTTAACTTGCTTCCCTATCTGTCCGTCTGTCTGTCCTCAATTCTTGCAATCGATTTTTAATATACCTTTAGAGCACGTAGGAATCTGAAATTTGGTGCACCTTTCAGAACCCGATGACAATGCAAGTTGACAATTTTTCAGACTTCTGGGTTGCCAGGGTGGCCGGAAATGGACAAATTTCCAAATTTTCTTTCAAATTTGGTAAATTAATATTGATATACTTCTAGATCACATAGAAGTATGAAACTTTTAACACTCACTCAGTCCAATGAACAATGCAAGTGCACAAATTTCAAGACTTCTGGGTGGTCGGAGTCGCCAGGAATGAACAAATTTATATATTTCTTTTTAAGTCTTTCTGTTACGCCTCTTTTGAGGAATTGATCAATCCACCGCGAGCAGGCTATTTAAAACCTTCTATTTAAAACCTAATCCCCAGCGAACTTTAGATTTTAAGTTTTGTAAATTCACGACTTAAAATTAACTAAATATTTAATAGATAAAAATACATTTTAGAGAAAGCTTTTATTTTAATGCACTAAAAATGAAAAAATATAATATAGTAATTTCTGTCATTGAGCAATTAGATGTATCTGAGTGACAATAAAAGCGGCGGGGGACGATCATATTTAGAGAAGAGGTAAAATATATTAAACACATAAAAATCACTTATCAGTTGCTACATATCAATTCACATTAGGTTCGAAATTCATGATGATCATCCCCCACCGCTTTTATTTTCACTCAGATACATCTAATTGCTCAATGACAGCAGATGAAATATTTTATTTTTTATTTTTGATGCATTTAAATAAAAGCTTTTTTAAAATATATTTTTAACTAATAATTATTTTAAATATAAACTTGATCTCAGTAGAATATATCGCGCTTATACACTGCGTGACATTGAAAATGGAACACCAAGAAATAGTGGCCAGAAAGTGATGAAACTCGGCAGACAGAGAGAAACAGGGACTAACAATAAGTGATCTTTATTTCAAAATGATAGTCATAATACAGAGCGAGAACGGCGTCGGCTTAGTAGCAAGTAGGACCACCGCGGACGGCGATCCACGCAGCAACACGTCTAGGTAGAGAGTCAATCAGAGTACGGATGGCGTCCTGAGGGATGGCTCTCCATTCCCTCTCAACCATTTGCCACAGTTCGTCTTCTGAACGCGGCTGTGGCAAGGCATGCAAACGGCGTCCAATGATGTCCCAGACGTGCTCGATTGGTGAGAGATCAGGAGAGTACGGTGGCCAGGGAAGCATCTGTACATCTTGCAGAGCTTGTTGGCTAATGCGAGCAGTGTGCGGTCGGGCGTTATCCTGCTGATAAAGGGCATTGGGTACCCCCTGAAGGTAGGGGAGTGTCACCGGTCGCAGCACATCATCAACGTATCGTTGGGCCGTCATAGTGCCCTGAATACGAAGTAAAGGTGACCTGGAATCATACGCGATTGCGCCCCAAACCATGATTCCACGTTGTCGCACGGTGGGGCGTTCCACAATTGCTGCCGGATTGGACCTTTCTCCACGTCGACGCCACACGCGTACACGGCGACTATCACTGGACAAGCAGAAACGCGACTCATCTGAGAACACGACCCTGTGCCATTCCGTCATCCACGTCGATCTAGCCCGGCACCATTCTAAACGTTGGCGCCTATTCGGTGGGGTCAATGGCAGTCTTCTTAGCGGACGGCATGAGTGCAAGCCATTAGCAACCAATCGACGGGAAATGGTTCTGGTCGAGATGGAATGATCTAGGGTGTCTTGCACATGTTGCAGGATGGCGGTACAAGTGGCTTGTGGGGCCGCCACTGCTTGTCGAAGGATACGCCGATCCACACGTGCTGACGTCACTCTGGTTGCACCGACATTCCTATAAATTGCCACATTTCCTTGTTCCAACCATCTTCTCCACAGTCGGTGCACCGTGAATGCACCAAGGTGTGTATCAGCTGCGATTTGACGTATGGACCAACCTGCCCTTTTCAGTCCGATCACCATGCCCCTCGTAAAAGCGTCTGTCTGCTTGAACTGCCTCCGTTTACGATGACCTGGCATTCTCTGTTATTACACGTGTCTTTTGACACAAGAACAAAATTTCTACAATGTTTTTCTCGAAGAAATAACGACACGAATACTGTCCTTTCTGCAAGTTCCTTCCCTTATATCTTACTCCATGTGCGCACGAGAGCTGCGCATTTTACATCATTTGCATAACTCGGTTAGGCGCGTCTACCCTGAAATTTGCATAATTTTCTGGCCACTATTTCTTGGTGTTCCATTTTCAATGTCACGCAGTGTATATACACCTAGAGATAGAACAATATTTTATAATATTACAATAATCTATTTGGATTGATTGAGTTTAAAAATAATGCGTATTAAACAAGCCGCGTATGAGTCTATTCTATATACAGTTACGAGCGTCATTCCTCATCAGTCGTCTCTGTCACCGTTTGCTTTTTTTTTTTTGGAATGGCGCCCTCCTATTGGTTGGCTACGATCACGCCACCTTTCCCCCCCCCCTCCCCCCCCATCATGCCCTCCCCCCACTCGCTTTTTCATTTTTGTAACTATTGTGTTGGAGCGGGTCGCTCTTTAAATAAATGCATATATTAGTTAATAACTAAATGGAATCCTCTCTTTCCTTTTCCCAGTATGAAACGCCTACGGAAGCCAACAGTACATAGACAGATAAAGCACATAGGCTATAGTTATTAACTAATATATGCATTTATTTAAGGCGCCAATTTATAATTGTAACAAATAGTATTTGAATAAAAACATTCAATCGGGTATAACACGGGCGTTGCCCGGGCCATTCGGCTAGTAATAATATATGCAAAAGGCTGGTTTGACCTCAGTTATAATTTCCATAGAGGGGAAGAAACAAGTACCCGTGGCAGCGTGTAAAGTTCGAATGAAACGAATGTTGCATGCACTCGGGGAATTATATGAATTCAATACGCATATGTACTTATGGACAAAAAATATTCAAGGAAGTTGTACCTTTTAGCGTGTATATATACTCTGGAAGATATTTGGTGACCTTTATTGAAGGCACGAGATAACCAAGTATGAACAAAGTTTCTTCTGCCTCCAAAAAAAAAAAAATGTCGACATCAAATTATGAAGCTTCCTGCTGTTGTACGGATAAATTTACATTTTTATTTTCTGAAATTATTTTATACAAATATGGAGACAACATTTTAAAAATACATATATCAAACAAAATAACAAATGAACAAATATGACGTCTAGTATATAACTATTAAGTAAGGATTACCTATTAAGCCGCGTAGTTATTGTAAAGAGATATGCATCTGGGTTCAATATTGCTATTCAGAGGATATTTCTCTATTTGGAGGCTTTGAGGTGGGCTCAAGGAATAGTACAAGTACTTGCATATTTTAAATTACCGGAATCTCTATTCTTCTGTTAATACTATTGTATTTTCTCGATACTATGGATTCTATGATGAGTCTCTGTCGTCTATTGGAGATGTTGGAATAATGGATCTTTGGTTCTGATAGGGAGAAGGAATAGCCCGTTTCTCTTATATGATGATGTATCAATCATTAATATATTCTCCTATAACTTCCCGTTCAATCACAATATACCAAGAGCATTATAAATTTCTGAAAAAAGCCATATCAAACCTTTGAATGACTTTCGCATCAAAATCTGTATAAAACGAACCATGGATATAGCGAGCCTTCCGTTATAACGATACTAAAATAACCCCTGATATCAGTGATACCATATAGCAAACCACGACTATAGCGGAACAAACTTTTAACCCCAATTGTGTTCGCAATAGAGAGATTTTATTGTATGTTGAAGATTATTCTTGATAAGAAGATGAGCATCGCAATGTAATATATCAGCTGACAAAACGTTGCTTCAAGCAACTGACCATCTGTTGTTAAACTGGGTGAGTAGCGCGCTTATACCTGAATGTCTTTGAATTTAGATTAATATATTATCAAGAATCAATATAGAGATTTTCGTGAAGATTGGGTATTTCGAACTCTTTAGAGCAATATCAGGAATAGTTCACGTTATATAGGTACCTTCCAATTGTTATCTTTAGATTATAAAAATCAAAAACTATTGAAGGCTTCTTTTCACCTGCAGTTCGACCATACATTTCTATAAGATGCTGTAAATAATTTTATTTATGTATTTAATTCTAAGATTTAGGAGCTTTAAAATAGTCTTAAATGGGTTTCTCGCGAGAGCTCCATGAGCGGAGGTTTAAAGGTTTACGACGCCTTCCCGCGAAGTCACGATAATTCCCGAGTGTTGTTAAGCCGGGCCATTGTTGGCTTCCTTATTGGTCATTTTCACGTGTGATAAATTGTGGATGGAAATATCTTCTGTCAGGTTGAATTTCTCAATCTTGTGAAAAACATTTCTCTTTCAAATAACATGCATTCACCTATTGGTATTTACTACCCTCCAGCTTGGACTTTGAGGCACATTCAATTCTTGCAGAAGTATTAAATTAGAGTTAGGAAGAATGGGTTCAGTTCGCTGTGTCAAAGCTGGATGCATGCTTGTCAGCATTCGAAGTACCCATCGGTTATTATCAGAGGCTTTCCTTGCATCAATGAAATTTACAAACACGTTACAAGCATTTAATTTTACCGATCCATCAAATTTGGACAGAAGGATTTTTAGCGCTATTTTTCAGAATGAAAAATTTCTTCAGTGCGCAATAAGGGATAAAACAATTTTATAGGGCTGCACTCTTCATTGGTGAACCTTTACATCGGTTTCTCCGTTTTATTCTCTATAACTTGTCATGCGTGGATTGGATTTTATAAGCACTTCTTGGATCATTATTGAGATAAATCATTGACTCTCTTTGGATCATAGAAAATACGCTGAAAACGCTCTTTAACGACATTATTTTATGTGTAAAAGGAACATTCGTGTCTTAAAGCTTTCATTTCCTAGCTATAGCTGGAGCGTTGTTGCTTTATATTAATTTACGCCTAACAGGCCTTATTGTTTGAGGAAGAGCCTTGTTCGATGCAAATATTTATATATAATTCTACTGTCCTAAAAGCAGTTTATGTCCATAGTTTACTGAATACCATTTCTAAGATTCCATACTTCATTGTAGCATATATAAAGAGAATCGTCCAACACAGTATTAGAGCTTTAAGAAACGGTCTGGTGGAGTAAATTGTCAAAACAGCTGGGAGGGTTCACCACTGATGAGACAAGCCCTCATTATATTTTTTCATAGCAGTAAGGATAGTACAAGTTTATTTTAGGTGTAAAAGAAACATTCGTGTCTTAATGTTTTCATTTCCTACAAATGACATTCAATGGATCGAAAATTTGTCACGCTACAGATAGTTTTCGCTTTATAGATCGATTAGATATCACAAGTTTACAGATCTTTTAAAGGAATAAACATAAACTGTTTTATTTATTTTAAACATTATAAAAATATCAAAAATACAATCAATAACGAATTAAGTGCTTAGCACTATACTTCTGCTAAATCCGACCGTGCTCTTGAGCAAGAGATTATCCAAAGGCATATGCAGCTGTTTACTCTCTGCTGTCAATATTTTGTTTCCCATATGTGTGGTTTGAGAACCCATCGATGATAAATATCAGCCGATAAAAACATTTTTAACACACATTGACCCGTTGCTTACTTCTAAATAATGGCTGTTTACTTCAAGGAGTCACCAATCAATGTGATATTTGACACACAAGTTTGAGAATAATATTTACTTACAAAGAGATTTTCAAGTTTTAAAGAAATTGTTTGCCCCCTCCTGTGTATACAAATACGTAAAATATGAATGCTCTAAGCATTGCAATACATGCATATACACCTATCCCCCGATTTACACGGTAGATACGTTCCTGAGAAAAACGTGTAAATCGGGGGATAGGTGTACACAGAAATAAAAATAAAATGCATTGACAGGTTAAAATATGTAGTCTGCACATAAGCTCGGGATTCCTCGTGAGATGTTTACACAGCGCATGTGTTCAATCACAGTAGCATTTAGTATAGTGCGATAAAAAAAAACTTATTTAGAAAACCGTGTAAAAGCGAAAACGTGTAAAACAAGTACCGTTAAAATCGGGGGATAGGTGTACTATACTCCCAAAAGTGAAGAGAGAATAGAAAATGATCTAAGAAACAACATTGTATGTAGTTTCTATCGATATATATGCATATATATTTGTTATGTGACTGTTATATAAATATATTTTATTAAGATTTCTTTTTCATAAAATTATATCCTAATAGACGAGCCTAGGATGTGAGAAATAAAAATATATTTAAAATATTTTCACTTATTATTTACCCTCCGCACACACGCGGCAGTGATTAGGCAGACAAACTATTTATATATATCATTTTATTCAGAAAGTCATACAGAAGAGAGCACGCTGATGCCAAGTACTGCAGGGGGATGGTAACAAAAGTCACTTTACAAGTTACTAGCAGTTTCGATTGGTCTTCCGTTCCTATCTATATAAAGGTCTAACGACGACCGTCAGAAGACTACTGTCTCCACCCGAGTTTCCTGTAGCCTCTTCTTGCTTGGTCTAGCTCGCTATTTCTCGGATACTGAGGCAAGCTACAATGTTCAATTTGAATTATGAACGACGTGCACCACACGTATGCCTATACAGAAGAGTTAATTCAACTTTTCAGGATGTAAATAGGTTGCCTTCATCGACTTGTGGGGTTGGACTTGTGCAAGTAGCCATTTAGGAGCAATTTATTATTATAAAATATTTCTTCATTGCAAGTTACGAACCCTGATTGCCACAACCGACGGTTTAGGACATCATCCCAGCCGGAAATATTTATCTTTGCTGGAATTTTTCAAGGGAAAATAGAATAGAAAATTTTGTTTTAAAGATATTATATATAAGATGATATAAGTGAATGTGGGCAAGGGGTGTAAATGAAGTGCATCCATCTTATAACATCAATATTCTCATTTTAGTTTCAAACCCAATTTGGTAATTTTTCTCTAAAAATATATCAATAAATATATTTATAGACTATCTTCATGTTTTCACATTTTACAATATAAAAAAAAAAAAACTCAAATAATGAATATTGGGTTATCAATAACACACGTTTTCCAATATATGAAAATTACGATATTAAAGAGATAAAACCAAAACCAGAAAAAGATGATGTTCCAGCTACCTAGGTCCTTACAAATATTTTGTTTTCTTCAAAAGATAACGAGTTACATCGTGTGAATAAAAATACTCGAATTTCACATCATAATTCAATTGAAATTCGATCACAAATTTACATGTAGCCATTCATGGAATTGCACGCATCTATTGAAAATGAATAAAACTGCAGAACGTTTCTTTTTATTTAGAAATCGTAAATTTTCGAGTCATTGACTCTTCAGATATTTGAGCCAGAAGTGTCTCGAAATGGACATTTGCTTTGGATATATCAAATTATTAATAAGATTATTGGATAAATAATTAATTGATATTTATTATATCAAGCAGAATCTTACAAGATTAGCAATAACATATCCAGTGTTAACATTTCGATAAAAGTTGGTCTTAAATGTCCGAGGAAATGTATTAATTCGAAATCTTCTGTTTTCTAAATAAAAAGAAACACATGTGGCAGATTGAATGTATATATGTTCCCAAGATGCTGACACTTGGAGTTTTATCGTTGAGTATTATTGCGACCACTCGCTATGCAAGAAATAGAGAAATCGAGAAAGTTTGCTTCACAGCATTAATCCACCCAACAATAATTTATTTTCTCCATTCTGCTTCTGTTGTAATGTATTGATGGAAAAAGATATTGTAGCAATATTATTACACTATATATATTGTAGAAATTGTAATAATAGTAGTGCCGTAGAGTCTGCTGAAATCTCTGAGAGGGTTCACTATTAATGTGCACATATTTGGGTTTCTAGCTCTCAATTTATTCCATTGCCTTGGAGGTGGTAGAAAATAGTTGTTAGTTAACATTTATTGAAAAATATTTCGAGTGTGTGTGTCTGTGTATATGTATCCTTACATTAATATTTAGATTTATTTTGAAATTACGAAACCTAAATATAATTATATTCTATCTCTATAAGTTAAAACATCTTATTCACAATATGTGTGGAATAAATAATAACTAGAGTAGAATAAGGAAAAAACCTTTAGGAGGTAACACAACATCGTTTTGAAAGCTAGATATGGTGTGGAATAAAGGAAATTCAAAAGTTAACTCAATTCTAGCTCTATAGATGATGACTTAGTACACAATATAAGGGAGAAGATAAAATACAAGATTGTACGAAAAAATAAAACAATTCCAGGACTCAAAATTACAAAAGGATGAAATCTAAAGGCGATCACGATCGGGCTACCGTTGGTATCTCCTAAATCCTTTGTTGGCCGTTTATTCATGTATGAGTGGATAGTTGGAATAGCCGGCGTAGAGGTAGCAGCATTTATTGCTTTATAGGATTGGAGTATTTACCTTATTGTGGAGACATATTTACTTTTATGCTATATTCCTAAAATATACCGCCGGCCAGGACTTTACCTTCTATTGACCAACTCACTCATAGATCGGTATAGAAAACGCTCTACGGAATTATACAACAAAGGTTGAAATGACCCCATAAGATTGTCACATAGAACGAATTAAATGCAAGATTTCGGAAGGAGAGAGGATGTATTCATGTAACTAAAGAATGTCTTTAAACAACGCAATTTGTTTATCAACACTCGGCACAGTACGTACAGTTCGAGTATTTGCCACAACACCAGCTTTGGTAAACTTAGACAAAATTTCATAACTTCTCTCGTATGATGTACTGGGGATTTTAGCCTTAAACAATAGTATAAAGGTTGGGTTTTGTTTGTCAAAAATGGTGCTGTGGTACATTTCTTTTGACCTCCATTACGTCTTGTACTGGGATGAAAAACAAAATGCTTTTTAATTTAGATTTTAAAGGAGAGGTGCCTCTTTTGGTACATAGAAATGTGAAAGTCTATATATGACATCGATATATACGGGTTTAAAATAATAATAGTAATTCGAATTGTAAACAATACAATCAATTTTATATCACATATACATATTTATTTATAATTTTTCAAAAAAAATTCACATACATATTTATTTAAAATATATTGTCACAGAATAATCTGTTACGTCAGCGTTTTGTTTGTAAATTGTTTTTTATATATCTGTCAGTTTGTTTGTGATATATAGCAAAATTTGTGAATACTTTCCTTTTTAAAATAAATTTGTTTTAAGATTATATTCGTTCTGGTGTCACATATAATCTTTATATGGACCAGTCGAATATTGGCATGAAGACAACCACCCTTGACAGTGCAACAATATTTCATCTGGATAAAATTTCTAGATATTTCTTTTCTAACTCTAAAAAGTTGTTAGAGATGTATTCACGGACATATGCCAAGGAAACGTTCGTTCCATAGATTGATGTCACTTTTTAAGGTTTAATTTCAACGTTCTCTACAATGTGAAACAAAACAGCTTAGATTTATATTTCTCAGCTAATTAAACCGTCGGCGATGAACTAGAATGGCAGAGTATGTAAAATTAATACAAAGCAAAAACGCACCATCTATATATAATAAATGTAAACATTAAGACGCGAGTGTTTCTTTTACAAAAAAATCAAACTTTTGCTGTCCTTACTGCAATGACAAAAATATTGGGAGGGCTTGGCTCATCAGTGGTGAAGATTCCCAGAGGTTTCGCCAATTTTTTTTTTTTTAATCCACCAGACTACTTCTTTAGAGCCCTAATACTGTATTGGACGAATCTGCCTATATATGCTACACTGAAGCAAGGAATCTTAGAAATGGTTTTCAAGCAAACTATGAACATAAGCTTTTAGGACAGTAAAATTACATATAAATATTTGCATCGAGCAAGGCTCTTCCTCAAACAATAAGGAAAAGACCAGTTAGGCATAAATTAATACAAAGCAATAACGCGCCATCTATATATAATAAATGAAAACATTAAGACGCGAGTGTTTCTTTCACAAATAAATCGAACTATTTGTGTTATTTGTGAAAGAACCATTGTTAATGTTTATATTTATTAGAGTATATAAAACCGTGAATACAATTGTACTATAGTGGCTCGCATAGATAGATTCAGCACAATAGTTGGTGATGCGAGCAAACTTTTGGAAAGATTCACCCTAACACTATTTTCAATATCAATGGTGATCATTGATAAATGATGCTTTTTATTTTAAAAATAGGAGATAATGTTATAATCAAAGGACCTGTCAGATTTATGGAGGCTTTTGAGATATGATGCCGGAAACCACTGCTGAAAATTATTTAAATTCACCTTAAAAGTATATCGACTTGGTGAAAGTAATTGTACCATTGTGGCTTTTATAAAGAACGTCACCGCCATAATTCGTAGTTATAACGAGGTTATCTCAAAGATACACTGCAGTTATCTGACAGGCCCTACCAATATTTTCACTTTCGATGGTGGTTATTTATTTCGAAATAATTTAGAAAATACATGTTATACGTAAAACAAATCTGTTTATGAGATCAATTGTCTGACTTAGGTTTTCTTAAATTTCATTATCAATATTAATTGTGTGATTAGCTTTTACTTTTTATATCTTCATTTGCAGAGACTCCGTGGTAAATCCATGTTTAATAAATTTATTTTCCTCCAATTTACCCAGACTAATCTATTTATTAGCTTGATTGTCAGGAATAATCTTTACTGTAAATAAATATCAAATTACCATTAAGGTGCTATTAATGATTTTCTTGCATGTATCCTACATTTCTGCTAGGAGAATTTGTATTAGACTAAAAGATCATAATAAAGCATTTTGTTGTTTTTGTTGAACGTAAAAAATAATGAGATGCAATTTTAGAGTCCAAATTTTATATAAAGGATAGTTGATATATTCTAGGTTAACGTAATTGATAGAGCTTCAAATCGAGGAGGAATGGTGTTCGTTGACTTCTCTGTTACCGCCTGGATAACAGCGGTGGCCCCAGCTTTGGGGCCCAGATTTATGGCGGGGGCTTAACGACCATGCTGCTCTTCCTTATGGCTAGTCGAGGATTAGTGGATTAGAATGCAGCAACTTGACGTGGATATATGAACAAACCTGGATGATGACAGCCTGGTTCACTGGAAATCTTCCAACTGTAATTACACCCTGCATCTCTGGGCCATTTGCCATAAACATTCTGGAATAATGGCAAAACTTTATTTATTACTTTCTTATTGCGGAACCAAGTCCATTTTAGATATTGTGATTATTTTTTCTGAAAATCTCCTCAAGAATTTAAATGTATAAAATATTTTTATTTTTGTATATAAGAATGGATTAAAGCAAAATATGTATTTTATAAGATACTAGCGGATGTGTACCCGGCTTCGCCCGGATTTTATCCGAGTGAAAGTTTGCCTATAGAATATTATTGATAATAATATTCCGGAACACACTGAATATTATGATAATAATGATAATATTATTCGTTACATTATATATTTATATAATATACTAGCGGATGTGTACCCGGCTTCGCCCGGGTTTTATCCGAGTGAAAGTTTGCCTAACGAATATTATATATTATGAAGTATAATAAACAATGTTAAAGATTAATTTTAATTATTAATCAAGATTGTGTGTGAATATGTGAGAAAGATGTAATATCGTTGTTGTTTTCTTGGCCGACTGTTTTACATAAGGTGTTATCTTAAAATTGCTTGTTTTGAATATTTTTTTAGATTGAGTTGAATGAATTGCTGAATTTTTTTTTTGTATTTATATATAAATAAAATTAACTCTGTTGATTTTTTTTATTTAATCGACAACAGCGAAGTTACGCATGTTAAAGTTAGGAAAAATATTTTGATGTTAAGCAAAACCTGCTCCATCTCGTTTTACATAAATGTTGAAAATTTGGTCGAAATTGATGCATTGTAACGAAAGTTTTTAGCGAACACCACTTATGAAATTTCCATTTTATTAATATAGATAAAATATAATTTTCGAGCAAACATATCCACTCTCTCTACTGAATAGATTTTTAAAAGATATACATAAATAAAAATATCTAGAGATATACTACATGATCTTAGCCAAAAGGCCTAGAAACGATATTTTATATATAGAGATGACCTGGCTTCGTGTGTCTTCTGCCCGAGTGAATGTTTCGCTGGTAGAATTTTGTTCTTGCCTACTAAAAATTATAATCTGGCTTCGCCCGTGGTCTGCTTTAGTGAATATTGCCCTAAAGAATTTTGTTTATTTTAAATCAATCATGATACAGCAATATTGTCATCATGATTTCTGACTAAAATAATATTGTTACTCAGAACTTGGTTAATTATAGTTTTTCTTGGTTAAAAGTGCGACAAAAACCTCTTGCAGATTTACCTTTCTGTCCTGTTCAAATTTCTGCGAGATTAGTTGCATATTGAAGGCGTGCATAGCCGAAAAAAAAATATATATATGTTCCCGGCTTCGCTCGGTTTTTACCTGAGTAAAGGTTTGCCTAACGAACATTTGTTAAAACTACTTGTCTATACTCTCGATAATTTGAAATATTTTCCTGGTTCCTTGAAAAATTCTCGATATATTGAATAAAATCAATATTAATTGGTCCACTCGGTAATTTGAAGTTGAAGGAATAATATATTGCCCAAAAGAATATTTGTAAATAACTGTATTTAGCGAATGTACCCGGCTTCGCCCGGTTTTTACCCGAGTAAAGGTTTGCCTAACAAACATTTGTTAAAACGATTCTAATCCACCTATATATATATATATATTTATAAACGTATAGGAATATTGTTATATGCGTTTAAATATATTTTTGAAACACATAATTTTTTTGAAAACATATATTAAATTTTAAATAAGATATTTTCTTTAAATATATATTAACATTGAAATGCCAAGTTTTTTTTACAACGTCATTGGAATATTATATTACTATAAATCCTCAAATTAAATATTAAATTTATCATACTTGGAACACATTTTGCCATTTTTACAATTTATAAATGTAATTTCACCAGATACCGTGGGGTGAAAGTAGTAAATATTTGGAAATAAAATTGCAACGAATATTTATTTCAAATCAAATTCAAACTAGAACCTTCACAGTAGTATAGTAAATAACTTCCTAAAGTTTCACGGCGATTGGATAATCTTAACTTTTAAAAACATTCATCATGTAAACAAGCTACATGTAAAATTATTAATCAATCAAATTCTTTTATCGTCGCAACCAGTGCTGCGCCAAGCGGTAAAAGGCTGGAACTAACGCATTTTGGTTTTACACAAAAATAAAAGCACATTAACCTTTTACATTTTTGAATAGCCTATATGTTAAACGAAATCTTCAGCTGCCTACATGCGAAATTTCATAATGATTGATTCTGTAGATTTTGCGCAACGCGATAACAAACATCTATTTTAAAATTCATTTTTATAGATATAAAGGAAAATAATATAATGTAACGAATATTATAACCATTATTATCATAATATTCTGTGTGTTCCGGAATATTATTTTCAATAATATTCGTTAGGCAAACTTCCACTCGGATAAACCCGGGTGCACATCCGCTAGTAAATAATATTTCCAATTAATTTAATTTGAAAAATATTACTAAATAACTAAATAAAATCTTACCTTCTAAAAAAGAAAAAAAAGGTTATTCGAAATGCAATTTTTGCACTTTTAGTCTAAATGCTAAACCAAAACCTCAGCTACCTACGTGCGAAATTTCGCAATACAGTTTTAATTAACCCAGGTTCCGGGGGAGTATAAATTTGATAACGATCGATTAATATTATTTCCAAAGAGATTAAATATATATTTTTTCACGTTTGTGAATTTAAAAATTAATTACTTCTTTTTTTTTTCAATGAATTTTGTATATCAATTCAAAAAGTAATTTTTGTTATCATCATCACATACAATGTAATTTTTATCTTCATTATTATAAAACAACAAAAAATTAAATTAACAATGTAAAAATATATTTTAACATTACAACATTTTAACATTTAACACAAAAACGCTACACTATATATTATCTTATCTTTTAAAAATATTCATCGTGTAAACAAAATACATGTAAAATTATTAACCAATTAAATTCATTTATCGTCGCGACCAGTGCGGCGCCAAGCGGTAAAAGGCTGGAACTAAGGCTTTTTGGTTTTACATTTAAAAAAAAAGCACATTAAACTTTTCAGTTTTTTGAATAGCCTATATGTTAAACGAAATCTCCAGCTACCTACATGCGAAATTTCATAATGATTGATTCTGTAGATTTTGCGTAAAGCGATAACAAACATCGATTTTGGATTTCATTTTATAGATATAAGGATTTGCCTAGTCAAATTCCAAATAGGAAAATGACTCTCATAATTCATAAATTCACGTACTCGATTTGAAGCTTGAGTGATAAATGTAAATATTTAGTAGATTGTTAATAATTTCTAAAAATAGCCATAGAAATATAACTACGGTAATCTCCTCACTCTAAACGTGCCAAGTGAAATAATAATATTTTTTGTTATGCAAAGAAAAAACGAGAGCAACCTTCAAAAAGTCATTTTAACTTTCTATTGTACCAACTTTATTTTGTACCATTGCTAGCACGCGTAAGCGAATAAACGTCATTGCTGAATGATTAAAGTGAATGACACAATAGTTTCTTACAATTTGTAAAAAAAAAAGGACTGACAAGTCCGAATTCTTGAAAATAAAAAATTGCACGAGAAACTTATCCCTGGAAGCTTGATTTTATAATATATATATAACGTAGCGCTAAGTAGAATAGATTATATAAAATATAGATATGACCTGTTCGCTCGAATTACAAAATGTAAATGTTAAAAGAAAACCTTCATGATATACAATGCGTTTATTTTTGTTTCAGTTAAAAAGATTTATTCATTTTTAGAACCCTCTCTTAGACGATTGAAACCTACACAATTAAAAATAGAACTACACATAAGCTTGTTATAAATTGAACATAAGCCATTAGTGCGCCATCTATATACAAAAAGCACAACAATTTCTTTAAAAAAAAAAAAAAAAACTTCCGACAGTCTCCATTGCGATGAAAAATAATTGCAGGTCCCCTGACTCATCAGGGGTAAACCCTCTCAGCGGTTTCACCAGATTAATCAACCCACCGCTTTTTAAAATCCAATAATGTACTGGGCTATTCTATATATCGGACTCTTTGGGCGATATCTTGGAGGTTAAGGTACTTCTTCTCTTTTTAGAACGCTCTAAAAAATAATAACATTTAGAACATCAAATATATAGGCTCTCTACCTGTATATATTTCCCTTCTTTTTTCCGATTCCAGTGTCTTTCTACCTTCTCCCATAGTTTACGGAAATATGTGTGTATATAAAAAGAAAAGCAATAGAATTCTTTAATCCACGTGTGTATGTATGTGTATAAAATTTTAAATTAAAATGAATATAGTTTTATATATATGTACATATCTCTCTCATATAACTGTGTAAATTATAATTATTTTATTCCTCTTTTTTTTCCCGGCTACCTCACTGTATTTATCAGGAAAAATTGTATATAAAGGACTAAAGGTATCAATAAAGGTACTGATTGATTAAGGTATTTTAGGTGCGCGCAAGAAGGATTTCGTTTGTTTTTTTGTTTTTTTTTTTTTTTTCGATTAGAAAATGTCATGAAATGGAAACAAAATTTACTTGACATTTATTTAAAATAATTTCCGATGTTAGAAACATTATTCTAAAATTTATTTGTTTCGAGGCGATTCATTCATCCAAGCCTTCTGGAAGCGCTGGTCAACCATATCATGTTCCATTAACCGTCAGAGGTGATAATTCAATGGAGCGATGTCTGGAGAATATGAAGAGTGAGTAAAGTCTTTCATGATGTCTTTTATCGATTGCGTTGCGTTTTCATAAATTTGTATCAACTTGCCATGTCGTTATGCCCATTCGGGTCGCGTCACTGCAATTTCTTGTTGTAGCTACGTTAAGTGTTGTTGATAACGATGAGCAGTGACTGTTTCGCCTGGTTTCAGAAGTCCGTAGTGAAGTATGCCGTGCTGATCCCACCAGATGCACAGAGGAACCTTCTTGCCGTGGACATTGGGTTTCGAGGTCGAAGTTGTCCGCTGTCTTGGGCTTATCTATGATTTCTTGCGCTTCGGATTGTCAAAATACATCCATTTTTAATCTCCAGTCACAATACGATGAAGTCTTTCATTAACAATTTTCCATAGGAATTACGTATATCGTTCTTTGATTTTTCTTGTCGTTGACGTCGCAATCTCCAGATTTGAGTCGTTTAAAACACTCTTAATATGTTCTTAATGTGGAAGTATTGATGCGTGCCATTGGCGCTTTTGAACATTTGATGAGATTTTGGTTGAGGTTTTATTGAGGTTGAGAATGAAACTTTCAATGCACATAAAGGAAGATATCTAAAAAGCTTAAAACAGAAACACGCATAAGCTTTTATATCAAGTATCACATATAAATACCATATAAATAACCATCGTTAAAGACGCAGAATTCGATGCAAAGCAATATGTGAAAGTTGCCTATGCAAATATATTGAAAATTAATTTTAAAAACGCGGAGTTATATTTGCGCGCGCGAGTTATATAAGCAAACTATAGATATAAATATTTAGTTGTGATAATCTATCAAAGTTATTCTCTAACCCCTGGTCCGGAGGAATATTTTGACCAGTCCTCCGAGATTTGCACTTGTCTGCATTACTCTAATATTTAAAATAATAATACTTTTATGAAACCTTTACGTTAATTCCTTTACTTTTTAAATATTTAGGTAAAAATACGAATTTCACAACTTAGGTAGCAGTTCGTTAATACCTAAAAAGGGTTTTGTTAAAAATAATTGTCTACTATTTTTTTCACAAGAGTTACCGACCCGAAGGCAAAAAAAGTTCAAAAACGTTTCTCTACAAGATATATCCGAGGATATCTCGAGAAATTGTTTATATTTAAATAAACATAATATAAAAATAAAGAAGGCATATCCTGACCAGGAGCACATGTGCTTTTTAGTTGGCAGAGCGCCATCTAGTGGAACAGAAATCAACTAAACATTGATTTAGCCTGTTCACTGATATTTGGCCAACCCAAATTTTGATAAAACAAGAAAAGCCATCCACGAATGCGTTTCGCGCTGTAGGCGCTCGTCAGCGCGGAGCAGGCTGCACCACTGCGAATAAAATATTTTTTGTCCCAGAGGCGTCTTGAGAAACCAAAAAATTGGTATTTAAGGCCAAACTTGCGTAAATACGCTTAACATGTGAAAATAATAGAAAAATAAAATAAAAAGGTCAGGTGTTGATCATAAAAATAAAAAAGGCATATCCCGAAAAGGAGCACATGTGCTTCTTATATTTACAATAATATATTACATAAATATATCTCTATTCATAATAAAATTGTGAAAAAAGTTTTAAAATTACAAAATATAAATATATTTACAAAAATTAAATTCTCTTCTTTGCTAATACATCTACTCCACCTTTCTGAAGTTCAATAAAATGGTCTTAAAATTCCTTTTCTGAGACGTTCTATAGTTCCGTTGTCGCATTATTTTGTATATATAGCATTTATATTTTCGAATATTTTCATTTCAGAATTCTCTTTAGTTTAGGGAATCTATTTAAAAAATAAGTTCCGCATGGAGTTATCTCAGGGAAATAGATCCATGAAAAGAACCTCTACGAAGGATTGTCCGACCAAAAAATGGATAGTATATTATATAATATATATATAACAAGGTTACAAGAAGTGTTTATTATTATTGGTTTTATATCACAATTATCTCCGAGGGGGGGGGGGAACAGATCTAAACTTCTATTTATCTTGTCAAATTATTTGACAAAAATAGCAGTTTTAATCTTCTCAGTTATGCGGGAAGAATGTTGTTTATTTGTTGAGTGAACTGATCTCCCACGTCTTCTCATTGGACGAATGTGGCCATGTTTGTACATAAAAGAGGGTTGAAACGGAATGCGAGGAGTCGTGGAGTGGTGTTCGAGTGGAGACGCTTAAAGCGTTCTCTATGTGCTAGTCTGGTGATTCTCCTCGCATACCTGTGAAACCCCGGTCCGCTCCTTATCAACGCTGCAAATAAAAGATAAGTACTGTTTTTATTTTATTTAACAAATCGTGTTTTTTTTATTTACCCCCTTTTTGTTGTTGGTGTTGTACTCTTGAGTGTACCTTTTTCTGTGTTTAAGTTACTCTTACTGTAGGCCCTAGTTTATTGCTTTTTGTGTGATAACTCGTATTAGTAACATTTGTCAATCTCACTAACATCTGAAATAAAAATAAAAACATTGCAATTTATATCTCCCATTTTCTATTCAAATAAACACTTACTTTGATGAAAATTCGAATTGTTTATAATTTTCCCTTGAAGCGCAACTTCAAAGCGTTTTATATTCTATTCACGGATGGTTTGTTACATTGTAAAATTAGCTGAAAAAACCGGCGATATTCAATTTCGAACACGGATACTCAATCACCAGATCCACGTACAATGTTTTTTTATGGCCAGTTGCCATTATTTTCCGGCTTCTGGTGGCTGGCCTTTTATTCATGACGTGTGTTCGAAATCCTCGAGAAGGAATTTATTCAAATGCAAAACATCGCTGAAGCATATTTCTGGTTTATTGGTCATAAGTGATATCAACGGAAAACAGTGTAAGCGGAATATCGTTTAAACGGCTAGCAACATAGGCAATATATTGTTATAACTACTAGCGGTGTAAGCGGAATATCGTTATAACGGCTAGCAACATAGGCAATATATCGTTATAACTACTAGCGGTGTAAGCGGAATATCGTTATAACGGCTAGCAACATAGGCAATATATCGTTATAACTACTAACGGTGTAAGCGTAATATCGTTAGAACGGCTAGCAACATAGGCAATATATCGTTATAACTACTAGCGGTGTAAGCGGAATATCGTTAGAACGGCTAGCAACATAGGCAATATATCGTTATAACTACTAGCTGTGTAAGCGGAATATCGTTAGAACGGCTAGCAACATAGGCAATATATCGTTAAAACTACTAGCGGTGTAAGCGGAATATCGTTATAACGGCTAACAACATAAGCAATTTATCGTTATAAGTACTAGCAGTTTGAGCGGAATATCGTCGTAACGGCTAGCAACATAAGCAATTTATCGTTATAAGTACCAGCAGTGTGAGCGGAATATCGTTATAACTGCGAGCAGCGTTAGCAATATATCTTTATAACGGCTAGCAGCGTTAGCAATATATCTTTATGACGGTAGCGTTATACGCAGGATCACGTTATAAACGCTATAGAATTCTAAATTTAGAATAGCATTATGTAAGCTGTATATTGTTATAAACGGGATAAGGGAATAATGAGATTTTACTCTTCTTTGACTACATTGCCTATATACCTTGATAGCTACCAGGCTATATCAAAATTTGTTCCCATAAATAAACTTTTAATACACGTTAAAGAATATATAAACAAAAATATTTATTCATTAAAATAAATATCGTCGTTTTCAATTAACAGTCAGCCAGGTTTTCAATTTGCTGACGATACCATTATCGGGGTTTGTAGTCGAAAAAGTCACAACAGGCAATTTCGACTTTTTGGAATGTTTCAAAGTGTCTTTCTCTTAGAAACGTAGTCATGGACAGGAATAATCCATAATCAAATGGTGCAATATCCGGGCTATAGGTAGGGTGAGGTAGAATTTCAATACCTTCCAAACCTTTATCCTATTCGTTGTTAACCTAGCTCGATGAGCTGGAACGTTGTCATGTTGCAGTCTTCATTTGGACCAGATATATCTTCCGAGTAAGTTAGAAGAGCTGATTCTGTTGTTCCCTTCCGTTCTAAATAGAAGTCTTCATATCTTGATGGTGTTTGTAAACTACTTCTTGGTCTAAGATTATATTTTGAAGTACTTGGTTTTGTAGAGATATCTTCTTCAGAGACTTCTGGTAGACTTGGTTCTTCATTTAATTCTAGTTGATCTTCAGATTCCTCTTCTGGTTCGACAATAGGTATTTTTTCTTCTTTATTTATACATCCTTTATCTAAAAAAAATACATCTCTTGCTGTAAAGATTTGTTAGCTTTGGTTATCCCAAAGGCGATAACCATTTGGTGCATAACCTATAAAGGTATATTTTTTACTTCTGTCTTCCAATTTCTTTACGTGTTTTAGGGTTTTGACATATGCTTCACAACCAAAAAGTTATAAGTTTGACAAATTTGGTCTTTTGTTGAACCAAAGTTCTGCAGGGGTTTTCTCTAATTCTTGAGTAGGGCTTCGGTTCAGCAAATAGGCTGAAACCCTTACAGCTATTCCCCACATGTATTTTTCTACACCAGAATCAATCAAAAGAGCTCTAGTTTTCTCCATCAGGGTTCTATTTAATCTTTCGGCTTTGCCGTTTAGCTGAGGTGAGTGAGGTATGGTGAGATCCATAAGGATTCCTTTAGCTTTGCACCAGGATTTTATATCTTCATTTACATATTCTTTGCCATTGTCACATGTCACATCTGTATGGATTATTTCTAAAGGCCTTTTTGATTTTGTTCTAATGGAATTGAATGGCTTTCTTACCTGTTTAGCTTTAATGCATGTTTCACAAATTTCATCTTGACTTATTTTTTTCTATGTTTATTCCATTAACCATAGATTTTAATTGTTTTAAGCTTGAAAAACTTATGTGACCCATTTTTCTGTGCCATTTGATCATTTCTTCATTTTGGGTAGCTGTTAGGTGAGATTCTTTAATTTCGGGATTTTCTGTTTCTATATTTATTGTATAGAGTCCATTTTCCCGTTTTTCTCATTCTAAAACTTTTATTCCATTTTTTACGACAAATACCTTTTCATCTTCAAAGACGACTTTGCCTTTATTTCTGGTAATGGCACATTTCTTCCCTTGAATTTTTCCGACTGATTTTGCTATTAGAGTTTCTTCCTTTTTCGCTATTGATATTTTTGAGTTGCAATCTACTTCATCTATTAAAAACTTTTACTATTTATCATATGGCTTGTTGGGACACTGTCTACAATGAATTCTACCAATTCCTCATTTTTACATTTTAAAGTCTCTCCTGCAAAAAAAGGACAATTTTTCTTCATTTTTGTTTCTGAAAAAGCAATCCTTTTCTTTATGATTCGGCAAGGAATATTTTTCTGGAATTTATTTTGAGATTTCTTAAAGAAGCATTGGTCTTGAGTATGATTTGTTTTTTTTTACAGATGGTACACCATTTTTTATTTAGTCTACAGTATTTTGCTAAGTGCCCGCTCTTTTTGCAGTTAAAGCACTGCTTTACTTTAGTAGCATTCATGGCTATTCCCTCTTCAGGTTTTACTTTTTGTTTAGTTTCTTCAAGTGATAGTCTTGATATTAAGTTTGTTAAAGTTTTCTCCCTTTTTGGTGTCGAGTCCCATGCTGTGCTGAAGTAATTAAAGTAGTCTGGCAAAATGCTCAATATTTTAGAAATTACAAAGCTTTCCTCAATTTCTTGTTTTACATTATTTAGTTTGAATACTAAATTTTGCATTCTGCTTATATTTGTTGCCATATCTGTATTTTTGTCAAATTTGAATCCACGAAATTCTTGAAGTAATTTGCATTTTAATTGCTCACCTTCTCTTTGATTAATGGCTACTAGTTTTTCATACATTTCTTTTGAAGTTTTGCAATTTAGAATATGTGTTAAAACATTCTTTTCAATGGTTAACATTATGTATTTTTGTGCTTTGGCGTCTTTTAGGCTCCATTTATCTTTTCCAGTTTCATCTTTCAAGTCTTCAAACAACGATTTTCCATTTACAATATCTAGAAGGTCATTTGCTTTGAAAATAATTGTTATCTGAAAATTTCATAAATCAAAATTTTCAGGACTTTTAAGTCTCACAATATTTGCAATATCTTCGCTGACAGCCATTTTTGTTTTTATTTATATTTTATCCTATATTTTATATATATTTTACCGCGATTCAAAAACCACGCTCTGCTACCATGTTGGGAATCTCTATGGTTCAGACAATGAAACAACAAATATCAAGTTTACTTACAGCTGAAGTTATTTTAAAGAATTAGGCAATTTTACCTTTTAAGAAAGTATTTTAGGATTATTATTTTCAAAGAGAGAGAGAGAGAAAAGAAAAATTTAACAATTTACATTACAATTACTAATTTTGTAAAACAAAACAAAACACTCCTTTGTTCTCGTTTTTATATTACAGTGTTTTCAGTCTAAAAGTATTTCAAGATCATTGATTTGCTATTCTTCTTTTTTTTTCAACAAATATTACATTCAGTATATATACAGATAACAATTACATATAATATTACAGATCAAACACCATTATTATTATTGTGCGTGAAAGAGAAATTTATATACAACAGTGTAATTGTAAATAATTGTGTGTATACATATTAATTCTAAATTAATGATAAATTTTGAAAGAAAAATAAATGAGTAAATTAAAAGTATATTCATTGTTATTTACAAACCATTCGTTCTACAAGGCCAATGAAAGAATTGTATCTTTGATTTAAACATTACATTCAGTATATATACAGCTAACAATTACATATAATATTACAGATCAACACCATTATTATTATTTTGTCCACACATTGTGCGTGAAAGAGAGAGATTTATATACAACATTGTAATTGTAAATAATTGTGTGTAAACATATTAATTCTAAATTAATGATAAATTTTAAGAGAAAAATAAATGAGTAAATTATTCATTGTTATTTACAAACGAATAATATATGAATTATTTATAAATTTCTGGAAAATCATTTTTCTGTTTATACTTTGTTTATCTTCAGCAGAAGCCCAACTTTCTAAAAACAGTCTACAATGCTTTTCTGTAATATTTTTGTATATAATTGAAGCTTGTTTGAAATCTGGTATATGGCTATTATTTAGGTAGTGGTCAACTAGGAGGGATAATGGTTTGTAGTTTTTTAAGCTGCTTTATGTTGATTAATACGATCTTTAAGTGATTTACCTGTTTCTCCAATGTATGTAACTTGACATGTTTGACAGGGAATTTTGTAAATTACATTGGTTGTATTTTCTTGGTTTGAAATATTTTTTTTTTTGTATCTGATTGGCGTAATATTTGTCGAAGATTTTGTACAGATTGATATTTTGTAATTATATTATATTTCTTTAAAATTCGGGCAACTCTCACTGATGGGAAGCTATATGGAATAGAGCAATATCTTTTTTGAGACTTATCACAACTATAATTTGAAGGTATAGCTCTATGTTTATGAAAAGGTTTCTCAATAATTTTTAAAATATATATTATATGCAATTGTTAGCTGTATATATACTGAATGTAATATTTAAATCAAAGATACAATTCTCCCATTGGCCTTGTAGAACGAGAGTGGTGTACGCGTTCTCGCATGTTTTAGGGAAAAACACAAACATCCTCGATAAAGAGAGGCGAGTTGCTCCTCGAAATATTGGAACATTAAAATAATTATAAATCCAATATATGCATCTTTTTTTAAATATAATTTTAATTATAGATAGCTCAATCTTCAAAATAATTATTTATATAAATCAGTGGAGGAGGTCGAAACAGGGTAATTTTTAGAACCCTTGGTCTAGAGCACAAATTAATGAAAATAAACAGAAACAACGTAATCTCTAATTTTATTCGTCAAGATATAAAATAATGTTGTCATAGTAGTGAAATTTAGTATTCTTCTATTGCCTTAGGATTGAAAAAAGAGCGTCTGATTAGGTGTGATATTTCTATGGATAAACTTTATTTTAAATGTTTCCATAGATCTCTTTTCAGTTTCACTTGAGTCAAAGCTTGAACTCAAGTCCAAGTGAGAAATAGGGAATCTTTTAAATTCAGTGCTATGTAAATTCCTGAATTTGTAGACCCTTGTAACTCCCCCTCTTCCGTTACTGATCGTAATTGCCACAGTGCCTTTCTCACAAATTTGACCATAGCACTTGCTGAAACAATGGTAAACCATCTTAAACATAGAAATGTTATGTTTCCGCTGTTTCTCAACTTTATCTTTGTATCTTTAGGAAGAGAGAATGTCACATAGCGTTGTTATGTCACGGAACTAAGGAGCCATCTTTAATTAGGACGGAGGTGCCATCTCGACTCCCCCACCTCGACCAGACTTCCGCTGACCTTGGCGGGGTGACAAATGTCCTTTTTTTGCGGTTACTAGCCACAAGACAGAATGAGTGGCCGCGGCGAAAATAAATTTCGACATTTTATAGTCGGCGCATTAAGGTCTGGTGCTAGTGTCATTTGTTTGTCTGAATGCCTTGAGGGCAATCATTTTGTAACCCAAATTTAAACTTAGGTTTGAGGGGGGTTCTCACAGGAATTATAACATCTTATCTCTGAAGAGCTAGAAGACTAACTTCCGTCGAAAGTGTTGCATTATTCCTGGATTCCTTCGTCTCTGATATGATGCTTATGTATTTAGAGTAAATATTCAGTGTAACGTTATCCCCAATATAGTGCTTTATTGTATCCTGGTCCCGAAATGTCTTTGTGTACTCCGTTTATAACGTTATCCCATACAAATAGCTCTATTTTACCCAGGTCTCGAAATGCCTTTGTGTGCTCCTGTTTATAACGTTATTCCACACATATAGCTCTATTTTACCCTTGGCCCGAAATGCCTTTGTGTGCTCCTGTTTATAACGTTATCCCACACATATAGCCTTATTTTACCATTGTCCCGAAATGCCTTTGTTTACTCCTGTTTATAACCCTATCCCACAAAGGTGCTGTTGAGCAGCGACTATAGAAAGTCGAAAAATTTTGGCGCAGGTGTAATCGGTTTGAAGTTCACCATAAGTTCAGGATATATTGCATTTTCACGAGATGAAATGAAAAGGTTGAATATAGGTATTGATTCAGTAAAAGGCCATATTTCTCTCTATACAATGAAAATTGATTTTCGGTTGACTATCTATAGAACAACAATATGTCTCTAGAGTACGTCTCTCCTTTTGGCATGACATGTGTAAGAAAGAAAACATTGTTAGTATATTTAATAAAGATTAGTTTCTAATTATTCTCCAGTTTAGCTCAATTCTTATTATTCTATATAATATATATATCCTGAAGATTCAGTTCTTGTGAAGCACGAGCACATGTGCTTTTTAGATGGCAGAGCGCCATCTAGTGGAGCAAAAATAAACTAAACGTTTATTTAGCTTGCTCCGTGATTTTTGGCCAACCCAATTTCTTGATAAATCAAGAAAAGCCATCCACGAAAAAGCACATGTGCTCGTGGTCAGGAGATGCCTTTTTATTTTTAATATCAACACCTGACCCACTTATTTTTTATTTTTTTCTATTGTTTTTTTCATGTGTTAAGCGTCTTTACGCAAATTTGGCCTTAAATACCCATTTCTTGATTTTTCGGGAAGCCATTGGGACCAAAAATCTTTTTGTTCGCAGTGGTTACGCTGACGAGCGCCAACAGCGCGAAACGCGTTCGTGGATGGCTTTTCTTGATTTATCAAGAAATTGGGTTGGCCAAATATCACGGAGCAAGCTATATAAACGTTTAGTTTATTTTTGCTCCACTAGATGGCGCTCTTCCATCTAAAAAGCACATGTGCTCGTGGTCAGGAGATGCCTTTTTTATTTTTAATATATATATATATATTAAAAATAAAGAAGGCATCTCCTGACCACCATTTTTTCTATTGTTTTTTCATATATATATATATTAAAAACAAAGTAGGCATATTTTGAACAGGATCACATGTGCTTTTCAGAAGGCAGAGCGCCATCCGGTGGAACAGAAATCAACTAAACATTGATTTAAACTGTTCCCTGATATTTGGCCATTTATATTCATATATAAATATGAATAGAGTATATACTTATGATTTTAATAAATATTCTAAACATTTAAATAGAAAACAAAAGAAATAATCAAAAATATACTATATTAGGTAAACTTTTAAATTATGTACACAAATCTTTATAACTAAGCGCCATCTATCTCGGGTGGATGACGAAGCTTGATCATCCAGGCAAAAATGTTCATCTCTACCTTTCTTGGTTTACTACAAGGCCGTACGAGTAATCAAATAAATTTAATAGGCAGAACGGTAAATGGAAATTGAAGTTGCATGCTATCTTTAAACCTTCTCGGATTTTGTTTTGTATTTTCTCCAGATCCCGAGCCTATTTACCGACTCAAAATATTCTCACGTAAAAAATTAGGAAAGTTAAACCTCATAATTACACAGCAATTTATTTATTGTAAAACTGAATTATTATTTATAAATACCACAGAGAGGGGTAGAAAGGGAAAAGAGTAACAAAATATAATGAATAAACTTGTAAATCTGTTCATAAAATATAAAGAGAGAAATATTTTGCTTCATAACTCCTCCTTTATCGAAGTGTGACCCACAGTTTGTATCTTGTTGCTACTGACATGGAGCTGACGCGCTTCTGTCAAGGATTTCCTCGGAGTCTTGTAAGTTTGTTCCTAGTAACTTTACGTGCCTTTTCTTGCGGCGCGAAGAGCGGCTTTGTCGTCATTTCCTCTTAGAGGGATGACTCTAACTTTGACATAGCGGTGGAATTCTGGAGTCAGTCGCGGAAATTCTGAAGTTCACAGCACCCATGGCCTCAAGGCCTGCTTGGCAAACTTCAGATTGTCCTCCATACTCTACCTAGCATCTCCACCATGTTATCCCAGTAGTGAGTACAAGGAGTCGTTCACATTAAAATAATGAAATATTTAAGAATTTATTTATACAACAAAATATGCTCAAATTATCGTTAAAAGTTTACAATCAAGACTAATACATCCCAATATACTCATTAGAAACGTTAGAAAAATTACAGAAATTACAGGATTTATTCAAACAATATGCAAAATGAATCCCGAAATATTTGATATGGAAAATTATATGAAGGTTCTATTTAGCATTAAATCTAATTCACACCGTAACATAACATAGTATTAAGAGTTTCTCCAAGAGTATGCAGGATACTCAAAAAAATAGGTAATAATGTTTTTACTGAATATGAAAGATGCTCCGTAGAAGATAAAATTTTGGTTAATCAATGCCCAAAATGTTTGCAGTTCAACCAAAGTCTTTTTTTTTTACTTATCCCTAGTAAACGTGGTACAGGCCATGATAATCATGGTGGGTAGTAAGCGACTGCTTACCAAAGTCATAAATTAGCCGAGTGTCCAAGTATCAAGATATGCAAAATATGTGGAACGCATGGAGATCACCAGTGCTCCGGAGTAGAAAAATGCCACAACTGTTCAAAACATCCAAAATTCAAAAACTAGTCACTTTACTATAAACTCTAGTTATTGTTCTACAAATGAATAAACACTCCGTTACAAAAGGAAAAGAAGGAAAGGGGGTGAAGTAGGGAGAAAAACCAATGAAGGTAAATATACAAGGAATAAAATGTAAGGAAAAGTGTCATAGCATTAGATGAACTTCGAGCCTCTGTGTCCAGACCAACCCTCCATATCTATTATTTATTCAAGAGCCTTTTATGTTAGGGGGGAATGATGTAATATTCAATAATGACTCAAAAATGTTTACTCTAAAACTGATAAAACAGTCTACACAGCAACGATTAATTTTAGCAGTAGTTTAAATTAACGACAATTAATAGATTCCCTTATTCTTTTTGTGCAACTATTTCTATACATTCAGAGAGAATTCAAATATTATTATTTCAAACTTCTTCATTCACCCTAACAACTTCGGAAATACTCAATAAATATTTATTAAAGAACCTTTGGAGACTTTCGGGCTACAGCCAATTACCCTCTGCGGTGATTTTAACTCTCGACATCCTGTATAGTACGACCGAATAATTAACTCCAATGGTTACATATTCCACTCTATTGTGGATGAATATAACTTTTTTATCCGTAACCTTAAAATACCTACATGTCGAAATGCCAGTATAATAGATTTAACAATATCAAACAAAAATTAATAAAAACAATTTTTAAAAATTTCTATAAAGCTGATACAGAATTGGAGCACATAAACCTTTACAAGTATTTCCGATAATGTAGCAATAATCTTCGACATCCGATTTAATTTTAAAGTGCAGAAAATTGGGCAAAAGTCAATATGGAAATTCATTGAAAAAGATGCCAACTGAAAAGATTTACTGCAAAGATATCAATCAATATTTACATAACTTGTCGAATTAAATAAATCAGGCATCTAAAACATGTACTACAGATGTTGACAGGGTTATGATGAAACTTACGGACATAATTAGTAAGGCAGCTTTTTCGTCCCTCGAAATAAAATCAAACTATTTCAAGCATATTTCTAATATAAGTGGTGGAATAGGAATCTTGAAAAAAAATTATTTTCATTATATTGAAAACTTATACTATCGGCATAGAGTTATCGATAAAAGAACCTTTAAATTAGCAAAAAACAGGTACATTAACGCTATCAAAAGAGCTAATAGAAAAGGTTGGAGAATATTCTTTGAAGAAAACGATTCAAACAACCAATTTGGAAACGCCTATAAAATTTTTAAATCTCTGAGATGATCCAACATCAATAATATAGGACTTCCAATGATCGATAATATACCGGATACTTTGAAGAAAGAAAAAATGAAGAGTCTACTGAAGGATTTATTTTCAGATGATGTTGTACATTCAGATAAAGAGGAACATATTATTATTAGAAACTATAAACCTCAATATAAAACCCAAAATAACATTTTTATAGAAATAAAAGATGATGAAAATATATTTTTTAGAAGTAAATATCAAGAAAGCACCAAGTTCAGAATGCATCAATAATATTATGATCAAATATGCAGGTACACTTTTTTAATCCCGATATTACAACAAAAATTCAACAAGTGTATTAGGTTATTATCCGGATATATGGAAAAATTATATTGTGAAGATCATCCCAAAATCTAATAAAATGAACTATGAAGCGAACAAAGGCTATAGACGAATCTCATTGACGTCAAACATTTTTTAAAAAATTTTGAAAAATATAATTAAAAACAAAATAAATGAATATTATTAGAAGAATAATTTAATAAGTGCAAGGCGACACGGATTTACCAAACATAAATACACGAACAGTGCAATGGAAGATATAATGGGAACCATACTGAAACACAGGTAAGGAGAACTGACTTCTTTGATTACAGTAGATATAGCAGACGCATTCGACAACGCATGGTGGCCAACAATTATTAGAAGACTCGATTTAGATAACACTCCCATCAAATTAATAGGAACTATACAATCTTATTTGAGCAATGAAAAAAGCCAAATTTATCATATGAAGACACAAATGTTACAAAAGGTCTAACAAAAGGATGCCCTCAAGGCGGTCCTTTATCCCCAATATTATGGAATATTTTGTCAAACGACTTGCTGAAGAGTTTCGAACATCCAAACGCAGAAATAATTTGCTATGCAGACGACATATCTATCATTTGCTGGAACAAGTCTGTGGAGGATCTCGAAATATTAAGCGAATATATTCTATTCTATGTGATTCAATGGTTTAATAGGAATAAATGATCAATAAGCCCAGATAAAACGAATTTACTTTACTTACATAATAAACCTAAAGTTCCAATTGGAATACCGAATATTATTTTAAACCCTTTAGATCCAGTTAAAATATTATACATCAAATTCTAAAATCATAGAATAAGAAATAAGATAAATTTTACACCCTTGTCAACGACATTTTGTGCAGGATCGTAAGAATGAAAAATATTCTGTTTTCACTTGTGGAAAAAATGTGGGGAATAAATAATAAAAAATAATGTTCTCTATGAAACAATCATCAGCCAGTTCTTACGTATGGTTCAGAAATTCGGTACAAATTTATTAAAAGTCGAGATGCAAAGAAAATCTAAATTATATTCAATATCAAATTTTTCTTTGTGCGATTAGAGCCTACAAAACTACATCTTCCAACTGTGTCCATAGTCAAGCGAACATCCCCCTTCTCACAGACTATATTGAACCTAAAATAAGCAAATATGATTCGGCTCAACTTTCTATAGAGGGCCAAAATTATTTTCGACGACATACTCCAAGTTTAATTAGATCATTTTTAAGAGAAAAAAATGGATGAATTATTTGTAAAAACAAATCAAACATTCCAAAGCTTTTTCCGTTAGGAATTCCATCATTTTTCCGTCCTAACATTTATAATACCCTGTTTACAACGAACGATGGAAATTTAATGGGATTTTAGCAACAATTGGAGCGGTTAAGGACTCTAGCTGTCACTGTGGCAAGGAAATTTATGATTATCTTTCTAACCTGGAGGAATCAAGTTTCTAATAAATCTTATTGTTTCTCTTTTTTGTTTATTTTTTATATAATATGTTTATAACCGCTTCTTTTTAAAAATGCGAATCGGCGCAATTATCTCTAGAATAGATATCGAGTTTTGTGTGTTGGAATAAATAAATAAAAAAGCAAGGTATATTGTGAAGATCATCCCAAAATCTAATAAAATAAACTATGAAGCGAACAAAGGCTATAGACGAATCTCATTGACGTCAAACATTTTTTAAAAAATTTTGAAAAATATAATTAAAAACAAAATCAATGAATATTATATTAGAAGAATAATTTAATAAGTGCAAGGCGACACGGATTTACCAAACATAAATACACGAACAGTGCAATGGAAGATATAATGGGAACCATACTGAAACACAGGTAAGGAGAACTGACTTCTTTGATTACAGTAGATATAGCAGACGCATTCGACAACGCATGGTGGCCAACAATTATTAGAAGACTCGATTTAGATAACACTCCCATCAAATTAATAGGAACTATACAATCTTATTTGAGCAATGAAAAAAGCCAAATTTATCATACGAAGACACAAATGTTACAAAAGGTCTAACAAAAGGATGCCCTTAAGGCGGTCCTTTATCCCCAATATTATGGAATATTTTGTTAAACGACTTGCTGAAGAGTTTCGAACATCCAAACGCAGAAATAATTTGCTATGCAGACGACATGTATTCAGATATTGTAGCAAATTAAATTCAATGAGGAACATAAGTATAATTTGTTTCTATTTTATCATTTAATTTATTAATCTCTGTGAGAATATCATTTTATTGATTTATCAAGAAGCATAGAGTGTTTGTGATTTCAAAAATGGCATAAAATAAAGTTCAATCTATTCATCCTAATTTGACCCTTTGTCCGTTTATGAAAAGTTGAATAAATCAATGCTCAAATACATTAACTTCCTACTTGATATATTTGGTAAGAAATAAGCACGTACCCACGCAATCACAAATCTTAATGTAAAAATAACTCGCACGCATGCGCACCCGCATACACACTGAAGGGCGTGCTTATTGAACTGTACCTGCACACGCTCAAGTATTGATTAGCGCTCACCCAGACAACACACGGGCACAAACGCCCGCCAACTCGTACACGCAACACACACTTACATATATAAATAAGCACATAACACAGGCATGCGCAGACACGAGCACATACGTAAATTAAATAAGCCCACAACGCTCACACGCAAATAAATAGTTTGATAAACCGAGAAAACTTGTTGGAGAAAATGATTTCAATTTTTAATATAAATACGCATAAGATTCTAACAGACTCATCTTACAATGAGAAAATATCGAGGACTACTTGCATGTGTCACGTCAGTGTGCCAACTCTTGGTATAAATGTCAATATCGCTTGGTTGTGAGATGGACCTGTAGAAAGCTTGCGTGTTCTGATAAAATTATTTCATTGGCCAGAATAGCTTGTCTTATAACGGCTATGTAATAGTTACCTGGCATACCAACATATATATATTTGTTTAAAAAGGCATATATTGGATCAAAATATCATTTACGAGGGTGAGTAGAAAAGTAAGGTCGCCTATTTTTTTTTTTTTCATAGAAAAACACATTTAATCACAACTTTTTATACATCATTGAAAAGGTTGGACACTTTGCTATTTTTCTACATAGTCGCCTTGATGCTCAATCACTTTTTTCATCCTGTCAACCAACTTTGTAATTCTGGTGTTGTACCACTCTCCCGCCTCCTCTTTGAGCCACTTGTCGACCCACCTGGCGGACACCTTTCTGTAGCCGAGGGTCTCAGACACAATCTTGTGCACGGAGAAGTGGCTGCAATCTTCATTCAGGCCATCCTCGATCTCTTCAAGGGTTATCCGCCGTTTTACGGTTGATTCCAGCAAACTCGGCCGCCCAGACCGCTGTACATCGTGGACGTTTATCCGCCCCTCGTTAAACTCCCGGCACCATTTCCGCACATTTTTGATGTCCATGCACTTCTCGCCATACACTTCCACTAACTGACGGTGAATTTCGACCGGAGAATTATTTTTCGCATTTAAAAAGCGTATAACTGAGCGCAACTCGCACTTGGCGGGAGAGCTAAGGGGAAGCTCCATCGCGAACGGCTGCCAAACAGCGACTGAGCGTCCCAAGGTCACCGGGAAGGCTCTAGACGGTAGAGGGGGAACCAAGGAAGGCAGCGGTGTTGTCGGATTTCAACTAGCAACGCGCGTTCGGAAATTATCTCGTAGAAGACCTTAGTGTCCGCCAGGTGGGTCGACAAGTGGCTCAAACAGGCGGCGGGAGAGTGGTACAACACCGGAATTACAAAGTTGGTTGACAGGATGAAAAAAGTGATTGAGCATCAAGGCGACTATGTAGAAAAATAGCAAAGTGTCCAACCTTTCCAGTGATGTATAAAAAGTTGTGATTAAATGTGTTTTTCTATGAAAAAAAAAAATAGGCGACCTTACTTTTCTACTCACCTTCGTATTTCACCAATATTTCATTTGGCTGAACGTCAACCTTTATCAAGGTATTATAACATATTAATGTGTATAAAATGGAAAGATTTGAAAGCACGAATGTTTCTTTTACACATAATACAAACTTCTACTGCCCTTACTGCGATTAAAAATTTATTGGGAGGGCTTGGCTCATCAGTGGTGAACCCTCCAGCGGTTTTGCCAATTTAATCCACCAGACCGCTTCTCAGACCTCTAATACTGCATTGGACTATTCTGCTTATATATGCAGCACTGAAGGGTGGAATCTCAGAAATGGTTTCATGAAAACTATGGACATAACATATAGGACAGTAGAATTACATTCAAATAGAGATTCCACCCTTCAGTGCTGCATACATAGCAGAATCGTCCAATACAGTATTAGAGCTCTGAGAAGCGGTCTGGTGGATTAAATTGGCGAAACCGCTGGAGGGTTCACCACTGATGAGCCAAGCCCTCCCAATATTTTTTTTCATCGTAGTAAGGGCAGTAGAAGTTTGTATTATGTGTAAAAGAAACATTTGTGCTTTTAAATCTTTCCATTTTATATGTATAGATGGCGCGTTATTGCTTTGTTTTAATATTAATTTGTGTCAACAACAAACTCAGCGCCACGTAACGTCAATATAATTAAGTTTTAAAATATTTTGCTTATATTTAATGGGGAGAAAATTTTGATATATATATTTATATTATGAACAAAATAAAATTTTGTAAAATAAGGGTGTGAATATTTTGTATATTAACAACAACACCTATTTTATATTTACAATTATTTGTACTATGTGTAAAAAGATTTTTGATATAAAATAAAAATAACAAATTATATATACACTGCGTGACATTGAAAATGGAACACCAAGAAATAGTGGCCAGAAAATTATGCAAATTTCAGGGTAGACGCGCCTAACCGAGTTATGCAAATGATGTAAAATGCGCAGCTCTCGTGCGCACATGGAGTAAGATATAAGGGAAGGAACTTGCAGAAAGGACAGTATTCGTGTCGTTATTTCTTCAAGGAAAATCATTGTAGAAATTTTGTTCTTGTGTCAAAAGACACGTGTAATAACAGAGAATGCCAGGTCATCGTAAACGGAGGCAGTTCAAGCAGACAGACGCTTTTACGAGGGGCATGGTGATCGGACTAAAAAGGGCAGGTTGGTCCATACGTCAAATCGCAGCTGATACACACCTTGGTGCGTCCACGGTGCACCGACTGTGGAGAAGATGGTTGGAACAAGGAAATGTGGCAATTTATAGGAATGTCGGTGCAACCAGAGTGACGTCAGCACGTGTGGATCGGCGTATCCTTCGACAAGCAGTGGCGGCCCCACAAGCCACTTGTACCGCCATCCTGCAACATGTGCAAGACACCCTAGATCATTCCATCTCGACCAGAACCATTTCCCGTCGATTGGTTGCTAATGGCTTGCACTCATGCCGTCCGCTAAGAAGACTGCCATTGACCCCACCGAATAGGCGCCAACGTTTGGAATGGTGCCGGGCTAGATCGACGTGGATGACGGAATGGCACAGGGTCGTGTTCTCAGATGAGTCGCGTTTCTGCTTGTCCAGTGATAGTCGCCGTGTACGCGTGTGGGGTCGACGTGGAGAAAGGTCCAATCCGGCAGCAATTATGGAACGCCCCACCGTGCGACAACGTGGAATCATGGTTTGGGGCGCAATCGCGTATGATTCCAGGTCACCTTTACTTCGTATTCAGGGCACTATGACGGCCCAACGATACGTTGATGATGTGCTGCGACCGGTGACACTCCCCTACCTTCAGGAGGTACCCAATGCCCTTTATCAGCAGGATAACGCCCGACCGCACACTGCTCGCATTAGCCAACAAGCTCTGCAAGATGTACAGATGCTTCCCTGGCCACCGTACTCTCCTGGTCTCTCACCAATCGAGCACGTCTGGGACATCATTGGACGCCGTTTGCATGCCTTGCCACAGCCGCGTTCAGAAGACGAACTGTGGCAAATGGTTGAGAGGGAATGGAGAGCCATCCCTCAGGACGCCATCCGTACTCTGATTGACTCTCTACCTAGACGTGTTGCTGCGTGCATCGCCGTCCGCGGTGGTCCTACTTGCTACTAAGCCGACGCCGTTCTCTCTCTGTATTATGACTATCATTTTGAAATAAAGATCACTTATTGTTCGTCCCTGTCTCTCTCTGTTTGCCGAGTTTCATCACTTTCTGGCCACTATTTCTTGGTGTTCCATTTTCAATGTCACGCAGTGTAAAATAAATGCTGAACTAAACTTTTTTTTAATCGAAAACAAAGCGCATAAAAGGTTTGCAAAGTGGGGTTAAATTAAAACATTAATAATATATTTAAAAATAAAGGTTGGCGTTCAGCCAACTGAAATATTGGTAAAATAACTGATATTTTGATCCAATATATGCCTTTTTAATTAAAGATTTATTTATGGATTGCTCTATTTTCAATATATTATATATATATGTTATAAGGAGATTTTATGCTGTTATAATTAATATAAATAAAATGATTTTCTTGTGCTTTTAGAGGATTTTATATAGATTTATTGATCATTTGCTTGATCCCGGAATCCATGAGCATGTGACACTGCAGTCGTGGCAATAATGCTATAAATAGTTCAGATCATTATTGCTTTAATTTAGCTTATAAAACACTAAATAAATAATCTGAGAAAATATTGCCTGATTTATGGCGTAAGAATAAAAATAAAATAAAAACTTACATAATGTACAAAAATTTGAGCCGGCCATTGAGAAGCAACAATAGGGTCACCAATAGGGACTAAAGGGAAGTCGCGACATCTGGTGGTATACTTAGCAGAATATTTTTGAATCTATGAAATATAATTTTAAATAAAATAATATTTTTATATAACATATATATATATATATATTCATAATAACAATTTAATTTTACATACAAGGAAATTGTACGTCTTTAGAATAGGAAATTGGAAACTAGTGTGAAATTTCTTTTTGGAAAATAAAATAAATGTGTAGTACCGCACATACCTGAGCCGAATAGGCCAATACAATGTAAAAGCGGAAGGGTAGTTTGGAAAGGCTCAGCTAAAATCTTTTATTGCAGGAAGAACAGTAGGCAGCTGTTTATTTTGTCAAATTAAAATTTCGTGGTAAAATAGCTTCAAATTAAATTTATTAAATATGTGCTAATAATCAAAATATAAATGCTTTCTCTCATTTCACCTCTTTTTATTGAGTTAACTATTCGAGTAAACTTCAGACACAGAGCGAGATAATTATACCTGCAGGTTTACATGTGAGATTGACTCAGAGCTGAAGCCACACCTTTCTCTCTCCTTCTAAGCACTGTACGTAGCAGACCCACAAATTTCAAGGAAATCCTCAGTGGGATCTTGAAGCTACCTCGAAGATAGAGCCGCACAAACCTGATAAAAAAAATTGAAAAACATCGACGACTTCTATAAACACTATCTCTAAAATTCTAAACAAAAAATATTGTTGATAATTTATTTTTATAGCTTGTGTTTATAGCTGTGTGTCATGTCTGGCTTGTGATTTTTTTGGAAAACAGTCGTCTGCTTTTTTTTTGCAAATTTTCCTCAAAATATTTGCTGAAATTGGTAAGTCCATAAATCAAAGAATTAATTTTCCTTTATGTCTCACACTTTGAAATAAATATATACCATATTACATAATATTGTGTTTTTATCACCTTATAAAGAGTGTATATATATGCAACTAAGTAAAAAGGAGAGATTATATTTAAATATTCTCTCTCAATTTAACTTTCTATGGTTCATAAAAAGTTGAAACTTAGATGCTCTAAAATTTCTTCACTAACATTTATACTTCTGTAGAAAATTAGAATATTATAAATATATATTACTTCTATATAGATATATTTTCTCTATTTAACAATAACAGTATCTCTTATTCAGAAGCATACCGTTATTTACATATATCATTGCAATATGACACTCAAAATATATATAAAACATGTAGCAAGCTTATCACCTGTTATAAATATTTCCTATATGTTTGACCCAAGGACGTTGCCATACAGAACCGATTACTTTGGATGGTACCACAATCAGGCGGGGATATGCATTATTCGTATGCTAGGTTTTGAAGGATATATCTCCATCTGTGTAGGTGAATTCTACTCGGTGGTGCGCTCAGTTTCATTATTACACTAAATTGTTTGATCAATTCGACGATTTAATTTGCCTTCTGAAAAGCCCAAAATTTGAAGTGCTGCAGCAGACAAGCTAGAGTGAGCCACCTTTAGATATTTATTTTTTTATCTTGACATAACTTGAACTAATTACTACTGTGTGTGATAGCGTTGCGCAAGACCATTGCTAGTTGTACAAGCTCTGCTAATTCCACTCTAACGGCTGTGTGGTATTAGGAACACGTTTAGTTACCTGATATACTTTAAGAGGAGCTTTTATGTACATTTATTTATAATAACTATAATTCAGATTAGCAATATTTACTCCCACATATACATATTTATACAATTTTAACATTAAAATATACTCGCTTTATTTATACATTATTTTGCTTTCACCTTCAACATTTTGCACTCTCCAGCACGGCGTATACGCACTTCTCTTTATCGCCGCTGCGTACACAAAGACAAAGTGAAAGGGCGGTTTTACAGACTCGGCTGTTCTCTTCGCAGCTTTTTAAGTTGGTTAAATTTTATTAAAAATGCTTAGTGGAGCCTCAAGACAATTTTTACATGACAATTTGGGATATTATTTACGTATTTCTTTGAATGCGAAAACGTGTAGTTTTAATAATCTGTATATTATATAGAAATAACCAGGTTTATATGCTGTATATATAGTATACTGAAAATATATAATTTCGAATATTGTTGAAATTTGGGCTGTGCCGTGCGTTGGAGGACGTGGGGTTAACCAGCCAAACACACACAATGCGCTTATAATAAATAAATGTTTTATTGATATCCTTTACAATATTTAGGGAGCTCTCAAACACAACACCATATTTTAGAATCGTTTCTAAACCATAAGCTTACGTAAGCATAGAGATTCAGGTATTATGTGATATTGTGGCACACATTTTTTCGAAATGACTCTCAAAATTCTTTTCCGATTTTTCATAATTGCACTTACATCATCAAAATGTCTATCATTCAAGAAATATTTTATCTAAGAGGAAGGGAAAATAAGCCAGGGGAGAGAGTTCAGGTGAATAGGGAGGGTGAATTTCAGGGGTCCCGTTCTTCGCCAAATATTGATCGAACGAAAGGGCTTTGTGAGGTTAAACATTATCGGGTAGTAGGATACAATTTTTTTCTGCCATAAATCAGTTCTTTTGAGTCTAATCGCTTCACGAAAACAACGAAGAATATCCAAATATACGTATTGTGTTATTGTTGGATCTTCAATAAATTGAGAGCGAACAAGACTTTTAAAACCGAAGAAGTAATAACAAAGTTTTGATCTTTGATTTGTTGTTCTTGATTTCTTGGGGCTTGGTTGTTCTGATTCAAACCATTAACTTGGCTGTCGCTTTATTCTCGGGTCATGCGCATTGACCGATGGTTCATCATCTGTAATTATTTGTTTCGGAATATCTGAATTTTTCTAGTAGATTTCTAAAAGGTTTTCAAAAATTGAAAGTCTAGCTTCTCGTTGTTCTCTCTCTGTCTTTTCTGTGCGGCCACGCGGTGCGCGAGCTTTTTGTTTTTCGCCGATTGGGGCGAGTGTTATGAGCTGACCTCCAATATGCCTTATCGGCGCAATGCTCGGCTCATAGGCTATCGTCCTATGTAGGTCTTGTTGATAAAGACAAAGAAATGATCGAGGTATCGGATAAAGTTGAAATTTTGAAAATGATTGTTAGCGATCAAAGCAACAATGAGCCAAGAAATATATGCAAATTTTGAAGCAAATGCTAGCATCAGCTATGCTAATTGGGCTGACCGCGTTGAGGCTTCGGAAAATGCATATATTTCCGAAGGTTACAAAAAGCTTAAAGGCGCTAAAATAAAGGACCGGGACTACGAAGGCAATCCAGCTAAGGTCCCAAAGGCTGATAACATTGCAGCAAAGCCGACTCAGCCATCAAAAAGGGTGACAAGAGACGCTCTGACGCAGCTGAATAACAACCGACAGCAGCAGGCCCTGAGCAAGCCCAGGTCAGCGGCAGCGTCATTCGACCAGTGCTGTTATATTGAATACTGTGCTGACTTCAGCCCAGTGCAATACATCAAGGCACTAGAGGAAAAGCTGAGAAAAGGCGCGGTCGTCCAGCTGATGAAGATGTCTGGCCAGTTTCTGGTCGGGCTGGAGAGCATCAAGAAGGCGGAGCGTCTATCCGACGAGGGCCTCACCTTCGGGAACACCCTCCTCAAAGTGTCCCCCTACAGGAAACGCGCAGAGAAGATAGTGGTTGGGAATCTCCCAATTGCTATAAGAGACGAAGACGTCGTCGCGGCCCTACTGCAGGGTTGTCTCCCTGACCCATGAGGTGGTGGCTACACCTAGACCACCGGCAACAGGGAGGCCTTCGTCCTTCTAAATGAAAGATTGAAACTCCACCAGTTCCCTGCCAAGCTGGTTATAGTTTAAAAAAGCGAATCGACGCCTGCCTACATCACCTACGGCATTAGGTGTAGTAAATGCCACCGTCAAGGGGGCGAGCCACATGTTCCTTGGGGATCAATAGAGGACGTCATCAGGACACCCGGCAGAGCCCGGTGTTGAAGCCTCCCTCCTCAAAGTTAATTCTCTCCAACAACTCCGCTTTTACTACATCAGCCGAGGAACTATCTGCGCCCACCAAGCAGACCCCGCTAACACCCTTCAGCCCTGCCCGGTCTTTTACCGGGGAGAACATCCCTGCCATCCCCAGGAGACTTCAACCACTACGCCGAGCACAAGCCATTTGCCGTCACGACCAGAGCCCTCTGTGACCGTTACTGAGCCAACAGCGGCTCCAACGAAAGAGAACCAAAACAAGAATGCACTATCCATCCAGTTTTCCGAGTGGACCTCTCAGGAGGA
Organism: Cordylochernes scorpioides; assembly: GCA_030710605.1. Classification (NCBI taxonomy): domain Eukaryota; kingdom Metazoa; phylum Arthropoda; class Arachnida; order Pseudoscorpiones; family Chernetidae; genus Cordylochernes; species Cordylochernes scorpioides. Next base: position 109,983,361 of record CP092886.1, on the reverse strand, counting down.
GAAGCTCAAGAATCAGGCAGAAAAACATTTTGAACAACTAAACGCTGACTCTTTCCTATCCTTCCTCTATGAGGAGGTTTATGAAGATCAAGTAGTGGACGCGGTTCTATACCGCCCTGAGAGAGAGGGACTCCGCAGGCAGCTGTCGCCTGAAAGCAAGACCATTCTCTGCCAATTCCTCAACATAATGATTGCACGGTTCATTAGGTAGACTTTTGTCAAAGGGGCTTGTTCTTCCATTTTTAGTTGGTATACCAATTGAAAACCTTTGCTCTGCTATAAGATTCAGCTCCAGACGCCTCTTTATTTAAATCATTCTTTTCTGAAGCTGTTTTACAGAGTTTTACACAAATTTCAATAGTAACACAGGTCTACAAAACTCAAAGTAGTTGTACCTTATAGCATATATATATCGGGATTCAGAAAAAAAACTCTGAGAGATATTTGATGCACAGGGATATTTATCACTGTGCATCAAATATCTCTCAGAGTTTTTTTTCTGAATCCCGATATATATATGCTATAAGGTACAACCTTTTTGAGTTTTGTAGACCTGTGTAATTCGTGTTTCGATAAAACTATTCATTTTTAAAGAAACTTTTTCGAAGAACCTTCTGGAAAAGTTCGCTTTATAAAATACACACATGGACAAAACTTGAGAAGTTTCACCTTTAAACATGTATATCGGGATTCAGACAATAACTCTGAAATATATTCGATACACAGTGACCTTTATTGAAGGCACACAAGATGACAAAGTGTGAACAAAATTGCCTGTCTCCAAAAATTAAAAGAAAACGGACGACTGGCGACATCAAAGAGTTTCCACTTCCTTAAGTTTTGTCCATGAGTGTAAAATTCAAATCACGTGCGCTGGGGCATTGGTCTATCTCAAATTATATATTATTTAAAAATCTTAGATTATGAAGATTAATAATACACAATTTATATCATCTTATATTAATTATTTTAAAAAATACACAGCCTATTGTCTTCATACTTAATAATAATATATTAAATATAATAATTAAAAATATAATATTTCGAAAATAATATTAATATATATAGATCAAAATTATAAAAATAAAAGGAATAGGAATATGTAGTTGAATACAAACATGATGACAAAATTTCATCTTTGAAAAATTCTGCGCATAATGAAACAAGTAAGTTTCATCCTAACCAGCAAAGCTCGCCAACTAAAAGATTGCGCTCGTAGACGGAGGCCTTTGTCCTTGCAGTTCTCTACGGCGTCTTGAGTTGTCGACGTCATGGTGTGTACACACAGGAGCATCTGGCAGGAGAATTCTCCCAGGACTCCAGCAGCGGCTGTGGGAAGCACAGAGTGGAAGATTTACCAAGAAGGAGAATGATGGAATAAGTACATTACTGGCTATTAGAATATCTACACCAGGATAAATTCAAATAATAAAATTATAGTTATTAGATCAATACATCATCCTGAGAATAATAAGTGATTAAAATTTCAAAAATATTCTGTAGGTATGGTTCCTGAGAAATTATTACTCAGAAAGGCCATCTGGCAGCAATAGCTACATTTATACGCCTGGACATTGATTCGAACAGAGATTGAATGGCATATACAGGTAGACACAACTTCCCATGCGGTGTCAACACAATGCCACCTTTCATCGACAGTAAAGACTAGCGTGTAGTGACGAGACAGTCGCTCGGCAACTATTGATCAGACGTTTTATATTGGTGACAGATCAAGAAGACGTGCTAGCCGGGGCAGCAGCCGAACATTTCTGTATGTAGTAAGACTATACCTAAGCCTAGAAGGCACAATACCGGCACATACGGTCAGGCAATAGCCTTCTAAACAGTAGAATTTTGCAGGCCTCGAATAAAGGGTAATGCCACGAGCCATTGCACATCAGAAAGGTAACGGGGACTGTTCAAAGTGCCGGAAATGTGAACAAGAGATAACCGATACGTGTGTATCCAATAAAACTCTCACACCATGAGCCAGTGTGACGATGTCGAATGCACGCTGGCGATGTGTCTTCTCCACAGTGGCGCTTAACACGGATACGGCCATCATAGTGCTGCAAACAGAACCTGGATTATATAAAAACACGACGTCATCACCATTCCTGCCTTCAGGTTCGTCACTGATCACAACATTGAAGACGCTCCTGTTTGTGGTGTAGGGTCAAGGGTAGCCGAAGCCATGGTCTCTGACTTGACAGTCCGTGCTGCTTAAATAGTCGTCGAACTGTTCTTGAAGACACATTTTTACATATAAAACGTCCGCATTTCTTGACTTAGGGCTTTTGACGTGACTGTCCATAAAGGCCTAGAGAGTAAGATGTAGGTATTTTCGGTTTTTAGTGATAGCGGGCCGCATGCGTTCTTCCGTATGACTTTCCTAAACCCATCGATTCCATATTCTGCTAAATTACATGGAACCTAGACCGACGCGAGCAGCAATACTGCGGTACGATAAGCCGCAATTTTGGTGGGCTACAATTCTACCTCTATCAAACTCAGAAACGTGTTAGTAAGCGTTTCTTCTTTAACAAGATATGACGATAACCTTTAAAAATGAAGCATCGTTTCAAATGCAATTTCTGCATGTGTGAAACCTTCTGTACAATTTCTTATTTTCAATACATTGTGTTTATACCGGCGTCTACTTTGTATGAATGTGGTGAGTCTATTCATTTTTTAACGCAGAAACTTCTACCTATCGTATAAATTTCACCTTTGTAGCGTGTATCGCCTTCTTAGTGTAACAGTTTTAATGTCCCCCTCCCAGTACAGAGTGTATTGTTGCCACTCGACAACAACAACTTCTAAACAATTAGTCATCGCATATAATTATTTGAAAATTGATTGAAATGTTCATCATAAATTTTCTATAATAAATAAAACAATATTTCTACAGACCTTATACTTTAATGATAAAAACTGGAAAAGGCTAATCAATCTTAAAAAGTCCTAGATATATTGTCAGTTTAATCTCCAGACCACTCAACTATTTTTTTAGGCTGACTTTTTATATAGTCCGCATTTGTTAAGAAATACAGTTTCAGAATACTGTGTGCGTAAGCTTGGACTGAATATATCTAAATTTAACGATTATGATATTTAAAAACGGTATTATTGTGCCACACGATAACACAAGACTAAATAAACAATCTCTACCGTGATGGCCATTATTACTATCGTGTCATCTGACTAGAGTACTATAGTAAGGCTGCTACCGTCGCATATAGAGATTGCGAAACTTTTCAAAATATTCCTATTTGTCTCTAATCTAATCAATATTTGTGAGAACCCCAACAAAAGGAGCCATTTTGACATAAATATTATATTTGAACATACTGATCCCAGGCTGAATTAAAAGGAGATAAATTATACGCCGTTGCATTTTCTCATTATATTTTTAATCGTCCAGCTAAGATGGAAGTTGATGTGAAATAGCACGTTAGAGAACAACTAGAAAATTGCTGCTAGCTACTTAGTCTAGCCATAAATATTGTTACAAAACCAAATCAGTGATAAGAATTTTTATTTGACCGCGTGAAGTATTCCGAATACAGTAGTTGTTATTTGAATATCTCATGCAAACGTGTTTAGAAAAAAAATCGGAATATATTCGTTTTTTGATAATGGATTGGGGTGTTAAAGAAAACCGAATAGCTGTAATAACCTTACACAAGGTAGGCCAAAGTCCTTCATCCATTTTTAAACTTCAAAAAATATAAATATTACTCGTCAATATGTTTATCGAACCATTGAAAGGTTCAACAAGGCTGGCACTATTAATGACCTTGAAAGATCTGGTCTACCGCGCGTGCAGCGAACGCAACCAGCTATAAAAGCCATTCTCAAAAGAGTTCGTCGAAATCCACGCCACAAACAAAAGATCTTAGCAAAGCAGATGAATTCAACTCCAAGAACCGTTTCCAGGATAATAAACGAAGACCTTAGACTGAGAGCTTTAAAACGATGCACAGGTCATTTGATAACCCCTGCTCTTAGAGATATTAGAAGGGTTAGATCAAAAATGTCATTGGCGCGGCATGATGGTCGGTGGCATGCGAGAATCCTTTTCACAGACGAGAAAAATTTCATTGTCAATGAAAGGATTAATCGTCAGAATGATAGGATATATGCTTGTAGCTCTCTAGAAGCTTCTTTGAAAGTCAGAATACTTGAAAAAGTCACCATCCTTCTTCTGTCATGGTTTGGTGGGGAGTTAGCTACCAAGGTGTAACAGATCTTCACTTCTGTGCCAAAGGGGTGAAAACTATAGCTGAAAACTATCAAGATGATATTTTGGAACAAATAGTAAAACCTCTGAATTCCAAAATGTTTAATGGAGAAAATTAGATATTTAAACAAGATTCAGCTCCTGCTCACAAAGCTAAGTCAATTCAACAATGGTTGGAGACGAATGTTCCGGAGTTGATAAAGGCCAATGAATGGCCCTCTGGAAGCCCTTATTTAAACCCTTTTGATTACAGTTTGTGGGCATATTTAGAGGAGAAGGTGTGCTATAAAAGATATCATAATTTGGATCAATTGAAATCAGCATTAGTTAGAGCAATGAAAGAAATACCCTTAGAAAAGGTGCGTGCCGCCATAGATCAGTGGCCCGAACTTTTGAGATCCTGTGTCAAAAATAATGGAGGACATTCTGAATGATTGTATATATTTAAAATCTATATATGTCCTATTGGCTAATAAAATATGTATTTATATTCCATTAGTTTTTGTTCTTAATCATTCAATTTATAAAATTGTTTGTAACAGAATTTATGGCTAGACTGTGTATATGATTAGGTTGCCTTAATATGCCGAATATATATATTCATTATTATAGAAATATAGGGAAGAATGCAGAATATTTCCATAATATCATAAAATATATTTATATGAATATAAATGTTAAAATTCAATAAAAGAGAAACTCCCACGAGAGGCAGACGGCTACCAGACTCTCTCCTGGAGGTGCATCTCATCGGAGATTGGTTTAGATCCAATGTTGTCATTTTTGATTTACAAAAGTAAACGTACAAAGAATTATTCGCCCAAGGAAATGGTCGCTCAAGAGGATGGTCGCTCAAAGAGATGATAGCTCATGGAAATTGTCGTTCAAAGAGGTAGTCACCCGAAGACGTAATCGCTCAAAGAAGTGGTCGGTCAAGGAGGTACTGATTTAAGGAAATGGTTGCTCATTGAAGTAATCTCTTAGAGAGGTGGTCGTTCGAGAGGTAATACCTCAAGAAAATGGTCGCTCGAGAAGGTGGTCGTTCAAAGAGGTGGTCATCAATGAAAAGCGGAGCTTTGTTATAAAAGTTGTTTCTACACTCAGAATACTTGTATTAAATCCTTGTTCTAGCTATCAAAGTTTAGACACCTATTCAGTGTGGAATTACGGCGTAATATCTACGTATATATAACCTTACAATATATACTACCTTCAAGTAAATAATGACTTGATATGTAGATTCTTGGCCCCAATTGCCCTCGAAAGGAGAAGTGATATTTTGAAATTATCTACTTTAAATTTCTCTAGCATTTTGATATCGTAAAGAGGTGGCACACGACAGATATATTAGATTGAAGGTATCTCTCTCTCATTCTAGCTTATTTTTTTTAATATTAACAAAAAAGCTTTCCAAATGAAGTCTTTACGTGATAATTTTGTAAATCTAAGCACATAAATGAAAATTGCATAGAGGTAAAAAAAAGGCATATACATATGCTATTATATTAGCTCTATATATGTTGATGATATGTGTTGAAAGCCAGTGTAAATATTTGTATTTTGATTTGTTTATGTATGTTATTTTTAAATGTTCGATTTTTTTATATATGCAAATTATATCTTTGATTTTTTTTTTTGTTGGCGGATGTAAATTTAAAAGAATTTTTGTTGATTTGCATTTGTTTAGATAGATTCATTTTTTTATTTAGTTTTCTTTTTTAGTAGTTGTAGATAGTTCAGTTGTGAAATAAAATTCATTTGGGTCAGTCGCTGTGTGGTTGTTGCTAACTTTTGATATAGGCTTCCTTCTTGGGCACCAAGTGAACCGTAAGTAAAATATTTATTGTTTGGCCTAATCAAGTTGAGGCAAAATATTGAAATTTGTGAAACATAGTTTCTTGATTGAAAGGAATATTGTAATTCCGTAATATATTTTTGCTGCTTAAAAGCAATATAATGGTAAATTTAGAGAGGCTGAAGGACCAGCGGAAGCAGCTGAGGCGACAAACCACCAATATATTGAACCAAATAGAACCAACGTTGACGGAGCGGAATCAAAATATGACTTTGATTTTAGGACAATTGGAATATATTAATAAAATTAGACTAACATTGGATCATTTACATCAACAAATAATGAACGCCTTTTACGATGCCGCTCTACCAGAAGATCAAATGGACGCTGAGTTTGACAAGGCACTTGAGTATAAGACAAAGGTCATGATCTTTAGAAGAATGGTCGCGTACGTAGAAAAAAGACTAAGTTTGCCATTTCAGTGTGAACTTGGATCAGAACATAAAAGTTTATTGAGATTGCCTAAAGTCAAATTGCGGACTTTTAGCGGAGAATTATCAGATTGGCTCCCGTTTTGGTCCCAATTTAAGCAAATACACGAGGACGTCACGCTACCAGCGACATTAAAATTTAAATTTTTGTTGGATTCTTTGCTGAAAGGAACTGCACCATATAAGATTGTCTCAGAATATCAGGTCACGGAAGAAACCTATGGGCAAGCAGTTGGGGCACTGAAGAAGCGATACGGAGATAAAGAAGTTTTGCTACAAGTCCACGTAAGGGAACTTCTCAAGATGTTCATAGCGACCATCGAGGGGAGACAAGAGCACACCCTGACGGAAGTTTCATGATGAGCTGGAAACCCACCTCCAATCCTTGGAAGCATTGAAAATTTATGAAGCGGATCCAGCCGCGATTCTATTTCCCCTAGTAGAATCCAGCCTTCCGATGGATGTCCTGATTGCCTGGCAAAGGAGCCCTGACTCAGAAATCGACCGGAACAAGGAAACCCCAAAGAAAACAAAGCTTGATATACTACGGGGCTTCATTGGAAAGGAAGTCAAGTGGCAATTTAATGTACCGAAACAGGGTTCAAACATAGCCAAAAGGATTACTTCAATAGAAAGAGCAAAGTTTGGATTCGAAGACATCAAAGAAAAAAGATATTCCTACCTTCGTTGAATTTCAAGTTGGGGATACATCTTGCGTATTTTGTCAGAAGCGAAGACATGAAACCCAGAGGTGCTATAAAGGACAGCGTATGTCACTAGATGATAAGAGAAAGGTAGTGCGAGAAAAGAAATTGTGCTCCGCTTGTCTGAAATCGGGCCATGTCAGAGTAAACTGTAGAGGAAGAGTGAAATGTTCAACATGTGATAGGAGACATTATGCCATCATGTGTCCTGAAAGTCAAAAAAAGATCAGAGACGATTTCCGACAGCAACAACAACCACCCAGAAGTTCGCCCCCCTCTCCAACAGCAGGGGAACCCTTTTGCAGGTCCCTCCACTAGTTTGATGAGCATCTCGAATCTGGTGTGTACGGATCAAGTGGTTCTCCAGACGTTGATGGTCAAAGTGGGGTGGAGGACCCAAACAAAGACAGTAAGGGCAATTTAGACGCGGGATCGCAATGCTCTTATATCAAGACCTCCACAGCGCTGGAACTGGGTTTGCCTCTCGTCAGTGAGGAGTGGAATCAACACCTAGTTTTTGGAGGACAGAAAACAAAGGTCATGAAGCATTACGTCCACGAAGGATGGTTGGTGAACTTGTAGCACACTAAGTTCTCTCCCTTGAAACTGAAAACCCAGGATAAAATCAGTGGAACGATCCCCAGGATATCTTCGAACCATCCGGCTATCAGAGAATTAAAGAAAAAGGGAATTAAAATTAATGACGTCAGTAGAGGTAATTCGGAGATAGAAATACTCATCGGAGCCAATTATTGGGGAAAGATCATGTTGGACAGGAAGGGACAGTTAGTGGTCTCAACAGCACATGAAACCATGTTTGGTTGGATTCTGATTGGCGAATGCCTAGCCCAAAAGAAAGAACCTAGAAATAACGTCGCGATGACTGTCTTGTCAATGGAAAATTTAGATATAAAGCAATTGTGGGATCTTGAATCCATTGGAGTGAGAGACCCACCTGAGGTGAAATCCAAAGAAGAAGAAGTTGAAGCCTACAAGAAATACTTTGTAAGGAAAATTCGAAGGAAAATGGATGAAAGATACGTTGTGCCGCTCGCTTGGAAATTTGATCATCCTCCGCTCAATAAAGATGTGGCATTACAGCGACTACAAGTGATTACTAAAAAGTTAAAGGCAAAGGGAAGACAAGAAGATTATGGATTCAGTGACTGGGAATCGGAGGGTTTCATAGAGCGGGTGTCTCCGAGCAAAGATTTTGAGAGACAATTCCTGCCGCACCGCCCAGTCTACAGGGACAGTCCAACCACGCCTGTGAGACCTCTCTACGATGCTTCATGTAGACCGGGAGAGGATGCTCAGGCCAAGACTTCTCCAATACCACCGGCGTCTAATGTCTCTTAGATACAGGAAAACGATACTCAGGTCGACCAGTGGGAGTACAAGACGATATGGAGTGCTGACGAAAATCTTGACGATATTATTATTTGACTTTACGCCGAAAACTCTCGACTTATTTATTTTTTCGGCTACATGATCTCAATAGAATATGGTTCAAATATATAAGGATTAAAATATTACATGAGGAGCTTCTTTTTTTTTAGATTTATTGCGAGCTTTCGAACCTTCCGGTTCTTCGACGGGCATGGATAGCATGGATATACTAACCTTATATATAATATTTTAATCCTTATTTATTTATATTTTGATTGTCGTGCTTGATCGAAATATTGTATAGAAAATATAGGGTTATTTTCAAAAATATATACCTTCGATTCTCTCCCTCACTGCAAGCATTTTTTTGTTTCATTTTACATCATAATCATCAAAACACTCAAGCCTGTTCGCATCACTCTAAGAAATAATTCAAATTCACAAAGGCATTTTATTCTAGATGTTTTTATTATTTAAAATGAGCTATCAGAGCGAGATTGCGATGCTCAAGGTTTCCATATGTGTCCAATGGAGAGTACACAAGCGTTAAAATGAGTCAAATTAATCCTACCTCAATATCAGTGGCAGAGTGGCCAATTATATTTTTGCTGCGCCAAGGAAATATATTGGGTAGCGGGTCAACATCAGCAGGGCCAAGTTCAACTTTCAACCAGGTGCATCTCGGTGGCGTTACTGTGTCTTTACTTCTATAAATGACTATAAGCTTTAGCCATTTGCCTCTTTTACTTTTCTCTTCTTATCATTATCTTGTGTGGCGACGTAAAAATAATTATAGATGCAAATTTTGTTGGAAGGGGAAATTGATCTACAAAGGTTCAGTTTTGACGTTTATTTTGACGGGAGAGGCGCCATGTGCTTTTATATAAATAATTAGCTGGCTCTTTTGGGACTATTCTTCCCTTTCTTATTCTAGGTTCAAGGTATTTGTTAATATTTATTCTACATCTCCTTTTGCAGTAGAAGCAGTTTTCTAACGCTACTGTCTCTATTCTCCTATTACTGATTCTAGGCACTATGGTCATTGATCCTTATTCATCTTTGTTCTCTGACCCTCTATATCATCAACGATAGGAGCGGATCTCTAGTTAAACAAAATATATTTTCAACGACTAGTTTGAGGCTCTATTCATTTGCCAGTTTCTACTTCTCTTCTATGGTTCTTGGCCTCTAGACAAACGATCATTCATTACGCTATTCATTTTGTGTTGAATGATTGATTCTATTACTTCTCATTTATCCCATTATAATCATTATCGTCTCTCTCTCTCTCTCTCTCTCTCTCTCTCTCTCTCTCATATATCAAGATAGTTGATTAATAAGATTATGATGTTTTAGTTTTTTTCTCTATCATCAATAAATTACCCCGGTCCTTTTCTATCTACAATATGGTCTTGTTTTTTCTAATGTGAAATACTATTGTAGCTTGTACTTTATATTTGTTCTTTTCTCTTTAAGCCACTATTACACAATATTACACATAAACGATAAAAGATATTAGAATCCTGTCAGCTTATAAGTATGAATTTGATACAACGATAATCACAGGACCAACATGTCTATCGTTATGCCGAGTAAATGGCTTAACAGGGGTAAGAGGTTATAGCATGAAATATCCTTCCATTTTCCTTTTTGCGAATTCAATATTTTGACATCAAACATTGAAAAAATATATGATAACTAAATAACTTATCGGATAAGGGTAGAATAATTGCTATTATATAGAACAACAATGATTAAATGTTCCGCTTTGACCATTCTGTGTGTTAATGAAATTTGAAGGATGATCCAGAATATTCGGTTAAATAGGATTTTAGGTGAATGTATGTATCACAGGTCAGACTGATAAAAACTATCGTTTTATCGAGGAAATCGTATTTAAAAAAAAATATATATTAGAATATTCATAAATTCATTAATTTTTAAAAATAAATATATTCTAGAGATTGTGTACATTCTTATAACAGAAATCAAATTGCAAAATATCTAGATATTTTATTATTTCTATATAAAAATATAGTTGTCAATATAATATTGCGTGTGAAAATACATTACATATTGAATTGTTATGTATGATTCTATATTTGTAGGTGTTTTGCCAGTTACGTTAGCCTTACTGGTTTTATTCAGCGCTTCCCAGGTTGGACTTGTAACTTTGACTTTGAACAAGATAATTCTCCATCTAGATAGAAAATAATCCACAGATTAAAATCAGGTGTCACCTGCTTCTATTGAGCTACAGAGAAGAGGCTTTCCTAAATGCGCAAATTGCAAAATTAAAGAGACCACTCCCCGGGAGCTTTCTTGTAGGGGTGAGACAAGGTACTTGGTTACACTTAGGACAAGAGCCTTGCACTAACTAATTTATTAAAGCATAGGTTATATAAAGATTAAAAAGGGAAAGAGAGGAAACAAAGAGGTTACATCCTCCGTAGAAGGTAAACAAGCAACAGCGTCGTTAGGCTAAACTTTTACAGTCAGTAGGAGGGGGGGGGGGGGGTCCGACGTCATCTTTCCGGTCACGTGTTATACTTGAGTGGCGGCGCTGGTGTCCAACATATCCCCTCCCGGAATAACTTCAGCTGGACGTTTATTCCGATAGTCCATCAGCGCTCTACAGTACTTTTCATGCTGGCTTCTAGCAAGAGGCTTGGTAAGGAAGTCAGCAGGGTTCTCGGCACTCGGAGTGTAAAAAAGTTCGATTGTTTCTTCTGATATCTTTTCTCGAACAAAATGGTACTTTACGGCAAAATGTCTAGTTTTCGATTTGTCGATGTAATTTTCCGCATGGGAAATTGCAGCTTGGTTGTCGCAGAATACTTTTGTTTCTCCACAAATCAAACTTGACATTTTCAGCTGTTCCATCAGATTCCGTACCCATGTGATTTCCTTCACAGCTGATGACAGTGCAATGTATTCCGATTCCATAGTACTCAAAGCGGTAATTGTTTGTTTGGTGCTTCTCCAAATTATTGGTGCTCCAGATAAAATGATGAGATGTCCAGATACTCCTTTTCGGTCTACAATGTCTGAGGCCCAACTTGCATCCGAAGAGGCAATCAAAGGTTTGCCAGTGGATCTGTAAGTTATGCCAAAGTCCTTGGTGCTCTTCAGATAACGCAGCACGCGTTTCCCAGCTTCCCAGTGTTTTCTTGTGTAGTTATCACAGTATCTGGATAGGATCCCGACTGCGTAGGCGATGTCGGGCCTGGTTCTCTGAGAAAGGTATGACAGTCCTCCGATCAGTTCACGGTATGGAAACCGCTCATTGGAATTTCCATTTTTCCTTACACTCGGGTCAAGATTGGTTTCCATTGGAGTCGAAACACCTTTTGCATCCTGTAGTCTGAAACGTTGAAGCAGTTCTTCTATGTAGTTACTTTGAGAAAGAGTCATACTTCCATCTTCTGACTTCTTGAAGGATACTCCAAGCATATGAGAAATTGGTCCTAGATACTTCACTTCAAAACTGGAATTTAAGAGTTCTCTGCATTTGTTTCTCGCTGCTTGATTCTCTGAAATGGCAAAGATGTCATCCACATAGATTGAGAGAATGATCCTTCCTTCTTCAAGTTCAACTTCGTAGATGCTCGGATCAATTGGGTTACGTTGGAATCCTATTTCGTGAAGTTGTTTGTTTAAGAATTTATTCCAGCATCTTCCGCTCTGTTTTAATCCATAGATTGATTTCTTAAGCTTGTAGAACAAGTTTTCTTCTCCTGGTTTCTTGAAGCATTCAGGTTGTTCCATGTAAATAGTCTCATTGAGTGTCCCATGAAGATAAGCACTCTTCACGTCGAATTGGTCAATGAACCAGTCCTTTTCTGTTGCTATCGCCGTTAATAGCCTTATAGTTTCAAAACTGGAAACAGGAGTATAGACTTCGTTGTAGTCAATTCCTCTACGTTGAGTGAAGCCTTTGGCGACTAGACGTGCTTTGTATCTAGTGGTACCATCCACTGCATTGATTTTCTTATTTAGTACCCATCTACATTTTAAAGGTTTGATACCTTTCGGCAATTCCTGCAGTTGCCATACATCATGTCTTTCGAGCGATTCCCTTTCTTCTTCAATGGCTTCTATCCAATTAACTACCTCAGGGCTGTTCATGGCTTCTTCATAAATGGGGTTATTGTCCTCTGCACTTGTGGCATTTATCTGTCCACCACTATTATCCTCTTCCGGAGATTCTGCCATCTTTCCATGACTTCGGAGTGTCATAGGATGGCTTCTCAGGTTCTCTGGGAGAGTCTCAGATAGCTGATCTATTCCACCTGTAGTTCCAATCAGTTCTTCAGTTTCTCGGTCTACTGGTTGATCTGCATTACTTTCTTCTTGAAAGGAGGCCTCTTTCGAGGAGAAATGGACATATGGTAGAGTATCCCTTTCTCTTTTGGGCTGTTTATAGAGGATTTCTTCTTTGAATACACAATTTCTAGATTCTACCACTTGGGGTTTTTCAGGAATCTAGATTCTCCAACCTCGTCCCTGTAGAGAATAACCCACGAGAATTCCTTTAGTGGCTCTTGGCTGAAGCTTCGAATTCCTTCTTTGTTTTGGAACATGAACAAAGGTTTCGCAGCCAATTGCTCTCAGATGTAGCAGAGCAGGTCTTTTTCCAAACCACAATTCAAAAGGCGTTTTCTCTTCATTGTGTCTGTTTGTAACACGATTTCTCAAGTATGCTGCTGTGTTGGTGAGCTCTGCCCAAGAGGCGGTTGGCAGATTGCAACTGTTCACATTACTCCTCACTAAGTTCAGCAAAGTCTTATTCATGCGTTCGGCGACACCATTCTGTTCAGGTGTGTAGACCATGGTGCGTTCATGTACTATACCATGGGCCTTCGTGAAAATATCCCAAGGAGATGAACAGAACTCTATTCCGTTATCTGTACGGATCCTCTTGAGAGAAAATCCCGTCTGATTTTCAGCTTCTTTCATTCATTCCTTGAATTTTTCTAGAGTATCGCCCTTCCTTTTGAGGAAATATACCCTTGTATATCTTGATGCGTCATCAATGATGGTCAAGACAAATCTTGATCCACCCCAGCTCTCAATGTTGAACGGTCCCATAAGATCACAGTGAACAAGGGCTAGTGTCTGAGTTTCCTTGGTAGATCTCAAATTCAGGAAAGGTCTTTTTGTCGATTTTCCAATCATACAATCAGAGCACTTATCAGGTTTTCCAGCCTGACAGTTCAAACCAATGACAACTTCTCTTTTCATCATGTCTACTATGGTGTCATAGTTGATATGCATGAGTTTCTGATACCATAAATTTAGTGGGAATTTACGAAAATTGTTGGTTTGAGCAATGGAATTTGAACATTCTCCTGATTCTGGAAATCTGGACGGAGCAGTCCTGACGAGATAGAGCCTTCCTCTCTTCTCTGCTCTGATCATCAAGTTATGATCATTGTCGTAGATATGACATCCCTTCTTGTCGAAGATAACCTCATGACCATTTTCCACAATTTGTAGAACAGAGAGTACACCATGTCTGATCCCAGGTACGAACATTGCATTCTGAGCAACTATGCTTCTAAGTTGTCCAGAATTGTTGATCAGATCTACTTGAGCATTACCTCTTCCTATGTTTGAATGTGATGTACCATCAATGGTGGTCACTTGTCCTACATTCTCGTCATTCAACGTGGAAAAATACCTTCTGTTCGGAGTCATATGATGCGTGGCACCTGAGTCAATTACCCACGTATCCTCTTCTGATACAACTGCTGCATTATACATCACAGACAAGTTCTTTGCTTCGTGATGTTGATGTATCGCTCCCTTTTCCTGTTGTTTACCGTTATTCTTTTTCAGTTTGAAACAGTCCCGTGCAATATGCCCTGTTTTCCCACATCCGAAACATTTTATAACAGTTTTAGAACCTTGATGTTTATGAGAGAATTGTTTCTTGTTAGAGTTCCTGACTGACAGTGCACCCATCCCTACATTTGTTGTAGCATACCGGCGCTCTGCCTCAGCTAACAATTTACGTCTGATGTTGGCACCGGTGAACTCTGACTCTGGTAAGTTACACATTATTGATATAACATTATCCCAGTCCTCTGGCATTCCACAAAGAATTAGCATGCTTAGATCACCGTCTTCAATTTTATCCCCTACACCTGTGAGTTCACTCACTATTAGATTTATGCTTCCCAAATAGGCATTCATGTTCGCATGTTGACAGAATTTCTGGGAGTGCAACTTTCGACGCAGTTGGAGAATTCTGTATTTGCTATCCCTGGGTGCATAAAGTCTTTGTAATTCATCCCAAACTTCTTTGGGGGAATTTAGATGTCTGATATGGTTCTGCTGCTCCTCACCAATAGAGAGACATATCTTTGCTAAAGCCTTATTCTGCCTCGTATTAAGTTTTTTGATTAGACCAACATCCCCTCCCTCGGGTTTGACTTCGCCTGGGTCAACAATTGACCATAAGTCATTGTCCATCAGAATGAGCTTAATTTGGAAGCTCCATGAGGAATAGTTTAATCCATTTAGCTTGGTAATTTTCGTTAAACTTTCGTTAGCTTCCATTATAAGATGGCGTCCACTGAAGGGGGGGAAAGAGAACAAAAAATTAGGCTTACCGTTCAATGCTTCAGGCAGCTCCAATCAGTCTCATAATCTTTTCTTGTAGGGGCGTAGACAAGGTACTTGGTTACACTTAGGACAAGAGCCTTGCACTAACTAATTTATTAAAGCATAGGTTATATAAAGATTAAAAAGGGAAAGAGAGGAAACAAAGAGGTTACATCCTCCGTAGAAGGTAAACAAGCAACAGCGTCGTTAGGCTAAACTTTTACAGTCAGTAGGGGGGGGGGGGGGTCCGACGTCATCGTGTTATACTTGAGTGGCGGCGCTGGTGTCCAACAAGCTTCTTATATAAAGAACTAAAGAAAGTAATCAAGTGCCTTAACCAGCACACACACACTCGATTTCCAGGATTTGGTCTGAAAGAACAAAGATTAATAGTAGATAAAGAAAAGGTTATTGCATTGTGTGTTTGTGTCTGGAGAGGGAGCGACTTGAGAAATTTCTAGAAATGTCCTGTGGTTTTATGATATTTCCTTATTCTGTGGTATTTAAGAGGTCAGGAAACAATCTCTCAATCATCGCATTTGCATAATGTGAATATGAGATATATAGAAGCAAAGGGAATAAAACGCTAAAACTTAAAAATAACTTTTATTGTCTTTATATCAATATGAGAAATATTGGGAGTGCCTGACTCATCAGTGGTCAATACCCCCAATGGTTTGACCTGCTAAATAAAACAAACCGTTCTACTATTGTATTGACCTGATTTTCTCATTATCCGGTAATTTGACGAAATTTTTGGTGAATGTATTTATGGGAATTATGAACATAAGCTTTTGTGGATACAGTTTTAAAATACACAAATATTGGAGCCTGCTCTTCCACAAAGCATTCCCAAATATTGAATGAGAAAGAGCGATAAGTTGATTAAGAAAGTCCATCTTCCATGACAATAGAGAGGCACCAAGGTCCAACGCCATTTGCTCAATCAGCGATATAAGGCGCCCTGAAATAGCTCCAATAATTGGCAATAAAATTAATGATGTCGGTAGTGGCACAGTCAAGTGGGGCACGGCAGTAGCTACTTGCTTGAATGTGAATGCGCATACACGATTGGCTCTCAATGGCGCTCAACCAGAGCTAAGGACACGCATAAATCCAACTTTTATTCACGTAATAAGACGGCGAAACCTCCCCCGCGCTTCCTGCCATCTCCGGATTGCGCAATCCCTTTAGACACGCTGACGATAGACTCGTCTGGCAGCTTAGCTATGTCTGGGCTCAATGGAGATCTGGATTTATAGCTGTGGATTTCCTTGAGCCCCTTTCGAAAGAGGACGTATCTCGAAGCTTTGTCGTCCCGCAAATTTAAATACACCCATCTAACTTCCCAAATCTGGATGATGCAAACAGGCTGAGCTTGGCTGACTTCACAGTGGCGTGTGCTACACCTTTGTTCGGATTATGATAATTAATAATCAACAATTCATATATTTTAATTAAAGGCTAAATATTATAATGAATATAGGGAATCAGTGCGTATAGTATCTGCATAAGATAAATGGAACTATTTAGAACTTCCTCACTTTTCTTTCCTTACTGCGATAAAAGAATGTTGTGAGGACCTGGAAGATTGAATTGATGGAACGGCTGGGAAATTCCACTACGGCAGGCCCTCTCAATATATAGCTTCATCGCTGTAAGGACAGATGTTTTATTTGTAAGAAAGAAAAATAGCGTCGAAAGAGTTTCAATTGACACGTTACACTATGGTGTGCATTCACGTGGTTCTTTAAACCAATATTTTGGCCAATTAAATATAAAAAAAATTTCAACGGTTTTAAAGCTAAATCGAGAGTTGAATATCATACGTGTAGGTACATGCGTAGCTATAGAAGTATACGCCGGCAATCAAAATTACTTTAACTTACTATATATAAAAAACCATATAGATATTATTTTTAAAAATATATATATATATAAAGAGACATGGGTCGCTTCTTCCGTCAAAATAGACGTCTAAATCCAGACGCCATCTATTGACTGTCGCCGCAACTAGCGGCCTCGGGTCGGTGACAAAGCCACAACACCAGCTTTGGCAAACTGAAAAGCGTCCACCTAGAGACCATGGTTTCGGGCTAATGGCCCTCGTCAGTCTAGGGCGAACTTTATTCCATGAGATCCACACGGGATCTAATTGAATCTTGGCAATCTGCCAAAGAGGTGTTTAGCTGTAAAAGTGGCTGGGCCATATCTATGACTAAAATATAGATGAATATTTTGCCGGGAGGAAATTGATCTAAAGAGACAAGGTTCGCCTCCCCCGTCAAAATAGACGCCTAAAACCTCTTTGGCAGATTTTCAAGATTCCATTAGATCCCGTGTGGATCTCATGGAATAAAGTCCGCCATAGACTGACGAGGGCCATTAGCCCGAAACCATGGTCTCTAGGTGGACGCTTTTCAGTTTACCAAAGCTGATGTTGTGGCTCTGTCACCGACCCGAGGCCGCTAGTTGCGGCGACGGTCAATAGATGGCGTCTGGTTTTAGACGTCTATTTTGACGGGAGAGGCGACCCTTATCTCTTTAGATCAATTTCCTCCCGGCAAAATTTCCATCTATATATATATATAGTTATTATATTTTAATAAAACCATTTTAACAAATTATCTCTGACTATATGTGAATAAACTCTCAATGTAATCAATAGATAATTTATTGATTGAAACAAAAAAGCTTTGGATATATTTAAGCCATCCAAATATATCCTTCTCTAATAAATTTGACCAATGAACGAAAAATGCCGGGTTCGCCCCGAGTTCACCTTTCCCAGAGTGCACATGTCGAATAAGGAGCTCATTTTTCTAAAGTCAAATTTGAAATATCCTAATTCGATTTTAGGTTCAAATTTAGCTTATTGTTATCTTCGATAAATAGTATCCTCCCACATAAACCCCCAGTCGTGGGAAGGGACAAATTTTACTTCTATAGAGAAAGAGAATCAGATAATTATATATTTTATTGACATTCAGTCCATTATCAATGTAACTAATTCGCGCAGTTAGTTAATAAGAATAAAATATAACAACGATATGTGTTGGAAAAAAAGGAGTTCGAAGTAGCCAATGGGAGACCGATGGAGGGGGCTACGGGGATGCAGAGGCTGAAATGAGAAGAACAATAAAAAGAAAAACTTGTAAACAACTTTCGAACGCGAGAATTTGCCCTGATCCCTGATTCTTTTAGTGTAAATATTTAAATATATAATTAATTAAATAATACTATACTTATTTTCTTAATTTATAATAAATATAATTTTCTCTCCTATTTTCGTCGTACATTTTAAAAGTGTTATAAACAGCGACACCACAATTTTGAACCTTCAACCCCGCCGACCATGAATAGAGATGAGCGACTCCCTCTATAGAACTTAGATCGTCGTCACAACACAGAGTGGCGGTGAAATCGCAATAATATGATTAAAAATGATATATAATAATATATGTATATAATAATTACATAATAAAATATGCCGAAGGATGGTATATTCATGAGTGAATAAAGGCACCTCTCCGTTCTAATAAGATGATTAAAATACACCCTAAAGACATTTAATTAATGTATTTTAAACATTTTTTCAAATATAAAATGTGGGCTTGTTCATTTTCACGCAAAAATATATTTATTTGATAGAATCGGGATATTTGCCTACCCAGAGAACTCCTCTTCCTGAGGTGCCCGGCGAGATCTGTTGATGTGACACAAATATTTAGTTTTAAAGTTATTTTCGGAATCTCAGATATTGGATCTCAGAGTTGCTAAATATTTTATAGAATTGGTAATTGCTTTTAGCTCTATGAAGTTATTCGTCTATATTTCTTAGCAGATTACAGCAATTATGACATGGAGAGATGAATAAAGGACGATCCCGGGTGATGTAATAACGAAATCATAAAATATTAAATACATTTTAGTTTAATAAGTTTGGATAATAATAGGGCAACTTTATATAATAAATATCTAAAATATAAGATAGTGGACTTGCTGCTGTGATAGAGATGCATGGAGATATCTGAGGCTCTTCATTGGACACGACAACAACAACAACTAAAATATATCGTACAGAGCTTCCAGCCAAAATGTCCATGATAGAGAACAACCCAGCTTAAAGAAGCTCGACTTTCTAAATTCGGTTTGGTCACTAAGTTATAGGGACAAAATTTATTGATGAAAACAATGTTTTAAAATCAAGCACAAAAGGATTTATTAAAAATCAATATAAATATACAAACTAAGGTTCAATTTTGAAGAAAGTATATTGACAGTTAAATTTAGGAAACGTTTACCACAGATACCAAGTAGGTTTGAGTTAAACATTGTGATAACAACCGTGAAATCAAAATTTGTTTCGTTTCAAATATTTATCTCAGTTTTAATCCTAGCCTTTCCCTGTCGCATGGGTGGTGGGCTAAGTATTGTCAACTAAACAACAAGTATATTGAGCTTAGCTAGCAAGCTTACTTAAACTTAACTTTTTAACATTGTCAGCGAATAATTAATTATATAATAAATTATAAACCAAAAATGTTTTTTTCGGTACCAAACGAATCGGAGTGTTTGGACACCTCGTCGATGGTAAAGGCTTTTATCCCGACCCAGGAAAGATCGAAGCTTCGCTTAGTTTCTGACTTGAAAATCTATAATAGATGTGAGAATCTTCATCGGCATATGCTCTCAATATCGTTGATTTATCTAAAATTCGATGCGAAAGCTGCTCCTCAACACGGACTTTTTTAAATAAATTAACAAATTTACATGAAACTCTAGCCAACAAGATGCCTTTGAATCTTTGAAAAGAAAAACATTGATGAATGAACCTGTTTTGGGCTATTTAGAAGAACAACTGCCAACTGAGCTCCATACTGACGTCAGCTGTTAAGGAATTGTTCAACTTAATTAAACGCCTCCTCGTCATCACTGCCGTTTTGGGCAATGATTGTGAAGGTCGTTTTTTTTTTTAATTTTTAGAAATCTATATTTTATTTGAAAAAGAAAAAACAGGCATTTAGCGCCAACTATTTCTTTAAAAATGCGAATTTATATTCATTATTAGCGCTGATTAATTTTTGTCCTATTTTTAGAAAGCTATTTCCTTGATTCAATCCTGGGTTCTCTGTTCGTGGAACTTTGACTTTTTAAACTTTCAGCCTTTCAGAGGAATAGCATGGTAGATTAAATTGGCCTAACCGCTGGGAGGGATCACCACTGATCAGTCAAGCCATTCCACAATATATATTTAAATATTTCCTTTAGTGGGGGTCGTAGAAAATATTGCCCTCAAAAATATTGAACGGAAATAAATAGCACAAAAAACGACTATGATTTCAATATAGATCAGTCACCCATCTCTGAGCGACTGTGTTTTGTTTTCTCGAGAGTTTATTTATTTGTCGGTCCCAGGTTATAGTTTGGTGGTTATATTTTCTTAGCTGAGACGTCAAATTATCATTACTATCATCGCAAACAAATTATTTCTTCATACCTTTTAAAAGGCGAACTTTAACAACCGCGCCATACCGATTATGAAAAATATTCAGTTTTTATCTTAATATCGAACACTACAAGTTAAATTGGCGACAAGGATCAACAAAATTAAACATTTTGAAAAAAAAAAGAATTCTATTCAAAACTTCACAATTGAAGAGTTGTTTCAAAATATGAGATAGGTTTAAAATGGATCAAGTTTATTTTATTTATTTTATTTAAACACACAAAACGCGATATCCCTGCTAGGGATAATTGCGTCGATTTACATTTTTTTTTTAAACAGCAACAGTTATAAACATATTATACAAAAAAGTAATCGAAATAAAAAGAGAAAAAAATAATATATTATTAGGAACCTGAACCTTTCAGGTTTGAAAGAAAATCATAAATATATTTACAAAAATAGTTAAACTTATGATAATTCTCTCTGTTGTTTACAAATTGATATAGATATACAACATTATTTATTGTCTGTTGTCTAGCGGTGAAGAAGAGTGGGCATTCCAGCAGTCGATGTCTCGAGTCCTGGAATTCGTTGCCACAATGACAACTAGAGTCTTCAATCGCGCCAAATATTGATAAATATCGCTTAAAATTTCCATGGTTCGTTATAAACTGGGTATTATAAATTTGGAGCGGAAATATGTTGGAATTTCAAACGGATCAATTTGAAAAAAGAGCTTTTAATCTCTTTTTAATAACTAAAGATATGTTGTTGATCCAAATAAACAGAAGGAACTGATATTACATCATTCTGGAACGAATAGTCAAGATACAGGGTGATCCAAAAGTCCCGCACAACTTTAAAAATTAATAACTCCGCGAATATTTGCGCTAGAGCAATGCAGTAAACACCATTGTGTTCAGGATGCAATGGGTTTTTATTGCAAATAATGAAAATTTCGAAATTTATTTTAGTTACAACTTTATTCGCTAGATGGCGCTCTACCAGAATCAGAGATTCAGCGGCCAAATTGTTTGATAAATTGAAAAATATAACTGAACGACACGTATTTTTCCTTTTTGAATACCAGGAAAGAACCCTAATAATATCAAAAGATAAATTAATAAAACAACATATCGCCAAAAGTTATAGGAATTGGTTGACGATTTTTAAATACAAGCTGAGATATGTAAAATAGGTATATGCAAATTAAAACATGTGGCAAAAAATATTTATATTTTAGATGGAGTTTTGTGAAATAGATTAAATGTTTGAAAAACACTGCTGATATCAATACACGATTTTTGAAATGTTAATATAGTACCAAAAATTATGATGGCACTATTAATAGGATTTCTTGCTATAAGGAATGTGTAGTTTCTTGACTGATTGGCGACACTTGACTATTTAACTGGATATTTGTCATGATCCAAAAATGAAATATAGAGGGGGGTGACAAAATCTATTTGTTGTATTTCATTCCAAATATCCTATGAGTTTGTCAAATGTTATTGTTTATTATACTGTACATAATTGTGAAAATGTATCCCCTAAAAAATCATTTTTAAATCGACCTTTTGCGTTGAAAAACGTGGTAGTAAAATCATTTTGTATTATTTTTTGCGCAAAATTTCTAAATTTGGATGGGTACGGAGAATATTCCTCATGCTATTTCTTCTAATGAGCGAAAAGTGATAAACTAAACATAAGGGGTAAAATTGTGTGTACCAGTTTTATTCGAGAAGTTATAACACTTTGGTCTGGAAGACATAATATAAGATGTGGGCAAATGACAAACAAAAAATAACTGTTCACAGAAAAAAAAGTCAAGATGTGAGGACAGCATTCATTATTCCCATTACCCAAAACAAAGAGCTGCAAAATATAATACATGAGGTAACTGCCTTCTCTCTTGTATTAGGTCACAATCCTTGCTCAATGTGGCGCCCTTCATTCTCAAACACCACCTGCAGATGATAGATGACAGAATGGTCACAATTAAATAGTTGAAATTTATAAAACGTGCCATCTGATAGAAGCCTTCAACATGGCCAATGTGGTAGGCCGGCATCGATAAAAACACGACTTAATGTACCCCCATAACCGAAATTGTGAGGCGTCAAGTCTGGTGATATTGGAGGCCACTGGTATATAAAGTGGCAACTTATCAACGAATTTCACCGAACGTATCCTTCAGCAATTGTTTGGCACCGCGGGAGATATGAGGAGGTCCACCATCTTGCATGGATGTTATTTCGCTTAGTGCTTATCTGTCCTGCAATACGGGAATAACCTTTTCTCTCAAAAGTTGAACATAACGTTCACCAAAACAACAACACAACAGTTACAAAAACAGTTTTAAAAGTTATTCCATTGATTTTTTCAAAGATAATTGGCCCAAAAATAAAAGAAGAAGTGAACCTACACAAAACTGTAACTCTGTGCTGATGAAGTGGTATTTCTGTAAAAATCCTAGGGTTTCCTGTTGCCAAAATGAGGCAGTTTTAAATGTTAAATTCTCCCTTTAGATAAAAGTGAGCATCATCTGTTCTTAGAACATTTGAAAGCCAGTTTTCATCAATATCAATTTGCCGGAAAACCCATGCAGCGAATTCTTGACGCTTCCCAAAATCGCTGACTTCCAACTCGTGAAAACATTGAATTTCGTTAGGGTATTTTTATAGAAAATTCTAAATGTGTGTTATCTCCAAATTGTTCCATACGAAATCCCCGTTTGTCGAGAAACGTGTCTAGCACTTACTTCTTCATACGTGGATAACGTTTCAGTAGCTTCAGCATTCTGCAAAACCGTAACAGCCACTGACTTGCATGTCGATGGTCTTCCACTCCGAGGTTTTGATTCCAGAGATCCAATTTCCTCAAAACTTTTAATCATTCGCCTTAGAGAGTACCAACTCATTGGTCCTTTACCGCTTCGAATATCTTTAAAGGAACGAAACGCTCGTAAAGCTTCAGTGGCAGATTCTGAATCACAATTTTAAAAAATCACCAAGAGTGCTTTATCCTGTAGTGACGGCATTCCAGGGGGAAGGGGAGAAGTCCGACCACACTTCCTTGCGGTCCCTCCTGGACCGTTGGAATATTTGACCGAATTCTGGTTCGTTTCCAAGGTGAC
The DNA here is from genome assembly GCA_030710605.1 of Cordylochernes scorpioides. NCBI lineage: Eukaryota > Metazoa > Arthropoda > Arachnida > Pseudoscorpiones > Chernetidae > Cordylochernes > Cordylochernes scorpioides. Next base: position 109,959,545 of record CP092886.1, on the reverse strand, counting down.
TAACGTTGCAACGGCACCCATTTTCAAATGAAGAGCAAAACTGATATCTCCAGTGATGCTACCGCGTCCGGGGTAACCGCCGCGTCAGGAGCTGCAGCTCGAGCTCATGATGAGAAATCTACTACGAGGACACAATTCAATCTACTACAACTCAATATAAATGGTACCCAGAGGAAAATAAAGAGCTGAATTGTCTTCTCTGTGACAACAATGTGCATATTGCTTGTCTTCAGGAGACAAAATTGAATCCGAATATGAGATTCAATATCAAAGGTTATACAACACTGCGAAAGAACAGACCGGGAAAATTTGGAGGAGGACATGCCGTTTTGATTAAAACTCTAGAAATCAAATTTAAGGAAATCGCCTATAATCAGAGTAAGCCTACAGAAAGCACAACAGAAGCTCAGGCAATAGAAATCTATCTTACAGATAAAACAATTCCAATCATAAATATTTATCACCACGATAATACTAGCATTAATGCAGGCCTGATAGAAACATTAAGTGAAGCGTCTTCGGATATCGCAATCATACTTGGTGATTTTAACGCCTAAAGACCAACTTGGGGATCACCTGTCCAGGATAAGAAAGGTCAGCAGGTTGAAGACATGCTAACCGACCTCGACCTTACACCGTTAAATAACGAAATGGACTTGGATAGAAGTCCACAGGCACAGAATCCGAAATAGACATCACAGCGATAAATTACAACAACGCACCCACAACACAATGGAAAATTCTGAAAAGTACAATCAGTGACCACAGACCAATTTTAACAACCCTAAAATCAAAATTGAGAATGTCCAACAGAAAAAAAGAACACTGGAAAAAATTCACAGAAAAGCTTGAAGAACTGTGCAACGAAGAATTAAATCACAGAACGATTGACAAAAAATTGGAAAAATTCTCTTCGAACATATTCAAAGCTGCAAAAGTATCGATACTTAGAGGTAGACGTAAACACCTGTGAATACCTTACTGGAAGGACCACAATATCGAGGCAATGATTGCAGAGAGAGACAATATCAATGAACTTCTTAAAACAAAAAAAAGAAGAAATCATAAAGGAACTCATTGAAATTAGTCACAAATTAGAACAAGAAATTTGGATATTCAAACAAGAGAGAGAGAGAGAAATGGGCAGAATTCTGCGAAAAAAATGGATCCAAAAAAGGAAAGCCATCACTGGAATATAATTAGTGTTATAAAACAATCAAAACCAACACTAATCCTCCAATACTCTAACCGATATGAAAAGCGAGAACGAACAAATAGATGGCTGATATAATTGCTGAATATCTTTCAAGCACTTCCAGACTCAGCTATACGAATGAAGGCAGGACTCTAAAAAATAATGTAAACAGGTTAGTTAAACAAGCAAGAAATTACCATCAACAAGATATTTACTCGAGAGACTTCACACTGAATGAGCTAAACTCATCAATAGGAAAGTTAAATCCAAGATGTCACCTGTCTTTGGTCAAATGATTAAACACTTTGGAGACGAAGCTAAAAATCAACTCCTACGAATACTGAACATTTCATGGAAAACTGGTAAACTACCAAAGAATTGGAAGATGTGCTGAGAACATGTACGAAAACATGTACGTATGTTTTCCCACGTGACGCAGCGGAGCGTGACCTTGCCTGCACGGGTGAGTCAGTTGTTGTTTTGAACTCTGTATGGATGGACATTAAAACATGGTGGCAGCGATAACTGGATAAAATACGAACCCGTATATTGCAAAATATCGATTTTTGCGTACCTTGGAAGATAATTCAACATGGCTCAGATTCAACCTCCAGAAACTTTCGACTTCTCGACTCCCAACGAATGGCCCAAATGGAGGAAGAGATTCGAACGATACCTCGTGGTCAGTGGAATGAAGAAGAAAGAGGAGGCGGACAAGATCGATTTGTTCATGTACTTGATGGGTGACCGCGCGGATGATATATTCAGGACCTTCAAGTTCGAAAAGGAGGAAGAGGCAACGCAAATTGATTCCGTCCTCAAGGCGTTCGACAGCCACTTCTGTGTCAGGAAGAATATTATCTACGAACGTTCGAAATTTAATTCAAGAATCCAAGAGGATCGGGAGCCAATGGCCGAATCCATCACTTCATTGTACAATTTGGCTGATAGTTGCGAATTTGAGGGTCTTCATGAGCAGTTGATCCGTGACCGAATAGTGGTTGGAGTGAGGGACAAAGCTTTATCTGAAAGAATGCAGTTGGACAGCGAACTGACTTTGGAAAAGGCGGTGAAAATGGTTCGACAGCAGGAAGCCGTTCGACAGCAACAAGTCGACCTGCAGCGTCCCTCAAGAAGCCAAAAGGTCAATCAGGTGAAGTTCAACTCGAAGAAGCAATCACCGAAACAACAACAGCAGCCTTCGAGGAAGAAGGAGAAGTCAGCCAAAACAAGATCACGATGTCCAAAATGCGGAGGTTTCACCCACAGGGAAGGACAGGCTTGCCATGCTGAAGGACAAAAATGTAACCTGTGTTCAAAAACTGGCCATTTTGCAAATTGCTGCCCAGATAAGCAGGCGAAGACTGCGGAAGTCAAAGCTGTTTCTGAACTTGATTAAGAAATTGGTTTTCTCCTGGAGGTCTCAGCTGTGGAGGATTAATCTAATCTCGATGATGAAGGCGAGTGCAGGAGGCGATGGACAGCAGAAATCCAAGTGAACGGGAAACGGGTGAAGTTCAAGCTCGACTCCCAGGCGGATGTTATATGTGTTCCTCTGTGTCTCTTCAAGAAGATAATGGGACAGCAACGACTAGTGGAAAGTGATATCAACATTAGAGCTGCTGAATTATCCGAACTTCAGACTGTGGGTATGTTTATATCAACGCTGCGAAATGGCAATTATGAAATCAAGGAGAAGATTTATGTCATTCGTCGTTTGAGTGAACCTCTTCTGAGTCGCCGGGCATGTGAGCTCTTGAACCTGGCGAGGCGGATTGAAGTGGTTGCGACGAGAATTAACCCGATCAGGGAATTCCCTGAAGTATTTGAAGGACTGGGACAGATCGGAAACCCTTACGAAATCAAGTTGAAACCTGGAGCAAAACTATATGCTGTGCATACTCCTCGACGGGTACCAATACCTTTGATGGAAAAGCTCAAAACAAGATTGGAAGAGCTCGACAAAGACGATATCTTGACGAAGATTTTTGAAGCTCAACAAGAAGATACGACCCTGAAAGCAGTAGTCAACTACCTTGAGCAAGGCTGGCCAGATAAGAAGAAGATGTCACAGGCTCTGCTCACTTATTGGCATGTCATGGATGATCTCGGCGTTCAAAATGGACTACTGATGCGTAGCTGTCGTCTTGTTATTCCAGCAAGTATGAAACTGGAGATCCTAGATAAGTTGCACGCTGGGCACTTCGGGATTACAAAAACAAGACTTCGCGCACGTGAGACGGTATGGTGGCCTGGAATTTCGGAGGAGATCGCGGAAACGGTCAGAAAGTGCAGTGTCTGTATCCAGGAAGCCGTCTCAAAACATGAACCTTTGATACCAACCAACTTTCCTACACGACCGTGGCAAAAGATTGGAATGGATTTGTTCAAGTTCGAGAATAAGTGGTATCTAGTCGTCATTGACTATTATTCTCGCTTTCCTGAAATGATTCAGCTGGATCGGCTCACAGCCAGTGTGCTGGTGCGTAGTTGCAAATCCATATTTGCCCGACATGGAATACCAGAAACTGTTGTAAGCGATAATGGGATGCAATTTGGAGCTGCTCGTGAATTTGCAAATTTCGCAAGGCAGTACGGATTCACACATGTCACTTCAAGTCCTCGATTCCCGCAGAGCAATGGGATGGCAGAAGCAGGTGTGAAAATTGCTAAGTTGATCCTCAAGAAAAATCAAGACCCATCGCTTGGACTCCTGGAGTATCGATCGACCCCTTTGGAGAACGGTTACAGCCCTGCTGAGCTTCTCATGGGACGTAAACTCCGAACGACCTTGCCAATTGCACCAGAGAATCTTAATCCGAAGTTGGTGGACTCTCAGACCCTGAAAAGAAAGGAGGGGAGAAGGAGAAAGGATATGAAATCCAGATATGATCGACGCTGCGGAGCTACGGACATGGAGGAGCTATCCGAAGGTGACAATTGCGACCTGTGAGAAAGAAACAAGTGGTGACAAGAAATTTGATACTTCCTCGAACATCAGGAGAGAAGCCTGTAGGTGGAAGTCCGAAAGAAAGTGAAGAGGAGGTTCCAGAGGTTACATCAGGAATCAAGGAGGAGACTGCTTCTGTGCACGTACCCTCTTGCACTCCTAGACAGGGGCCTGCTGCTGTGCACGTGCCATCTTGCACTCCTAAACCGGAGCCTGCCGCTGTGCAAGTGCCCGCCCGCAGTCGTAGATCTCAGAGAGCCAGGAAACTCCCAGACCGACTGGAGTATTATTAAGGGGGGAGATGTGTTGTGTATGTAAATATATGAAGATTATTTGCATTCTTTAAAGTCTCATTATGTACGAATATGTGTGAATATAAATTGGACATTTTTTGTTGGCCAAACGAAAAGAATAAGAGCTAAAAAGAGTCATAGTCAAGTTTGAGTTGTTGTATATCTAATTACGACACAACCTTAACAACATCCATCCTTATCTCACTGAAGACACAAAGGTTGCCTGTTATGCAGATTATATAGCCATATGGCACACAAGTATCAGTATAGAAATATCAGAAAAATACTGAACACATCAATGAGAGGATTGAAGAAGTGGGCAATGAAACTCAAAATGACCATAAACCCAATAAACACAAACCTATAGGTTTCCTTCAGAAAGAGAACAAAAACATACTTAAAAAGAAAGGACTTTACACAACTGGTCTATGCGATCAGATAAATTATTTAGCAGCATATACAGATGGATCAGCAGACCTTACCATAAGTAATGGAGGGGCTGCAATAAACATAATACTGCAAGATGGAACATACATCAAAATCAAAGAAGGAGCAAGAAAGATTTCGTCAAACTTTACTTGTGAACTGACAGCTATCTGGAAAGCTCTTGATGTATGCCTTAACCAACCATCCCTGCATCAAGCAGAAGGAATTATAATATACAGCGACTTCATATCCGATCTAGCAGCAATTCAGAAGGGCAATACTAAAATAACACAGAAAATACACTCGTTGCTTACTCAACTGATATCATTGGAGAATAACTGCATTCTACAATGGATTCCTGCCAGTGTTTGGATAGGGGGTAATGAAATGGCAGTTGAATTTGCAAAGGAAGCCAGAAAGTTGAGCCAAAGGAAAGAACAAATGTCATTATTTGACGCTAATGCTTTTGCAAAATACAAGCTAATTAAACAAAAAATAAGAAAAGATCAAAATGTGAAATAAACTCCGAGAGAAAAATGACAAAACTATAACAAGATTTAGAACAAAACATTATAAAGGAATGACAATGCATCCAGATGGCACAAGAACCTATAGAACATGCAACAACTGTCCTGGTGTGGAACTAACACCTACCCACATATTCTCATGCCCGCAGCCTTGCAGAAAATTGACATAGACCCAGAGCAGCTGCTTTACACACCCAAAATAGTGGACATTGCTGCTGCTGCTGCTGTGATAGAGATGCATGGAGTCATCTGAGGCTCTTTATTGGACACGACAAAAACAACAACGGCATTCCAGAGTAAAATAAATAATCAGAGATAGATAAATAATTTTCAAATGAATTAAAATAAATATAATCGATACTGAGAGAGAGTTGAATTTTAAAAAATATAAAATAATTATTTTCGAAATTTAAATAGCTGAGAGGATTCCAGCAAACCTCATCTAAAATATCAGTTTTTTTTTTGCTACATGTTTAATTTGCATATACCTATTTTACATATCTCAGATTGTATTTGAAAATCGTTAACCATTTCTTCTAACTTTTGGCGAAATAGTGTTTTATTAATTTATCATTTGATATTATTAGGGTTCTTTCCTGGTATTCAAAAAGGAAAAATACGTGTCGTTCAGTTATATTTTTCAATTTACCAAGCAATTTACCAAGCATCTTGCCTAAATTGAACATTCATTTTGAAAAAGGCATAGGTTTCGTTCCTTGATACAAGATCAAGGTGAAGAAATAGATAAAGGCGTCACAAGGCTAGGACAACAAGGCGCCAATTGTAATGATGTCGATCTTGATGACCAAACGAGAGACTAGCTTCGGAAGCCAACTGTGCGGACGTGTTTGGCTTCGCTCGTCTCGTTAAGCTAAGTACTTTTTTCTTTCCTCTTTTAAATTTAATATTACCTTATATATCTTTCTGTCCTAAATTATTTATATCATAAGTATAGTATTAATATCACTTTTCAATAAGATTTTACTTCCCCCCCCCCCTTTTTTTTTTCTTTTGGACAGAAGACATGGATTGTATTTTGAAATCAATAGCTGTTAAACTCTATGGAATATTAATATATTCTTATAGCAAATTTAAAACTAATCAAAAATATCTAACAAAAAATGATATAACTTACTTATCTTCAATGATTAACCAAGCAGAAAATGGAATTGAATCTATATCTGAGTTAAATAAACAATATACAATAGATAGTTTGACCGACACAATAGAAAAGGCTATATATAATAAACTAAATAAAGTTCTTAAAGAGATTCCGAAACAGACACCTTCCTATGCTCAAGTTGTGCGACAGGAAGCAGAACTAATCAAAATAAAACAGCAGTCATTCAAAGATGAATTTACTTTAATTGTGGCTTTAAATGAAGGTGTACCTAATTCTGATGCACTTCAAAATATTTCTAATAATATTTAAAATGTCAGAGAAAATGGTAAAAACATTAAGATTAATAGAATTATAAACGCTAAAAAGTCTGTAATTATAAAGGTTCCAAACCAAACTGATAATAAAATGTTACTGGATGACTTAAACAAATCAGAAAATTTGAAATTGATTGTAAAATTTACATACCGACACTAAGAGATCCAACTATAGTAGTCAAAAACGTATCCAAAATTACAGATACGGCGAACTTCGTACAAACCATATGCAGAATGAGAATTCTGATCTGGAAAATTTGGAAAATGAAATAAAAGTTCTATTTACAATGAGATCTAACTCTCCATATCACAATATAGTATTAAGAGTAACTCCTAAAGTTTACCAAATTTTAAGAAAAATGGATAATGAGATATACACCTATTTTGAGCGATGTTCTACACAAGACAGAATATTTATAAGACCATGTCAAAATTGTTTTGAATTTAATCCGAACAACAAAACAAAAGACTGCCAAAACATTCAAATATATAAAATATGAGGTGTACAGGGTAGCCACAACTGTACTGAAGCACCAAATTGTCACAATTGTTCTAAGCACCCTAAATATAAAAACCTTTCTACAAACCATTAATCAAATTCAAGTGAATGCCCGATTTACAAATGACAAATAGACAGAATTATCCAAAGGACACAATATTCACAAATATACGAGGGAAATGATGTATCAAATACAATTTGAAGCTCAATCTTAAATAGATTAATATCCTATATGATTGAAAATGTGAGATGTATTCAACAAAATGTAAGAAACAGTTTTACTGCGATAAGTGAGCTACAGGCCAACACTAGAGATGACCCACCTGACATTCTTTTGATTCAAGCACCATATGTTTTACATAAACTACTAAATTCCATTGGAATGCTTTTATTTAGTAATTAATTCTTTTTAGTATTGTTTTAACTGAATAATTCTCTAATATCTAGCATATTTCTATTATAAAATATTCCTTAAAACCTTTTTTAAATCTGTAAATTGCTTTTCTCTAATAAACACAATACTTTACAATTTGATTTCATTTAACTAAATTTGCTTACCAACACTTTGTACATATATCAATTGTGTTGATATATACACTGCGTGACATTGAAAATGGAACACCAAGAAATAGTGGCCAGAAAGTGATGAAACTCGGCAGACAGAGAGAGACAGGGACGATCAATAAGTGATCTTTATTTCAAAATGATAGTCATAATACAGAGCGAGAACGGCGTCGGCTTAGTAACAAGTAGGACCACCGCGGACGGCGATGCACGCAGCAACACGTCTAGGTAGAGAGTCAATCAGAGTACGGATGGCGCCCTGAGGGATGGCTCTCCATTCCCTCTCAACCATTTGCCACAGTTCGTCTTCTGAACGCGGCTGTGGCAAGGCATGCAAACGGCGTCCAATGATGTCCCAGACGTGCTCGATTGGTGAGAGATCAGGAGAGTACGGTGGCCAGGGAAGCATCTGTACATCTTGCAGAGCTTGTTGGCTAATGCGAGCAGTGTGCGGTCGAGCGTTATCCTGCTGATAAAGGGCATTGGGTACCCCCTGAAGGTAGGGGAGTGTCACCGGTCGCAGCACATCATCAACGTATCGTTGAGCCGTCATAGTGCCCTGAATACGAAGTAAAGGTGACCTGGAATCATACGCGATTGCGCCCCAAACCATGATTCCACGTTGTCGCACGGTGGGGCGTTCCACAATTGCTGCCGGATTGGACCTTTCTCCACGTCGACGCCACACGCGTACACGGCGACTATCACTGGACAAGCAGAAACGCGACTCATCTGAGAACACGACCCTGTGCCATTCCGTCATCCACGTCGATCTAGCCCGGCACCATTCCAAACGTTGGCGCCTATTCGGTGGGGTCAATGGCAGTCTTCTTAGCGGACGGCATGAGTGCAAGCCATTAGCAACCAATCGACGGGAAATGGTTCTGGTCGAGATGGAATGATCTAGGGTGTCTTGCACATGTTGCAGGATGGCGGTACAAGTGGCTTGTGGGGCCGCAACTGCTTGTCGAAGGATACGCCGATCCACGCGTGCTGACGTCACTCTGGTTGCACCGACATTCCTATAAATTGCCACATTTCCTTGTTCCAACCATCTTCTCCACAGTCGGTGCACCGTGGACGCACCAAGGTGTGTATCAGCTAAGATTTGACGTATGGACCAACCTGCCCTTTTCAGTCCGATCACCATGCCCCTCGTAAAAGCGTCTGTCTGCTTGAACTGCCTCCGTTTACGATGACCTGGCATTCTCTGTTATTACACGTGTCTTTTGACACAAGAAAAAAATTTCTACAATGATTTTCCTTGAAGAAATAACGACACGAATACTGTCCTTTCTGCAAGTTCCTTCCCTTATATCTTACTCCATGTGCGCACGAGAGCTGCGCATTTTACATCATTTGCATAACTCGGTTAGGCGCGTCTACCCTGAAATTTGCATAATTTTCTGGCCACTATTTCTTGGTGTTCCATTTTCAATGTCACGCAGTGTACATTTTTTATCTTTTCTTCTAACTAACTTGCATACTAATTCTGTAAATATTTAAAATATCTTTCTTTCTCTTCTTTGAAAATTTTGTTTAATTTTAAAGTGCAAGTGTCCCTAGGGGGACATAGCGCTCTAAGTTAAAATAAAGAAATAAAGAAACGAGAGACCAAATTATTGGAGAGGGTTAGTCAAAGAATTGAGAATAAAGATAGTATAATAATTAAAAAATAAAAATACTTTTTAAAAAATGCTTTTATTTAAATGCACTAAAAAGGAAAAAAAATAAAATATTTTATCTTCGGTCATTGAGCAATTAGATGTATCTGAGTGAGCATAAAAGCGGCGGGGGACGATCATTATGAATTTCGAACCTAATGTGATTTAATATGTAGCAACTGATTAGCAATTTTTTATAAATGTTTGCTATATTTTTACCTCTTTTCTAAATATGGTCGTCCCCCGCCGCTTTTATTTTCACTCAGATACATCTAATCGATCAATGGCAGAAGATAAAATATATTATTTTTCTTTTTAGTGCATTTAAATGAAAGCTTTTTTTAAACTGTATTTTTATTCATTAATTATTTAGTTAGCTTTTAGTAATGTATTTACAAAACTTAAAATCAAAAGTTCACTGGGGGGATTAGACCTTAAATAGAAGGGAGGCCTGCTCGCGGCGGATAGGTCATTGTAAGGGGCGTAACACAAAACTTAAAAATAAATTTAGAAATTCATTCATTCCTGGTTACTCCGACCACCCAGAAGTCTGAATATTTGTACACTTGCATTGTTCATTGGACTGAGTGAGTATTAAAGGTTTCATACTTCTATGTCATCTGGAAGTATATTAAAATTAATTTAAAAGATTTGTAAGGCAATTTGGAAATGTGTCAATTTCCGGCCACCCTGACAACCCAGAATTCTGAAAATCTGTCAACTTGCATTGTCATCGGGTTCTGAAAGGTGTACCAAATTTCTGATTCCTACGTGTTCTAGAAGTATATTAAAAATTGATTACAATATTTATGGACAGACAGACGGACGGGCAGACAAGGAAGCACGTTAATTAAAAGCTTTTAAAAAGAAGATATTAAATTTCAAGAGGAAACATAAATTGCTAAAGCTCTAGAAACTACAAATTTACAAATGAATGCCATTAATGAAGGAAACATTAACGCAGTAAAGGCAAAAAGTTTCCAGAAGATCATTCAAGGGAGTCAAAAGTCTAACACATATAATTGCTCCAGGTGTGGACAATCACTTTGTTGTGTCTACTCGAGTAGAAATATTTTCAAAAGAAGAAAGAAATATAAATTTTAAAGAATTGTAAATAAAAATTATCCAAAAATTCAAGTTTTGTTATCTCATTAATTTATAATTATTATACAATATATTTATAGAATTATTTGTTATTACATTACTTTTTATTATATATATATCGATATAATAATATTATATAATTATTAGCTGTATATATACTAAATGTAATATTTAAATCACAAATACAATTCTTCCGTTGGTCTTGTAGAACGAGAGTGGTGTACGCGTGCTCACGTGTTTTAGTGCAAAACACAAACACCTTGAAAGATAGGCGAGTTGCCTCTTCGAAATATTGGAATAATAAAAATAATTATAAATTTAATATATATATATATAATTAGAAAGGCATATATTGGATATGTGCATAAATATGTAAATTTTTCTGAATATAGCGATTATTATGAAGAGAGATTACTCAATCTTTAAAATAGTTTTAATATATGTTAATTATTATTATTAATATTGTATTTTTTTTTTTATTTGTAACACATTGTAGAAGGGTGAAAAAGATTAAATTCGGTTAGCCATTTTGTTTGTTTTCATTAGATTTATGTGTAACGTTTATATGTTTAAATACGAAGTTTTATACTCTATGATAATATTTGAGTATTATCTTAATATCGAAACTACATATAAATTGAACACAAATATGTGAACCATGAACTAATAAGTAAAATAGAAGACTTAACTCTGTGTACTCTATTGAGCTTAGTTTATTGATATAGATTTTTTAATTAATGTTATATCTATATATTATAAATGCTTAATTTGATGTTTGTTATAATTTGTAAATAAATATTTTTATTTAAAAATTCACATTGATTTAAAGGTTCACCACGATCTAACTTCACATAAAGGAAGATGGCCGATATTTTACAGTGCGAGCTTCCCGTGGAGAGAGCGAATAATGAAGCGCCTTGTTTTGACAAAGGAGATTTGACGAAGATAAATTGGCTGTTGTGGAACCCAAAATGGCCATGGTTGGGTAATTGATTATTCCTTAATAGGGGTTAGTTGCGCAATTTCTCGAGTTTTTTTATATCCGGTGAATAAAGTAAACCTGGGGGAGTGTTCACTGTGAAAACATATAATAAGGGATAGGGATTTGACTAAATAAAATTTAAAACAGGATATTATTTATATATTATACAATAACATACAAAAGCAATGGAATGTTTTTTTAAACATGAACTGAGAGTTTAAAAGTACAACAAAACCTGAAGGCCTTAATAGATGGTATTACTATACACTCTGCTTTGTTTAGATAGATGATGGCAGATAAACAATAAGGAGATGTTTATTTAAACGACCTAAACTCACCCCCCCCTAAACCTTTCCCCCCTGACATTAGATGGTACAATTGATAAATTAATGATTATTAACAATGCATACACGTATTGTTGTATTAAAATATTATTGTATATACGTATATTATAATATTATATTAAAATAAAAATATCACCAGAAAGAATATTATTTGAATTTTACTCCTTTATCCGTAATGTTCCGAATGTTACTTTATTGTTTTAATCGATGATATAAAATATCTCTTTAGATTATGCAATATGACTTATTTGTGAGCATATGTTAATCTTTTGAACTAGATCTAATCAATCTTCTGATTTCTTTGTAACTGTGCCAAAATTAAATGACTAAATAAAACTAACTTTTTGTCATTTGTCAAGGTATATATTTCGAATTCAAGCAACATATACACGTATAAAATAATAATTTAGAACAAAATTATAGTCAGTTTTTATGAACTCTAAAAATATATATTTTTTGCTATTGCTTTATTGATCAAGGAAATTTTTCTTTTCTTCTGCGCCTCACAGCCCCCATGTCTTCATTACTAGACAAAAAAAACGACCTTTACTTTTTATTTCCTTTTTCCGTCTTCGGCATCCTTTTTCAAAATTTTTATTTCTTCTTGAATATCCAGACAGTTTTACAAATAACTTTTCTTGATTTATCAAGAAATTGGGTTGGCCAAATATCACGGAACAAGCCTGGTCAGGATTGCCTTTTTTGCTTTTAATATCAAAATCTGACCATTTATATATTTTTTTATTTTTAATTGCTTTTTCATATATATATATATATATATATGTGTTATAGTAAAATATTTAATTTAAAATTATGTTATATTAAAGTATTATTTTATTCAAAATTATATTTCTTCGATTCAAATACTCTGTTAAATCGACCGCCAGAAGTCGCGCTTTCTCTATAAATACTCATTGTTGTTGTTCCCCGTTGGTCATTCATTTACTTATTTTGAAATTAAAAAATAAAAATAAATATATATATATATTTTTTTTTTTCTTACAACGATTGACGTACCAGTCATGGCTCCCTCTAGGAAGAAGAAGAAAAATGCCGAGAAGCCAATCGTAACCCTCGCCCAACTGGAGATGGAGAACGAAGAGGTGAAGCAGAACTTTGAGCAGAAAATACAGAATCCTCACCCTACCTCCCGATTTTACCTGCTCCAAAGCCTAATGGAATTCATCAACTTACGGTCTGAGCAGATCAAGGCCCTCATTGCCGAGGTAGAGAACCTCTCTGGCACCCTCGCGTCCTTTAAGGAACTGGACGAAATCAAGCTACAGACTGCCTGCCAAAGCACTCAAACCAGCCCTGCTCCTTCCTGCAAAGGAACCAGCACTCAGACTGACCCCACCCAGCCCGCCACTCCCGCTCCTACTAAAAGGAAGCACCCTGAGGCTCCCTACCCGCTCGCAAAGAGGACCAACTTGAAAGGTCCCACAAAACCTGCGCCTTCCCGTGTCTCCAAGCCTGCGGCCGCCCAAGTGGTCCTCCACGGGGAAAAATCGGCGGCCCACACAGTGGTCATCTCTGACGACCCACAGGCTGACCCAAGAGCAATGCTTAAAGCTGTCCGCGCTGCCCACACTCTACCCCAAGGCGTTTGGGCCTCCCTGCGAACCAAAGGGAAGCTTGTCCTCCACTCCAGCAACCCCGATACCATCCCAGCTGTTACCACCTCCCTGGCCAACAAGCTGGATGGCATGAAGGTCCGCCAACAGAAGGTGATCCTGCCTCGCATCTGCCTCTTCAAAGTGGATGAGGAAACATCCAACTCCACCATTGAAGAGACGCTGCTGGAAACCCCTGCTGTCAGCCAACTCCCCGGGGACAAGGTGGTGCGCGTGGCGCATCGTTCTGCACCCAGAAACGGGACCTGCACCGCCTTCATCGAGGTGGACCTCACAACCTTCAGAGCTCTGGGCAATCGTGGAAGGATCGTGGTGGACGGAGTGATCCTCAACTTCGAGGAGTCCATCCGCGCTCGAATCTGCTTCCGCTGTTGTGGCTTCGGCCACAATTCTGCCCAATGCACCAGAGCTCCCACGTGCTTCCACTGCGGTGAAGGCGGCCATGAAGGCCGTGCCTGCCCCTCCGTTGCCGACCGGCACACTTCCAAGTGCGCCAACTGCTGTGCCAAGGGCCTCCCAGAGAAGCACGAGGCGAGAGCCTCAAGCTGCCCCATCTTGAAGCTTAGAGCCCTCAAGTTCTAGGCTTCCAGGACATCCTGCCTCCTCAACTGGCCTCCATCCAGGCTTCTCACCCATCAAGGCGCTGTTTCCCTGACCTCTCCAGCTTCCTCCCCCCCCCCTGCGATGACACCTCCACTGCCAGATCCTAAGATCCCTTGCCACCAGCTCGCGTTCTGCAGCCATAGTAGGGCTAGAAGACCTTATTTGTAGGCCAATTAGCCCGGATTCTCAAGAAACCTCTTCTTGCCATTCGGGGCTCAAAAATCATTCATTTTGGTTAGCAGTCCCGTAAAATAAATATATTTTCTCTTCCCCGTTGGTCGGCTCAAACCATATGTAATTATGTAAATATTCTTTTGTTTTTCATCTTTTTTATTCTTACGCCTTAATCCAGGCAGTACTTTAATCAAATTATGTTCTTATATATTACTTTAGCTCAAATAAAACAATCTCTGATCAAAACCATTTTTATTATTATACTTTCAAGATTTTAGCCACGGCTGCATCACCAATACCATTTAGTCCTAAAAAAGAACCAGCAAATAACTGCATTACTATAATCCTCAACAGAAATCTTATCTTTTTTATATATAAGATATATATATAGTATGTTTTAAACTGTATTAAAATGTACACCGTTTCTATTTGATACCACCCCCATATTTTGTATATATGCTATATCCTTATTAATAATACCTGTAAACCCATATTTGTATGTAAAACTAAAAATGTTGACGTCCAAATAAAGATCCAAAGAGCGGTCAGCTGGGGACCGCTGGGGAGAGAGGAGGAAAATGCCAACGCCCATGTGGGGCCGGCCCCCAGGGACTTTTTATAGACGACCCCTGAAAACAAGACAAGTTTTGACAGGGGGTCAGCAGATGTTCAAGAAGTGTTGCTCGGCAGTCCGCTTCAGGCTGTCTCTCACACAGTCTCTCCCTCCATGTCTCGTGGATAAGCATCCAAGCTGTGTCATGGCCTCTACCTCTGTCCCGTGGGCTGTCCCCGATCACTTTCGGTGCAAACATCCAGCCCTGCCTCTGCTTCTTGTTGTCCGCGTGTGGGAATAACCTCGACACTCGCCTCAATTACACGACTGCCAGTTCATCCATACGTCGGCACATTGCAACAATATTACAGAAAGTCGACAGGATAACTGAGGACAGCGGCATGCAGAGAATGACAGCGACACCGGTGGTCAACGGCGCATTCGTGTGGATGCTCCTTCTACTTGTCCTCCACCTTGACAATCCAGTGGACCATCTCAAAGACGCCATGCGAGGACTAGCTGTACCTCGCATCGAGCAGGTCATCATCGCCCCCATCGACATCTCCTGCGCCACGAACATCTTCCTCCATCGGCTTGAACAGGCAGACAAGATTCATCGAGAAATCATGGCATTGCCCCGCCAACCAGCATCGACGATGTCCCATGGCAACCACCGCAAAAAGGATCACCAGGCCTCATCGCAAGCAACTCCACAAGACCCATCCAAGACATCATCCATCTGGTAGGACAATTTTCTCTACAGAACTTTCTTAAAGTAACACTATTTCCGTTTTTTTTCCGCACTGAATTAACTACTCATTCGATACCATTTTTATAGCAATAACATTATTATTATAAATTCATCAAGTTCTTCATTTTACCTGCCCCAATGCTATTTAAATTAATATAACTCTAGATGTGTATAAAATATTTCAACATTAATCAATTATATTATTCATTATTATTATTTTGTGTGCCATCATTAGCAATGCCGTCAGCCATCAACAACTAATTATTTCTTTTTTTTTATTCAAATCATATTCTTCATCATCTCTAGGCTTATTACACACATATTATAACTTTAACCATCTTTCTCATCATTTTAAAACTTTTAATATATTGACAACGTTAAAAATATTTTTAATAGTTTAAGTTATTTTTGAATTCATAAATTTTATCTATTTCGTTTTTCTAATTTTATCGTTCACGTATCCTAACCTACCCTGCCCATACCTTCTCATGCATTACCCCAAAGGCTTCCTGTTCGCCAATTATTTTTTCATTGATTAATCCAACTGAGAAATCCTTCCTCGCTATATCATTCCCAATAGTGAGTTCAGGATACCCAGCTAGATTATTTTTCTTATCACCCGGCTCATCATACCAATCATCTTTTTTTTTTTTTACCATTCAAGTCGGGTGAAATAATCATTGGCAACAGAACAACCCTTGCAACTACCTTCCCTTTCTTCATTCTTAAATCCCATATATTCCCCTCAAGAGATTCTTGCTCGCCAGAATTTTTTTTTTATTAATCCAACTGGAAACATCCTTCCTCGCTATATCGTTCCCAATAGTGAGCTCAGGATACCCAGCTAGATTCTTTTTTTTTTCTTTCTTTTTATTACCCGGTTCATCATTTTTATCTTTTCTTTTTTTTTTCATCATACAAGCCGGGTGCCATCATCATTGGCAGCAGTACATCTCTTGCGTTCACCTCTCTCTTTCCACATTCCTCGACCTACTTATATAGTAGGGAGCTACTAGTCTGAACTGATGATGCAAACGGAACATCTTGAACGTTCTGTTAATGAAAACAGTACCTCACTAACACAAGTTCTTACTGCATTGCAGAACTCATTTAGCTATTTCTTTGCAGGAACATAATAACCTTAGTTCAACTTAATAGCTTTAGGCTTTTCTTTTAGTTATTTTTCATACAATCGGTTCTCAAATTTTTTCTATAAGTAAATTACTTTTACGACATTTCTAATTTTATTTTGCATATTTTCTCAATTTTATAATTTATTTTTTTGTATTTTTCTTTCATCATATTGAGATGTCATCATTATATTATTGTCCTATTTCATACTCCTATATTAATTTATAATTTTAACTAATTTGTGTGTGCCCAAATTATTTCTTTTGATTTTATAATTGGTTTGTTAGGTCATCATTTATGTTATTTCATTTCCCCCAAACCAACCTTCATCACCGGGGGCACATTCTATAATATGTTTTAAACTTTATTAAAATGTACACCATTTCTATTTGATACCACCCCCATATTTTGTATATATGCTATATCCTTATTAATAATACCTGTAAACCCATATTTGTATGTAAAACTAAAAATGTTGACGTCCAAATAAAGATCCAAAGAGCGGTCAGCTGGGGACAGCTGGGGAGAGAGGAGGAAAATGCCATCGCCCATGTGGGGCCGGCCCCCAGGGACTCTTTATAGACGACCCCTGAAAACAAGACAAGTTTTGACAGGGGGTCAGCAGATGTTCTAGAGGTGTTGCTAGGCAGTCCGCTTCAGGCTGTCTCTCACACAGTCTCTCCTTCCATGTCTCGTGGATAAGCATCCAAGCTGTGTCATGGCCTCTACCTCTGTCCCGTGGGCTGTCCCCGATCACTTTCGGTGCTAACATCTAGCCCTGCCTCTGCTTCTTGTTGTCCGCGTGTGGGAAGAACCTCGACACACGACTGCCAGTTCATCCATACGTCGGCACATTGCAACAATATTATATATATATATATATATATATATATATACATTTATATTTTTGTGATATTTATTATAAATTAAATTATTAATTTATCTGAATCAGCGTTAAAAAGTCGTTGAATAGATATAGGAAAGTGAAGAAATGAAGTATATGAATAAAAGGATTATAACAAGTTCCACGCAAAAGCTTCGGCATTTACGCGTCATAAATGCGGGACATAGAAAAAAGTAAAAGGTGAAGATATTTAGAGTAGAAAAGAGATAAAGAAAGAACCATGGTAATATGTATTTAAACACCAAAGGATAAAATAGTTTGAAATATTTTGGTGAAGAAATATTCTATTATTTAATTTAATTTTATATTATTGAATGAAAATATATACAACAGATTATAAAAATATATATTACTCTGTATTTGAAAAATCATCTTTAAAATATTTATTTGCTTGCTTGTTCAAGGTTCCCTAGTTGTATATAGTTTGGCTGACTTGTTAATAATTGCCGACTCGTCGCGGTGACGTCATTAATAAATACTTTTACATCTTAGGATATTTCAAGGCTTGATTTCTACGCTACAACTGGTGAAGATGCTGGATCGATACCCATTCAGAAAAAAACGGAAAATTGATTCGGTTGAGCAAGAAGAAACTAACATGCACATCAAGAAAAAATCAACAACTCAGGTTGGTTCATTTTTTGTACAAACATCTACCTAGAAACCCCTCGATGTTCTCTGGTGAGAGTGTTGAAGATCCCCGTAGCTGGTTGAAAGAGTACGTGTGGCGAAGTACAACCAATGGTATGAAACCCTTTGTCTCGCCAACGTTTACTTTTATTTGACCGGCACTGCTCTAAAATGGTTTGAGAACAATGAGGAGAGCATCCTGACATGGACAGAGTTCATGTTCCAGTTAAAATCGGTTTTCGGAAAAAACGAAAACCTGAGGTTACGAGCAGAGAAAACCCTAAAATCTCGCGCACAATTAAAAGGTGAAAGCACCGAATTTTACATTTAAGACGTCCTGCGCCTCTGCAAAGAGGTAGATCCTCATATGAATGAGGAAGATAAAATATCCCATTTGATGAAAGGGATGGCCGAGGAGTTCTACCAGGCACTTCTCCCAAGAGATGCAGATACCACTGAACAATTCGTCACCGAATGTCGCCGCATTGAAGCGCTACATTGTAAGCGAGTGACCCCAACCAAGTACGAGCGACTACCAAATGTGGCGTCTCTCAGTGATCATGATGACAGGACGGATCTGTAATCTATGATTAGGCAAATTTTTCGTGAGGAGGTACAGAGGGCATTAAGCTCTCCTCGAGAGGAACCAAATATTGCTATTTGGGCGGCATGAATTTCTAGGCGAAGTCAGACAACAAATTATTTATCGTAAAATCATCTTTTAATTACATTTATTTAATAAAAATTATCAGAATGAGTTAAATTGTTGTACGAGGTGTGTTCAAGAAGTATCGCGACTTTTGAATTTTCGCGGGTTACGTATATTCGAATTTCGATCTTTTTGTGGCTTTATGTTGGTACTCATGTCTCTCACTTATGCCGACAAGCTCGGCCATTTTGAATGTTCACTTAATTGTTGACAGCTGCTTTGCTTGCAGGTGTTTTGGTTACTGAAGGGGCCCATGAAAGGACGACGTTACGCTACGCTTGACGAGATAAAGACGGCATCGAAGGAGGAGCTGAAAAAGATTTTAAAAAATGATTTTTTGAAGTGCTTCGAAAATTGGAAAAACCGTTGGCACAAGTGTATAATATCTCATGGGGATTACTTTGAAGGGAACAAAATAGGTATTCATGAATAAATAAATAATTTTTGAGAAAAAACACAAAAGTCGCGATACTTTTTGAACACACCTCGTATACTACATGCTGATGTTATTTTTTGCGTGTGTGGTCAAATATCATTTCTAGATTATAAAATGTTAGATATATGTGTTTGATATATTAGAGATAAATATTTACATTTTATATGATTTATGATTTATATTTAGAATGATGTATAATCATTTTATTATATTAATATGACAACAAATAATATGATATTAATGTTAATTTATATAATTTTATTAAACTATATTTGATGAGAATTATATAATAATAAGATAATTTAATATTTGAATTAAATAGTTATTAAACAAATTAAAACATATAATGAAAATATGAAAAGTTAATATTTGTGTGGGAGCCGCTACATCACTCCCCTGCCAGTGAAGACTTAAAGTCGAAAACGTACGTGGCGTCCATAGCGAGTGGTGCAGCTACTTGTCTTCGGTGTAGTTTCCTCAGCACTGTCGGACATCGGTGGCAGAATTGAAGAATCGTGGAAACTTTGAGGGGTGTTTTCTATGAATGCAGGCTTTAGTCTGTTGACAGAAATGACTTTGTCTTGGTCGTTAATTTTAACTGTAAATGTCTTCGAAGATCTTGATACCACTGGAAATGGACCTTCGTATGGTGGAGATAATGCTCTTTTTACAAAATCGTTTCTTATAAAGACGTGTGAGCAGGTATCTAAGTCTTTATGAGAAAATATATTGTATTGGTTTGTTTATCTTGTTGGTTGAGGTCGAATTCTACTCATATAATATTTTTAATGAGTGGCAAAAGTCGATGGATCAGGGTTTTTAAATTCTGAATTGGTTAGTAAATCAGCTGGAAGATTTAAAGTTTACCGAAAACCATTTCTGAGGTTGTGCATTTCAGGTCTTCTTTGTAGGATGTTCTGATGCCTAGCAGTACTAGAGGCAAAGCATCTATCCAATTAATAGTATTTCCGCTTGCCATGATTGCAGCTTTAATTTGACGATGCAAGCGTTCGACAAGACCGTTTGCTGCAGGGTTGCATGCCGTTGTTCGTATTCTGTTGGTGCCAATGAGTGAAAAGAGACCCTTGAAAAGATGAGATTCAAATTCACGACCTTGGTCAGTATTTATTGTTGCTGGAACTCCGTATCTAGAAATTCAACCGCGAAAAAAAGGCTTTTGCTAAGCTTAGTGCAGTTTTGTCCGAAATCTGAAAGGCTATCATTTCTAGATTATTAAATGTTAGATATATGTGTTTGATATACTATAGATAAATATTTACATTTTATATGATTTATGATTTATATTTAGAATGATGAAATAATTATTTTATTATATCAATATGACAACAAATAATATGATATTAATGTTAATTTATATAATTTTAATAAAATATATTTTATGAGCATTATATATTTATAAGTAATTTAATTTAATATTTGAATTAAATAGTTATTAAAACTTATAATGAAAATATGAAAAGTTTTATTTGGGAGCCGCTACAGCTACCATCAAAGAAATGGCACAGGAGTAGATTGGAAGAACCCTGTCGCCAATCTCAAAGTCTAGGAGAAGTCCCCCTCAGAAGGAAAGACCCCGACAATTTTTTAATACTAGTTACGAGGCCCAAACGATACGACCGAACTTCAGTACCCAAAACAAGGAGGAAGACGCGACAAAAACGAATGGCGAACCACTGAAGGAAAGCCAATCTATTTCCATTGCGGACGCCCTGGCCACGTCGTGCGATACTGTCGTGACAGGAGGAGAGAGTATGAAGAAAGACAAAATTGTAATTACAAACAGAGAGATAGGCAAGAGCCTAGAACATTCTATAATTCTCGGAGCAGCCAAGAGCCCAACGACGACCTGCCAAGAGAAAATATACGCCGCTACCGAAGCCCCTCTCCTCACACTGGCCGAAAAGGACAACATTCGTCTCCTGATAGAAGATCCAGCCAGTCGCCTCGACGTTCCCGTCAGGAAAACTAGAATATGCGTCCTATTTTGGAGGTAAGACCGCAAAATATATAAATCCTCAATTGTCGACAACATTAGAATTAAAAGAAAATTACATAGACATTAAAATAGAAGAAAGAATGACGCGTGCCCTCGTCGACTCAGGAGCCTCATATTCTGTCACTTCTGAAAGGTTCAGACTCAAACTAAGAAAAATAATGTTTGCCGAAATTGACGTCACATTACGTGTAACCAATGGTAAAATTGTAAGACCAAAAGGACGCTGCACACTGAAACTGGACTTGAATGGACTACAGGAAAACTTTGAATTTGTCATTGTGGAAAGCCCACACAATGAACCTTATATTTACGGCCTCCCAAAAACACACAAACCAGAAACTCCCTTACGTCCTATAGTGACCTTTTCTCTTCTCCAACAGCTCCCCTTTCCAAATTTATAGCCAATTTTCTAAACCCTTTCGTCTAATTACAAAATGCTCCATTCCCCATATCCAACACTCAAACCTTTATAGGAGAAGTCCTAAAAATCAAACCTGAATCTGACCGCAACATGGTGTCTTTTGACGTACAATTCTTATACCCCAGCCTTCCACACCCTCTAATCATAAGAGATACAATAGAACTACTACAAGAACATCATATTGATACAGATATCATCCAAAAAATCACACAATTCATTTCCATATGTCTAAATAACTGCATATTTTCATATAACTCCAAATCATACAGGCAAGCAAAAGGATCCCCAATGGGAAGCCCTCCATCTACTACAATAGCCGAGATCTCAATGCGCGCAATAGACCGATGGATTACTTCCAAGTTCCCCCCCCCCCCCCCCCCATAGTCTTTTGGCGCAGGTATATCGATAATATTTTCTGTGACTCCACCACCACCCAAACCGAAAACATCCTCAGCAATCTAAACAATTATCACCCTGATCTTCACTTCACTGTTGAAAAAGAGAACAATAGTATCCTTCCATTTCTCGATATAAAAAATATCCGATACCAACATGAATTACACACCACCCTTTATTATAAACCATCCTTCCGCCCTAATTACGCTCAATACTCGTCCTTTTGTCCAATCAGTCATAAGATCAATACAGTCATTGCCTTATCAAAACGCGTACATACCCACTGCTCCCTCCAGAAGTACAAAAACCTTGAAACACAAAACATAATAGATAACCTCAAAAACTGCGCATACCCAATATCTTTTATATTACGACACTTTTACGACTCATCTAAAAAGATACAGCCTCCAATATACAGATCGATTTGCAATATGCCATATTCACCATTATCCTCCACAATAGCAAGATTCTTATTAAAATTCGGAATTAAAACCTATTTCACCATCCCTTCTCCGAAACCAGATAATGAAACTTAATTATAATGAACCTCACAGCACGGCACGAAACGTTATTTACTCCATAGAATGTTTAAACTGCCCAAAATTCTACATAGGTGAAACTGGGAGACAGGTCAACATTAGAATTCACGAACACAAAAGAAATATCGATAACCTAGACCATAGATCTCTAATAGTTCAGCATATAAACGAAACTGGCCATTCCTTTAACATTACATTCCCTAAAATTCATTATTCCAATATCTCCAGCAAACATCAAAGACTAATCATCGAATCCCTACTGTCAAGTAAATTCCACAGCCTTAATAGAAAAATTGATTTACCGGAAATTTATAATGTAATATTCCCTGCTGCCACCCAACCCCCCACTGTATCATGAATTCAGAGACCACAAATTCAATAGTTATTCTGTCCTATATTTCCAAAATATGCCATATTCTTAGTCCGATTCTATATCAGTTCATATTTTAGACATTCAAATTCGCTATATATATACACAAATATCAAAATTTCAGTTTATTGATTAATTCATATGTATCTGACGCACGAGTAGTCTCACGTGTGTTTGTTTCTGATATTTATTTTATATAGTTTGTTATACATTTGCCTCGCTTAATCTCAGTGTGATATAATTTAATTTACTTTATTTTTAATTTTCCTGTAGAAGGGCGTTGCCCGAAAGCTCGAAATAAATTTATTTGCAAAAGAACTCATCCCTCAAGCTTTTAGATTTGAACAACATATATGCTATATCTATATTGATAATACCTGTAAACCCCTATTTGTATGTAAAATTAAAAAGGTTGACGTCAAAATAAAGATCCAAGGAGTGTTCTGTTAGCTGGTGGCAGGGACAGAGGGGAGGAAAGATTCCAACGCCCAGCCCATGTGGAGCACCCAGGAATTCATTATAGACAACCCCTGTAAACAGGACAGGTTTTGGTAGGGGGTCAGCAGCAGAAGGTTCTAGGCTGTGTTTCTCGGCAGTTCACTACAGTCTCTCTCTCCATGTCTCGGTGATAAGCATCCAAGTTTATGTCATGGCCTCTACCTCTGTCCCGTGGGCTGTCTCCGATCCCTCTCTGTGCTAACATCTAGCTCTGCCTCTGCTTCTTGTTGTCCGCGTGTGGGAAGAACATCAACACTCGCCTCACGTACACGACTGCCAGCTTATTCATACGTCGGCATTTGCAACAATATTACATATATATATATATATATGGTAATTTAAACCAACAACCCTATATTGTATAATTACTTATAACAAGATTGTCATGTTGTATATAGAAACACATCTGTAAATAATTATATGCATGATTAATCTGTGTCATTGCGTCACCATATGTAATGTACTTTGTACAAACTTAAGACAAATAAATAAAACTATGTAATAGATTAAGAGCTGAGTTAAAGCAAGATTGATAAGTTCAAAAACGTCTAAAATCGAGAGAGAAATCCAACAACCCTGAAAAGGAATTCGGCAGCCCGTTGCCATCTGGTCCAAAGGGTGCGGAATGCCGCAGACGTTTAAAGTCCAACTCCCCCCCCCCCCCCCTCCTCGGGAATGGTATATAAACACCTCGGTTTTAGCCGAGCGGGGTTAGTCAGCAGTCACCCCTTTCACCGTCGGGGTGAGCCCTTGTCGGTCTTAGCCAGGACCACCTTATCGCCATGTAAAACAGTAAGAACCCTTCTATCTCCATCTTGCTTAGCTCAACTCCTGTCTGTTCATGGAAATTTCCTACTACAGCTGTGTCTCTTCGTTTTGTGTGTGTGGACATTCCCAAGCTTTCCACTCTGCCTCGACCACGACTGCCTGTACTCTGTGAAAACTGTTAAAGGTCTTCCAAAGTGCAGAGAGGTACTGGAAAACTCTCCACGCTCTGACTGTCCCTCTCGGTTACTACTGGTTTGACCCTCGGTTACCACAGCTTATAGCGAGAGTCGACAGGATCTCATCACGGATAAGTCGACAGCATTTCTTTATCTCATCTAAGCCGACAGGATGACCACAACGAAGTATGACCACAACGAAGAGGTAAGAAGCCTGTCCAGATAGAAGCGAGGAAGAACAAAGATGGAGGAACAAGCACGCCATTCTAACGAAACGACCAATCAATTTTCCCCCCAACGACACAGCAGAAAATCCCGCAAAATAAGCCGGTGAGAAGTTCCCCACCTTCGGCCTTACAACGCACCCATCTTCCAGGCGACATGCCGCCGTCACCAAACAGAAGTTACAGGCTTCTACAAGCTCTGCTTGGAGCGTCTTCTGCGTCATCAGGACGACAACCAAAGACCAAGTCTCCTGACTGAACAATCCTCAAAACTGTGAGTTTTTAAAAACTTTCTCCTCATGCTCACAACTTGATTCTCCATGGATTTAATGTTTATTTTCACTGTAATCATTTAAAATCAATTTTTACCATTTTTATATCATTTCAATTCAAATTTTAAATCTTTTACACCCTCATTTATCAATTTTTATTTTATTTTAAGCAAATTATAAATTTTAATTCATTACTTTCAATTTTACATTTTTAAAAAAATCATTATTTTTTTTAATTACTCGAATCATAATTCTAAACTTATTTGTGTGTTTTTCTTAATATCTTATTTTTATACCAAAACACCAATTTCTTAATCAAATGCTCAAAACTTTGCAAAATTTATTTTTATGTTCAATATTTTATGTAAACGCCCCATTCAATTTATAAGTCACTATCACGACATTGCCCCTTTTACAAGGATAATTTTTGCACTACCATAATCAACGATTTAAAAGATATATTCAAATTTTAATAAACATATGTGAAACGCATTTTTTTTAATTGCAAAAATCGAAAGATACAATATCTTCAAAATCACAACTAGAAAAGTAACTATCTTTCCCAAAACAAGTTAAAAATAAAAATCCCATCAACTACCACGTCAGTAGCTAAATTATGTCACAGCCTTCCAAAACTATTACAATCGTTAAATCCCAACATAGCTACACTCCCCCGTCCTTTCCCTTTACATGCATAATTATTAATCTTCCACACATCTCTCTCAACAAACTACAACACACTTCCCATCACTTTCTACAATTGGTCTCCATCTATTAGCGCGCGACTTAGCCACAAATCGAATTCGAGCAACACAAGCTCCGTCGCCACTAAACGTGCCACATTCACTAACAACCAAGATATCTCGATGTGTTTTGTACAACCACCACTCATGACTAGTAAATTTGTGGTTCATGATGAAACAAGTTAGATGCTGTACCAAAAACAAAGACTTCACGTGACACCTTTCCATTCAATTCACTCACTCGTGTCACACAGCGCATCACAACAATTTTTCTCACTTAACAGGCCACAAAGATGCCTTCATGCCTGTGACACTTCTCACCCCAAAGCGTGTCCACGTCGAAAGTCGCACTTTTAATCACATCTAAACCTGACATAATTGAATACATTTTTACAAAGTCCGCAACAACGTCGCAACACTTAAGAACACCGAGAAAACTACATTTTTAAAATAGACCATAAAACTGCCAACAAGCTGTCACCACTCTCAAAGGGAGTTTAACCAGTTAACCAGTACACTAACGTACATGCAAGCCCTCAGGCTGTATTACAACAAGGATTTCCAAAATGTCTGTTATCTGACAGAGCGCCCGCTTTTACCTCAGAAAAATTCCGCAAATTTCTAATAACACACCCCATTCTGTCACAAGTTTTCCACCCACCTATTTAATGTTCAATGTTATACCCCAGATCTAATAAATCATCTTAATCCATACCCTGAAATAAATATAGCTCGAGAAATAGTACGCACTCGTACCCAAAATAAGCATAAAAAAGATAAAGAAACATTTGATAAGCAGCACAGAACACCACATTTCGAAGTGAATGATCTTGTTTTGGTAAAAAATTACAGACATCCAGACACAGGTAAATTAGCACCATATTTTACTGGACCATATACAATAATTGAGATAATCTCACACAATGTCGTTCGAATAGATCGCCCCAATCAACCTCTCAATAGAGACAAGGACACCATACATGTCAATAAATTAAAATATTACACAGATAATGTTCTATACATTACACCTCCACAAACCCGATTTATTCAAGACCCACAGCGAATGTCCCCAGATGTATATCTCAGTGAATTCAATCATTTGACTCCAGATATCTTCGAGACGCAACTATTCCGAACTATACCGCCTACAACTTCCCAGCCATTCCTACATTTAAATCCAGATTTATTTAACATCGATCGTTTTAAAACAAACCTCAAGTAGCGACCAGAAAATTCCCCGTTAAAATTCAAAATCCTATCCTATCTACACTACACCAACCCATTTGGATCTGTATTACTTACTCTATTTCACACAATATAAAGATATCTTTGAAACCACCAGATCCAGACTAGAGAACGCACGTGCATCCCAGACAAGCCCCATATCTTCCCCTTCCAACACATCGCACCCCGGTCGTAAAAATGGACACCTAAATCCATCGCCACCCTTCCCCTAACTGTCCCCCTGTCCTACATTCCCCATGTCCCGCATTCTTTTTTTCCACACTTTTTACTACATTAGCAGTCGATATCTTAACCTAACTTTTAAACATTTCGATATTTGAATTTGAACAAGACCTACCTTAAATTGAACATTTTGATATTTTAATCCTGTGTAAATCTCTAATTTTTTCTACATATCAAACATTTTACATGTTAAATTGAGATCACAATCTTTAATTATATTCTGTTTTTGTATAAAATATTTTATTTTTTATTTTTGCCTTTAAATTATATAATCACTAGTTTTTAATCCTACATTATATATAAAAAATCAATTTTATTTTTCATAATATTATTTTAGTATTACAAAAGATATATTTGTTGTCAAAAATCACTTTAATTCTTCATTATTATCACTTTTATATATTGATTGTTTGATTTTATCCACTTAAACTTTATTCAACCACAATTATATTTTTATATTTTATTCATTTTATATTTGTTTTTATACCTTTTTATAAAATGACTATGTTATCATTAACTTTCGGGCATACAACAATCTATTTCTCTAACCACTTCAGTGTACTTTACACTACTATCTTCTCAGTCATTGCTTCACATCAACGTAGAAAAACGATAGTACTGCTTGACAATTTTTTTGATTTCGTAATTTCAACAAACTCCTTGAACAAAGTTCCCCAGATTTTAAAAATCCCAACTTCTGGCCTGAACACGTTCCAAAAGTTTACTACAATCATCCCTAGAGCATAATCACCCACGCAAACACAAAGCGTCAACAACTTTCACAACTCATTTTTTTTAGCTCTAGCGGACCACAATCAACCTTTGATTTTAAGTCAAGTCAGATCACCTACTGTCGCTACAACAATTCTACTTAACGCATGACTCTATTTCACCCCTTTCAATCATATTAAGGAACAACTTTTTCTTCAACAACTTTTCAACCCAATAACACTACAATTGTGACAAAGCACTGTAACCCTTATACAGGATCACAGGTGAAACATTGCCTCGGAAGACACACAAGTCTATATCCTCGCTTTGCACCTGGATCTAAATATTTGATTACCTGTGTAATTCTTACAATTGCTTATTCTTTAACCCCTAACCCTTTCCAACGCCCACCAACAATCTCTTAGAACATGATTTTATTTTTATCATCATTATTTTTTATCAAACAGAGGTTTTATCTTAATTTCTCTTTTATATGAATATCATAACTTTTAAATTAAACATAAGTTGTATTTTTTATAATTTGCAGATATATCCAAACAAAACATCTTGTTATAGCCCTTTTTAACCCTCACAGTTTAAATTAATTAAAAGATATTTTAATTACTTACCTGTGTTAGAGAGGCTTTACCCGTTTAAACCCGGTTAAACCCTTTCACTCCCGGGGCTCATCTATGGTAATTTAAACCAACAACCCTATATTGTATAATTACTTATAACAAGATTGTCATGTTGTATATAGAAACACATCTATGAATAATTATATGCATTATTAATCTGTGTCATTGCATCACCATATGTAATGTACTTTGTACAAACTCTAGACAAATAAATAAAACTATGTAATAGATTAAGAGCTGAGTTAAAGCAAGATTGATAAGTTCAAAAACGTCTAAAATCGAGAGAGAAATCCAACAACCCTAAAAAGGAATTCGGCAGCCCGTTGCCATCTGGTCCAAAGGGTGCGGAATGCCGCAGACGTTTAAAGTCCAACTCCCCCCCACCCCCTCCTCGGGAATGGTATATAAACACCTCGGTTTTAGCAGAGCGGGGTTAGTCAGCAGTCACCCCTTTCACCGTCGGCGTGAGCCCTTGTCGGTCTTAGCCAGGACCACCTTATCGCCATGTAAAACAGTAAGAACCCTTCTATCTCCATCTTGCTTAGCTCAACTCCTGTCTGTTCATGGAACTTTCCTACTACAGCTGTGTCTCTTCGTTTTGTGTGTGTGGACATTCCCAAGCTTTCCACTCTGCCTCGACCACGACTGCCTGTACTCTGTGAAAACTGTTAAAGGTCTTCCAAAGTGTAGAGAGGTACTGGAAAACTCTCCACGCCCTGACTGTCCCTCTCGGTTACTACTGGTTTGACCCTCGGTTACCACAGCTTATAGCGAGAGTCGACAGGATCTCATCACGGATAAGTCGACAGCAACTCTTTATCTCATATATATATATATATATATGGTAATTTAAACCAACAACCCTATATTATATAATACTTATAACAAGATTGTCATGTTGTATATAGAAACACATCTATAAATAATTATACGCATGATTGACGTGTGTCATTGCATCACCATATGTAATGTACTTTGTATAAACTGAGGATGAATAAATAAAACTATGTAATAGATTAAGAGCTGAGGTAAAGCAAGATTGAGAAGACAAAAACGTCTAAATTCGATGTAGATGTAAAACACAAAACAACTTCTAAAAATAAATTAGAAGCCGTCAGGTCGGCGCCAGTGTCCAGTAGCGACACGTGCTGTAATGCAATTCTCTTTGTCGGAGGCGTTATATAAGGCCTCCCTCGGCTTAGCAAAACAGTTACAGTTACTTCATCGTCGGCGTCACCCCTTGTCGTTTGTACCAGGACCACATCATCGCTATGTAAAACAGTAAGATCTACTCTATCTCCATCTTGCTCATAGCTCGACCTTTATCTGTTCATGGAACTTTCCTACTACGTCTGTGCCTCTTCGTTTTGTGTGTGTGGACATTCCCTAGCTTTCCACTCTGCCTCGACCACGACTGCCTGTACTCTGTGAGAACTGTTAAAGGTCCTACAAGGTACAGAGAGGTACTGGAAAACTCTCCACGCCCTGACTGTCCCTCTCGGTTACTACAGGTTTGACCCTCGGTTACCACAGCTTATAGCGAGAGTCGACAGGATTCTACAAGAGTCAACCAGAACTTCACCTTATTACATATATATATACTAGCCGAATGACCCGGGCAACGCCCGGGGTTTCCCGATTAAAGGCTTTTATTAAAATACTATTCGTTACAATTATAAATTGGCCCCGTGGATGTCTTTCTTGTATAATATATAAATGAGTTTTAAAAATTGTAAAAAAAAATGCATCGGCCGGGAATCGAACCCGGGGCGCCCGCGTGGCAGGCGAGCATTCTACCACTGAACCAAAAGCAAACGGTGACAGAAGTGCCTCGCGCATTGGCGGCGCCATCGTAGCCAACCAATAGGAGGGCGCCATTCCAAAAAAAAAGCAAACCGTGACAGAGATGAGGAATGACGCTCGTAACTGTATATAGAATTAGTTTTGAAAATAGAACAATCGATATTTGAATCAATCCTTATATATATATAAAAATGAAATGCGAAATCGATGTTTGTTATCGCATCACGCAAAATCTACTGACTCAATCATTATGGAATTTCGCATGTAGGTAGCTGAAGATTTCGTTTAACATATAGGCTATTCAAAAAACTAAAAAAGTTAATGTGCTTTTTTTAAAAAATAAAAAACCAAAAAGCGTTAGTTCCAGTCTTTTACCGCTAGGGCGCAGCACTGGTCGCGACGATAAATGAATTTGATTTTTTTAAAGCATCGGTGGTTCAGTGGTAGAATGCTCGTCTGCCACGCGGGCGGCCAGGGTTCGATTCCCGGCCGATGCATTTTTTTTTAACAATTTTTAAAACTCATTTATATTATATCTTCTACTAGCGGACGTACCCGGCTTCGCCCGGGTTTTACCCGAGTAAAGGTTTGTCTAACGAATCTCTCGATAAAGTGAACATTTTTTCCCGGTCCCTTAAAAAATACTCGATAAGTTGAATAAAATCAATATTAATTGGTTCCCTAGGTAATTGGAAGTTAAAGGAATAGTATCTTGCCTTGGAATTGTATCATTATTCTTGTATGGACGTACCCGGCTTCGCCCGGATTTTACCCGAGTAAAGGTTTGTCTAACGAATCTCTCGATAAAGTGAACATTTTTTCCCGGTCCCTTGAAAAATACTCGATAAGTTGAATAAAATCATTATTAATTGGTTCCCTCGGTAATTGGAAGTTAAAGGAATAGTATCTTGCCTTGGAATTGTATCATTATTCTTGTCTCAAATAAATTGCCGTGTCATCCTGAATTTTGTCTTTCCTAATTTTCTACATTACAAAATCATCGTATCATCATGATAATATTTAGAGCAGATTGTTGAATTATAACAGATAAATTAGAATATTTATCTTGATTATTTTAAAGCGAAAAGTTATTTCAAAAATTTTATTTGCTAGAAACCTTCCCAGTACTATACTAAATAACTTCCCAAAGTTTCATGGCGTTCCAATGAGTAGTTTGGTCAGGCATAAAGGACAAACAGACACACACACACACACACACATACATTCATTTTTATATATATAGATATAAATGGAAATTTCATAAGTGGTGTTCGCTAAAAACTTTCGTTACAATGCATCAATTTCGACCAAATTTTCAACATTTATGTAAAACGAGATGGAGCAGGTTTTGCTTAACATCAAAATATTTTTCCTAACTTTAACATGCGTAACTTCGCTGTTATCGATTAAATACAAAAAAAAATCAACAGAGTTAATTTTATTTATATATAAATACAAAAAAAATTCAGCAATTCATTCAACTCAATCTAAAAAAATATTCAAAACAAGCAATTTTAAGATAACACCATATGTAAAACAGTCGGCCAAGAAAACAACAACGATATTACATCTTTCTCACATATTCACACACAATCTTGATTAATAATTAAAACTAATCTTTAGCATTGTTTATTATACTTCATAATATATAATATTCGTTAGGCAAACTTTCACTCGGATAAAACCCGGGCGAAGCCGGGTACACATCCGCTAGTAAATAATAAATGAAGGCATATATCGGATTTAATAAAAATATATATTTGCAAATATTTCGATTGTCTGAACGCCAAACCTTCATCAAGGCATTACATTTTTGCATAAACAAACTCAGCGCAGCATAGTGTTATAGCTCACAGTTGAAAAAATTTTAAAAAACAAAGTAGGTGAGGGAAATTTGTGCATGCAAAAATTATTATAAAAGTTACAATCAGAATAAGTTAAACATCTTAAAATATTAAAGGAGTGAAATAATGAGATCTATCCTATATTTTAAAATATTTGTATTAAGTACATAAAATATAATTCATCAATAAATCATTAAGAGATGAATGTGAATATATTGTTGCACCAAGTTGCAGCTTTGCAGGGTCGTCGACCTTGGTTTCTTCCTTCTTGGTGTTATACACGTTTCCCGAACGGGTTTCCATATTCAACTCAAATGAATAAAAGTAAATAAATAAAATAAATAAAAATAAATTACCTTTTCAAGTTATTGTGTTTATTTATTCTTGTCTTGCTTCCTCCGTCGCTATCCGCCGTCTTCCAATAAGCAATAAAGATATATGTACAATAAAATATCACAAAAGGAATGAAACTATAAAAATGAATGATTATAATCTAAATATTCTGTTTTAAATAAAATAAATAAATATATAATTTAAATTTTAAATATCTTAAAAATAATATTATAAATAATTTTTAAAATACGCGCATTAATCATGATGCAACACTTCCCCCTCTACAGAGGTCGTCACGTCCTCGTGAGTGACCTCATCAATTCTTTCAAAATAAGGTTTGAGTCTTGAGACATGGACAATCAATGGGTCTTGGCCAGGATTATCTTTCGGTTCAATTAAGTAATTTACGTTGGACAGCTTCTTTAATATTCGATATGGACCAAAATATTTTCTCAATAGTTTTTCACATTTTCCGATTTTCCTGACTGGTGTCCAAACTGCCACTAAATGTCCTGGTCCATAGATTCTCTCGTTGTGTTTTTTGTCATAGTTTATTTTCATTCTTTCCTGAGTCTTCTCTGTGTTGTTAATGACTACCTGTCTCCTCCTTGCTATTTTATCTAAGTAATTTTCTATATATTCGTCATAATCGTTCATGTTACTGTCAATTGGGATATTATCGTCGTCTAAGAGGGACCTGGATTCCCTCCAAAATAACAGGAAAAATGGAGAGTGGCCTGTGGTTTCTTGAATCGTGGTATTGTACGCGTGGGTGACGAAAGGGAGGATTTCGTCCCAGTTCTTCTGGTCTGTATTTACATACATGCTTATCATGTTGATTAGAGTTCTATTTAGCCGTTCCGTTAGTCTGGGGATGGTAGCTCGTCGTGAAGCAGTGTTTAACTTTGCACATTTTCATAATCTCCTTCATCAAATTGCTAGTGAACTGTGAACCTCTGTCACTAATAAGAAACCTTGGGGCCCCGTGACGTAAAAATATTTGTTCGATTAAAAATGTAGAGACTTCTTTCACTGTTGCTTCTGATACTGCCTTTGTTT
Organism: Cordylochernes scorpioides; assembly: GCA_030710605.1. Lineage (NCBI taxonomy): Eukaryota > Metazoa > Arthropoda > Arachnida > Pseudoscorpiones > Chernetidae > Cordylochernes > Cordylochernes scorpioides. Next base: position 109,925,756 of record CP092886.1, on the reverse strand, counting down.
CAGCGTACCTGGTATAATAATCAGTCAACACAATTATCCACTTTCTTCTTCTTTTCGTTGATGGCAAGGGACCAACAAAGTCAATCCCGATTTTTTCAAAAGGGTAGTTAGCTGGGGGAATGGGTTGCAAAAGTCCAGAGGGCGAATGATTTGAACCTTTCCGACTTTGGCATAGATGGCACGTCTTTACAAATTCTAAAACATCTTTCAGCATGGAAGGCCAATGATATTTATTCTTCAAACGGTATGTGTTTCTGGCGACGCCTAGATGGCCATTCAGCATATGGTTGTGGAATTCACTCATGAATTCTTTCCTTCTCTTCTTCGGCACTACCAGCAACCATGCTCTGCCTTCAGGGTTTGGGTTCTTCTTATATAGACATCCATTTTCCTCTTTAAAATTCTATGTGATTGCTCGTTTGCTTCCTTTAAGGCTTTTCTTAACATTTTCTATGAATTCATTCTCTTCATTTATTATCTGATTCAAAAATAGTCGTTCATAATCTTCGACCCAATCCGTTTCGGGTAGGGGTCCTCTAGATAAGCCATCAGCATCCATATGTTTTTTACCCGATTTGTGTATTATGTCAAAATCGTAATCCTGAATTTTCAGTGCCCACCTTGCAAGTCTACCTGTTGGATCTTTAAGATTTTTCAGCCAGCACAATGCGTGATGGTCTGTAATTATCTTGAAGTGTCTTCCATATAGGTAGGGTCGTAATTTTGATATCGCCCACACCACAGCCAACCATTCCTTTTCGGTGGTTGAGTAATTTTGCTCAGATTTACTTAGAGTTCGACTCAAATATGATATCACCTTCTCTTCCCCACAGATAATTTGGACCAGTGTTGCACCTAGGCCGATGTTAGAGGCGTCTGTGTGAATGTAGGTGGCTGCATTTGGATCAAAGTGACCTAAAATTGGCGGATTTATCAGAGCTTTTTTAAGGTTTTGAAATGCTTCCTCTTGATTTTCTGTCCAGGTAAATTGCGCATTTTTCCTGATGAGTCCTGTCGATGGGTCAGCAATTAATGAGAAATCTTCAATGAATTTTCTATAATAGGAACACATTCCTAGGAATGATTGTACTTCTTTGACCTTCTTGGGCTGAGGAAAATCCCTAACGGCTTTGATATTATATTCGGCTGGTTTTATACCCTGTTGGTTGGTTATATGACCAATGATCTCAAGTTCTTCAAAAGCAAATCTGCATTTCTTGTCGTTCAGTTTCAAATTAGATTCTCTAAAACATTTTAAGACAGCTTCAAGTCTTTTAAGGTGGGTTGGAAAGTCTGAGCTGTATATAATAACGTCGTCCAGATAACAAAGGCAAATCTGCCATCTTAGATTTCCAAGCACATGGTCCATATTCCTCTCGAAAGTAGCAGGGGCGTTGCATAGTCCAAAGGGCATGACGTTGTATTCATATAAACCGTGGGTCGTAGTGAAAGCTGTCTTCTCCTTGTCTTTCTCTTCAATTTCGACTTGCCAATATCCCGATCTAAGGTCTATTGCTGAGAAGTACTTCGATCATTGAAGAGTATCCATTACGTCATCAATTCTTGGGATTGGATAAACATCCTTTACTGTTACCTCATTCAATTTTCTATAGTCTACACAAAATCTGAACTTACCATCTCTCTTCTTGACCAGTATTACAGGGAAAGACCAGGGACTTGAAGATGGTCTAATTATGCCTCCGTTGAGCATTTCATCAATTTGATCTTTTATAATGTCCCGTTCTTTGTGGCTCACCCTATATGGCTTGTGCTTTATCGGTTTTGCATCTTCTGTATCGATCCGGTGTTTTGCCAAATTGGTCCTGCCTAACCTCGGCAAAAACAAATCAGCATACTTAATCAAAATTTGTTTCAAATCCTCTTGTTCTTTAGGTGATAGATTTTTGTTTATCTGAAATTGGATTTCGTCATTATTAATTTGCTCTAACTTCTCTATGAACTTTACCTCTGCAGGAAGGCTTCCATAAGCCAATGTTTGGTCTTTCATGATTTTTAAAGGTCGAGGATAAGGGTTCGTTATCCAGATATGAGTTTTCCTATCCGTGACAATAAGCAAACTTCTTGCCAATCGAAGGCCATTTGTTTGAATCATTCTGTTGTTCTCTTCGATGACATATTCGCCATCCTCTGCTTCTATTGAGGCCTTAATTAATCTAATAGACAGTTCAGGTATAACAGTATCTTCAACGCTTTTTATTTTTTTCAGTTCATAATTGCTTATGTCATGATTATTCGTCAGATCGTATTTTATTATTTCTTTTTTTGCAATCTACTTTCGCGTTCATTTTCTTAAGGAAATCTCTTCCAAAAATTAATCTCCGTAAATGAGTTTTCAAAATCACAAATTTTTGCGATAATGCTTTGTCATCAATTTTTATATTTAACAATATACTTCCTACTATGTCTAATTTTTTTTCATCGGGTCCTGCACAAGTTTTTGCGAGTTTACTTATACCATGGCCTGTATCGAGGGCCGTTCTGAGGTCGACCACTGAGAGGTCAGCGCCTGTATCAACCAAAGCTTCAAAAGTTCCTATCTTGTCCACATGAATTTTTAATTTGTATTTAGGGTCCAACTTTTTGATTCCATTTATGGTCGACTTGCTTTGATTGACATATTCAGGCGCGACGCTTAGTTTAAATCTTCCAACACGGAATATCTATTCCGGGTAGGAATATTTGTCTGTGTGCTATGACATACATCAGCATAAAGCCGAGGTCCTGATTTATCTGATATTTCATTCATTTGCCATTTCTCTTCGATCTTCTCTTGGGTAGCTGTTGGATCCTCTTCTAGGATTCTTATAAACTTGACCCTACAATAACGGGCCACGTGCCCTGGCTTGTTACACTTGAAGCAGATTGGTCTTCCATCTTCCGTCCTATTTTTGCTCACTTCTTGACTTTTATTGTAGGTGTTTCTCTGGAGGTTTGGTTTCGGCACAAAGTTTGGATTATAAGGACGTCTCGGGGTAAAGGGCTGGGTCAAGTTGTTTCGATACTGCCTGGGAGTAGGCAGTCGGCGGCACGTACCTCGATTGTTGTTGGGGTCTAGAATAGCGTGGACCGTTATATAGGTTTCTGGATTTCTCCACACGTTCCCGATACTTCTTTTCAAAAGAATCCATTTTCTTGCACACGACAAGAAGTTCATCGGTCGTTTTAGGAGGGTTCAGGTAGAGCGCGAATGAGTACTCTTTTTTCAGTCCTCCAATAACATGATCGATTTTTATTTCTTCTTCCATTGCGGGGTCAACCTTGTTGCACTAGGATGTCTTCTGCGAACCTGATTGCTGGTTCATTCCAGTGTTGCATTCTGTTGAGCTTCATTCTTAGTTCTTCTTTATTGGCGTCCAGAGAAAAATCCTGAATGAGGCGGATTTTAATATTTTCCCAGCTCGTGAAACTCGCTTTGTGTAAATTCAACCAGGTTTTAGCGCTTCCCGCCATGTTCATGGCGGCATAATGGGCAATTATGTAGTCTGCCCAATGATAGAGGAAACCAATCTCTTCGAGGGATTCTATCCATGGGCGAGGGTCTTCTGTCCCGCCATATTTAGGAATTTCTATATTGGGGTTCAAAGCAACTGGTTCGAAACCAGCATCTCTACCAATTGTTGCACCAAGTTGCAGCTTTGCAGGGTCGTCGACCTTGGTTTTTTCCTTCTTGGTGTTATACACGTTTCCCGAACGGGTTTCCATATTCAACTCAAATGAATAAAAGTAAATAAATAAAATTAAATAAAAATAAATTACCTTTTCAAGTTATTGTGTTTATTTATTCTTGTCTTAATTCCTCCGTCGCTATCCGCCGTCTTCCAATAAGCAATAAAGATATATGTACAATAAAATATTACAAAAGGAATGAAACTATAAAAAGGAATGATTATAATCTAAATATTCTGTTTTAAATAAAAATAAATAAATATATAATTTAAATTTTAAATATCTTAAAAATAATATTATAAATATTTTTTAAAATACGCGCATTAATCATGATGCAACATAATATGTATCTATTAAAATATTTGGAAATGAATAAAAATGATTTAAACAAAAAATTGTAATAAATGTAAAAAAGCTTAAACACTGCCGATTTCTTATAGAAAGCTGGGCCTCTGCAGAAGACAAAAAAAAAAGTATAAATAGGGAAATTGGTTTACCAGACATTTACACACCTTTTAGAAATTCTTAATTGTTTTATCTGATTATTTTAATTTCACTTTGTTAATTTTCGTTTCCTTTGACATATCATATACTATTTTAAAGGGAGAGGTGTCGTTTTTTCAAATTAAATTATATTGTTTTAATTGATTTTTTCATGCTCTAATGATTTTTAAATTTTGCTGCAATAACCGTATTTTCTTAAATTTCATTTTCACACACACACACACACACATTAGTAATAACCCTTAAATTATACTCTCCACTTGTTTAATTATTTTTACATTTTCCGCTTAAAACGCAAAAGTTTAAATACATTAAACATTTTTAGTTTACACCTTTTATTTAATTGTTTTATATATTCATCCTAAATTGTTTTAACTTCCATTTTAATGCATTTCTTAATAAATAATATTTTTAATTTAATTTTTACTTTTTAAAATGTGAAATGAATTTTTAAAATACACACATTTAATAGTTAATTTTTTTTAAAACATTTCTTTCAATTTTTTGTTTGAATCATTTTTATTCATTTCCAAATGTTTTAATAGATAAATATATTTTCACATTCATCTTGCTAGAACTCATGGCATACACTCAGTGTATGTATATATGTAAATATTACAACTACATTTTCATATTTTCATATTTTTGGTTTTTTGTGTGTGGGACCCCTCAGCGAAAGGGAATCTATTTTTTTGCTGTTTCTTCTCCTCTTTTCACACACCGGCCCCCCACCCCCTGTCGAGAGAATGTAATCGTCCGCCGGCCGGATGGACAGTCCAAGTTCCCACCGACCAATCGGAGGGGCAGAGGGGTCAAAAGGTCCTGGCGCTGGGGCAGAGTTGGTGACACAGCTATGACAAGTAGACAAGAAAAAACCCTCGCGGGGGCTTGCCCAAGATGAGCTCCGGGAACTTCGTCCATCTTCCATAAACGACCATATAAGCGGTCTGAGAAGGGACTGGGTGGCTGACATCTCAAAGAAAGGTGAAGCCGAGACGAATCTTTGAGAGATTCGCATAGTGGTAGGAGTACGTCGAGGGCGACGAATTGTGCTTCATCGGAAGATACCAGGAAGTTCGTCGAGGACGACGAATTGTGCTTCCAAGGGAGGGGGACTCGGGCAGGCCGACCTAAGAACCGAGAGGAACTGTTTTTTGGTGAGCACTCTCTCACATGCTTTCCTTTTATTTCCTAAATTCATATATATATTTTTATGTTATTCTAGCATATTTTTTGCATTTTTTCTATCTTATTTTTACTAAGTTTTCTATTTCGTCAATATCATCATTTTATATATTTTTCTTTTGTTAAAAAAACATTTAAGTTGCATGAAATTTTTGTAATACACTAAATTTTTATATATTTTTTATCCTTTATTTTATAGCTATCAAAAAATTAAACAAAAGCTTTATTTGTGTAGCCTTTGTTGTCTTCCTTTTTTCTTGCTTGAACACCCAAGGCAGCCCAAAACAATATCAAAACTTTAGGTTAAAGTTTTTTATTTTGTTAAAAAGGGGGTTTGTGGAGCGTTTCGAATTTTCTTTTCCTCCAAGAGCTTTTTTAATTACCCCTTTCTTAACATTTTATTTTTGGCGTCCCTGGGTGGGCTGCATTGGCTGGTCAAATCGAGAAGAGGAAAAAAAAGAAAGGCTTCTAGGAATATTATACAGTAAATAATGCAGAGTATTGATACCTTAAAAAGGGCTAGAGCCCCCAAAAGAGCTATTTTTACTCGGCTGACCACCGAGTTTTGGACTGAAATAGAAAAGCCAGATTTCGATGTAGAAAAATATAGAGCTAAATATAACCGAATTTGTGCTCTCTCTAAGGAAATAAGTGAAATTGATTCAAGGTATCATGGGCTCCTTCTGGAGAATAAAACCATAACGGAGGTCAAAATCGAAGAAGAATTCGAGGGTTGTGAAAACTGTGTTCAAGGGATGTTTGACATAGAAAATAAATATTTGTCTCGGTGTGAAACCGCGAGGGTTGGGTCGACGGCTCATTGGTGGAGTCCGCGGCGAATTCGGTTGTAAATACCGAATCTAAAAGAACTATTAGGTTGCCAAAAGTAGAGTTACCAAAATTTAAGAGCAACCTAGAGGATTGGCTCTCGTGGTGGGGGCAATTTAGTAAAATTAGTGACGATGAAACTCTTGGGGATGTAGATAAATTACACTATCTGCTACAAGCGGTAGTCGAGGGATTCAGAGCTCAACGTCTTTGTGCAGTTACCCTATAACTGAAGATAATTATCCCAAGGTAATACAAGCATTAAAAGATAGATTCGGAGATAAGAACCTTCTCATAGAACACTATATAAGGAGACTGTTGAAGCTGGTTGCACCTAATGCAAGGAAAGAAAACATTCCTCTTGACAAGATCTACGATGATCTAACGGCTCACTTAAAGAACCTAGAATCACTGGGTGTTGACACGAAGATGGCAGGCGTGTTTCTTTACCCACTGGTTGAGTCGAGTCTTCCATTGGACATTATTCAGATGTGGCAGAGGAATCCTGCTGTGGGCTATGGGATAAAAGAAGAAGGAGCGGAGAATGGAGATAAAGAGTGATGCCGACGGTAGACTACAGGTTCTGATGGACTTCCTTCGGGATGAGGTGAAGGGTGCTGAGCGAATGGCATTTGCTAAGGAGAATTTTGAGGATAATAGCTCAATGAGGGCCACAGGTTCTCAGTTAAAGACTCCTCGGAAGACACCGCCCACTGTCTCCAATTTATTCGGCAGCGCATTTAAGAGAAAATGCATATTCTGCCAGAGAGATAATCACCTGAGTAATAAATGTTTTGTTGCTTCGCGTCTTACACCTAGCGAGAGGGATCAAAATATAAAGGAGGATATAGTCTGCTTTAAATGTCTAAAGGGTAATCACCTGAAAAGGGAATGCCGAGCAGACATAAAATGTAGAAATTGCGGAAAAGATCATCTGGATATCTTTCGCAATAAAATTGCAATGAAGCAAGGAGGAAAGAATAGTTTCAAAGGTGAAAAATCTGAGGTTGCTAATGATGGAAATGCAACATGCACGGGTGTTAATATGTCTGGGCGAACATGCGCCAATGACATTATACTGATGACTTCCGTGGCGAAATTGAAAGGGGCTACAGAGACTAAAGAAGTCAAAGTGTTATTTGACACCGGAAGTCACTACTCCTATATAAAGAAATCTATTGTCGAAAAACTGGGTTTTAGCAAATTAGGAGAGATAAGCTTGGAAAAATCTCTTTTCGGGGGAGGAAATATGAAGGAGGCGTTGCACGGAAAATATGTTTTGAAACTGGGAAGTCTAACCAATAAAATTGATGTAGACATAGTCGCCCTCGATCAACCAGAAATTTGTGCAAGGATACCGCCGATTCCAAGAGGACGTTTGTTATACAAATTAAAACGGAAAAAGATCTATATTCACCCGTCAAATTTTAGAAATGAGGAAATAGATATTTTAATAGGTAGTGACTACTTTGGACAATTACTGACCGGGAAGGTCGTCCATCTAGGAGAGGACCTAACTGCCGTAGAGACCAAATTAGGATGGACGCTTATGGGGCAATCTCCGGTGGTGTGCAAGGAGGATAAGGTCCGAATTGCATTGAATATGTTGGTTGCAAGAAACAACTTGAAGGATCTTTGGGAGCTGGATGTCTTGGGAATCCAAGATCCCATCGAAGTTGTCTCAAAAAAGAAAAGCGAAACTGAACTAAGGGAACATTTTATAAAAAAATATATAAAGAGGGATGAAGATCAACGATATTCAATCGCGCTACCATGGAAATGCGAAAGAAATAATATACCCTCGAATATATAAATAGCGCAGAGGGATTGGAACCATGCACTAGTAAGTTAAGGAAGGAGAAAAGGGTTATTGAATATTCTACTATTCTTCAAGAATGGGAGAGAGAGGGCCTAATTGAGAGGATAGAGGAGAATAGGCCTCAAAAGAAGGGCCATTATTTACCGCATAGGCCAGTGTTCAAGGCTGAAAGTAGGACGACGCCTCTTCGTCCTGTTTTCGATGCCTCCTGCAGGTCGTATAATGGTCTTTCTCTGAATGACTATCTAGAAAAGGGACCTAAACTTTTGGAAAAAATACCTGAAATATTAATTAGGTTTAGAGAAAAGGGTATTGGTGTTCTAGCCGATATTCGAAAGGCATTTCAGATGATTACAGTGCAGCTTCAAGACCAGAACTTTCTTCGTTTCCTTTGGTGGGATCAAACTGACCCTATGAAGTTAACCGTTTTTAGACATAAACGTGTGGTATTTGGGCTTAGCTGTAGTCCATTCATCTTGGGTGCAGTTATTGATCATCATCTGAATTCTGTACAAGGTCCGGCAACTGAAATCGCAAAGAGTATGGCGAGATCCTTTTATATGGAGAATTTGGTAACATCCCTCTCCTCTCTGGAGGAGGTCCAACAATTCCAGAATACAGCTGTCAATATCATGGAAATGGCAAAAATGGACTTGCGTGAGTGGGAATTTAATTTACCAGTGAGTAATTCAAAGGAGAAAAAAGGAACTACTACCAAGGTGTTGGGACTTGTGTGGGACAAAGTAGAAGATGTACTTAATTGTGATTTTTCTATTGAAAAGGATCTCCCCCGAAGACTAACCAAGAGGATTGTCCTTTCTAAAATTCAGCAAGTTTTTGATCCTTTGGGAGTTTATAGTCCTATATTTTTGCCTCCTAAACTATTATTACAGAGGTCCTGGGAGTTGAAAATTGGGTGGGATTCTCAATTACCCGAAGATATGGATCGGGAGTTTAGTACATGGTACTCCCAAATTGGGCTATTAAGTGAAATCAAAATTCCCAGGCATATTTGGTTTGATCAAACTAGTAATATTGAAATACGCGTCTTCTGCGATGCCAGTAAATCCGCTTATGCAGCAGTGGCATATATGAGAAGTGAAGTGCAGGCGGGAGTACATTTGTCTCTGCTTTGGAGCAAATCTAGGCTTGCGCCAACCAAGAGGGTAACCATTCCTCGGTTAGAACTTTTGGCCTGCGTTTTAGTAGCTAGACAGGTTACGGTAAATCTATTTCGACTGCCTTAACAAATAGTTGCCCTGTTACTTTATGGACCGATTCCTCAACCGTTATGGCTTGGCTAAAGAGAAAAAATGAGTGGAATGTGTTTGTAAGAAACCGAGTACAGGAAATACGAGACACTGTCAATAATGAGAACTGAAAGTTTGTTTACGGAAAATTAAATCCAGCGGATTTGCCTTCTCGAGGGTGCTCTATCGTACAATTTGTCTCGACCAACTGGTGGGAGGGTCCTGAATGGCTCTAAGGGGAAAAGGAGAGTTGGCCTAGTTTTGAACCGACTATTGATGAGGAAAGGATCATCAAAGAAAAAAGAAAAACCTTACAGGCCCACACCACTCTCATTGTCGAGGCAAATCGATGGTTCCTAGATAAAAGATCCAAGTATAGCCTAAACATTAGGATTATGGCTTGGGTTTTAAGATTCTTGGACAATGCGAGAAGAATACCCACTGAAAGGGGAAATTTGAAAGTAATTGAGTTAGAAAGGGCCGAAAGGAAGCTGTTGAAATTGGTTCAACAAGAGACTTTCGCAGGAAAACAGGCTCCGAAAAATGGATTAAAGACTATTAAATCCGCCGAAGGTTTGTGGTGCGTTGAGACGAAACTGCTACATGGACAAGATCCAGAAGCGTTTTGAACGACCTATTTTACTACCTCGTAATCATCCTCTGGTGGAACAGATGGTTCGTGAAATACACCAACAAAATGGGCATGGAGGGGCCCAATTCATTCTTTCAGAATTGAGAGAGAAATTCTGGATCATTGGCGGTCGCAGATTGATAAAACAAATAATTAGAAAATGTGTGATATGTAGGAGACATAATCAGAAACCTATTCAGACTCCTGGCGCGGCTTTGCCGACTAATAGAATAGGGTTAGGCAAACCCTTCGTGGTGACAGGTGTGGATCTGTTGGGACCCCTACATCTTAAAGGTGGCAGCAAGGTTTGGGTGGCCTTGTTTACTTGCGCTGTTTAAAGAGCTGTCCACCTAGAGATTGTGAGAACATTAGAGGCAAACACTTTTTTGTTAGCTCTAAAAAGATTCATTTGTTGGCGTGGACGTCCCGGAAAAATATATAGTGATAACGGGACAAATTTCTCAAAAACAAACGATTTACTTAAACGCTTGGATTGGGGGGAGATTGAAAGGGAATCGAGTGTAAAAAGAATCCAATGGATTTTTATCCCTCCCTCAGCGCCTTGGTGGGGAGTTTTTTGGGAGAGATTGGTAAGGGTTGTTAAGAGTTTATTGGTTCTATGCTCGGATTTAGTAAATTGAATTATGTAAAACTTGAAACTCCTCTTTGTGAGGTAGAGAGTATTATCAACAATAGAGCTCTTTCATATATATCGGAATATGACCAAGACCTCATTCTCTTGTCCCCTCAAATGTTTCTGCATACTAATGCAGACAATGAGTTTCCGGAGCTAGAAAAAATAAGAGTGAATTCTTTCACCAGAAAATACAAGATTTTGAGTAAACTAAATGAGGAACTTAAACAGAGATTCCGCAAGGAATATTTGGGGGTACTGATGCAACGGGCCGAAAATAAAAGGGAGCGGTGCCTAAAAGAAGGGGATTTAGTCCTTATAGGCCAGGACAACACAAAAATAATTATCTGGCCTGTTGGAAAAATAGTAAAACTTTACTTGGGGAAAGATGGGGTGAACAGGGTTGCCAGAGTCAAGACATCAACAGGCGAATGGTTACGCCCTTTGCAAAGACTGTTTCCCCTTGAAATTTCCTCTGAGGAAACTCCTGAAAAGGCCTCTGGGGATTAAAAAAAACTCTAACGATCAAAACAAGATCCGGACGTGAAGTCCGCAAACCAATAAGGTTTGCTCCTGATGTTTTGAATCAGTTCAAGAAAAAAGAGAGCACATTTCCGTTTTTTTTTTTTTTTTGTGTGGTTTCACACAAAGAAAAGGTGGGGGTATGTTAGAACTCATGGCATATTGTATGTATATATGTAAATATTACAACAATTTTCATATTTTTGGTTTTTTGTGTGTGGGACCCTCAGCGAAGGGGAATCTATTTTTTGCTGTTTCTTCTCCTCTTTTCACACACCGGCCCACCACCCCCTGTCGAGAGAATGTAATCGTCCGCCGGCCGGATGGACAGTCCAAGTACCCACCGACCAATCGGAAGGGCAGAGGGGTCAAAAGGTCCTGGCACGGGGCAGAGTTGGTGACACAGCTGTGACAAGTAGACAAGAAAAACCCTCGCGGGGGCTTGCCCAAGATGAGTTCCGGGAACTTCGTCCATCTTCCATAAACGACCATATAAGCTGTCTGAGAAGGGACTGGGTCGCTGACATCTCAAAGAAAGGTGAAGCCGAGACGAATCTTTGAGAGATTCGCATAGTGGTTGGAGTACGTCGAGGGCGACGAGTTGTGCTTCATTTGAAGAAACCAGGAAGTTCGTCGAGGACGACGAATTGTGCTTCCAAGGGAGGGGGACTCGGGCAGGCCGACCTAACAACCGAGAGGAACTGTTTTTTGGTGAGCACTCTCTCACATGCTTTCCTTTTATTTCCAAAATTGATATATATTTTTTATGTTATTCTAGCATATTTTGTGTATATTTTCTATCTTATTTTTACTAAGTTTTCTTTTTCGTCAATATCATCATTTTATATATTTTTATTTTGTTAAAAAACATTTAAGTTGCATGGAAATTTTGGAATACAGAAAAACAATAAGTTTTTCATATATTTTTTATCCTTTATTTTATAGCTATCAAAAAAATAAACAAAAGCTTTATATGTGTTGCCTTTGTTGTCTTCCTTTTTTCTTGCTTGAACACCCAAGGCAGCCCAAAACAATATCAAAACTTTAGGTTAAAGTTTTTTATTTTTTTGAAAAGGGGGTTTGTGGAGCGTTTCGAATTTTCTTTTCCTTAACGAGCTTTTTTAATTACTCCTTTCTTAACACATCTCTTAATGATTTATTGATGAATTATATTTTATGTTCTCAATACAAATATTTAAAATATAGGATAGACCTTATTATTTTTTCTCCTTTAATATTTTAAGATATTTAACTTATTCTGATTGTAACTTTTATAATAATTTTATTTCATGCACAAATTTCCCTCCTCCCACACCTCCTTTGTATTTTTAAAAATTATTTCAACTGTAATATTTTAACACAATGCGGCGCTTAGTTTGTTTATACAAAAAGGTAATGCCTTGATAGAGGTTAGCGTTCAGCCAACCGAAATATTGGCAAATATTTTTTATTCAATCTAATATAAACCTTTTAGTATATATATATTAGAAATAAAGAAGGCATATCCTGACTAAAAGCTTTTTAGATGGCAAAGCGCCATCTAGTGGAACAGAAATCAACAAACATTAATTTAACCTGTTCCTTGATATTTGGCCAACTCAATTTCTTGATAAATCAGGGAACAGGTTAAATAAATGTTTAGTTGATTTCTATTCCACTAGATGGCGCTCTGCCATCAAAAAAGAACATCTGCTTTTGGTCAGGATATGCCTTCTTTATTTTTAATATTTAAGCGGTGCAGCAAAGAAGTTTAAGAGAAGATGTGGGCAAGCCAAGAAAAGAAGGTATGCAGGGCCCCCCTCCACAAGAAAGTGTTTATTGACAGATTCCAGAGGAGGGGGCGGGAGATTAAACAGTCCAGCTGGTGCCGTAGTGAAGGAAGGAGCCCAGATAGCAGTCGGCTTGAAGGGGTTTGTGCGCCGAGAGAACATCACAGTCTGAGAAGGAACGTCAGTGTGGTGACATCGAGATTTGCGGCAAGGAGAAGACGGTGACGAGGAGGATCCCTCTAGTGGCGGACAATGAAGGCAAGTCCATCTAATGTATATAGCTATTAATCTACTTTTTAAAGCTCTGGGAATAAATATACCGTACTATACCGTCGCCAATTTATCCACAAAGAATCCACATTGTTCTTCTAGAAACCTTGAACGCAAAAATCGAAGGCTGAGAAGCGTCGTAACCTTTGGTGTCAGAAGTGGAATACAGCTTAGTTCGCGAGATGGCAGAGCTAACCGAATCCGAAATTGAAAAATTCAAGAAATTGTTCAGTCTGATAAACCAGAAAGTAGATGTGTTCAGAAAAGACGTTAGATCGATTAAAGAAGGGATTACTCAATTGCAATCTCGATTGAGCCGACTCGAGCATAATCTGAAAGTCAAACGTTCCGTCACACCTATGTCTTTCAAAGTTAAGGTTAATGTACACCACCCAGGAAATCCTTATGGCTTTTCAAAAACAATCACAGAAACTAATAGCTCACGTACCCAATGTCAAAGGGGACAAAAGACGAGTCCAGGTGATGAAGATTCCGGCAAGGCCATCACGTCGGGGGACGTCGTAAGTGAACTGTCAGAACTACGCTAGAAGATTTTCCCGTGATCCAGAAGTCCGCAGAGTGTCGACAGCAGGAAATTTCCAGACTGGGTGTGTAGCGGAGGAGGGAGAGCTGATCGCCTCCGACAACGGCTGCGGCACGAGTGTTTTGAACCAAATCAAACGGAAAGAAGGAGAGTGCCCTCCAGGTGATACATAGTGCGGAAATTCAACCCTTGGGATCCATTCTGAAATACTCCATGAAAACGACAACGATCTTGGCGAGCTGCAGTGCGACAGCGTGGCTGACTTCTGCGACAGTGCCAGACTGTCAGGGACTACAGCGGCGATCCAACTGGACGGGACGGAGCTGAGTGCTCCGTGGAAGTGCGACAAGGCTAGATGGTCGAAGCACCCCGAAGTTGGAGCCGGCGAGTTGGACGCTCTGTGGAAGTCCGACGACAATGTCTGTGACGCGGAAGTCGCGCGCAAGGTGTAAGCGCCGTCGTCTGCAATGCAAGCTGAAAAGATGTTCCAAGAATGTGTACCTATCATCTTCATTCCTTCGCCCGACGAGGTGCATATCAAACAGCCAACGCCTATGAAATGTTCTACCGACATTGAGACTGCCACGGGGTCCGACAGCTACAGAAGGTTAAAGAATTTCACAGCCCTGTGCGGGGTCGGCACGAAGAGACCCAGGTTTGAAGGGTTTGGAAAGAAAGAGCTTCTAGAGCAAGAGAACGGGAAACCGAAAGAACAAAGGAACGTTCCCGACCACCTATGGGAGTTTAACATGGACGAACGCGTGCTGGAAGGCCACGATATGGACAGCGTGGATCAAGTGAGCGAATCCACTGTAAAGATCGGCGATATACAGCCTCGTCGTGGAAGTAAGCGGAGAAAGCGCAATACAATAGATCCCAACCCTTTGTATATCGTGGCTACAGAGTATTCACAAGGAGAATTCAAATGATCAGATGAAAGCATCTTAGGTAGTGAAATATGGCCGCTATCGTGTGGAGAGCCACCGCCCTGTGCTAGACAGCGAGATTCCCATGTGTTCAGAGACATCAGTGAGATCAAAGGACCGCCGATCAGCGCCGCTGGTGAAATCAGTCCTTTTCGGGACGAAAAGAATTGAGAAGGGGGCAGTGAAGCGGTGCAGCAAAGAAGATGTAGAGAAGATGTAGAGAAGATGTGGGCAAGCCAAGAAAAGAAGGTATGCAGGGCCCCCCTCCACAAGGAAGTGTTTATTGACAGATTCCAGAGGAGGGGGCGGGAGATAAACAGTCCAGCTGGTGCCGTAGTGAAGGAAGGAGCCCAGATAGCAGTCGGCTTGAAGGGGGTTTGTGTGCCGAGAGGACATCACAGTCTGGGAAGGAACGTGAGTCTGGTGACATCGAGATTTGCGGCAAGGAGAAGACGGTGATGAGGAGGATCCCTCTAGTGGCGTACAATGAAGGAAAGTCCATCTAATGTATATAGCTATTTGTTAAAAGTCATGACATATAGAATGTAAATATATTTTTGAATGTATGACTAGGAATGTAGATTTCTATTGAATGTATAAATTATTATGTAAATTTCCTTTTGAATGTATATAACTTAGCCGTGTTGTTTAAATAATGAGTTTTTTAGTAGAGCAGAAGAGCTTTACAGGTGTAGCCGCTGGTTTTGTCTTCCTTATTTTCTTTCTTGCTTGATCACCCGAGGCAGCCCAAACAATATCAAGAATTTGGGTAAAAGTTTTTATATGTTAAAGGAGGTTTCTTTAATTTGACCTCTTATACCTTAACATTTGTGGCGTCCCCGGGTGGGCTGCATGGGCTGGTCAAGTTGAGGAGAAAAGAAAAAAAGCCCTTTGTTAAAGGTTTAAAGGAGCTCAAAAAGCCCTTTGTTAAAGGTTAAAAGGAGCTCAAAAAGCCCTTTGTTAAAGGTTAAAAGGAGCTCAAGGGAAAAGTGAAGCTCAAGTAAGGATAAAGAAGTTGAGGAAGCTCAAGTAAGGATAAAGAAGTTGAAGAAGCTCAAGATAAGGTTAAAGAATTCTAAGAGGTTAAAGGAAAATCTAAAGAACTCAAGGAAGCTAAGATAAATCTAGGGGGACAAGGCTAAAGGCTACCTACAAGGTGAAAGGATATCTACAAGGTGAAAGGATATCTACAAAGTGAAAGGATAACTACAAGGTGAAAGGATACCTACAAGGTGAAAGGATACTTACCAGGTGAAAGGATACCTACAAGGTGAAAGGATAACTACAAGGTGAAAGGATATTTACAAGGTGAAAGGATACCTACAAGGTGAAAGGATACCTACAAGGTGAAAGGCTACCTACAAGGTGAAAGGATACCTACAAGGTGAAAGGATAACTACAAGGTGAAAGGATACTTACAAGGTGAAAGGATACCTACAAGGTGAAAGGATAACTACAAGGTGAAATGGAGGAGTTGAGCAAAATAAGAAAGGCTGCCAGAGGTAGATTTGCTGAGCAAGTCAATAGTTTAAATGCGGAGTTAAAGGATCCTTCCATTGATAGGAGTGGCATATATGCAAGGTATGATAGGTTGGAATCTCTCCATTTGGAGATGGTGGCATTGAATGAACAATGCCAGGGAATTTTATTGGCCCAAGAGGCTATTGGCGATGATGAGATAGATAAGGAATTTGAGGAGTGTGAAACCTATATAATGGAAAGATTTTATTTAGAGGCTAGAATTCGCGTAATGCGTGAGCAGGATAGGGATGCTCTTTCTACTGATGGTAAGAATGGAGTTGAATTTAAAGAAGCAAATATAAAGGGAGACAAAGTCTCAAGTGATGAATATATATTAGAAATGGACTTTAATAAGGAAGAGTTGGAGCAAGAAGAAATTGCTAGTGAAAAATGTGAAGATGCAAATTTAAAGAATGAGGAAGATTCTGAAGCTGAGTCCAAAGGCGATAGAATAGGGGATTCGGAAGCTGAAACCAAGGGTAATGGAGTAAAGGATTCTGGAACAGCAATTAAAGGTTATGAATCGGTGAACAATTCTAAAGCAGTAGCTGAAGGTGCTGATCAAGTGAAGATTTCAGATGATGAAACTAAATCGATTGATGATAATGAGGAAAGAGTTGTCAAAGTTCAAGCATCGAGGAAATTGGTGGAAGCAATACCAACTGGAGATACGGAATTTAAAATAAGGGATAATTATAAGGAAACAGAATCCCAAGATTTGAAAATCATAAATAAATCTGATTATGCAGAGAATAAGGACGATAAATACAACGGGGGGAAAGATCATGATGGAAATGAAGCGAAAAATATAGACGCAGAACAAGGTACTGATTCAAAGGTGGAAGAAAAGCTAGATGTAGAACAGGGTACTGATTCAAAGGTGGAAGAAAAGCTAGATGTAGAACAGGGTACTGATTCAAAGGTGGAAGAAAAGCTAGATGCAGAACAGGGTACTGATTCAAAGGTGGGAGAAAATATTATTGATCCAAAGGATTGGTTGAATGAGGGGTTCATCGAAGGAGTTAATGAAGATCCACCTGAGGTAAAAGGACACTATTTGCCCCGTCACTTTTTGTTTAAGAGTGGGTCCAAAACGACGCCTATACGGCCAGTATTTGACGATGCTTCCTGTCGGGGATATAACGGACTTTCCTTGAAACGATATTTAAGGAGGGGACCCATTCTGCTGAGAAGAATCCCGGAAATAGGGATAAAACTTCGGGAAAATAAGTTCGGAGTTTTGGCCGACATGAGGAGATATTTCCAGGTGATGGCCATCAAGGAAAATGATTGGGACTACCTCCGATTTCTTTGGAAGAGGAAGATGGACGCTTATGGGGCAATCTCCGGTGGTGTGTATGGAGAGGGTGCCGCAGTGTGCCGAGGAGAAGATGGTTTTCCTGGATAAGAGCCTGGGCTCCCTGCAACGGTGTCCCACCTACCAGGATCCCCCCATCACGGTGGAACGGATTTTTTCTTTCTTGTTTTACAAAAAGAAAGGTGGGGGTATGTTAAAAGTCATGACATATAGTATGTAAATATCTTTTTGAATGTATGACTAGGAATGTAGATTTCTATTGAATGTATAAATTATTATGTAAATTTCCTTTTGAATGTATATAACTTAGCCGTGTTGTTTAAATAAAGAGTTTTTAAGTAGAGCAGAAGAGCTTTACAGGTGTAGCCGCTGGTTTTGTCTTCCTTATTTTCTTTCTTGCTTGATCACCCGAGGCAGCCCAAACAATATTAAGACTTTAGGTAAAGGTTTTTATATGTTAAAGGAGGTTTCTTTAATTTGACCTCTTATACCTTAACACTATTAATCTACTTTTTAAAGCTCTGGGGATAAATATACCGTACTAAGCTGTATCCACAAAGAATCCACATTGTTCTTCTAGAAACCTTGAACGTAAACATCGACGGCTTAGAATTCATTTTTTTCTATTGTTTTTTCATATATATATATGAAAGCACGTGTGCTCGTGGTCAAGATATGCTTTCTTCATTTTTAATATATACTGTATATGTGTGTGTTTTATAGTCTATAATACTTGGCGCCTTATCAATTTATGAAGTTTTATTATTATACAGAGCTTTACCATTCTAGGAAGTTTTTATATAATAAATTTAATATATAATTATAGAACAATAATGTTATGATGTACTAGAGCGCCATCTGTTATCAAATTATAAAACTATTTTAGTGGCGTATTATTCTTTTTTAAAATAAAACAATTTCTACTGTCCTTACTGGCGAAACCGCTGGGAGGGTTCACCACTGATGAGCCAGGCCCTCCCTTTAATTTTTCATCGCAGTAAGGACAGTAGAAATTGTTTTATTTTAAAAAAGAATAATACGCCACTAAAATAGTTTTATAATATAATTATAGGGTGTTTTATAATTCTAGCAAATGTTTATCATTTTAAAGAGTTTTATTACGGTCGTACTTGAGCTTGTTGGAGTTCCAAAGTAGTTTTGTTCTGATCGTCTTCTCCGGCATTTCGATTATAACCCAGGCATTAGGTTATCTTGATAGACGGTGTAGCAACGCGTTATCTCTAGTTCATTTAATATTTGCATATTTTCAGCTATTGTTTTCAAAACTTTGGAAAAGATCTCAAAAGAATTTTCTTTTTCACTTCTCTTTTTTAGTGAAGTAAAATATTGTTTTCTCTTAGTTTACTATTAATTGATTCAGCGTGTTCTTCCAGTCTCTTTATCTTATCGACTGTCTCCATATATGATTTTAGGGAGGTCTCAGCAGCACGGAGTCACAGTCCTCGATAAACTTACTACCCGATATATTGTAATTTGGGAGGTATCCAGTCTTATTCATAAATTACATTAAATTCTATAGTCATTTGTATAATAAGAGTTCTTAGGTCATCATTAGATTTTTTCCTTCGGTTTTGAGAGGCGTATAGTGGCAGCTAAAGTAGTTATTTTCTTTGTTGGTGGCCCTGGGGTATAAGTGAAAAAACACGCCGAAAATCACAAGGATGGCAATTATCTTTAATATATAGGCAATTGAATGTTTTTGAAGTAATATACTCGGGA
The DNA here is from genome assembly GCA_030710605.1 of Cordylochernes scorpioides. Classification (NCBI taxonomy): domain Eukaryota; kingdom Metazoa; phylum Arthropoda; class Arachnida; order Pseudoscorpiones; family Chernetidae; genus Cordylochernes; species Cordylochernes scorpioides. The sequence continues at coordinate 109,906,608 of CP092886.1, read as the reverse complement.
TATTAAAAATTTATTAAATACTTTTATTATGTAATTTATTTTTTAATCCACTGTATTTTCTTTTATAAGAGATTTTAGTTCTTTTATAGAAATTATCAGAAATAAATACATTTTAAGGAGATAAATTTAATATTTAGTTGATTTCTCTTCTCTTTAAAAATATCAAATAAATTCAAAAGGACTTAGAATTATATTATATGTATATTAGATTATATTATAGACACACACGCGCGCACGTTATTGAGATGTCATACCTTGAAGACAAATGACGTAATCAAGTAAATCTCCACAGTTCAATCTACACTTGGTCAAGTTTCTGGAAAAGATGCACCCACATGTTTGTCGTGTGTCATTTCTGGTAGAAAGCATTGTAGTATAATATATCCAAACAGCTCGTAAAACAGCTGGTCAATTTCCTGGAATGGATGAACACATGTTTTTGTGTGTGCCATTTCTAGATAATACCGGTCGAGTTTTTTATGTTGTTGTTGTTTTCATTGTTTAGATAAAGGAGAAATAACTATAAAAACATATGTATGATAGAAGTACAAGGCACATTTTATCAATCCAACTAATTCCTATAAAAATGTATCGCGCGCCCGCATCATTTCAAATTGTATTGCCTACTTTGAACCCATGAGGTATGAATGCCTTTGTGATAAATTAAAAACAGGGTCGTGATAAGAAGTTTAAGCTCCATGAAGCCACACTCTGCTGACGCAACTTCCTAGACTTACAGTATCTTGTCGGAATAGATAGAGACAAGCAGTCTAGAGGAATATTGCTCACTGTCCTGTTGGCGATTTAAGGTCAGCGGCTAGGGCGACCTATCAGACAGTGATAGACAACAGCTCAAACTCTGCCCTTATTCGTTTTCCACTGTCGGCATTTCAGTGACGGTGATAAAACTCATTGATAGGAAGATATTTGATTGGGCTCTTATATTTAACCCGCTCTCTCCGTAAAGAGCAAATCTTGGGTTTATTTTTCGCCCACTTCCCCTAATGTCCAATTGAGATAATATTTTGCCTAGTCATCTAATCTTTGATAAAAATTTATTAATTAATCATAAAAAGCGTTTATTAATCGTTAACTGATTACCGCATATCAATTTGAATGTAGTTTTTCTATCGAACTAGACTTTGTTTATACGTATGTATTGATGAAAAACAACACATTGACAGGTTCTCTGGGATCGCACTATATAAGGTAAGAATATCTACTTCTAACACATAGAGTCGACCTACCTTTTTGTATATAAAATTGTATTGGAGACTTGTGGTTAAATTTCTTAAAACTTGCTGCAGCATTTCTTGAAAATAAAGATACTTCGGCCAGTAAATCTTTGTATTAGCTCAAAATTCTTGCTGTAGCATTTTACCTTGAAAAAACTAAGCGATTATCTCCACCGCTTTGTTGAGAGAAATATCGAATGAAATTAACTTCGTGAACTAATCAATTTACCTTTTTGGAAATTCTGAAGATTTCTTGAATCCCTCGTAGAACGTCAGTTCCAGACTGAGGTGGGCCATTAGCCGGAAACATAGTCTTCAAGTCGGTTTTCTGAATTCACCAAAAGTAGTGTTGTGACTTTGTCACTCACCCGAGTCCGCTAGTTTGCGGAGACGGTCAATAGATGGTACCTAGTTGTAGCATCTATTTTGACGGGATATGTAACCATTATTTTGTATTTAATTTTAGTCAAAATAAAAAAATAAAAGTTTAAAATGAACCAAGCATATTTTCCTTTTACAAAACACTACCAGTCTAATTTATATGAGCACAAAAAGAGAGATCTATTACAACATTTTTCTAATGACTAAATAAGTAAAGGTTTTTAAAATAGTAAAATATTTTTTTCAATTCTTAAAACATGATTTTACTTTCAAATGATCTAAAACATCGGTAATCTAGAGCATTGAAAATTTTTATGACTAAATAGATAAGAAAGAATTATACGCGTTTATAATAGTTTCGTATAAAAATAGATAATCGTAAATATTGAGGCTGCCTGGCCGGCATTCATATTTCTTGAAAATAAAGATACTTCGGCCAGTAAATCTTTTTATTACCTCGACGTTTCGACAAATATCTTTTGTCCTCGTCAGGAGCAAATAAAAACGTGGCACCCATATATCTACAAGTTATAAGGATATCAACCATGATTTTTTATGAAATTTAAAAAGGCACAGATCTCGCTTAAGAAGTAAAATACCGCCTTATCCCCCCACGCTTTTATTATAATCATAAAAACTCCAATGTTCCCAAGTATCTGTGAAAAGAATATTGTTACGACTCTTCTCAGCCGTCCGTGTTTGCGTGCAAGGTTTCTGAAAAAACAATGTGGGTTCGTTTTGGATACAGTTTAGTACTATAAATTTATTCGCAGAACTTTAAAAGGGAAATTAATAAATATACATAGGAGATTGACTTGCCTTCATTGCCGCCCCAGGTGGTTCCTCCTCGTCCTTCTCTGCACCGTCCTGCTCTTGTTAATTCACACAGTCTCGGAGCCCACTTCCTCGTAGCCAACTTGACGCGTCTGTCGTCACCGCCGTTCTCCTTGCTGCAGGTCCCGTTGTCACCAGACAGACTTCTTCCCCCATGTCTGCCATGTCTTCTCGGCACACAAATCCCCGGCAGGCCGGCCGGCTTCCTTCACGACGACACCAGCTGGACTCCCTGTCTGCCGGGCGGCCACTTCCTTGAAAAGGCCCCTGCATACCTTCTTCTCTTGGCTTGCCCACTTCTTCTCTTCTACTTCTTTGCTGCATCGCTTTACTGCCCCCTTCTCAATCCTTTTCGTCCCGAAAAGGCTTATTTCACCAGAGGCGCTGATCGGCGGCCCTTTGATCTCCCTGACGTCTCTGGCCACATGAGGGTCGTCAGCCTCCCGGAAGTGTAACGGCAGGGTTAACACCAACCCTGTTTGCAGAACCACATCTCAACTCGGGCTTTTTTTCCACTCTCAACCAGTGCCGACGCCATTGATTGGTCTCGCTGTCTAGCACAGGGCGGTAGTTCTCCACACGATGGCGGCCATATTTCAGTGCCTACGATGCTTTCACCTGATAGTTTGAATTCTCCTTGTGAACACTCTGTAGCCGCAATGTACAACGGGTTGTGATCGTTTATATTGCGCTTTCGCCGCTTCCTTCCACGACGGGGCTGTAGATCGCCGATCTTTACAGTGGATTGGTCCACCTGATCCACGCTGTCCATATCGTTGCCTCCCTTTTCTTCTTTAGGTTTCCCATTCTTTTGCTCTAGAGGCTCTCTCTTTCCAAACCCTTCAAACCTGGGCTTTTTAGTGCCGATCCCGCACAGGGCTGTGAATTTCTTAAATCTTCTGGAGGTGTCGGATCACGTGGCAGTCTCAAGGTCGGTAGAACTTTTCCTAGGCGGTGGCTGCTTGATCTGCGCCTTGTCGGGCGAAGGAACGAAGATGAATGGTGCACATTCTTGGCACATCTTTCCAGCTTGCATTGCATACGACGGCGTTGACACATTGCGCGCGACTTCCGCGTCACAGACGTTATCGTCGGACTTCCACAGAGCGTCCGATGCTCTATCCCGTTCAGTCGGGTTGCCGGCTCCAACTTCGGGTGCTTCGACCATCTAGCCTTGTCGCACTTCCACGGAGCACCCAGCTCCGTCCCGTCCAGATGGATCGCCGCTGTAGTCCCTGACAGTCTGGCACTGTCGCTGAAGTCTGCCACGCCGTCACATTGCAGCTCGCCAAGATCGTTTTTGTTTCCATGGAGTATTTTAGAAATAATCCCAGGGGTTGAATTTTCGCTCTGTATATCACCTTGAGGGCATTTTCCTTCCGTCCGCTTGAATTTAAACAAATAACTCGTGCCACAGCCTTTGTCGGAGGCGATCAGCTCACCCTCCTCCGCTACACAACCAGTCTGGATCATTTCCTGCTGTCGACACTCTTCGGACTTCTGGATCACGAAAGAATCTTCTAGCGTAGATTCTGGCAGTTCACTTACAACGTCTCCTGACGTGATTATCTTTGTTGTGATGGTCTTGTCGGGATCTTCATCACCTGGGATCGTCTTTTGTCCCCTCAGACATTGAATACGTGGGCTATTGGTTGCTGTGATTGTTTTTGAATAGTCATCCGGATTTTCTGGCGGTAGTACAATGAACTTAACTTCGCAAGACATGGGTTTGGCAGAACGTTTGACATTCCGATTATGCTCGAGTCGGCTCAATCGAGATTCCAAGTTTACTCCGAGCTCATCTACTTCCTGGTTTATCAGACTGAGCAATTTCTTGAATTTTTCAATTTCGAGGTCGGTTGGTTTTTCCATTTTTCTTTTTAAATTAGCGCAAAATAAAATTGTCAATTAAAATTAACTAAGCTGTATCCCACTTCTGACACCAAATGTTACGACTCTTCTCAGCCGTCGATGTTTGCGTGCAAGGTTTCTGAGAAAACAATGTGGGTTCGTTATGAATACAGCTTAGTACTATAAATTTATTCGCAGAACTTTTTAAAATGGATATTAATAACTATACATAGGAGATTGACTTGCCTTCATTGCCGCCCCAGGTAGGTTCCTCCTCGTCCTTCTTCGCACCGTCCTCCTCTTGTTAATCCACACAGTCTCGGAGCCCACTTCCTCGTAGCCAACTTGCCGCGTCTGTCGTCTCCTTGATGCAGGTCCCGTTGTCACCAGACAGACTTCTTCGCCCAGACTGCCATGTCTTCTCGGCACACAAATCCCCGGCAGGCCGGCCGGCTTCCTTCACGACGACACCAGCTGGACTCCCTGTCTGCCGCCCCCTCCTCTCGAATTTGTCAATCAACACTTCCTTGAAGAGGCCCCTGCATACCTTTTTCTCTTGGCTTGCCCACTTCTTCTTTTCTTCTACATGTTTTTATTTTGAAGATATTTAAAAAGAATATATTGAAGCGATGCAGCAAAGAAGTAGAAGAAAAGAAGAAGTGGGCAAGCCAAGAGAAAAAGGTATGCAGGGGCCTCTTCAAGGAAGTGTTGATTGACAAATTCGAGAGGAGGGGGCGGCAGACAACTTAACTAAGCTGTATCCCACTTCTGACACCAAATGTTACGACTCTTCTCAGCCGTCGATGTTTGCGTGCAAGGTTTCTGAGAAAACAATGTGGGTTCGTTATGAATACAGCTTAGTACTATAAATTTATTCGCAGAACTTTTTAAAATGGATATTAATAACTATACATAGGAGATTGACTTGCCTTCATTGCCGCCCCAGGTAGGTTCCTCCTCGTCCTTCTTCGCACCGTCCTCCTCTTGTTAATCCACACAGTCTCGGAGCCCACTTCCTCGTAGCCAACTTGCCGCGTCTGTCGTCTCCTTGATGCAGGTCCCGTTGTCACCAGACAGACTTCTTCGCCCAGACTGCCATGTCTTCTCGGCCCACAAATCCCCGGCAGGCCGGCCGGCTTCCTTCACGACGACACCAGCTGGACTCCCTGTCTGCCGCCCCCTCCTCTCGAATTTGTCAATCAACACTTCCTTAAAGAGGCCCCTGCATACCTTTTTCTCTTGGCTTGCCCACTTCTTCTTTTCTTCTACTTCTTTGCTGCATCGCTTCAATATATTCTTTTTATATATCTTCAAAATAAAAACATGTTTTTATAGTTGTTGTTTTTTTCTGAAACTTTCCTAAAGAGAGTTTTGTAGAGAATGATTTGGGAAAGAGCCTGGACCATCAGTAATCAACCTTTCCAGCGGTTTTCAGGTGTAATCTACCACACTGCTCTATAATTATATTTGACTAAGTTGTTGATGTTATTGGCAATTTCAAAAATAATGCATGGCAAATTTATTCAAGGAAAGTGTGAACATGAGATTTTAGAATTGCAGAAATGTATATGAACTGTAAATCCTCGCCTTCACCTGAGTGAAGCCGGCAGATTTTTCGCGTACTCCTCAATAGAAGAAGCCACGCAGATACTTCTGGTAAAGACGTCCACGATGGGTGCCTGAGGAGCCCGTATTATAACAAGTTATAACGTCCCACTATAAGCCCCGAGCACTGCTCAATAACACCACCGGTTGGATTGAAGGAGGAATCTCACTTGTCTATTATTGAACTCTCGGCAATGGCCGAGTGGTTATATACAGTTATAGCTCGAAATTTTATTTTGTTTTAATATGTTTAGCTTATAGGAGGAACTAAATCTGGTATATTGTGTCCCCGAAACTCTTGAACTAAAGTTCGAAGTAGTAAAGTTACCAGATTGAAATCGGCAGATTAGCTATTGCTATAATTACGTACAATGACATATGTCTTGATGATGACTGTTGTATTCTCCCGCTCATTTTCTTTCTTCTGCTTCTCGGAATGCATGCGCAGTTCATTCATTACATTTCTACCGCCATGCCATTGAAGAGCTTCGAAGAGTGTTTTTTAATCATTTTCAATGTTATATTGACAAATAATTTCTAAATGTGTGTGGGTGAGGAGAGCATACTATAATTTATTGTAATATATATTCAAGTTTTAGAGTGTAGAAAATATAATATAATATATATGAAAAAATATATATATGTGATATTGTACTGGGATAAGGTGCATAAATTATGAAAAAGAAAAAGGCATCTCCTTATCGTGCAACTGAAAGTTGCTGATGGTTTTCGCCATCTATCGGAATAAATATCAACTATTCGTATGATCAATATTTGGTCAATTCTGGAATAATTAAAAATAAACGAATAGTTGATATTTATTTCGAAAGATGGCGCAAGCCATCAGCAACTTTTAGTTGCACGATAAGGAGATGCCTTTTGCTTTTTCATAATATGTATATATATATATATATATTCATAGATATATATTAAAACTAAAGTATATTGTAAAAGAGTATTTATTAATTTTATTATTTTATTAACAGAGTGGTCATTTTTATGTTTATATTTTGCTACTCTGTAAATTTTCCACGTGGCATTTTGGTGGAGATGCCGGGTAAGTTAGGGAAGACAAACTGAAGATCGCCGAGAAGACCTAGAAGCCATGGGTGCTGTGATCTACATTTTCGGAGACTGACTCCAGGATTCCACCGCCGTGATAAAGCCAAAACTTCCCTCGAAGATGACGATGTCCCTATAGACGATACGACGACAAAGCCGCTCTTCACGCCGCAAGAAAAAGGACGCAAAGGTACTAGGGACAAAGTTCCAAGACTTCGATGGAATCCTTGGCAGAAGCACGTCATATCCATGTCAGTATCTACAATTTTGCTTGCTGTGGGTCACAGCTTCCATAGGAAAGAAGCTATATAACAAAGTATTTATTATTTTTATTAACAGAGTGGTCATTTTTATGTTTATATTTTGCTACTCTGTAAATTTCCCTCGTGGCTTATCTTTTGTTTACCATTCATAGTTTGTCCTTGCCTGAAAGAAATTGTTGTCTCCTCCTGAAGTTTTAGGCCTTCGAATTACTTTAAATATTTATTTAATTAGTTATATGCAAGAATTCAAATATAAAATAAGAGTTACTATTTACATGAGCCAAATCGACCCAGCCGTTAGAGCAAGAGGGGAGAACTGAGATCTTTCCTCCTTTTCCTGTTTACCCCGAAGGTCGGTCCAGATAAGAGGGAAGACCAGGAAAACTGTCCTCCTGACATCACTCCCTCCACAAGAGAAACAGCGTCCCGCTGTTTACTATTCGGTCACATTACCCTGGGCAATCTGTTATTGGACTTCGGGGTCGTGGTAGGGCTTCATTCTCACTACATGGACGATATCTTGGGTTTTTCGTCTCCTCCTAGTATTCGTCACGCCTTCTACTTGATAATTTACACTCGATATTTTTCTGATCACTCGATAGGGTCCGAAATATCTCTTCAATAACTTCTCCGACAAGCCAACGGTACGGACTGGGGTGAACACCCACACCAAATCACCTTCCTTGTACGTCACCTCCTGATGCTTCTTGTCGTAGCGTTCTTTGTCTTTACTCTGAGCCTGCAGGATGTTAAGACGGGCTAACATTCGTGCGTCCTCAGCGTTGGTCACAAGTTGGCCACATAATCTTCTGCAGTTCCTGCCGGCTGGTACGGCAGTAAAGAATCCAGCGGTGTTTCAACTTCTCGGCCGTGGACGAGGAAGAACGGGCTGTATCCTGTTGTCTCTTCTCGAGGTATTGTAGGCCAAGGTCACATATGGTAGGATGCTGTCCCAATTTTTCTGATCAACGTCAAAATACATCGAGATCATGTCAGTTAGGGTCTTGTTAAGTCTTTCTGTCAAACCATTCGTTTGAGAGTGGTACGCCGTGGTGAATCTGTGAATTGTTCCATTTAGAGTATTTATTTCTCGTATGGTCTGAGACATTAAATTTCTTCCTCTGTCCGTGATGATTTCCCGAGGAGCGCCGTGCTTGAGTATGACGTCTTCAATAAGGAAGGTTGCTAATTCAGTAGCTTCCGCTGTTGTCGCGGCCTTTGTTATCGCAAATCTGGTGAGATAATCAGTCGCGACTATTATCCATCTATTTCCCGTGTGAGATATGGGGATTCTTCCCAGATAATCAATTCCTATCTTTTGAAAAGGCGAGGTAGTTGGCGGTATTGGGACCAGTAGTCCAGGAGGTTTCTGAGGCACGCCCTTCCTTCGCTGGCATTCTTTACAATGAGCAATGTATTGGGAAACTGTGCTATAAAGTCCAGGCCAATAGAATCTCTTTCTAACGCGGTCATAGGTCTTGGAAAACCCCAAATGACCGGCCATTGGGGTGTCGTGGACATCTTTAAGAATTTCGTGCCTCATCTGTTTTGGGACTACTAGCAGCCATGGTTTGCCCTCAGGGTCGTAATTTTTCTTATAGAGAACGCCTCCAATCATCTGATACCCTTTTAAATTTTCATTGGCAAGTTTTTCACGGATCCCAACCAAATGAGGGTCTTTACTTTGTTCTTCTGCAACATCTTGGATAGAAATAATGTGCCCTTCTATCTCCGCGGTGTCAGCCAAGGAGCTTCTTGACAAACAGTCAGCGTTTTTATGCTTCCGTCCGCTTTTGTAAACGATTTTTATGTCGTATTCTTGTAGTTTGAGGGCCCAACGGGCTAAGCGGCCGGATGGATCTTTCAAGCCTACCAGCCAACATAGCGAGTGATGGTCGGTAACCACAGTAAAGGGTCTGCCATATAGGTACGGGCGGAATTTACCAAGGGCCCAAACAACTGCGAGGCATTCCTTTTCTGTAGTGGAATAATTCTTTTCCGCTTTGGTAAGTGTTCGCGAGGCATAGGCTAAAGGTCTCTCCGCGTCATTCTGGATTTGAACAAGAACTGCCCCTAAACCATAACCGCTTGCATCAGTATGGACATGAGTTTCCGCACCTTCTACGAAATGTCCTAACACAGGCGAAGATCCCAATTCCTGTTTGAGAATCCAGAAAGATTCATCTTGTTCTTCGCCCTAAATGAATTGTTCGTCTTTCTTTAAAAGACTATTCAAGGGTCGAGACCTGTTAGCATAACTTTTGATGAAGCGTCTATAGTACGAATTTAACCCAAGAAAACTTCTGGTCTCACTGATATTACGGGGTTTTGGAAAGTGGACAATGGCTTTCACTTTTTCTGGGTCTGGCTGCGTTCCAAATTCATTAACGACGTGCCCGAGGATAGTTATTTGTCTCGAGGCGAAATGACACTTCTTATAATTCAGGCACAGCCCGGCCTGCTGAATGCATCTCAATACTTTGTATAAACGTGTTAAATGTTATTTGAAGGTCGATCCATAGACTACAATGTTGTCTAAGTAGCATAAGCACATGTCCCATTTCAATCCCCGTATGACGTTGTCTATCATTCGCTCGAAAGTTGCTGGTGCGTTGCATAGACCGAATGGCATTACATTAAATTCATAAAGCCCATCTGGAGTGATAAATGCCGTTTTCTCCAGGTCCTTATCGTCTACTTCGTTTTGCCAGTAACCAGATCTCATATCCATAGTGGAGAAGTACCTGGATCCAGAGAGGGTGTCCAGCGCGTCATCGATACGAGGGAGAGGGTAAACATCTTTCTTTGTAATTTTGTTTAGACGACGATAGTCGACACAGAATCTCAACGAGCCGTCCTTCTTCCTCACTAATATAACGGGAGAGGCCCATGGACTTGATGCTGACCGGATAATTTTAGACTTCATCATTTTCTCTACTTCACTCTGAATGACACGTCTTTCGGCGGGAGACACTCTATATGGACGCTGTCTGACAGGCGGATAATCACTCGTATCGATTTTATGTTTTATTTCGCCAGAGACAGGGAAGCTCTTTTTCTCAAAGTCGAATATATCGGCAAACTCATTTAGGCAAGTGAGTAATCTGTTTTTCTTTGTTTCCTCCAAATCAGTAGAAATCATTGAAATTAAACATTCTCTCACATCTGGGGAAGTTACTTCGTCTTTTCCAGCTATTTCAGAACAAGCGTCAAGATTAGATATGCTCCCTACTTCTAGATCTTGCATTGTTCCTACCTTCATGTCCGAAGGTATCACTTGAGACTGGTGAGTACTGTTAGTCACCCATAACACCGCTCTGCCATGTAAGAAGCTAACGAGGGAAGAGGGAATAAAAAGTCCTTTTTCCAACAGCAGGCGTTTGGAACCTGTAACGACTACGTCTCTGCTGCCAAATACATCCTGGTTGGTGACAACTATCTTGCCAAAAGATTTCGGCGGTAGGACACAGTCCATAGCAGCACAAAGTTTCAGGTCTTTCCATTCGTAGGATTTTTCAGCTTCGCTTAAATACAATTTGTTTTTCCCACAATCTATAATAGCATCTGTGGCTCTGAAGAAATCCCAGCCCAGTATAACATCGTGGCTACATTCAGCGGCTACTACAAAATAAAAAATAATATCGAGTCCCCTTTGATTTGAACTTCTAAAGAGCACTTACCAAGGGTCACGATAGGCTTCTTGTCCGCGGCTCTTAGAAGTGGTCCATTTTCTTTAAAAACTGGAGCCGTTAAAGAACGTCTGAAAGCTTCAGAAATTACTGAGTAATCAGCGCCGGAGTCCACAAGAGCTTGTACATTTCGTCCTTGTATGTTGACAGATATCCAGTTCTTTTCCATTGTAGCGGCTATACGGCAGGGAGGATTTTCGTCTGTGGCGGCCACACCTCCAGAGGGCGCGCCATCTAGTTTTCCTCACTGCGGCGATTGGGTGAGCGGCTGGGACGGCAAGCAGGGAATTGTGAGGTTCTTCTGGGGGCTTGGAATCTTCCGCGGTGGGGATATGGCGACGGGTTTCTAAATCTTCCCTGGGATAGTTCGCTTCCTGATTCGCCCATGGTGTAATTTTCTGTTCTTTGTCTTCCGAAATCGACTGTTTCTCTTCCAAGTCTGGCATCCGCAAAAGCTTGACGTCTGTCTCTGCAATAACGTGCAACGTGGCCAGGGCGCCCACAGTGGAAACAGATCGGTCTCTCATCTTCAGTACGTCACTGAGTCCTTTGATTATTTGGTGGCCCTTCGGTTCTTCGTCGGTAACCTTGATCGTTCTGGGGGAGGTATTGTCGCCGAGGGCGGAAACTCTCGGGCTGACGAGGTGCAGAGATAGGAGCCAATGTTTGCTGGATTTCACTACGGATGACATCCCGTAGGTCGGGAGGTGGAATGTCGATATCCTGGGCGGCAAATGTAAAAGGAGGAGCCATAAACTTCTGAATCTCCTCTCTTACTGACAAAATTTACTATTTACGGGATAACACACAAAGTTGCAAATTACTAGGGCCTACAGTAAGAGTAACTTAAACACAGAAAAATCGTGGACTCAAAAGTACAACACCAAAAAAAAGTAAATAATAGATCACAATTTGTTAAATAAAATTTAAAAAAACACACAGTACTTAGCTTTATTGCTGCTTAGGTAGGGATCGGACCGGAGTTACACAGGTATGCGAGGAGATTGCCAGACAGGGATATAGCACGCAGAGATCACTTTAAGCGTCTCCACACGATAATCCACAACACTGACCTCAACTCATACCATAGCCCCCTTTATATACAAAAATGGCCACATTCGTCCAATGAGAAGGCGGGAGAGATTTGTTCACAAAAACAAACGAAAACACAAATACTTTCCACTAAAACCTGAGATAAGATATGATACGATTGCAAATATTTGTCAATATAATTTGACATTACTATTCTTCCAATCAGGGCTTCTAGGTTCTCAGGTTCAGCGGTCGAGATGGTGGTCACATTGGGCAGTCGGTTGAACCTGGGCGATGTAACACGCATCCTCTTGAATGCCTCGAATCGGCGGCAGAACGCAACAAATTGGTCCACCGTGCTGATGTCCTTCCCAACAAGTGCCTGATACATTTCCTCCGCTACGCCTTGAATCAGGTGGCTCACCTTTTCTCCTTCCGACATTCTGGGGTTGCTCTGTTTACAAAGAAGGAGGACTTCTTGTATGTAGCCCTCGACGTTTTCCCCACTCGTCTGTGCTCTAGTTCGAAGAATGTTCTCGGCTTTCCTAGCCGTGTCTTCTTTGTTCCCGAATATTTCACAAAACTTTATCTTAAATTCCTCCCACGAATTCACGATTTCCTCTAAGTTTTCGAACCAGCACTTCGCTGTGCCAGTGAGGTAGAAGATGACGTTGGCCAGACACATGGAGTCATTCCACTTGTTGTAACGTGCCACACGCTGGAAGTCGCTCAGCCAACGCTGCGAATCTTCCCCACGTTCTCTCGAGAAGACAGTGGGATCTCTCCACCGATGGCAGAATGGTCGGTTTTCTTCTCTCTCCATTTTCTTCCGAGCAGGAAAGGCAAGCACTGTAGATAGCTCTGGTTGCAATCCTTGAAGGCGACGACTTCGTCTGGTGACTGTCTCGTTACCCGGCGTCTCCACCACAATTGTCGCGATGAAAAAATAATTAATTAGGCCTTCGAATTACTTTAAATATTTATTTAATTTGTTATATGCAAGAATTCAAATATAAAATAAGAGTTACTATTTACATGAGCCAAATCGACCCAGCCGTTAGAGCAAGAGGGGAGAACTGAGATATTTCCTCCTTTTCCTGTTTACCCCGACCGGTCGGTCCAGATAAGAGGGAATACCAGGAAACTGTCCTCCTGACAATATAAATATCTAAAATTAGAATTTTGGCTCACTTATGCTCAAATTTATTTGTCGAATGTTCGGCAAGCTAACCCTATAGTATTATACAATAAGAACATAACCTTTCTATATGTATATTTACGATCTCTAATTTGTTTTTACTGCTATACTGCCATATATCGTATAACAATTAGAAAACTACATCAGTTTCTATCTCCCGTTCACTTTTTCTTTCTTTCAGACTTGGTATTATAAAAAGGGTAGTATTGGGTTTAGTGAATAGAAACAATTGGCTTCTATAAATGCAACTAGGTGGCATCAAGAATCGCAAGACGAATCGAAGTAGTTATGTCTTCTTGACGTGAAATTTCTCTACGTCAATGTATAGGATTATGAAAGGAAGCTATCTCAACTTGGATAAAGAAATCTTAACGTTTTAAAAGGTTTTTGGTTTCTGTATCACATTTCTTTACTCTTTGTAATTCCTGTCATCAGGTTACCACTTTAGAGTACCTTATCTCAGGCTATTTCTAAAATGAGAGATAATACCGTCGGGCGTGGGGGCGGTGGTTATCTCGGCTTTCTTATCTCAACGATTTATTTAAAAAAAATGGACAAGGAGAAAAACTGATCGGATTTATCTGGACTCTTGTTTTCTCCTATATCACGGCTCCGTTATAGCTGTCTATCTTCATTTGCTTGCGACTGGCAATAGCGACGCCACTCCATTTTAAAGGATCGGGCGAAAGTAACGGCCATGGAGTTCTGAATACAACGTGAAGTCATCTACAATGATCTCGCTGCCACTGAGGTCATATTATGCCATACTTGGATGCCCTGAGAGATAATCATCCTCAATTATTTCGGGTTTTTTCCCAATGCTAGATGAATGCTCGTTCTACGAACGGATCTAGAAGGAAAGCTAGTTCTAAGACTAATTGATGTTTTACCTTTATAATAAATTTAATCAAAATTAGTATCAATATCATCAGGAATTATATATAGCCGATCATTATTATTGCTATTACTACTATCATAATTGTATGTTCATTATATTTTCGATTTTTTAAAAATCTTTATAATGATCAACGGTCAGACCGCCCCCGAGAATGGCCCAAGTTCATGTTTGGTTAACAGATATTGTGTCTCAACTAATTATCATCATTTTCTTAATAATTACATTTTAACATCGTGTGATTATTATCTACGCTGGTAGTTTTTTCGCCCCACATAAACTAACAGTATAATTAGATGTTTATATATACATTAATAAAAGCCTGGTATAAAAGCATCTTTAAAAACCGTATGTATTAATGACAAAAAATCTAAATATTTTATTTTTCTGAAAAGAAAAACAAACAAAAAAAAAGAACTTTCATAATCTCGAACCTGCGATCTTATATTTAATATAAAATTTCAATGGTCAATGCCTATGAGGTTATGAAGTAATCCACTCTGATTAGATGATTAAGGTGACGTAGCAGTAAACAGCCAATCAATAAGTGCGAATATAGCAGACGTAGTGCAAACATGGTAATTAGCCATATTTTGTATTAAATTAAATATAATTAAGCCTCCCCTTATAGTTCCATCTAATGTGCGACCGCCTCCCTCAGCGACCCATCTAATGTGCAATCACTTCCCTCAGCGACTTATTTAATGCACGACCATTCCCTCAGCGACCCATCTAATGTGCGACCACCTCCCTCAGCGACCCATCTAATGTGCGTCCACCTCCCCCAGCCACCCATCAAATATGCGACCACCTCCCTCAGCGACCCGTCTAATGTGCGACCACCTCCCTCAGCGACCCATCTAATGTGCATCCACCTCCCCCAGCCACCCATCAAATATGCGACCACCTCCCTCAGCGACCCATCTAATGTGCGACCACCTCCCTCAGCGACTCATCTATTGTGCGACAACCTCCCTCAGCGACCCATCAAATATGCGACCACCTCCCTCAGCGACCCATCAAATATGCGACCACCTCCCTCAGCGACCCATCTAATGTGCGACCACCTCCCTCAGCGACCCATCAAATATGCGACCACTTCCCTCAGCGACCCATCAAATACGCGACCACCTCCCTCAGCGACCCATCTAATGCGCGACCACCTCCCTCAGCGACCCATCTAATGTGCGACCACCTCCCTCAGCGACCCATCTAATGTGCATCCACCTCCCCCAGCCACCCATCAAATATGCGACCACCTCCCTCAGCGACCCATCTAATGTGCGACTACCTCCCTCAGCGACTCATCTATTGTGCGACAACCTCCCTCAGCGACCCATCAAATATGCGACCACCTCCCTCAGCGACCCATCAAATATGCGACCACCTCCCTCAGCGACCCATCTAATGTGCGACCACCTCCCTCAGCGACCCATCAAATATGCGACCACTTCCCTCAGCGACCCATCAAATACGCGACCACCTCCCTCAGCGACCCATCTAATGCGCGACCACCTCCCTCAGCGACCCATCAAATATGCGACCACTTTCAATGAAAAACCCATCTAATGTTACGACCACTTCGCTCAGCGACCTATCTAATATTCGACCACTTTCAAGGAATTACCCATCTAATGTGCAACCATTTCGCTCAGTGACCCATCAAATATGCGATCACTTTCAATGAATCGCCCATCTAATGTGCGACCACCTCCCTCAGAGACCCATCAAATATGCGACCACTTTCAATGAATTACCCATCTAATGTACGACCACTTCGCTCCGCGACCCATCAAATATGCGACCACTTTCAATGAATTACCCATCTAATGTTCGACCACTCCGCTCAGCGACCCATCTAGTATGCGACCGCATTCCTTGAGCAACCATCTACCTGAGTGACCTATATAATGCAACAGAGAATTTGTATATAGTTTTGTTTTAACTTAGGGCAAACAAATTCCGAGATTTTTTTTTTTAATTTAGGCCTATGCTTTCAAAGAATGGTTTGCATGATTAAAGCAGGTCGAACAAGCGTCAAGGATGATATACACACTGAAAGACCTTTATTTATAAGCACCCATGAAAATACATTCAAAATCAAATCACACACACACATTGGTCAAAAATAAAACCCTAGAATAAAATTCAAAAGATGTCTTTTGGAAAACAAATCGAACCATCATAAAGAATAATTTGCGTTTTGAACTATTTTCGGCTTAAAATGGGTCACAACTCCTAACTCTCAGAAAGATTCGCTTACAATACACACAAGAAAACGGGCAAAAACATGTTCGAATATTCAATGCAAATAATTACCATTGGCTCTAATTTGATATCACGGAATATAAAAGATGAGTGTAAGGTGATGACTCCAAGACTATGAAGCAAGCAAGCCAGTGGCTAGAGCCTGTAGAACCAAGTTTCAAGAAAGTGAGGATGATCAAATCGAAGCATAAACGCTGTCTTATCACTTTCTTTGATAGCTTGCTATAAATTCGTGCCCGTGGGTCCGGCCATTAATCGACACTACTGACTTGATGGATTGCGACCTCTAAAGAAGTTTGTGCGCCAGAAATGACCCGAAAAATGGCACCAGAGAAATAGCTCTTGCACCACAATAACGCAGAGCTACATATGACCGTTCGAAATTCGCTCTGGAAAGTTTCATTTTTCAAGTGTAGATGGCGCGCTGTGCCTGTGTTCAATTTAAGTCCATCTATCCATTTGTGTATTGCTTGAGGAAGAAAAAATACTCGATGAGTAAATGCCAAAAATATTTCTCGCTGTCTTCAAAGTCTATTTCCATAGTTTTCTCAAGTACCTTTAGCCAAGAATTCCTCTAGAGTGCCGGATATATAGCAAAATAGCATTAAACAATATTAGCGCGCGGTATGGTGAATTTATACTGGCAAAACCTCTGGGAGGGTTCGCTACTGATGAGCCAGGCCTTTCTAATATTTTTAATGCAGGAATAACGGTATAAAATTATATTTACTTTATAAAAACTGAAAGACCGCGCTAAATAGTTTCATCTTTTATACACCTCAGTGTTCTGGGCTCCCTAGTTGAGAAATTGAGGAGAAATTTCCGGCACGATAGAAAAGGATGTGTCTCAGGGGCAATCCGCACGATTTACAAACACACTCCTTTCCCGGTTCTCGGAATGAGGAATTCCTCCAGATCCTGTGGTGAAATACGTGGGAAGTATGATTAGGTGGTGGCTTGTTTTGTCGCCTGTATCTATCGTGATAGAGTGAATTCCGAATGTATGAAATAATGTTACTTTATTGCTCACACAGGAATCTATTGTATTGTGCTTTAGTTTCTCTTTGCTCATACTTAGCAGCTTTATTTTTATATAATATTTTCTACATTTCGTGTTTATTATTATATAGCAGGAGGTGGTTGAGGTCGACTTTTTGACTTCCAAAATATTTTGAGCTCTGATGATTTACACTGATTGACATAAGTTGTACCTTTTTTACATTTATATCGAGATTCAGACAATAACTCTAAAAGATATTTAATGCACAGTGACCTTTAATTAAGACGCACGAGATAACGAGTGTGAACAAAATTGCCTTTCTCTCCTTCAAAAAAGAGACGACCGGCGACATCAAGGTCTTTCACTTTCTTAATTTTTGTCTATGAGGGTATTCATATCATTCTCCAATAAATCAATAAGTGTGTGATCGAGAGAATGATTATCTAGTGGAAGTAAAGTTCGGATGGATTTATATTTCGAGAACTTTCAATGTTGAATTCAGATCTGTTAGATAAAGATAGTCAATGGTGTTGATATAATTGATAATTTCTGGCTCGGAATCTGTATTGTAATTGATAGGAGCTTGGGGTCGAGGTCGTTCCTGGTTACTCGGAATTATTAACATATTCCAATTTTCTGTAACCGACTCAAAATAATTTTATTTTTAGCTAATATATCTGCTAGCTTTCCGAAATTTTCAAATCTTTGTTTTGTGTCTGTGTTATTTCCATCACCTTCTTATATTATTGATTCCATTATGACGCTTCTCTATTGAGAAGAAAACCATTAAAAACCCGTCTGAACATTTATAATTGTAATATTTTTTGAAGAATTCATGAAGATCAATAACCTAACAAGAGAAAAACAGAGGGGCCTAAGATTCACTACTGTACTCTAATACTGTTTTTGAGGTATTACTGGGATATTTTCTAAGCCATCAAAGATATATAAATGTATTTTATCCAAAAGAGGGTGGGTTTAATAAGACACATTTCTTGATGTTGGGTAGAGCTTTGTATTTTATTTACGATATTTTTTCTCAGATTGTAATAAAAACTTTCCTAAAAAATCTATTAAGGCTGCGAAGGTTAGTTTAGGTAGTTTGACATTATTTATTTGCTAATATTTCGTCTGGACTGAACACCAAACCTTTATCAAGGCATTACAATTTTGTAATGCCTTGATAAAGGTTTGGCGTTCAGCCAACCGTAATATATGCAAATAAATATTTTATTCAATCCAATATATGCATTTTAATTATCTAATTATTTAAATATGGATTGCTCTATTTTCAAAATAATATAAATAGTTAACACAAATCAATAACGCTCCATCTATATATAACAAATGAAGACATTAAGACACGAATATATATCATTAGATAGAAATTATTTATAGATGAATATCAAAATTCGAAATTATTTTGAACGCGTAAGATTCTTTTTGAAATTAAACAATTTCTACTGCCTTTACTGCAATGGAAAAATTAATGGGAGGGCCTGGCTCATCTGTGGTGAACCCTTCCATTAATTTTTCCATTGCATTAAGGGCATTAGAAATTTGCTTAATTTCAAAAAGAATCTTACGCGTTCAAAATAGTTTCGAATTTTGATAACAGATGACGCGCTAGTGCATCATATTATAGATGGATATATATATCATTGGATAGAAAAATTGCCAAGCTTTAAAAAAAGCTAACAATTAGTTTCGTTTTATTAAAAGAGTCCTGATCAAGCTTTCGAGCAAAGTTCAATGAGGCTTATCAGAAACAGCATTGATGGGAAAGGAACAATTTACCAGATATATACGATCAGTCCCTGTCGAAGAGACACTTTGTGTGAAAGCTTGCTCGTTAGTTATAATAAACCAAACCTTATTGTTAATTTCATTGCAAACTTTATAACCCTTAACTTAAATAGATTTTATCTATTGTATCTATGTACTGTATCTATGTTGGGGTATAGATTATCCTTAAATTGGCATTATTAGAGAAATTATATCCTTAAATTTACCTTATTAAAAAAAGAATATATATATATGTATGTATTAAAACAAAAAATAGCATATCCTGAGCATTTTAGATGGCAGAGCACCATCTAGTGGAACAAAAATCAACTAAACGTTGTTTTAACTTGCTCCATGATATTTGGCCAACCCAATTTCTTACTAAATCTAGAAACGACAACCCCGAACATTTTTCGTGCTGTTGGTCCTTGTCAGCGTGGTTCAGGCTGTACCTCTACGACCAAAGATTAGGTCCTAGAGGCTTACTGAGAAATCAAGAACTGGATATAAGGCCAAATGTGCGTAAATACGCTGTCTATGTGAAAAAATGATCAAGAAAGTGAGTTGGCCAAATATCACGAAAAAAAATCAACGTTTAGTTAATTTTTGTTCAACTAATGGTGCTCTATCAATTAAGAAAGATCAGAAGATGAGTTTCTTTCATACAATAAAAGAAACTCATCTTCTGATCTTTCTTAATTGATATACCTTACTAGAAGAGTCCTTACCTTTAATGGTGCTCTGCCATTAAAAAATCATGTGAGCGGTCAGTATATGATTTTTGTTGTTGCTGTTTTAATATTAACACGTAACCTTTTTTTCTATTTTTTCTTATTTTCACGCACACACATATAAATATATATATATTGACCTCAAGCCGCGCTCGCGTAGAAACATTGAACTGTTGAAGACAATACTCACAACATAATATTCAGTTAATACTCAATCTGGAAGGCATATGTTTCATTCAAAGAGATGGTAACATTATTCCGCATGCTTCTTGATCTGTCCCTTTTCTTGTATATTGTATGTGTCCCTCTAAGAACAGAACCAAATTATCTCCGGAAGAGCGTCTTTGAACATGGCCCTTAGCCCTATTTACTTCCTGCGGTCATTTGGTTAATTCAGAATCTCTACTGATTGAAAATTGTGGCCATAGTTAAGTAGACACTTTTGGGAAATCTGATAGAGTATCGGCTTGAAGAGTTTCGACTGAAGCTTTGTTCATATTACCTTAAGAAAAAATCTTAATATGGCATTTAATTTTTATAGCGCATCTATTTATGAAACTGAAAATTAGTGTTGAAATATTCGGGGAAGCAATCCCGATTCCATCGACCTTTAAAAAATGAAACTATTGAGAAAACTCAACTAAGAAAGATGCCCGTTGATATGGGATTGTTCCTTTAAAAAAAGTGAAATTGTAATTTATTGAAGCTAGTTGCAATTCACATGAGATTTTTCCAACAATACCGTCACTATCTCCAGCCTGTTGCCGCGCATCGTCACGGATAATTTATTTATATATATTTGGCCTTGTTCCCTTGCTTTATTTATATTTAAGATCCGTATTGTAACTTATAAAGTAAGAAATATAGCCTTGTATATAGAGGGAAAACTACCCCAGCACCTAAGAACAACGAGTCTCTGTCCTTACATTTCACAAAAGCTGGAGGTCTCCAAATAAATTCCAAAAAGTAAATAAATGGATCATACCAGAATTCTATTTTAAAACCTACAGATGGGTATTCTATAAGTAGCTCCGTCGTTTTATAGGATATGGTTCCGAAACCAATATACACACGTCTACCGTACAAAGTTGTTACTAATTACTATTATTGATCAATTTGACTCTCGCTAATTCTTTACAAGGTTGGTCTTGAGGTTTTAGAGGTAGCCAAGAGATGAGTAAAACAGACTACATATAATATATATTCCATAGAAATCTCTAATATATCGATAATTTGGGGTCAACAAAAAAGCTGTGAATAATTATATGTCGCGTGTTTATTTTCTTTTAGGAATATATTATATCCTCAAGCTATTTTTATATCCTCGTGATTTGTATATATTACATTGGCCATTGAAACCCCATGTTAGAAGATTCTCAATTGTTCATATTCCAATACATTATCTAAGTAACGTAGTTTATTGCCCACTTCATCGATTTTTAATGTTGCAGTAGAAATGGCATATTATTGGGAACACTTTTATTTCTCCAAATGGCAGAGTTGTTAGCCGAGTCACGTGGTACGCTCGCCGCCAAGACAAACGGAGCCAGGGAAATGAGACTACCACTAGCAGACTGATAAGATAACCGTTGCACAACGCCCACACAATAACACTCCATCCAGACGTCTGAAGCGTGGAAAACACAACACACTTGTAGTACGTTTCACTTTTAACTCTATCTATCGTACAGAGAGGAGAACTTCGCGATACGTATTCTAGACAGAGAGAAAGCCATTCTGATTGTTCACGTGTGAACGATACCCATTTAGGAGAAGTAGAACACGTCGTCTTCCAATTAGTACTTTTCCTAACTCGTGTACGCTGAGGCTTGTTTGTGTGTTTTTAATTGAGGTAAGATTTTTCAATCGAGTTACGAGGTAGAGAATATAGCGTTTTGTCAAATATTAGGCGGCTACTTGGTGCGGGCAAGCAAACAAAAGAGGGCCGTAAAGACGAGGACCGCGCGTGGCCAATACAATCCCGCCTCGTGACGTAGCCGGACGACTAGTAAACAGCGCCGCGCCTC
The DNA here is from genome assembly GCA_030710605.1 of Cordylochernes scorpioides. Taxonomy (NCBI): domain Eukaryota; kingdom Metazoa; phylum Arthropoda; class Arachnida; order Pseudoscorpiones; family Chernetidae; genus Cordylochernes; species Cordylochernes scorpioides. The sequence continues at coordinate 109,884,752 of CP092886.1, read as the reverse complement.
GCCGTCACTCCGCTGCCAGCCGCCGCTCGCGTGAGTAACCGCACCGCTCGGTTCTCTCTCTCGGATACTTTCCTCACTTACCTCTCCATGCAATTAAGTGCTCCTGAATATTTCTTCACTTTTTGTAGGTTTCTCTTTGCCTAATTTCCTCTTGTTTTAATTTAGTTTCAACCCTGTTATTAAATTTCTTTATCGACCACTGCTAAATAAACCTTGAACGAATTATAACAACATATTTCAGAAAATATTCCTAGCGAAATTTATATAGATAAATATTAATAACAATTAAAAATTGAATAAAATATATTTTCTCTACCAGATAAAATTTATATTTTTATATTCTTCATGGTTATTCTCTCTCTCTCTCTCTAATGCGTTTATTTCCTGGAGAGATTTATTTATTTCTAGTATTTATATAGAGTTAAAGCCCATCCCTCCTACTGCCGGCGTGATTTCTTAAAGCGAAGATCAATTTTGAAAAGTTCGACCTATATAATTGATAGGAAGCTACCAGTGTGGGGTCGGTCCCACGTGAACTGGGTGATGGAATCTCTGGGCCGGCAGACACCAACTAACTCGCAGAAGAAATCCTACTCGCAACTTATTCTGAACTTCAGGAGGTTATGTACTATCTTAGATGGCTACTGCGTAGCGGCTACTATATTTGGAAGATAGTGCGTTCTTATCTAAAATTCCCATTTTCCCACAGAATCACTCCTTCCTCTTCTCTTCACTATCAAATCCCTTGATGATCTCCTCCGCTTCTCTCTGATATGTGCCTTGCAACTCATTTGGTCTTCTTTCCGTGTGTTGATGTGTTCTTATTGTTGCTGTGTTATTCCACTGAGAGGGTTTCCTCTTTCCTTGAAGAATAGAACTTATATTACTCATATCTCTGTGCATTATTACAATATCCCTTTGTTTGGCCCTGCCACTCGTGGTATATGGAGATGATATTTGTGCTATATGTAACCAGTATGTGTGTGTGGCGTTGTATTTTGTTTTACAAAATAAGCTCCTTTCTCTCTAAATGTATATGCTTGCGTATAAAAGAATAGATTTGATTACCCTTCAATAACATTGGGGCATTTTGGTCATATACCTTTAAACGGGTCCTCGCTTTTTACTTGCACTACAATGGAATATCTATGTTGTCTATGTTAAGCACTGTATTGCATTATTTAACATTTGTCATTAACACTTTTTTTTTTAACGATTACGATTTTTATTTTTGGCTTGTGGCGGCTCGGTATCGTGAGGGTAGGAATCTCTAATACCACCACTCTGGACTGACTCGTCCCTCTGCCGCCCGCCCGCCCGCCCGCCTGGAAACCTTGACAGCGGAGGTTCTACACACAACAACAATCCCCCAGGGAGGGGTCCACAGTTGCTAAGAGCTCGGCCGCGTCGGTCGCAGCAGGTGCGCCCTCTTACAGTATTGATCTCCCTACAAACAGGTGGATCTCAAATTGGAGCGATGCCTCACGTCATTTATATCGTTTGATTCTTATGAGGCTCCTGTTATCTCCACTTACTGACCACTTTTTACAAAAGGAATACCCACACCTTTTCAATACGAATTGGAGCCTTCTAAAAAGCGACAATATACATGTGTTTATAATTATTATTAGTAATAAAAAAATTAATCAATTAATACGACGGAGAAAATTAAAAAATTAGAAACCATTTGGAAAGTCTTGAATATGGTATTAATTGGGAGAAAACTATCCTAGAAGCACTAAGGATTCTGGACTCAAGAGCCTCCTCAGTTGAAATTGGGAACGGAATCAAAGAAGTACAAGGAAACCTTTCCTAAGCTACCTGATGCGAGACCACTTCCATGAGTGGTCAACTCCTTCCCCAACCAGACCACTTCCAGAAATTCTGGAGCGGGTCTGTGCGGTGCTCAGTCGCCTCTGCCATTTTTTAAATGATTATTTTTTCATTTATCGGGTGGGCGAATATGGAGAGAAATATCTTCCATCCGGTATTGTTTTAAAGCGATATGTTCCTTTATGGAAGTACGCGCGGCTCGGAGGTCCCAGTACGTAAGGCAACTGTTGAAGAGCACCTGACTTGAAAGCTATCCACGCGTTAATAATTTAACTTAAAAACATATCGTCTCGCGTCGATCTTTCAATGTTCGCCTAATTCATGAAATAGAGAATTTCTATATTGAATTTAAAATAATTTAAATTAACTCTAATTTTTATCTGCGAATAAAATTAATTTTCAAAACGGCACTCTCTCTCAATATTGCGCAGCATATTCCTCTCCTCGCCTCTATGCTCTAAGATAAAACAGGTCGAATAATCCATGTTATAAAATAAGCGGTTTTGTCATCGCCTGAAACATGCTTTCTGCGATTAGGTTGGCATAGGTTATTCCACACACCGACATCACAATAAATACATATTCATCTATGAGTGACTTCACGTGGATATCGTTCTATTGTAATCAATAGCTAAGAAAATTGTGGGAGAAAGTTTAAATAATTTTCTCTTTTAAACGGAATTTCGTATACTTCAACATCGATTATGCCAAAAGTAGTTTTTTAAAATTGCAATAAAAAGTAGAAAATAAACTCCAATATTGTCCTATCTCACTGATAATAGATATTTTTATTGTGAGTAGTTTGGTTATAATGAAATATTGTTCTGTTTATTGTATTAAAACTCTTAGTTGAATAACTTTTAAATATATCACATTTATATTTTTTGTTCAATTTCTCAAATATCCAATTAATCTCACATGTAAAATTGGTCTAAAATGTTGGTGCTCCTCTCATAAAGCGACAAATCTTAAAGCGATCACTTTTGCTTGGCGAATGGGTGGCCGTCCTGAAGGGGTTTAACTATATGTATATAGGTGTAAAAAGTGGGTTTTCAAAATTTTAATTATAAATCTACATACACTCTCTATTATTCTTTCTTTCTCTTTCTATTTTAGCGCGCGATGTTTCTTTATGATACATAGATGGAAAGGAAAAATTGTAGTATCGATATTAATGGTGCAGCATGCAGCTTGCACCACGCTGACGAGGGCCAACAGCCCGAAACGCGTACGTGGTTAACTTTTCTTGATTAATCAAGAATGGGTATTTGCGGCCAATTCTGGAATAATTAAAAATCAATGAATAGTTTATATTTATTCCGATAGATGGCGCAAGCCATCAGCAACTTTCAGTTGCACGATAAAGAGATGTCTTTTTTTAAATTTTCTTTCTCAATATATGTACCTTATCCCAGTACAATACCACATTTGTACTTTTTTTCATATGATGATATATTTATATCCTATTTTTTATTATTAATTTTATCTTATGTGTGTGCCTTATATAAAAATATTGTTAGAACAGCCAGCCATACGTATAAAAACTACAATTTCTTTCGGATGTCCAACCACATGCATACAGAAACATCCTATAATTAGCATTTAATTTTAAAGACCATGCAATTTTGACATTAATTGGTGACAATGACATAATTTAAAGGTTTTAAATCCATTCTTATCAATCCTTTTTCTATCAAAATAAACTTTTATCTCTCTATAGTTTTGTTTATATAATGGTTTCTCTTTCATCTTACAAGAAGTGTATTTATATTTACCAAACAAACAATATATGAGAAAATAACAATACAAACAAAAATAGAATTTACAAAACAATATTTGCTTTAATGCTTCCATTTCTTATATATAGATGTCATGTTACCGCCTTATAATTAATTATGCCTAACTGGCCTTGTACTTGTTGTTTGTGGAAGAACATTGCTCGATGCAAATATATGTATGTAATTCTGTTGTCCGAAAAGCTTATGTCCATAGTTTTCTTGAATGCCATTTCTAAGATTCCACCTTCATTGCAGCATACATAAGCAGAATAATCCACTACAGTATTAGAAGTCTAGGAAGCAGTCTGGTAGATTAAATTGGCTAAACCGCTGGGAGGGTTCACCAATGATGAGCCAAGTTCTCCCAATATTATTTCATCGCAGTAAGAAAAGTACAAGTTTTTTTTTTGTTTATATTTTAAAAAAAGAAACATTCGTGCTTTAATGCTTCCATTTTTATATATATGTTGAAAATGGAGCAATCCATTTTAACATTTAAAATAGTTAACGCTTATCTTGGATCAAAAATATTTAATACAAGGTATGTCCCATAAGTTCCCGGACTGGGTCCATAAAAAAAATAAATAAATGAAAAATGTAAATAAATTTGACTGTTTATTATAGAAAAAATATCTGGCTACACGGTGGTACCAATATCGAGGCGGTACTTGCGCGCGCGCCAAGGTTATTCTAATTTATTTAAAGGTCACACCTAGCGCTGCGGCGATTTTACGATGGAACAAAAATTGAAGCAGAGGATTTGCATAGAATTTTGTGTGAAACTTCAAATATCAGCAACCGAAACTTTTGAAATGCTTAATAAAGCATTCCCCAATGACGCCCCAAAGAGAACAACTGTTTTTGAATGGCATTCTAGATTTAAAGCTGGCAGAATTTCCATTGAAGATGATCCTCGTCAAGGACGCCCAAAATTTCAAAGGACTGATGAAAATGTGCAAAAATTCACCGATTTGATAAAGGAAAATCCTCGAACCACTTTACTGGAGCTAGAGCAAGACACAGGCATCTCTAAAACAACGATTGGAAGGGTCGTAACCGAAGATTTGAAGCTCAAAAAGACTCCTGCAAAATTCATTCCAAGATTCCTCACCAATGAGCAAAAACTGTGTCGGCTTGCAACCTGTGAGGACATGATGGAAATGACAAGAACGGATCCAGAATGGAAAGACAAGATAATCACAGGCGACGAGACATGGGTCTATGGCTATGACCCTGAAACCAAACCTCAATCTGCCGAGTGGAGAGGTTAAGGTGAGCCTAGACCCAAAAAATCCAGAAACAAGGTGTTGCTGGTCGCTTTTTCGGATAACAAGGGCATTGTTCATCACGAGTATCTTCCTGCGGCCCAAACAGTTATTAAGGAAATGTATTTGCGCATTCTTCGCCGTCTAAGGGAAGCGATTCGAAAAAAAAAGGCCAGAAAAATGGACTAATGGTGGCTGGATCCTACACCATGACAATGCTCGCCCTCACACAGCGCACTTGATGACTAGCTTTTTAGCGAAAAACGGGACACAAATCCTACTTCAACCACCCTATTTCCCAGACATCGCACCAAATGACTTTTTCCTGTTCCCCAAACTTAAAGCAGTTCTAAAAGGAAGACATTTTGACACCAGGGATGACATAATAGAAAAATCGCCGTTAGCATTGAAGAGCATTCCAAAAGAGGCTTATAAAAACTGTTTCGACAATTGGGAGAAACGATGGCGCTGGTGCGTTGAAGCAAGGGGGGATTACTTTGAAAAGTTTTAATAAAAATTTTTAAAAAAAATATCACCTTTTTTTTTATGGACCCAGTCCGGGAACTTATGGGACATACCTTGTACAACTTCCAATATTTCGATGTTTGAATCTCCGAAGAAGGTCAGCGAACTACCTCATCGAAATTTTGGAAGTTTTATTAAACATTTTTGATCCAAAATAAGCGCTAAATTATATATATAAGCACATTTATGTGAGAGCAATAGTTATCCTGAAATTATTTGTAAAGAGAAAAAAGAATTCGGGTATAAAGTTTCTTTTAATTTAAGTTTTGCAAGTTTTCAAACAAATCTTCTGCTATTCAACGGGCAAATACTTTTTATGTAAAATATCTAAATTATATTCCTAATATATCATTTATAATAATAATGTAATTATAACAATGAAGATAATTTAGATATTGTACATAAAAGTATTTGCCCGTTGAAAAGCAGAAAATTTGCTTGAAAGCTTGCAAAACTTAAATTGAAAGAAACTTTTTATCCGAATTCTTTTTTCCCTTTACAAATAAGTACATTTACTTTTTAAATTACTTTTATTTTTTTATCAAGAATAATATCTGGTTCCAGCTACCCATTAGAGCAATGCATTTTGTTCATAATCCAGGTATAAAACCTAAAGGTGAGGATACAAAATAAGCCACAACACCAGTTTTGGCAATTTCAGACAAAAAAGACAACCTGTATACCATGATTTCGGGCTCTCATATGTTAAGGGGTGGCTTGGATTTTATTATATCCTACGAGAGGAGTTGTGCAATCGGATGAATTTGCCAGAAAAATAGTCTCAAGCTGGTGAAGTGGCTGATTTTCAGGCCAGAGATTACAAGATGAAGTTGCGGGAGGATGGTATTTTTATGCGAAATATGGCACCTCTCCCTTTACATTTCTGGTGTCGTGGTCAATTCTTCATCTCCACCTTTAAGTATTATACTGGGAGGAAAATGTATTGTTTCAAATAAATATTTAAAGGCAGAGGTGCCACTTTCGGTAGATGAATACTATCCTCTCGAAACATTCATATTATAGAAAGCTATTAACTAGAGATATTTAACTGCAGTCATTGCAGTAAGGGCAGTAGAAATTGTTTATTTTTGAAAAGAATCATACGCGTCTATAATAGTTTCCAATTTTGATAACAGATGGAGCTCTAATGCATGATATTTAACTGTGTATAAAAAAACTCATATGTAGCAAGTTAGGTAAAAGGTATTGTAGATAAATATAAACGGTAGATGAATATGTACTGATGCCTCTTAAAGAAAAAGTTATGTGTACAAAGACATTTTAGATATGCACAGAAACTTTTGAGAAAAATAAAAAGTCTTTATTGTTAATCACTAGAAATTTTTAAATAACTAATAGTGGTTTTATAAAAATAGTAAAAAAATGATAAATCATGCTGAACACACATATACTTATCTTAGGACGCTCCTCCACCTTGAGAGAAAGTCGTCCTCCTGATAGGGAGGAAGTCTTCTTGAACCATTCGTTCAGTCTTGGTGGACGCCAGGATGACCAGGGGTCGTCATTCAGGCCTCACCTGAGGGCCCAGCTCTGCAGATCAGAGGGACGTTAGATGACGGTGAAGGACTCCCGAATGTGAGGCCTGACGCAGCGGCAGAACCAGTACCGGTGAGCCAGCGACAGGTCAGTGAACCCACAGGCGACGAAGGACTGTTAATCGAGGCAGGATGGGACAAGGCGTGCTTCGCAAGCCTTACAAAAGGTTCGGCGTTTTGTCTCGATAAAGGTGCATGGTGATGGGGATATCAAGATGTTCGTTCTACCTTCGGAAGAGCTGGGTGATGGGCAGGGCATCCAGGCGTGGCCCTCCAGCATATGGCAGGCAGTGCGGGTAGTGATTCTAGAGAAAGGCATGGCCGTCCCGCGCAGCACTACAGCGTCTCCAAAGGTGTTCATGCGGAAGGATACGCGCAGTTTTTCGACGAGAAGTTGATGGCAGAAGCTGATCAGTGAAGTGGAGTTAACCAGGACGCAGCGCGTTGGGCGAATGATAGGAACGGCAAGGCTGGCGAAATCCCCAACGTTGAATCCGACCCACCGGACAAGAGTCAGAAAGTCGGGTGACCGGAGGAGACAGAAGTTACCGATTAAAAGAAGGTCTAGGATCTGAGTCGTCGTCAGCGTGCCGTGGTCCAACACGAGGATGTCAGCAACCGCCTCCCAGATCTTGAGCAGCCGGAGCCGGCGCGGCAGAAGCCAGGACCCGGATGGGGGGTATAGAACCATGTACCGCTCTCGGAAAGCCAGGAGAAGTCGTTGAGGCTGCTTCACAGAGAGACCAGCACGCCCCTTTAATCCGCCCCTACGTGCTATGTCGATTAGCCCGAACCTTATGTGATATGTACTGTAGTTGTGAGAATAGATAACTTTTTGTAGAAGACTGGGGAGTATACAGATAGTTGTGTATAGAAATCTTCATGATGCAAATATGTATACAGACCAGGTAGGTAATTAGCCACCTAAAGAGGTATTGTAGAAAGTAAGCTATTTACGTATATATAGAGAGAGAGACTTTGTGATTATTTAATACATACACTGCACACATAACACACTATGTACGTAGTTAGAAAGTAATTCAAAACTTAAAGTGAATGTGAATGGGTCGTGAATCATGACATTCATATTCAATGAGACGTTAACAAAAAATCTGGAACGGTGAGAATCATATTATCAATTCCTTTTTACCGATTCATCATCGCTAAAATACTTCTCTACAGACAAACATTTCGAATAAAAATCATATTTAAAAAAATTAAATATTTCACGAGAAATTCAGCAGTTTTATGAGTCAGGATATTACTCGTATCTAAACGCCATAGAAATAAAAACGAAAAATGGCTTACTAACCCGAAAATAAGCAATATCATTCAAACTACCTCTAACTATATTCTTAACTCTAGACTCCTTACACTATCAATACCGCCCTGAGAAGCTTCGGGTTCCAAGAAGATAAAAAGAATGGATAGTAGATAGTGAAAGATATTGGAGTCATATCAAAAGTCAAGGGAAAACTTAGAAGAAAATATTCAAAATATATTGATGGATGATCAAATAAATGAGAATCAAACCGATATAGATTCATGTGCATGAACTCAAAAGAGGAATTGAGGAACGCCAATGACAGGAAAGCGGGATGCGCTGGTTTGGTTAACACTCCTCTCTCAGTGTTGAGACCAAGATACTGAAGAATGAAAATTCAAACTATTATAGACGTGTATGTTCCTTTTTAAAAATAAAATAATCTATAATAGTTTCGAATTTTCATAACAGATGGCGCGCTAATGCATCATAATACTGAATAATATCAAGTTTCAATCTGGCTTCTGTGTTTTCTCCCATATTTTCAAAAGAGGTTTTGGTTCATTTATAAGAAGACCCTCATCTCCTGAAGAGACTATATAATTATAGAACAGATATATACACTGCATAACAAAAAAATTCAACGCACCAAGAAGGAGTTGTCAGATTAGGACAAAAATTGGTGTATGTAAAGAGCATGTATAGGGGAAAAACAATATATATTACAAAACAATTAATTGTTTTATTACAGAGTTTGATCGTCACAAATTGAGAATGTCAATATGTCGTTTGACCCCCACTGGCCTGGATGCAGGCTGCCACCCGGCGTGTCATGGACTGATAAAGATTCCGGATGGTGTGCTGCGGGATTTCTTGCCAAATTGTTTCCAACTGTCAGGCTATAAATAGTCAACATTCCGGGATGGTTGCAATCGCCTTCCCATCACGTCCCAGATGTGCTCTATGGGCGAGAGATCAGGCGACCTTGCTGGCCACGGAAGAGTTCGGCAAGATTGAAGACAATCCATAGTAACACCTGCCGTGTGTGGCCGGTCATTATCTTGTTGAAAAGAAAGCCCGGGGTGATGTGAGAGGAACGGTAACAAAACAGGCCGTAGAATGTCATCTACGTACCGTTGTGCTGTCAGGGTGCCAGGAATGACTACCAATGGGGTCCTGCTATCAAATGAAATGGCACCCCAGACCATAACGTCCTGTTGTGGACCTGTGTGGTGTTCGACAGTAAGGCCAGGATCCACACGCTGCCCAGGACGTCTCCAGACACGTTTGCGACGGTCGTCAGGACACGGTAAGAAACGGGACTCATCACTAAAGACTATACGTCCCCAGTCAGCGCAGTTCCAAGTTGATCGCTCCCGACACCACTGTAGTCGGACTTGTCGGTGCACGGGTGTGAGTGGTAGGCATCGTAACGGTCGGCGAGCTCTTAGATTCCGCTCTCTCAGTCGCCTGTTGATGGTCATTTTGGACACTTGTGTGCCGGTCACACGTTGGATGGTAGATAACGTGGATTCCGGTGCTGCGACAGCCATTCTGACAATTGCTCTGTCCTCCCGTTCTGTTGTTGCCCTCGGTCGACCGCTGCCGTCCTGACGTTGCAATCTTCCGATGTTGACCCACTTTTGCCAACATCGCCTAATAGCCGCATCACTTCGACACAGATGTCGCGCGATTATCTGATTAGACCAACCAGCCTCTTTCAATACAATGGCACGACCAGTTTCAAACTCTGACATATGTTCGTAATGAGCACGAATCTTTCGGCGAGGCATTGATACAGTAGAAATAGGCGTACTGCTAAAATATTAAACGGAAATTCTGAAAATCAGCTCGTGCCGCGCCGAATATTGAGTCTAGAATGCTCGTGCTGGATGCGCAGTTCAGATGCGCTGGAGCTCTTGCTTTGCATAAATCGGCCACCATATTTCAATAATTTGCATGTTTAGTCTAAACCTCTTTGTATACGTATTTTCATATAAATTGGACAACTGCTTCTTGGTGCGTCGATTTTTTTGTTATAGAGTATATTTACAGAAAGTGATTATCGCAAGAATATAAAATTATTTAAAGCGAAGAAAAGCACAGCCAGGAGGCCAATATGAACAATGATGTGCCTTATACAGACCACTACGTCTCTCCATAAATGTCTATAAATAGGATGAAAATTTGTATTTTCCAACTATTGAACATTGTTATAATTGCGTGCTTTATTTAGACTTTGACCTAGTTGTGCTTACACATAATGTGGCAATCCTTAAACCTCACTCTTTTACCATATTAAATATTTAATATATATTTTTTCCATCGTGAGAGAGACATTGTCATAAAAGTTTATATTTATTTAATTATACCAATATACACTGCGTGACATTGAAAATGAAACACCAAAAAGAGGTGCCAGAAAGTGATGAAACTTGACAAACAGAGAGAGGCAGGAACGACTATAAGTGATCTTTATTTAAAAATGATAGTCATAATATAGAGAGAGAGAGAACAGCGTCGAATCAGTAGCAAGTAGGACCACCGCGGAAGGCGATGGACGCAGCAAAAGGTCTAGGTAGAGAGTCAATCAGACTACGGGTGGCGTCCTGAGGGATGGCTTTCCATTCCCTTTCAACCATTTGTCAAAGTTCGTCTTCTAAACGCAGTTGAGGCAAGGAATGAAACCAGCGTCCAATAATGTCCCAGACCTGCTCGATTGGTGAGAGATCAGGAGAGTACGGTGGCCAGGAAGGCATATGAACATCTTTCAGAGCTTTTTGGCTAATGCGAGCAGTGTGCGGTCGGGAATTATCCTGCTGATAAAGAGCACTGGGTACCTCCTGAAGGTAGAGAAGTGTCACCGGTGGCAGGACATCATCAACGTATCGTTGGGCCGTCATAGCGCCCTGAATACGAACGAAAGGTGACCTGGTATCATACCGATTGCGCCTCAAACCATGAATCCGCGTTGTCGCTCGGTGGGGCGTTCCACAAATGCTGCCGGATTGGACCTATCTCCACGTCGACGCCACACGCGTACACGGCGACAATCACTGGACAAATACAAGCGTGACTCATCTGAGAACACGACTCATTCCGTCATCCACGTCGATCTAGCTTGGCACCATTCTAAACGTTGGCATCTATTCATTGACAGTTTTCTTACCGGACGACATGAATGCAAGCCATTAGTAACCAATCGACGGGAAATGGCTCTGGTTGAGATGGAATGATCAAGGGTGTCTTGCACATTTTTCAGAATGGAGATACAAGTGGCATGTGGGTCCGCCACTACTTGTCGAAAGATACACCGATCCACGCGTGCTGACGTCACTCTGGCTGCACCGGCATTCCTTTAAATTGCCAATTTCCTTTTTCAATCATCTTCTCCACATTCGTGCACCGCGAACGCACCCAGGTGTGTGTCAGCTGCGATTTGACGAATGGACCAACCTGCCCTTTTCAGTCCGATCACCATGGCCCTCGCAAAAGCATCTGTCTGCTGGAACTGCCTCCGTTGACGGCGGCTTGGCATTGTATGCTATTACACGTGTCTTTTAAAACAAGAACAAAATTTACAGATGATTTCACTTGAAGAAATAATGGCACGAATACCGTCCTTTCTGCAAGTTCCTCCCCTTATATCTTACTCCACGTGCGCACGTGAGTTGCACATTTCACATCATATACATAACTCGGTGAGACGCGTCTATCCTGAAATTTGCATAATTTTTCTGGCCAATCTTTCTTGGTATTTCATTTTCAATGTCGCGCAGTCTATAAAGCTACGTACAGTGTATTTTTGAACATAATAATCAGCGTGGAGAGACCTTGTAGATAGAGAGCTATATAAAAGGTCATCTAGTTAGTATTCTTGGACTAAGACATTGTAGATAGTGATCCACGTTCAGAGGCCTTGTTGATAGAGAGCTGTATAAGAGGCTATGTAGATAGTAAATAATATGCATACAGAGGCCTTGAAATATAGATATATTGTTTTATTATTGCCGTATATATATATAAGGGCAGTAGAAAATTATTTTGTCTTAAAAAGAAACCTAAGCGTCAAAAATAGTTCAATTTCTTATATATAGCTATGTGAAGAGACCATGTTAAATGTGGTCTGCGTACAGAAGATTTGTAGATAGAGAGCAATGCACAAAGGACATCTACAGAGGACTTGTAGATATGGATCTATGTGGAGAGGACATGTAGATAGTATTCGACCGTACAGAGGTCTTGTGGATAGAGAGCTAAGAGCCGAGGCCATATAGATTAGAATCTTCGTACAGAGGCCATGTTGATTGTAATATGCGTACAAGTCCTTGTAAATAGAGAACTATGTACTGAAGCCATGTCAGAAATCTTCTTACAGAGGCCTTGTAGTTAGAGAGCTGTATACAGAGGCCATGTGTATAGTAATCTACGTACAGAGTCCTTGTAGATAGTAAAAACTGACACAGAAGCTTTGTAGATAGAGATCTATCTACATGTAGATAATAATCTGCTTACTCAGGCCTTGTAGATATAGAGCTAAGTACAGAAGCGTTGTCAGATAGCAATATTCGCAAAGAGCTCTTGTGAATGTAGAGAGCTAGGCCTAGAGGCTGTGTAGATGTATCGAAGTCGTGTAGATAAGCTTCTATGAAAGGTTCTGTTAAGTATATCTCGATGTAGAAACTTATAAATTAGTATCTACGCGTACAGATAAATTGTAAGTTGTAAATCGGTATTTAGCGACAGAGTCCTTGTGGATTAACGGGAGAGAGGCAATTTTAGTTTATATACCATATACAGAATTATATAAAATATATGTTTTAATTTATAAGGAATATTTTATAAGCATCTCATCAGACCAAACTTTCAGTATCTATCTTTCCGCTTGTTTATAACGTTTGGTTATCAAAATTTTTTAAAACTTCCAAAAAAGCTGTTGTTGTGGATCTTGCGTTATTGTCTTTTATCTCCCGCTTAAGTCGTCAGTTAGTGGCCGACAAACATTTGCACCGATAACAGCCCTCACCTCGTCGCCCGAACCTTTTCGCCTCAAATTTAGTCTATTACTGGCAATATTGTCGCATTTGTCTATTATATATAAACTAAATATATTTTGTTATTGTGTCAAATTATAGCCTCTATAAATATCTATTTTACATTGATAAGAAAACATAAGAGATTTCACAAACATTATAATATCTTGGGTCTCTTTTTGAGGTGCCTATTGTTGGCGGTTGCCATATTTATATGTCTAATTTTAAGCCCATTGATTTAGCCTCACCAGACATGCCATCTGAACATCTCTTTGGAAAATTATGAAGATTTCACGAAACTCTTATCGATCTCATAAAACCAAACTGACAAGAGCTATTGGACTCCAGGTAAGGTGGCTTTGTTACTGACCCTAATCTGATAGGTTTCAGAGACTGTCGACAGATAGCGCAGAATTTGGCATTTATTTTGGCGGGAAATATGTTCTTTCTTTAATAGATTATTTATTAAGGTAGTAGCATATTGTGTTATCAAAACATTACATGGAAAATTATACCCTTAACCATTCCGAAAATGTTGCACGCCTTTGCGGAGCCAGTGGCCGATACCTTAATAAAGAAGCTCTGCAAATATTTTAAATGTATTTAACTCTCAATCATAATATTATTTGGATCAATATTTCAAGTACAAATTCCGAATATTGGACAAGACGTCCAAACATACTTGTTATCATATTTACCATCGTTTCCAGTAAGCCATATCTCTCCTAGAACATTTTAGACATACTAATATCTAGTCTATCAGTCCATGGTAATCTTATTACTCGGCGCCTGCACCATATTCCGAAAGTATTTGAACATTTATGTCGAAATGAAAAGATGAAAATGTATAAGAACAAGGTGAAAATTGGAATTAGCACTTATTTCTTTAAAGGCCCTCTGACCATTTTATAAAAGACCAAAATATTTGAACTTCCTGCGTATAGAGGTAGGTCCAATAATCCCATAATATATCAGGATTCTACTGCCAATCTTTCTGATACTAACATGTTGAAGCGTCAAACAAAGGTTTTTAAATACACACATGTCAATCTTTCATAATTCTAATCACTTCAAATATTGTAAGTTATTAAATAAGGCTCTGATACTTTAGAGTGCAAGTTTTTATAGATTTATGAATTAGTCATGTAGCGCACTTACACTAACACAATAGTTACAATGCCCTACCCACCAATAATTAAATATATATATGCCAGTCGGTCACTACCAACTTCTCGTTGTAGGTAAAAAGAAATGGAGGTTTAAGTTTTATAAATCAATCGACAGGACTGACCAGCAAATGCTTGTATAGCAAAGATAGTGCGGATCAACAAGTGAATATGGTGACTAGTAAACATGGAGGATAAATTGCAAGTAAGATATTTGTTCATCAACGCAGATTGGAAAGTAATGTTAAGGATGTCCCACTCAAGGTGTGATCTATTATTTGATCTATTGTTCTTAGCGCTAAATAAGTGAAAATCCTTTCTTCCTTCACATTGGTCCATCCAGACTTGTAGCTAGGAAACGTTACGTATGGAATCTTATTAATGTTCCAGAGTCTCCCCTAATGACGACACCTGATGGCCGGCCTGCCATTTAGAGTCCAAGGTTTGAGCAGGTAGTGATCGCCCCAATAAATGTGTTGGACTTCGCCCCTACATTCAGGACTGAGGGATCGAATAACACATTGACTATCTATTTTCTGAAATCCAACCTCTTAGGGCAATGCTCTGGCACTTGGTGGGTATAAAAGTCGAAATGCTTCTAAATGTGCAGGCATGTGGTTCTTTTGAAATAAAAGACGGGGCAAATACCTACTTACTGTGATATTCATGTGGCCTGTATTGTATATACTAGAGATGATTAAATACATAATTTATTATATCCCTCTAAATTTCCAGTAACAGTAACCGATTTTCAACGGATCCGCGCTTATAAACTAGGATGAATAAACATAGGTCTCTATTCTTATCACTATCTATTAATCAGGATAGTGGCCACAGGTAAAATTAATAAAACGTGATAGAGTGTAGTGCAGGTACCCCGAGCAGGCAGGTCGGAGGTGTTATGAAGAGCCATTAGCCCGGAGATCCATCACGGCCCGCCTAATCAATAACCGCCCGGCTCCCATTAATTGAGGCGTTGATTTGGCGACCTGAGCCTCGATTATCTCGAACAATTTGACATTTATATTGCGCCCATATTTTCTAATGGATTATTTATTATTTATAGGAAGATGAAAGCTTTGTGGCTGTGTGTATCCCTCTTATTATTGTGGCGATTAAATGATTTTTGACTCGTTGAAAAAAGAAAGTTTGAAAGATAACGCCGGGATATATATATAAAGAAACGTATTGCCAAATCTTTTAAGCTGTTTTTGAAATTATTGAATCGCGCAGTTATCGTATATAGATAAATTATCACTGATGAATATCTGGATAGTTCACAATAATCTGTGGAGTACTATAAAGTAAATAAATTTATTTATCAAAGTGGATAGAAAAATATATATATTCAAGTTCAATTATCTCCAATTTTATTAACATAATCCTATAAATAAACAAATAGACAATATAATACGTGTGAACGATGACATCCCAAAAAAATGCTGACCAAAGGCAAATATATCTTAAACAAGGTCATCTTCATCACTCTGGGATAATTTGAATGAAACTTTTAACCGAGTGCATTTTACCTGGGTGTATTAAGTATAAAATAAAATTCTGTTTTTAAAATCAAGTAATATTCGTTATAATTATGTATTAATTATCAGCTTCGCCCAAGTCCTTTACGAGTGAATGCTTGCCCAATAAATAACGCTTTAACAAACATTATTTATTATGACTATATATTATTATCACTCTAAAGTGAAAAATAAGTAAAAAAAAATTGAAACGAAACACAAAAGGATGATGATAGTAATAATGGAATATCAATATTATCATATGTTTAGAGTGATAATGATATAATAATGATAAATTATATTGGTTTTAAAAGATTTGTCTGGAAACCACATTCCCTCTCGGAGAGAAGCCGGACAAATCTGGGTCATTCAATTAGAATTGGCTTTGAATGGCATATATTTGAATTTACATATTCAACCATCTACCTGCAAAATTTTCAAATGGTCTATTCAGTAGTTTGGGTGTAAAATATAATAAACATCAATTTATTATAAAAAAGAATATATTCAATATTTTCATAATTTATTGCGTATACAAAATGTTTCGACTTTCAATTGGATAATAAAGATGATGGTATACAACAACGACAAAAAGCATTTATTAGAGTTAACGCCCACATTGAATACTCCCGATTAAAAATACATATATTTACAATTATATATTAGCTTTATGGATACGCTACAATATTGTGGTGCTCAGCAGTTCCTTCTTTCCGTTAACTGATTGGAAGAAGTTATATAAAAGTATGATGCACAGGTGATCTGTCCTTAGTTAATTTATCCATCGCAGAATATATTGAAGATGAATACTTGGTGCCGATTCTAGAGTAAATTTCTTTCTCCCTGTATTGTTCTACATGTGGTCATATAGTGTTCTAGTTCATTCTTGATCTTCACTTTACACGAATACACATTCCAACTCGTCTTCTAAGTTTTTGACATGATTTCCTTGATAAGAAAAGGTAAAGAATATTCTCAAACGAGGATTGGATCGTTTGACTATGAGTCGTATTTCACTGATTA
Source organism: Cordylochernes scorpioides (assembly GCA_030710605.1). Taxonomy (NCBI): domain Eukaryota; kingdom Metazoa; phylum Arthropoda; class Arachnida; order Pseudoscorpiones; family Chernetidae; genus Cordylochernes; species Cordylochernes scorpioides. The sequence goes on along the minus strand of CP092886.1, from coordinate 109,867,792 downwards.
GATAATCATTCGGTAAAAATGACACATCAAAAAGTGCTTATAATGGGGATAGAACTTTGAATTAATTATTCTAGTTTTATCACTGTGCTGAGATTGATCTATTGCTGTTTTAACATTTAAAGAGATTTCTCTGTTTAACGTTGCAGAATTCGTGCAATATTTCAAACAAGAAAATCCAGTAGAATCTATTATTTGAGTCAGTTTCTCAGTAAAAATATCCTAGGGATTGTTTTGTTTTGTAGGAGGTCTTGAATAATTGTACAAGATAGATCGCAAGTAATCTAGTTATATTGTATATCCATTTTTAGGATTCTAAGCAAATATCTTAGAGCCAGCTTCATGGCGGTAACTCTCAGCGAATTCCTTCCCCATTCCATTCGAAGGAAATATCCTGGTGTATCATCTTGGTAAGTTCAGTAGACGACGAAGAAAAATATCCTGTTTTTGGTTGATCGTTTTGCTTTGCTCATTTGCCCAAACGGGCGCGCCATACAGCAACGTCGACATAACAATTGAATCTATCAAACTTATTAATGTGGAAATAAAATCAACTTAGAATTGATTCGACTTCTCTAGACTGTACCGATATCCGCGAGTGCTTTACCTTTAAAGTGAGAAACAGTCTGACTTGTTGAGTTTGTTCTTGTGAGCATATTTCAGCATGATAGTTAGAGCTCTTCGACCACAAAACCATTTGTCTGTTTGTGCCAGTCGACCTCCGTTGCGAAACACCACATTATCTTAGATTTATATTCATTCAAAGTCAGATGGTTTTCCTCAAAGTATTTTTAACTCATTAATATCAAGCTGCAAATTAACCTAGAATTCGCCTATTAGCACTATCGGCATATAAAAATAAATTAAGATTTCCATAATCTGAGAGATATAAATACCCCTCGCTAGTTCAGAGTTGTTGAAAAGATCAATAATATCATTCAAAAAAAGTATAAATAAATAAGGTACAAAGGCTTTCCTTGCAATACTCCAGGAGCGAATTCTAATCAAATTAGTGAGCTGACCGTTCCCTCTCTTACCGCAGCTGAATGTTCATAATAATTCTTCATTAGCCCAATGAACTTAAAATCCAGACCCAAATCATCCTGTTTTCTCCATAGCAAGGACTGAGGCACTTTATCAAAAGCACGTCTTAAGTCAACGAAAAAGGCATAGAATTGTTCTCTTTCGTCTTAATGTCATTTTGGATCTCTCTCAAGGGTTTAAAGGAAAAATATGAGATCTAGGCAAGAGTGAATTTTTCTAAATCCGGTCTAATTCTCCTGTATTATTTCTCTGGCTTCAATCCAGTTGCTGAGTCGTGATTTTAAATTCATGTAAAGAGTTTAGCCATATTACTGATGAGTGCAATTCTCTCCTTGATAATTAAATGGGTTATCCCTTCACCACTCTTATAGAGAGGATGTATGATTGTCTTATACCGTGATAAGGGATCAGACCGGAATTCAGAATGCTATTGTAAATATCTTTTAAATCTATTATATAATTATTGGGTTGAGTCTTTAACACCTCATATTACATATACCACTAGCCTTGTAATATATCTAAGTGATAAATTTCCATGACTATTTCAGTCAGGGATATCTCATAATTTAGCTCGAAATTAGCTGGTCTGCAGGCAATAATTGCTCACTCCTTTACTTCTACGTTCTTAGGAGACATTAATCTTAGTGCTGAAACAACTTGTATATATCTTCTTTCCTTAAAGGAGGCTATGGTTTTCCACAAAGTAGCCACATCTCGAGTATGCTCTAGTAGTCCGTGAATTTCTCGAAAATAGTTTCTCTTTCTGAGATTTAATAGATTTTTATATATATTTCGGCTTGAAATGTAAGCAGTGCGATCCATTCCATCATTCGTTTTTATATAACTCTTCCAGTAGCCCTCCATATCAAACCATGGTTTTGATTTTGGAAAGCCTGGTCTAATATCCCTCTGCAAACCCGCTATTGGCATTGCTTTCCTCATTTTATTCGTCAACGTACCTGGGAAACAATAGTTCGATATTATGAACTCCTCTCAGCCTCTGAAAAAAGCAAAAATTATTCTGTAACATTTATACTTCCTGTAATTGTGCTGGGTAAGAATTTTTGTTTGTTTCTGATAAAATGGGATAGAAAGCTTAGTTATAATAGGTAGGTGATCAGAGTATGGCAAGATATCGGTGTAAAAAGCATATATTGATTCTAGCAATAAGTGTGATACAATACAATAGTCAAAGATGGAGACTCCGCGCAGTGTGATAAATGTATAGCTTCCATTCTTATCACCTTTGGATCTACCGTTGATAATTGCCAGCAAGTAGTCATCCAAAATATTTATGAGCTGTTCCGAGCCAGTGGAGACCACATTGTCCTTGGAGACACGTCTAGTTTATAAAAAGATAGGTACCCCCTGCGGATCGGGCCGATTTCCATGCGAGCTAGTATGTGTATTCACACACACACACAAGTCACCAATTATCAAATCTTAAACCTCCGTTAGCTTTTCTTCAATATTTTCAAGAAGCCTTTTTCGATTAACTTTCTATAATTAAATTGGAGGCAGATTTACAAACAATATTCAAACTCTCAACCTAAATATTTCTTCAAAGCACACTGAAATCCAAAACTTATCTACTTGCGCTTTTTCCAATTTATCGTCAAATACAACTTTTATCTCAACTATAATCCCGCCTGAGCATCTACCAAATATTTAGCACTTCTTGAAGCCAATGATTCGCCAATGACAAGGGAAATCCTTTTGGACTGGTACTAATCTTCTGATCGCTCCAGGTTTCAGTCAGAAAAATAAATGCAATTTTCCAAATATTCGAAAAGATAAAAGGAGAACATAATATCCCTTATACGTATACATATAAACCCTTTATATTCCATCAGGTAACAACATTGGGGTTTTAATAGCGTTGCCCGCTTGTCTATTTAACTTTAATAGGTCATTTTTAGTTTCTATACCATATCTCTCTTTCTCTCTCATTGGCATTAGTAATTTGTCCATTAGAGACACGATAGATATTTTCGTGAGGATAAGCTTGGAGGATGTCTCTTCCTTTTTCTTCAGAGTTATGTCTTCTTGGAAAAGATAATGATGATGGCATTAATTCATTATCATTAAACATCATCATCGCTTTGAAGAAATTTAAAACTACGCCGGGATTAAGCGCCGGAGTGGATGTTTGCCCAAAATTATTGGTTCAACAAATGTTAAGTATTTGCTTATAGAATTATTATTCTTAATAATAGTTGTTGTAATCATGGAGAAAATACAATATCATATTATATTCACATACATATATATATATTGTTTTGATGAAATAATTAGCAAGTCTTATGGCAACAATGACAATTAAGAACAATTTAATAAGCGAGAGAAATTTATATGAAGTTTATACAGATTGTTTATATGAGAGCAAAGAAAATAATCACTAGCGCGGCGCGTGCGTTCGCGCGAGGGTTTGCGTGGAACAACCCGGCGCTGGCTCGAGCTTCCTGTTCCATGAAGTCGGCCCATGCTACACTTAATGTTAAGTATTTGCTTATAGAAATTATTATTCTTAATAATAGTTGTTGTAATCATGGAGAAAATACAATATCATATTATATTCACATGTGTGGGAATATAATATTGTTGCATGTTTTCTACCGCATATATGCAGCTATTCTCATCGATTCATTCAAATTCAGTTGTGCAACACGAGACACAACTAATTATATTGTTTTTCCATGTTTATTTTGTCAAGATCTGATCTTAATGCTCGTTTTATTTCCCCCGATTGCATTAGATGGAGATTCAACTGACACCTCAGAGTGTTCATAATTCTAATCACGATTTGTAAGAAGTACGATCAAAGGTCTCACGGCGGCACGAAATGTTTTTGAAGTCAATGATGGTCCTTATCGGCCCTTGTATCGAGACGCGAGATTGTCGAGCGAGATATCAAAGGAGGTCATATTGTCAACGTCAGCCCTGTGAGAGTAAACTCCGCCCTGGTTAGTATTGAGTTGCGACCCTATAATGACACTCTACTGATGGGTACTTATTTGGTATTGTTTTCTGTCTATCCAACCCCGTTTATACAATATGTATAAATCAAATTTACACTTTATACCAAAATGTTTATCATCGTAATTTTTACAACTAAGCTCGCCCGGGTTCATACTACCCAAGTTATGGTTTTCCCGACTAATACTGTTTTTTTCAAAGAGTTTTATATTAGTAGGAATAGCACTAATTATGGGATTATTCAAAATATTATTATTGCATCATCATTTGCTAACACATTTATATGTGAATTGGGCCGTTATCGGGCTAATTGACATATACCGGCACCGAAACTGGGAATACTGTGACGAAACTATAACTGCAGCTCCTTCCAAAACTGCCCTAAATTTTGGAAAAGTTTCATAAGGGTAGTCGAATATTGTAGAAACGTATCTTACAAATATTACATCACAATTTATATATATATTTTTTCATAGATATATTAGCTTCTCAATTTAGGAAAATTCCATCAATGATCTATTCTATCTCAGTTAAAATGTGGGAGCCACAATCATTTTTCATATTTTAATATGAAAAATGCGATTTTAACTAAGAAAATAATATATATATATATTATATAATCTAAAATACAAATATTTTATTTTTTTTAAAAAACATATATTTTATTTTTTCATTCATTGACTGTTCTGCATTTTTGACCATATATTCAAAAAAATATCACTTTTAATTATTATTGTTGTAAATATGTATATTTAACCCTACCTATCTTTTATCCACGATTATAGAATTCATTATATAAATTCTATATTCCTGTGATATAAATAATTTATGTATATATTTACCTTTCAAGCAGATTTTTATTTTGAATCTCTTGAAGTAAAAATATACATATAAAATATAATTTTCCGCCCAAAGTTTTCGTAATATTTTAAACAAACTCTTGATGGGACAGACCAGATAAATATATAGCTCAGGCTGAAGAGAGAGTAAAATTTATTTTATAAGACGCAACTAAAGACTTTAATAAAAATAATCCCGATATATTATTTGAGATTCACAGTATATAAAATCATTTTCTACACTTTGAAATTATCGAGTTTAACAGAGGACGATTTTTCTTTGTCGGGAATGTCTCGGTAAAGATTTTCGTAATCTTGCTTGCCCATTAGCTACCCATTTAAAAGGAACTTCCCATTAGCCGACCTTCAAACTCCATATCTCATAGGGTGTAAAGAAAGGAGTGAAAGTTATTACAAAGCTGAGAACAATTAAATAAACTTTCCTTATGGCCTTTACATTTTTCGGAGACATTATGGATGTGGTGCTATTGGTCACGACGGTCTAATTAACTGCTCAAGATTTATCCTAAATTGCTTCTCGACTCTAACTAAGAGCTGGGTCGAACTAAATGAGGTTAAGATTCTGATTGAGTGCCAGAGGTTCTTAGAAATAGAAAGACAAGGAACTTATTTCATCTTTCAAATGGTTATTAAAGGTTGTCGTTATGCTAGTCGAGCCATAAGTAAGCTCATAATAATACCCCATTGTCTCGAGGAATATACGGATCTATTCTTGACACGAAGCCTCTAAAAGACAATTCACGCTCAAAGCTGCATCTCTACGTTTAAAAATGCCTTTGAAAGGAAGCTGGTTTTTTTTTTTCAACTAAATTCCATGCTTCCGCAATTTCAAAATATATAAGATATTTGTGTGTAAAATGGGTATTTTATAAACTTTTTGTGTCTCTGAAAATGTATTTATGATATGAGAAGATATTCTAATAAATTGGATACTTTGTGTGTATAAATTAATATTATTTATATATATCTAACAACTGGTGTCTGCTTGTGGATTCTTATATATCCAAATATTCTAAAGAAAATAAAACTCAGCTCTACTTCTAAAAAAGGTGTTTTTGTAAATTAAGAATCCTAATAATATAGTCAACCATTTTAAAAATTAAATATACTTCGGCCAGTAAATATTTTTATTATCTCGACGTTTTAACAAAATGTTGTGTACGCTCCTGACGAGGACAAAATATTTTTGTGAAAACGTCGAGATAATAATAAGATTTACTGGCCGAAGTATATTTAATTTTAAGATCTATGTATGCCGGCCCTTTGCAGCCTCTATCTTTACGATAGTCAACCATGTGTTTTTAAAATATAAAATTGATATCTAAAAAGGATAAGTAACTAATATTTCTAAAATAAAAACAGAATAACAAGTAATAGCATGGAACTATTAAAAATTGGTAGAAAATGCGCCTATAAGAACATTATCTTAAAGCGATACACAACACACCGGTCTTATCGTTTCCTTTGACTCATCCGAGAGATGTTGCGGGCTGTCTCACTCGCTTAAGATAGACGATACTAATTGATTTCTCCTGAAAACACTCCACAGGCCGCTAGCAGGGACACAAACACAGCCATCTACATCTGTAGAAATGTAGTACTATCGTGAAACCCCACTATATTTCCAATTCACTTACTTCATTATTTACCTAGAAACAAAATTGTTTATATAGTTTATATTTGGTTCTGTGCTGCCTGGAGTATAGGAGCTCCATCTATGCTTCCTTCCTGCGGTGAATCTGTATAAGACCTGTGATCTTAATAAAGCGCTCTATATGTGTGTGTATAATTTATATTTGTAGTTATGTAGAAACGTAATTATTATAGTATTATAGATGCTTTATATAATGTGTTCTGTGTAAAGTGTTCTTTTTTTCAACAAGGTTAATCAACAATGATTAGAAAATGCGAGTAATTCGGTAGTCCTAAAACGATTAAATCATCCAAAAAGTTAAACGATAAAAAACTTAGCCAATATCAACCCTAGTCATCTATCAATGAAACATTTTGGTTATTTCCAATTGCGAAATTCACCTCGCGGTATTTATCCATGTTCTAATTGAGATGCTAATGTGTGGTACATAGTGGTAGAACTTCGAAACAAATTTAGAGTTGCAAATGATTTCAAGGAATGTGATAAGAATAAATTTTAGAGTAGAGAAGAAAGATATACCAAGTCTATTCATCAACGCACTGCTATTTATTAACCAGTGCTTTAACACTATCAATCAAACAACAAATTAGAATAATACAGTTTTTCAATGTTATGAATAAGTTCAACGTAATCTAAACCGGTCATTAACAATCCGTTAAAAACTGAAGCAACCTTGATATGGTTTGGCCGGTGATGTCATAAGCCTCCGGCGGCCGGGCGGTAAGTATTTTGGCCGGAGGCGTGTCTCTCTCTGTTGTTCTGTGCTCTTGTACGGCGTAGGTTGGATCATTGCCGGAACCCGACTAGGACTCGTCTCCCTTTGTTGTTCTGTGCTCTTATACGGCGTAGGTTAGATCATTGCCGAAACCCGACTAGGGCTCGTCTCCCTTTGTTGTTCTGTGCTCTTGTACGGCGTAGGTTGGACCATTGCCGAAACCGGACTACGGCTCGTCTCCCTCTGTTGTTCTGTGCTCTTGTACGGCGTAGATTGGATCATTGCCGAAACCCGACTACGGCTCGTCTCCCTCTGTTGTTCTGTGCTCTTGTACGGCGTAGGTTGAATCATTGCCGAAACCCGACTACGGCTCGTCTCCCTCTGTTGATCTGTGCTCTTGTACGGCGTAGGTTGGATCATTGCCGAAATCTGACTACGGCTCGTCTCCCTCTGTTGTTCTGTGCTCTTATACGGCGTAGGTCGGATCATTGCAAAACGCCGACTAGGGTCCGGCTCCCCTTGTAAAACGAAGGTATTGCTTCATAGCCAGACGCCGGCTAGCGCCATCGCCTTCTCTGGTTCTGTGATTTTGTATGGCGAATGTAATATTTATAAAGGAATGTCATGTTTTCCTTTTTCAATGGCTATTTTTTTTTTTGGGGGGGGGGGGGGGGGGCATTGTGAGAGATCATAGGTTATTTTTAAAACCATCCTCAAAACTTTATTCCCTGAATGAAATTATTTTGTCATTATCAAAGTAAAATAAAAATGAAGGCACTTTTAAATGTGAGGAAAATGTGGCATTTTAATCGAACCATAACCAGGCAAAAGTGAAAATTATTAAGAGGAAAACACATTGAAGAAAGGCTAATAATCTTTTTGGCTGCATTATGGCATAAAAAGTGGAGTTTTCTTTTATTTTTATAGATGATATTTAAAATTCCAGATTGTTTCAAAAATGGCAATTTGGCAGGTAATCAATAAATTAGGCATAAATGGCAGAATACCTCTTCAAAATGCTTGGAATTGTCAACAGCAAGATGAGAGAAAGTCGCTCTCTGTTTTCGTAAAGAGAGTTTCACATATCAGCCAATTACAAGAATGTCAAACACTGAACATGTTCATCTGCTTCCTAACACAACAAGGGCTGCCCAGTCCGTAGCGGCTGGTATCAGAAATTTAATTAAAGACTATTATTGAAAATAAACGATTAGTTATCTTGTGGAGGACTGGATATGAAAAAATGAAAGTTTCTCTCTCTCCAAAAGGTTTCGTTTTATTGACCCTTTGGTAGATAGAAATTCTTGAGATAAATAGAAGCCCAAAATAATTAGTTATTGGCCTAATATATACAATTGGTTTCCGACATAAAACAATATTCCGACAATGTAAAGATACTTGAAATTTTATATATCGCACTAAAACCTAATTGTCAAGGTTCCAGCCTTTTCTTTTATAGCTTTAACTTTGCTTTTTACTTAGTTTTAGTATAAATCTAGATATAATTTTATCTCTTTTCAATTTGTCTTGAGTTTTGGCCCGAATAAAAGGGCTTTTCTCTGAAAGCTCGCCGAGTTCTATTAAAGAAAGAAATTATGGGAGTTAAACAATGGTGTTGATGCACTGACCATAAAGAGGTATTACTCTCAAACAAAAGTTTAAAAATATTATTGATTTATACTTTAAAATAAATTGACAAAATCTGAACAATTAGAAAGGTTTTTACTCTATACTAAAACTTCCTTTATATGTTTTCTTAATATGATGAATAACGTTTATGCTCTTATGGTTGTTCTTCCTCCATTGAAATGAACAAATGTTACACGTAATTTGTATTTTTATAATTAAGGAAGTTTCATATTTTGATGTCGCGCCGGTCGTCAAATATCTTTCAAAGTTATTGTCTGAATCCCGATATACATACTGAAAGGTACAACTTTCTTAAGTTTTGTCTCCACGAGTGCACATTTTAGGTTTCAGAACATGGCGTGCATTATACGGAAATTTTCTTGTTTCCTAGTTCGGTGTTAATCCACCATGTTGGCCCCAAATCGTTTAAAATGACCTTGTTGACTGAAGCAGCACATGACCAAGTACGAGACCGGGGTGTGAACCGAATCAATACAAGATATTAATAATGGAATCGATCGAGGACATCAATCACGAATGGAATTGATTAAATTGTGTAGGCCTCGAGATAATGAGGATGGAAAGACGCAGCTAAGTATTTGAAGAATGTTCACAACCAATTAAGCGGATGGTGATTAAAACATTTGGGGTAGCACCTGTGCTATATGAGCCAGCCTGTATTAATCAGTAGACGACAGTGATGGATCCACCGTGTTGTTGTTTTTGTTGTTTTTCTACTAGCACTCTCCCCGCGATTTATTAAGAAATTTCTCTCTCGGGAACTTCTTTCGATATCAATAAAGCTTAAATAAGAAAATTAGGTAAGATGCCCCTCTCAAGATAACACCATTGTGCCGAAGGTTATTTTACAAGACGAGAGAATAGCCTTCACTTAAACCTATTATCTTCTCGGCAGTGATTAAAAAAACAAATTTTCAAACATGTTTTCCCTTTATTTTTCGTCTGATATCTGGCCCATCAAGGTAGGTTGGCTTTATCTTGAGCTTCTTGAAGTTCTTCAAGGAAAGTAGGTGTTGTTTTGTATGGAATTTGTTTTTGTTGGGATGATTTCTAAAAATAGCTATGAATATGTCGATTTATTTATCAGACTATTTTTGTGCATTTACATTGTTTATGGCTGGATATTAATGCACGTTTTAAGTGTTCGTTAATATGATGATGATATTCTATTTATGTATGTGTGGAAAGAGGAAGATTCAATTTATAATAATAAACGATTCAACGTCCCACATTGATAAGCATACTATTTAGTTACAGTTTAGTATTTTGGCATTATATCTATATATATATAAATCAATGTTTGTATGTTTGTTTGTTTGTATGTCCGGTATACAAATTCGCAGTAGTTCACTAATTCAAACCAAAATTTCCATACATAGGTAAAAAAAATACGAGGAAGACGATAGGCTATTTTAAAAAATATATAAATCAATTATTAAAACTATATATTCAAATTATTCTACTTAGCTCACGAACAGCGCCCTCTATCAAAGATTAGATTAAATTATGCTGATGCAAACAAATAGATAATGCTAATAAAACAATTATAAAAAAAAATCTTATCTAAATATATATCACTCGGGTAGATATGCACACGGGTCAATCCCGGTATTTTGGCATTATCGATAAAAATAATATTTGAATTAATTTCTCTTTACAGAGAATATTTTTAAATATAATTTTTGAATCAAATCTGCGCATCAAAGACAGCGTCTAGAAGGGGTAAATGCCCTTTAAGCTGGACGAGAGAAATATGTCGGGAGCCTAGTTCCGTGATTGGACGTCCCAAGACGTGAAGGCTGAGCTAAACGCTAGTAGGTACAGTGGAGCACAGACGTTCAATGCTACCCCATCTCTCCGGTGTGAATTTCTTCGGAATACAGCGGAGAGCATTTCTTAGACTGGCTTAACAACCAAAATAAACCAGCGCAACCATTTTTGAGAGTTCACTTTTAAACATGTTTTGATATAAATGTAATATATATTTTAAATTATTATTAAATATTCTAACAATATATGTATGCGGCAAAGGACTTTATTTAAAGCAGTTGTTATTTGCAAGTTGTCATGGAGCGAGCCGGCAAGTAGACTCGGCAAGCCGAGCGGGCGGGCGTTATCAGCGGCATAAAACACGCAGCGATAGTGGTAGGCTGGATGGACTGTGTCAAGGCTTGAGTAATCTGCAGTGCTTGACCCGCGTCACTGGGTCAAATGGAAGCGGATATCCTACCCGATATCGACGCGTACAACCCAAACACTTCTTGAAGGAACCAAAACAAAATTGATTGGGAAATGGCGTAAGGAAATAGATTGGAACTTTCGGTACGTTGATTATCGAATGCCTCATATTTCAATTTTTAGATCTATTTCAATAGACGTCAAAAGGTACCTAATAATACAAATATTTACGATAGTTCATTATAGTGAGAATCTTGAAGCTGATACGTTCTATCTTGAAGAGTCCTTTCAAATGGAAATATCTCGAAGCACGACATTTATATAACTACACTATGGCCACTAAAATTGCAACACCAAGAAAGCGAAAGGCAACAGACGTGAAATTTACACGATAAGAAGATGCTGAGATACGCAAATGATTAGATTTTCAACGCATTTATGCAAATTTGACGCCGGTAGTACCGCCTACAGTGTGTTGAAAAGAAAATATTTCACAGCAGGTTTCTTATACAGAAATTGCATTTGAAACGTTGTTGTGAAAAGCAGTTCATCATATAGCGGATACTCGCGTTGATCGAGACCCAATTACTGTTAGCAGAATATAGAATTGATGTGTTCTGGACGGCCATACGGAACAACGTACTTGATCTATGCTGTCCATTATCACTAAAAGCCGAGGATACCGGTATGTTAACCGCATGGGCTTAATGCCCAGGCACGTCAAGAGCCCTGAGTCGAGAAAGGAAGTCGTTTACAAATCAAAAAGTGTCTATACGAACAGTTCGGCGACGTTTTTGGCAGCATGGACTGCCACCTCGGCGACCATGGCTTCAGCTACATTACATCCCTTGAAGTGATGGTATGGGGTGCCATTGAATACACGTCTTGGTTACCCCATTTTATCCATCCCGGCACATCGAACAGAGATCCCGTTATATTTCTGATGTGCTAAGGCCAGTGGAAGTATCCTTTATCCTGGGCATGGGAAACGCTACGTTTCAGCAGGATAATGCACGACCTAATATTGTCGATATTGTACGGATCTTTCTAGATATAGAAAATGACTGGCTGCTGCCTTGACCAACACGTTCTCCTGATATGTCACCAATAGAAAACGCTTGGTCAATGGTTGCCGAGTTACTGGCTCGTCACCACCCGACAGTATTTGCTGTCGATGAACCGTGGCTTCGGTATGAAGCCATGGAAAGCTGTACCTGTACATGCCAACTAATATCCGACTCAATACCCAGGTTTATAAGTGTTTTTATTGCTGCCAGAGATAGCTTACCTAGATACTGATTTATCAGGATCCATACTCTAAATGTCTTAATTTTAATCACTTGTTATTTCCAGTATATATAATCGATTTGTCTAACAAATATATAATTGTTATTTTCAGGTCTTTTTTCTTCCTGGTAAGTAAATTTTGATGGCCAATAGTGTACGTAAACAATATTTATCGCACTCTTTATGTTGAGACTGGAATTATTAAACGATATTTATTTCTAAAATATACAGGAAAGATTAATTAGATAACTCAAGATGAAAAAGAGGTTTTGAGGAGGTTGACTCATCAGCGGTGAGCCAGCGATTTCGCCAATTTAAGCCACTACAAGTATTGTATGGCCATTCATGTTGTACGCGTATGTTCGTATTCAAATTGAGGATATAAGCCTTCTCAAATCATTTTCATCTTCAGTTCGCTATAATTGTAGTAATTCACCCTATATGTAAAAATAAATAGTGGTGAATAATTCCATCTTCAATTTCTATACCTTTTAAGTATGCCATACCTCTTATTCAGGAGCCATGTTAGGAAACTCACCCATGTTCCATATCGTATACGGCCATACGGCCAAAAGCATTAAAATTACAATTATATTCTCACAATGAGTATCTTTTTTTTTTTTTTAAAGATACTCATTGTGAGAATATAATTGTAATTTTAATACTTTTTCACAATTTTATCATGAATAGACATTGTTATATTTATTTTCAGTTTGTATTTATCATACTTTGGGAAATTATATAAAACTGATTCAGTGGCCTCCGAACTTGTACAAATCCAAACCTACTAGCGAGTGCAATTGGCCAAACCGGGGATTGGTATTTTATAACTCTAAAAGTTAAAATTCTTTATACGCGTGTAAACATGTGGTGCACTTAGAGTAAAAACAATCGCAAACTACCCATCATGATTATTATAGCCTGCACCACTTGTATTTGGGATAAGCAATTTTTTTTTTAATTTCTGAGATTCAAAATACGACAAAAATATATTGTTCTTATATGTGCACTAGCATATATAGCGAGGAAAGATATTGAATGAAAATATACTAGAAAACGAAACTAAGGGCGAGATATCGAGTGATATTTCATAACCGGAGGCAAGAAAGCAGCCGAGTGTAAGGTAAAGGTTATGAGAGCGGGCCATTCTGACCATTCGTACCTCGAACCGGGCGAGATAGGCCTTGACTTACTTCTTGGGATAGAGTGATTGATAGGAGCCGTTACGTACTTCCTCTGCAGTTGAGCCATCAGAATTAATGCCCATTGTGCCCCCATTCTGGCAACTATACACCTTCTTATTTATTACCGGATATACCCACCACTTTCTTCGAGAAGCACCGGAAACGTATCTCGCAGTAAGAGCAGAAGACTGCTGTAGAGAAACCGGGCTTCCAAAGGTACATCATTGTTATGAAGTGGGGAATATTTCTCTATAGATTCTTATTTTAAAATATATTTAATTTATATATTTGTACTTGCGGGTTGATGTCTTGTGAAGAGTTATGTTACTGCTTGGTCTTTATAATTGCCATATCATGCTTCATCTTCGAAGGTAGGCGCTCATGTAGCTCTGTCCTGCTCGGTACTGGGCCTCACTTATGTTTTGCTGGAATGTTACTCGCTCCACTTCAAACCTTAGGTTCACATCCTTCGTGGTGTCCGTCACTATCTTTACTTGTATGGGCTCGTGCGTATATAAAGCTCGTGATAAATTTTGTGGAATCAAAAACTCATAATTATTTTGATCAGAATCATGTTTTTATCATAGTTTTAGAGCGTATTTCCACAGTTCTTATAGGAATAGTGTGGAAGAACACAAGCCTTGGATGTTCTTGTGGAGCAAGAAGCAGAGCAATAATGGCGCTTCTATAGGGCGTGCTGATATATAAATACCGGAGCCTATATGATCATTTAATACATGCATCTTTCTATTTTACATTTATATAAGATGTATTTTTATCTTAATGCGTCTCTTGATGCAACCTTCAACGAGCGACCACCTGTAGGAGAGACTAGGGGAAAGAGGGTTATACATGTTTAGGCGGTCCCACTCACAGGTTCCACTGCTAGAGATATAAAACCAACATTTTATTACCAAAGCATCTCAAAATTCTATCGTAAAATTTGGTTTACATAACACAGAGATTGAATATTTCAAACATGCCGATAGAGAAAAAGAAATGCTTGTAATAATAATGAGAGAGAGCAATAACCAAACGAATTGTGAATTAAAAGGTTGTTGAATATATAGCACTGTGTGCACTCAATGCTTCTCACGTGAAATATAAGTCGTTTGTATACACATAGAGAACTTATATATATATATATATATACTTCAATAAAAGGTACCGGATAAATAGAGAACCTTCCCAAAAAACAAAGCTACAACAATTCCCAATATTATTGTTAGCCTATAGCAAATAATGACTCTAGTTCAGTCCTAGGGTTCTCTATAGCGAGGTTTTATTGTAATTGCTTCATTGGGAGTTTGGTATTGGTATAGAGATAATGAATATATTTTTATCAACCAAATATTATCCCGAAAATAGAGAAATTAAATAAGTGTGAAAATATTCATTATCTATCTAAGCCTACCATTTAATTGAAAGATGCAACTCTTGATCTACAAAGTTCAATAAAACGCCGATAGTTATAAAGTATAAGTTTAAACAGCTTATAAAAGCCTAGTCTGTAGTCATATCAAATGGGAGAAATATTTTCAGAATTACCTAAATAAATATTCAGCATAATCTTCTCTTTGAGAACCCTTTCGAATGCTTTGAAAAATATCTATTGTCTTTCTCAGTATATATACCATGTTTGAAGGTAAAATACATTATTCTTACGTAAACGTTCTTAAAAAAATATAAATATTTCCATTTTTCTCAAATCTATGTGGGGCAGAAAGAGGTTAAAATTTCTTATTCACACGTTTGTCCCCTTTTATTTGAAAAATTTCAATATTCAATAAACAAAATGTACACACATATTGAATACGAATACATATAGAAATGTATTCTAAAAGTTCCAGAGGATGGTAATCATGTGAAAAGAAAACACATCTCCCTTTTAATACACGTATCGAAAAGTGAATTTATTTAATGCATCAAAAACACCCATTTAACTTTCTTTAACTTCCAGATTCAACTATTATCTGACACAACAGCAACTTCTCTATCAGACCTCTAGAATCATGGGGGGCGAGGAAGTCAATGAGTGTTTGGCCACAGGTCGAGGACCTGACAGCATCAATAATTTACCTATACTCCCCTCGACTCGGGTTCGAACACGCATGGATCCAATGTTCGGGGAATCAAATGTCGCGTCAATAAATATTGGCCTTCGAGAACATGAGCTCCTCCGTGGTAGTGAATAATGCTCAAGGTGCATTCCCCCTATTGTCGCAAATTTATCGCCTGTGAATTTGTTGGTTGCATTTCCTGCCGTCGACCTGGCAATATTTATGGCTCTTTTTAACTGAGACCTCGGCGTTGAGACGTGCTGGTGAATATTTTAATGCGATGGAGTTACTCACCAGGACTTGGACTGAAGAAAAAGCTCAAATTCTCAAAATTCCAGAAGGTAGCCATTTTACACGTGTGTTAAGGACCTATTCTATTTAAAACAACGTGCTCTACATATATGTCATAAAAATTCTGATGATAACCTTTTCCCAATAACTACATCTACCCAATTTGGCTTTACTAATTTTAGAAGGAACTTTACACACGAAAATGGTATAGTCAACTTTGATATATTTATATCACGTTTTTTAAAACAATATCATCATAAAAATATGAGATATCCTTTAGAGACGTATAATGATACTCTTCCTCGATATAAATTTTTTCTAAATCGTTTTAAGAATATTTCGCTAATTTTAAAACCATTTTATTTCTACACTCGGGACAATAATTCTACATACAACAAGATATAATTATATTGAATAAATATTATTGTGGGCTAACCCCTTTATAGTGGCAGTGATACCTTTTCATTCTTATCTAATAAAATAAATCGCTACACATTTGTATCAGGCGAAAATGTCCAAATCAATGGAATATTTCTGTATCGTATTAATGTAGCGTCGCACGGGAGCTATTTCAATCGATATCTCTGAGAATGGGGATTTATGGCCCCACGGTGCCATCGATATTGTGGCTGATATCACCACCGTCCACGACGTCAGTTCTAAGTTGTCTCCCGGTTTATGGTTCCAGCATAACATACTTTTCTTATAGATGGAATAGAGGTGAGAATTCACTTTCTCCTCATACTTGGATCACTCTGAATACAGTGGCAATCCCTTAAATATATCTTCACTGCGGTATAATTACTAGCAAAGCTAGTAAATGATGTAGAAAAGGTATTTTACTACCTTCAATATTCCCTTCGTCAGTTTTCCTGTCCGTGTCACTCAAGGCTCTATTATAACATCGTTGCTATAAGTAATATAGTGAAGGCAATTTACTACCGTCATATTCCCTTCGCCAGTTTCCCGTCCGTGTCACGCAAGGCTCTAATATAACATCGTTGCTATAGGTGATATAGTGAAGGCACTTTACTACCGTCATATTCCCTTCGCCAGTTTTCCAGTCCGTGTCACTCAAGGCTCCATTATAACAACGTTTCTATAGGTGATATAGTGGGTGTATTTTTCTACTGTCAATACTACTTTTGGTTAGCTATTCCGTGCCCAGGTTTTTTCTTGATTCATGATGAGCTTGGAAAAATATTTTCAATATATTTTTTAAGAATCATAGTTTTACCACAAAATTTAAAGCGCCTTGAATTTTTTTTTTTATTTTGAGAATTGATTTAATATACACTTGTTAGGCATAGAATATTTAGGAGAGAAGATGCAGAACTTTAATCAAGAATAGATATTTTTGATGATGTTTTTATTTTCCCATACATTTGAAAGCAATTCCCTATTATCCTATACGGCGGTGCAAAAATATTGGTAAGGCTTGACTAATCAGTGGTGAACCCTCTTGGTGGTTTCACCTTGACAGTAATATATCCGGCACTTTAGAAGACTGCCATGACCACAGCACAATAAGCACTAAGCATTGTTATAATCAACAGGTCTAAAGAGAGTTAAGAGCTTAGCAAAATGGTTGAAATTATATAGAATTGTGTCTTGTTCTGCCTCTCTCAATACTGCTAGAGCTTTCATCGTGCTTAATGAATGCCGTGAAAGACCCATCTATGTTTAAATGGTATTTGAAGAAAGATATCGAGATATGAGCTTAGCAAAGGTCTGTTAATAAATTATAATGACTCTTGTCTAGATTAAATATCAATCAATTTAATAGTCTTAATATAGTTTATTAATACGAATAAAAAATCTTAATATATTTTATAACCTATATATTAAAAACGATTTTATTCATTTAAAAAAGGGGGAATTATTTGAAATATATAGCGCGAGAGAAGGGAACACTATAGCTACACTCTGAAAAAATCGGTCACAAACTTTTTGGAGCTTTATTTTGAAAGCGCCCACACTATTGCGAAATATTTCTTAAAATATTGTGTTGAGATATGTATTGATGGCACTTGGAGGATGTTTACAAAATCTGGTTTATATTTCAAGTGAGAGGTTCCCTTTCTTCGTCCTACCTACAATATGCTGGTTATACCTTGAAGTGCACAAAACAAAATCGATTGAGCATTCATTTCTGATAGGTTGATTTTTGTTATTTCTTTAGAAGATTACACTGGTCAACAACATTTTTGCCCCAGAGAACCTGATGGTGTTTCTAGTGTATCTTTTCATGCTGAACTCAAATATCTAATCAGATATTTTTCATCACCCATGGTTTTTGCCTGACAGCCTTTTTTGGTATTGGGAAAATACAGCAAAAAATGCAAAAAAATATTACGTAGGCATTTTTGCGTAAACCTTATTACATTACACTGGTTCATCAAAAATAATTTTCCTTTTCCCAGAAGATACAACATATTATCTAAATTAAACTTTTTGTGCTGATTCCAAATATACCATTAGTTTTTTCTATCACGCAAGATATTTGAGATACACCTACTTGAAATTTGGAAATGTTTTTAATATATAGGCCTATTTCTCTTTGAAAATAAATTTCAATTTTTAAAAGAAACATTCGCGGTATAATTTTAATTTTCGTTTTACAATCATCAGCCGCGTTATATTGTATTTTAAATATAGGCCTATATGAACGAAATATATTTATTTTATTGAAAAGTAGTGACAGTGGATTTTCTTCTATACTTTGCTTGTGGTACATTTTTCTTGAGTGTCCAGCAGTAGTCAGCAAGCATACCGGGACTCCATTTACCTTGGTACTGCTTCTCCATGCTTGATATATCTTGATGAAACCTCTCACCATGCTCATCGCTAACTGCACCAAGATTGTTTGGAAAGAAATCCAGATGTGAATGCAGGAAATGGATCTTGAGAGACATGTTACATCCCAGTGCCTTGTAGGAAAGCAACAGATGATTAACTATGTCTCGGTAATTTTCAACCTTGACACTTCCTAAGAAGTTCTTGCAAACGTTTCTAACGGCATTTCGATCCATTGCCTTGACAAAGTTCTTCATTAATCCCATTTTAATATGTAATGGTGGTTATTAAATATTTTCTGAATCGATCAGGGGAAGATTTACAATATTTTTATGTCCTGAAGTAAAGATTTCACGGTTTGGCCAGCTTTTTTCAATGCAATGCCTTTCCCTATCTCTGCTATCCCACTCACACAGAAAACAACAATATTTCGTATATCCAAGCTGTAATCCACGCAAGAGATCAATGACTTTCAAATCGCGGCATATTTTACAACCGTATCTTTCATATTCTATCTTTTTCAAAAGCAGTTTCATGTTTTCGTAAGTCTCTTTCATGTTGGATGCATGTGCTATTGGGATGGGAACATATTTCCGTTGTGAAGGAGAACAGTTTTCAAACTAATATTTGAAGAATCAACGAATAAACGCCACTCTTCTGTATCATGGTCATGACCAAGCGCTTCCATTAGACTAACAACATCATTGAAATATTTTAATGAAAAAGAAGTCTTTATATTCATCTTGACACTTGCGAAAAAAAGTATACCTTTGTGCCTTTATGCGGCAGATTCCAGCCTTTTAATCTAGACCCTAAAATTTCACTCTGTTTTTTGGATAAATCTAAATGACGTACGAGGTCGTTCAAATCTCCTTGGGTTAACAAATGAGGTCCAGATGAAGCACCTATTTCAAAATTTGTCTAATCCGACTGTTGCTCTCGTCTATCTGAATCATCGTCACTAAATATTACATTTTCAAGAGGCTGTGGCACAGGTAAAATATCACTTGAGGAACCGGTCTCATAGCAGAAGGCAAATCTGAATATTCAACTGTATGTCTTGATTTGGATGTAATACCTGTAGTCTTTGTCAAACAAAAATAAGTCTGAAGAATGGTCTTTAGGTTCCCTCCATATCATTGGAACCGCAAAAGGCATATGATGTTCACCTTTAATCCACCCTGTAAGACATCGAGCACAAATTTCACAACAATGATGAGGAGCCCAAGTTATATCTTGGTCACCGACTTTACAGCCAAAATAAAGTTGATAGCACTTTTTAATGAGCGGTGTAAAGTTTCGCTTTTGAACTTTGAAATTTAATTCCCCACAAATATAACAGAAAATATCAGGAATATTAATGCAACGCCTCGGCATATTGACACAGTCTAGTGCACACGATTTATAAAAGCAAATCGATAGAGAAGAATAAACTGATCACTTGAAATTTACCTGTCACTTCTGATGCAAATCTATTAAACAAATCGTTAGGTTCAATTTGAATATATATGTTAAAACTGTTATTCAGCTGCTATTCTGGAATAGCATTCCAGAGCTTGTCGTTATCTTTTAGTTGAAAGCACAACAGATTGCATTATAAAATAAACATATTTAATTTAAAAAATAATAATTTGTTATTCAAATTAATATTTATGATTCTTAAAGTCAAAATTTGATTAATAACAAATAAAATAGAGCTTTTGGCTCCACATATCAACTCTTCTTGTCAAAAATAAAGCGGTAGCTAATGTAATGATGTTTACTTAAAAAATGCTTACGTAACATTTTCTGCATTATTACTATATACACCACTTTATATAAAAAATGGTTATCCTACAAGAACTATGGGCGATGGAAAACTTTTGATTTCATTTTTCAATTCAGCATGAAAAGTTAGATTAGAATCAACATCAGGTTTTCTCCGGCAAAAAAAAAGTTTTGTTTTTGTAGACCTGTGTTATCCAAGGTGTTTATGTTCTGAAAAAAGAGAGCCTAATATTTCCAAGATTATTTTGCGTTCAGCTCCTCTGTAGCTATGTACAGATAGAAGACGCGGGTTAAAAGCTCGGGATAATTACATCGACCACACCAAGTTTACGGCTTTCCTTTCTCTCGCATTTACATTTTTACTGAGTTTTTGATGTGGTTTTCATCCGGTGTTTGATTCTGGACTTTTCTTTACCTAGTTTGGGCTGCTAATAAGGAGCTTTCGAGCTTTGATTTATTTGAGATTGTTTCATCCGACAATTTCAACCACTCTGTTGCTTGCAAGGTCTAATTTAGTTGTCTTCCAATTTTATTGTAAAGCAGTGCTTATACACAATATTTGATCTAGTTGTATTTCCTAGCACCATCTTGGCCTCTACATTCGTTACGTAAATGGTTTTTGATAATATTGTATTAGAATACACATCGGCGTTATATTACTCAATCTTAAATATATTCACACGGAAACATCTTCTGAACCCACAACTAAACATTGTTGATGACAGAGCACAGTCTATTGGAAAAATATTGGTTGAGCTTTTTTTTATCATTTCCAAAATTTGTCGAAAACGCTTTCTTTAAAATATCAAGAGAAGTGAAAAAACAAGGTATTATAACTAAAATAAAAAAGCAATGTGTAGTTAACATTTATCCAGATAGAGGCCGCTCTGCAGGAGATGCAAAGCTGGTGCTGGGGCGCATTATTTAAGCACTGAGATGATAAGCACAATTGTCTTAAATTTTATTTTAAAGGGAGAGGTATCTATATTATAACAGGTTATTCATTACGTAAAGTGATGAAATGTGGACCAGAGTTTTCATATTTTGCTTTCGCATTCTATTTTCATGACACACATTATATCAGAGGTCTCTAATATATTTCTCTATAAATATTTGTTGAGATTTACTGTTGTCTTTTGCTTACTAGCAATGTGCTTCAGGTTTAGGGGGTGTATCTTTGTTAATGATTCAAGCCATCTTTAGACATCACCTTCCTAGATACATACAGATCTAAATATGACGCCATAACGTAAAGAAGATTCATTATTGATGAGTGCCAGGTCTTCTCTTGGTGATAGATGAACATTGGATCTATGGAAATAAAGAGGTTTGTTCCGCATACGTTCCCACGATATTTGACATATTATGAGGAACTTTTGACACGCTATAGAGATGAGTCATTGTCATAGCTTCAATATAAAAATATGCCTGTTAGTACGAAAACAGACTAATTTGCATATTTAGTTTATTATATATACACCTCCACAAATTGTGACCTACAAGGTTGTCCCAAAATTTCGTAAACACTTTCAAAAAATTAAATTACCAATATTATTCGCCGTTATATATAATGTTTTTGTATTATATATTCGCCGTAATAATATTATTCGCCAAGTGATAAGAAAAACAACGTTTTAAGAAAAACGCGAATTTGGGACAATTTTATATATGGATGAAACTTTGACTCTATATAGAGCTAATCTGCCTGGAGCAAGTTTCATAGTTTCAAATCATAAGATGTAAATTGGCCTGATTATAGGCTAATTTGCGTATTACGTTTCTATGAATTCATAAAATTTAATCTACCAGAATGAAATTTTGAAATTATATAGAATTCGTTTGCCCAGAGTACTTATGACAACTTCGGCGCTGAAAGGTTCAAATTTGCATATTCTGAGGTCAGGAAATGAGATAAACTATATATATTTTAATATATTTATAACTACACAACGACTACTACTACACAGACACAATTAATATAATAATTATTATTATAATAATAATATTAATTCATTTTAAAAACAATAATGGATCATCAAACATTTGTAAATGCAGAACCCATGCGAAGCCTGGGCATTTGTGTAGTTTTATAACAAAAATCCTTATACGTTGGTGGCATTTATATATACACTATTTACATGACTTTTCTCCAATGTCTTAATATTTCAATAGCCAGGATACTAACAAATAGATACACCGCCTACTAAACAATATTTATGGATTTTTCCACTTGTATGATTTCACGACAAGTGTTATAATGTTTCTTTTTATAGAAATTTGTGAAGGAAACACTTAAACACCAAAACTAATTTTACACAAATAAATTTACTGGCAAAGCGTTTCTTTTAAATATCATCAAATATTATCTCTACAGACCTTACTGCAATGATATGAGTTATTGAATGAGAGGGCTTGGCTCATCAGTAGTGAACCCTCTCAGCGGTTTCGCCAAATTAATCTCTAGACCGCTCTACGATTGTATTGGACTGGTTTTGTTATATACCCTGCATTTTCTATGGAAGGCAGCTTAGGGGTGTTTAGTGAACTATGGACATAAGCTTATAGGTCTGTGGAGGTACATACATATAATTTCAAGGTATTGCATCGAGCAAAGCTCTTCCGCAAAATATGTTTTCATAACCAATATATATTAGTAAATTAAATTTTATTGCCATCTATCGTTAAAATTTTACACAAATAAATTTTCTGGCAAAGCGTTTCTTTTAAATATCATCAAATATTATCTCTACAGACCTTGTAATTATATGTATGTACCTCCACAGACCTATAAGCTTATGTCCATAGTTCACTAAACTCCCCTAAGCTGCCTTCCATAGAAAATGCAGGGTATATAACAAAACCAGTCCAATACAATAGTAGAGCGGTCTAGAGATTAATTTGGCGAAACAGCTGAGAGGGTTCACTACTGATGAGCCAAGCCCTCTCTTTCAATAACTCATATCATTGCAGTAAGATCTGTAGAGATAATATTTGATGATATTTAAAAGAAACGCTTTGCCAGTAAATTTATTTGTGTAAAATTTTAACGATAGATGGCAATAAAATTTAATTTACCAAAACTAATGAACGGAAACCTAAGTACAGTAAAGCTCCTTATTCCACGGCTTCTCTGGGGCCTTGAAGGGAGCGCGGTGCGGAATAAAATAGGACAATATGGGACCCGGAACAAAAGCAAAGCAATCGCAAAAGCGCTAAAAGCGGGATGGCGATATATCATAGTTTTACTGTGTGTACACAATAAGGGGAATATATAAGGCCTACATTAAAATGGGGGTTTGTTATCCAAACACCACATGTAATATCCCGTTCCATAACTTTTCCTAATTGAGCCAAAGAGCGGGAATAGTGAGGCAATGGTATATAAATGTCTGGTGAAGGTTCAGAGATTCATTTTTTGTTTCCGCCGCGCCCCGTCAGTTTTTGTTCTCCAACACCCCCACCGCGGCCTTGATCCAGTCACGTGGTATTTGTCCTAGACACCGTGGCGGCTCTCCAGCATCCCGAGCCAATATTTATGAGGGAGCCTTTTAAATATTAATTTTACATTTTAATATTGTGGTCAACAAAGGCCGTCTGGTTGAAAGAAAGGTCGCTACCTCATAAATAACAACCCTATTCATACTTTTTCATATAAAAGATCATCAACAATAAGATAAAAATAGAAAACTATATTTTTATGAGTATGATATATATTAAAGAATAAAGAGCTTTGTATTTTCATTAAGGGTGATGGAAAGGATGTTGCTTCTAAGTAAACAGTTCTTTATGAAAGCAGTTCCATAGATGTAAGTGAGCGATGACACTTCACATTTTATTGGTGGCATACGCTTTCAAGTTTTGTCATACGCTCTCATTGATATTTTTGCCAGTTTGAATTGATTCACACACAGTGGTCCCCTGACTTGCACAAGTCTAAAACCCTGAGTGCGTGAAAATAACCAAACGAGACTTTGAAACATTCTAACAGGCAAATTCTATTTCTGAATGTGTAGTCACTTTGTCTTATAGAAATTGACACATTCCCATTATTACTTTTGACTCTCGACTTGCGACTCTCTGTCAAACGAATTATCTTCAAGTCATTGCCTTTTAACAATTCCCTCGATAAAAGTGACAGAGACTTACCGAAATGTTGGGAAAGCAATAAAACAATGGAATCTTAGCTGAAGCGGGAATTCATTTTTTCTACACCAAGAACTTTCCAACCAGCGAATCATCATTACATGTTCAGATACGTGGTCAACTTGCAGTCACATCCCCCTACCCACCAGGATGATCAGGGCTTGTATCAAGTGTATTTGATTATATATAGGTGTGTTCAAAAAGTATCGCGACTTTTGCGTTTTTTTTTTAAATATTTATTTATTCATGAATAACTATTTTGTCCCCTTCAAAGTAATTCCATGAGATATTATACACTTGTGCTAACGGTTTTTCCAATCTTCGAAGCACTTCAAAAAAATCATTTTTTAAAATCTTTTTCAGCTCCTCCTTCGATGCCGTCTTTATCTCGTCAAGCGTAGCGTAACGTCGTCCTTTCATGGGCCTCTTCAGTTTAGGTAACAAGAAAAAGTCACAGGGGGCCAGATCTGGGGGATACGGTGGCTGCGGCATCATTAGTGTGTTGTTTTTGGCCAAAAGGTCGCGCACAAGCAACGATGTGTGAGCAGAGGCGTTATCGTGGTGCAAAAGCCAATTTTTGTTCTTCCACAAATCCGGGCGTTTCTGGCGGATTGCTTCGCGCAAATTGCGCATAACTTCAGGTAATATTCCTTATTGACCTTTCTACCCTGTGGCAAGAACTCATGATGCACCACGCCCCTGCAATCGAAGAAAACTGTCAACAAAACTTTCACATTCGACCGAACTTGGCGCGCTTTTTTCGGTCTTGGTTCGTGCGGCAGCTTCCATTGAGATGATTGAGCTTTGGTTTCCACGTCATAACCATAAACCCACGCTTCGTCACCAGTTATGACCCTCTGGAGCAAATTTGGGTCGTCGCGGACAGAGTCCAACATCTCATTAGCAATGTTCATGCGATGCTGTTTTTGGTCGCAATTGAGCAATTTTGGTAAGAATGTCGCGGCGACCCGTCTCATGCCCAAATCATTGATAAAAATCGAATGGAACAAGCCAATCGATATGTTTAGGTCCTCAGCATCTTCTCTAACGGTGATTCGACGAATAGCCAATATCATTTTCTCCACTTCATTAATTTTTTCGTCTGTTGTTGAAGTGCTCGGGCGTCCGGCACGCTCTTCGTCGTTCACATCTTCTCGGCCTTCTGAGAACATTTCGTACCACCGATAAACGTTGCTTCGGTCCAAGGTAGCTTCTCCGTATGCCACAGTCAACATTCGGAATGCATCCGCGCACTTAATTTCGTTTTTCACACAAAATTTGATCCAGGTTCTTTGATCCATTTTTTTTAATAGGTAAAAATCGAAGACGATCCAAAACACCTGCAAGCAAAGCAGCTGTCAACAATTAAGTGAACATTCAAAATGGCCGAGCTTGTCGGTATAAGTGAGAGACATGAGTACCAACATAAAGCCACAAAAAGATCGAAATTCGAATATACGTAACCCGCGAAAATTCAAAAGTCGCGATACTTTTTGAACACACCTCGTAAGTATAAAAATAAAGAAGGCATTTCCTGAACACGAGCACGTGTGATTTTTAGATCGCAGAGCGCCATCTAATGGAGCAAAAATAAACTATACGTTTATTTAACTTGCTCCGTGATATTTGACCAACCCAATTTCTTGATAAATCAAGAAAAGCCATCCACGAACGCGTTTCGCGTTGTTGGCGCTCGTCAGCGTGGAGTAGCCTGTACCACTGCGACCAAAAATATTCTTGATTTATCAAGAAATTGGGTTGACCAAATATCACGGAGCAAGTTAAATAAACGTTTAGTTTATTTTTGCTCCACTAGATGGGGCTCTGCCATCTAAAAAGCACATGTGCTCGGGGTCAGGAAATGCCTTCTTTATTTTTAATATCAACTGACTCACTTATCTTTTATATTTTTCGATTGTTCAGCAATTACTTCAAGACAAAGAAATATACGAACTGTTAACTATTAATCCTCTACAGAATATGATAAAAGATTTCAACAGAAATTTGAATAGAATAAAACGCGCGCACAAATTAGAGAACAAAGTTGTTGAAAAAATCAAAGCATCAAAATGTGATCTACCAATATTCTATGGTTTACCGAAAATTCATAAACCCAATAACCCACTTCGTCCCATAGTCTCATACACCGGTTCACCAATCTATCCGTTAGCTAAATATCTCTCAACAATAATATCGCCGTTTCAGAAATTTCTCCCCCACACCGTTCAGAACGCCACATCAGTGGTAGAGATTATGCAAGGAATAGCGATACCCCAAAATTACCACATGGTTTCATTTGATGTTGAATCTTTATACACGTCGATCCCACATAAGGAAGCCATCAGTGAATTTTCAAAATTTATAGACACCAATCCACAACTTAATTTAACAATTCCTAAAGAAGCACTTAAAGAATTACTCGACTTATGTTTATCCTTCAGTTATTCCAGTTACAAAAACCAGCATTATAAACAGATTAAAGGCCTTCCAATGGGCAACCCAATTTCTTCTGCCCTCGCCAATATTTATATGAATCATATTGACAATATTATCATTTCAACCAAACATCTCAAAATAATAGCCTGGAAACGATATATTGATGACATCATTTGCATCAGTCAAAATAGCAACCTCGACAATATTCTATCCTTCCTCAACAGTTTGAAGCCATTTTAACCTTTACATACGAAATAGAAAATAACAGCACTTTGGCATTCTTAGACATCAAGCTCACCAGAATAAATAGCAAAATAGAAACCAGTATATATAGAAAACCAATGCCTACAGGCAAATATCTCAATTTAAATTCATTTGGCCCCATTAATCATAGAATATCCGTTATAAAAACACTATCAAAAAGAATTTCCACCCACTGCTCCTCAAATATTAAAAATAATAAAGCTAAACAAAACATATTTTACAATGAGATGAAAAATAATGAATACCCTTCAAATTTCATCAAGAAACATATATATAAGCCCACCAACAGTCCTACAAACAATAGTGAAGAATCGAATAAATACTGTGCACTTCCATACAATTATGGCATTGAAAGAATAACAAGAATACTTAAAAATTACAATATCAAAACCCGATACAAAACCACAGCTAATCTAAAAGAAATTTTACGCCATCCCAACACTAAGCATAATAGCAAACATCAATTTAAATCAAACATAGTATATCGCATTCCATGCAAATCATGCCCTGCAACATACATAGGAGAAACCGGTAAAACTCTTGAAGAAAGAGTAAATCAACACAAAACAGCTTTTAAAAACCATAGCCCATTATCACTTTTAGTAGATCACGCACTCAAACAGGACCATATACCAAATTTTGAAAAAACAGAAATTATATATAACAACATTCAAGATAAACATTCAAGACTCTTTTTAGAAAGTTGGACCTCAATGAAAGATACCAACAGTATTAATAGAAAATTTGACATACCTCCGTTATATTTACAGTTCAAATCGATTTAAAATTATTTTATTATACTTATTAGTAATCATATATTATTTTTTAATTTTTATAAATGTACATATATAGTCTATTCTTATTAATATTTGTTTGTGTGTATATATTTTAAATTTTATCCCCACAGAGTTGCAAATATTTATATATCGTCGCGTGAAGGCATCACGTGATGAACCAAAGCAGTTCAAAAACAAGAAAAGCCCTGACGAAGTTAGGCGTATAGCCTATTGAAATATTGGCATTTATATTAAATAAAATGTTTATTTTATTTTTGATCCAAAATATGCTATTCAATTAATATATATATATGTTATGAATAATTTTGTTTGTGTTAGATAAAGGGTTGATAAGACAAAGGATCGATAAGATAAAGGGTTGAGATGCAGTCGTGATAAGAAAAAGATAATTATTTACCGTCAAGTAGCTTTTATTTTCAATTACTTGAGGAAATATTACACATTAATTATTTTCAAATTATATAGAATTTAAAAAGTTAATCCTATATTAGTGATTTAAAAGGATAGATATGTTAACTACGCATATTTACAACAAAACTGAAAGTCTTTCTAAAAACGATAATAGCAAAAGTAAAATTATCAATGAATAAAATAAAATATATATATATTTTTTAAATATAGAAATATTTGAATTTTTAGATTATATAATATATATATCGTATATTTTAAACTGTATAATAATGACACTTTTAGTATATTTAACATATCTTCCAATTAGTTAGAGCCGATACCTTATAATATCCTACCCTTCTATTAAAATGTACACTATTTCTATTTACTACCACCCCATATTTTGTATATACACTATTTGTATTTAAACCCCCTATTTGTATGTAAAACTAAAAATGTTGACGTCAAAATAAAGATCCAAAGAGTGAGCGTTCAGCTGGTGGCAGGGACAGAGGGGTGGAAAAAAGGCAACGCCCAGCCCATGTGGGGTCCCGAGGGACATTTCTATAGACGTCCCCTGAAAACAGGACAGGTTTTGGCAGGGGGTCAGCAGATTTCTAGGAGGTGTCTCTCGGCAGACGGCTTCTGTCTAACACACAGTCTCTCTCTCCATGTCTCGGTGATAAGCATCCAAGTTTGTGTCATGGCCTCTACCTCTGTCCCGTGGGCTGTCTCCGATCACTCTAGGTGTTAACATCTAGCCCTGCCTCTGCTTCTTGTTGTCCGCGTGTGGGAAGAACATCACCACTCGCCTCACGTACACGACTGCCAGCTTATTCATACGTCGGCAGAATCACATTTGCAACAATATTACATATATATGTTAATTTTGATTTCCAGGTCCAGAAAAGCAAGGAGTGGTGTTGAAAGTGAATTTATCAGACTTGTATCGGCATAAATACCGATTGCGATACAATAAACTTTCTTGTTATATAATCGACGAAAACTATTGTTCTCAGATATCATTGAAATAAACCAATACACATCTCGTTTTATAATTATTTCATCTTTTTTTTTTAAATAGCAACCTCTCACAATATTGTTAAATTGACTACTGTCCCTAAAATGGTTGTCGGCTAGAAAACAATCCTATAACCAATGTGTGTAGTTTGTAAAGTACTTTCTGTTTCTGCATACACACACACACAGTGCGCAACAGCATCGTCGTATTTTAATGGAAATATTATTCTAAATATTCCTCCCATCCTAACGTTGGTCTGCTCTCGTCCTCTCTTCTCTATGTGCCAATATTTGAGCTTATATGTTGCTTGCCCTTCTGTGAGAGACTACCCACACCACCTGGAGGAGGTGCTGGTTCAGAGAAGAGAGGGAGGGTCGGCTAGATTAGAACATTAGAACAGCCATGTTTTGTTCTCATGTTGGCGGGTTTCTCGAAAAGTACTAAATAGAAGGGAAAGCAACATTACGTCACGACATTTTCACATATACTCAGCTTACGAGAGAAGCTTTCGAGCTTGCCCTCCCTCAGATAAACTTTATATCGTAATGGTGAAATAAATAGGGAAGTATTTATATATATATTATAATTCAAAGAAGTTGTATACATGTTAAATCTAATATGATACATTAGCATAATTACAAATAAAAACTATTTATATCGCTACCGTTTGCTTTTTAAACAAAATAATTTTCCATTGCATTTACTGCAACGATGAAAAGGACTTATCGCTATAATTAAATAAACTTTTCTCTGTTGTTCTCTTGAACTTTTTACTATTTACCTGAGGAGATTGTTATTTAGAAAAATAAAAACTATTACTTTATTGTTCAAATATTTTAAATATTATACTATAAAATATTACATTTTATACACAATTATAAAATATAATGAATGTTAAAGTTCAACCAACTTTAGAATTGGGTATGAGATGTCTATTGTGCGTCTTGTGGTTTATGAAAGAAGAGGAGAATCTATTGTGGTGGCAGCTGTATACACAGTGATTTATTGATATTTGGGTTCTTTTTAATGTTTCACTGAACTCTATCAAACTCTTTTATTTTATAATTTTGAGTAAATTCAGTTGATATTAAGAGATGTATATCCTCTTTAAAAATAATACTTCAAATCTCTCTATTGCAGTATTGCGGTCTAAAGTAAGGCTGAGAAAAGACCTGCCCAAAATATTCTCTCTGATTAAATAAATTTTAAAAACGCCATTACGTAATCTTCCTCATATTTTAGGATTTTTCACTCGACATCAGTAGTCGCTTTGGACTGTGGTCGCTCATCAGGTGCATTACTCACGGGAGCTTTCTCTGTGTATTGTATATTCGAACTGAAACCTTTTATAAGAGACTAACGTTTCAAGTTTTATAGGATGAAATGTGTGTGAATAAAGCTTAGATTTTATAATGAGAGACGTTTAGGCTAGAATATGTACTGGCCGAAGTGCATTTTATTTGTAAGAACTATGAATGCTGGCCAGGCAACCTCTAAATTCTAGATAAAAACTTGGAATTAAAAGAATAACTTTTTTCAAACATTAAAGAAAAGGATAATACAAATTTGTGAAAATATTGCCACACGAGGCCGGAGGTGATATAGAAATTGATAGCTTTGTACTCTGATGCGAAAGATGTCAGCAGCATCGATGATGCGCAGGTTGCAAAATGATGTTCGCGTTCACTCTGCTCGTGGCCCTGGCCGCCGTCCACGCCGCCCAGGCCTGCTCCTGCCTGCACTCCCACCCGCAGGAGCATTTCTGCTCCGCCGACTTCGGTGAGTCTTTCCGCCTCTCCTGCAGCCCCTTCTAAGGTTGATGAATGAACCCGAGATTTAAAGTAATGGACACCATTTGAAAAGAAGCTCATTGCAAAAGAGTTTCAAACAAACAATGGACATGAGCTTATCAATGCAGTATGGGGAGTATAGAAATTTATTTTATTTGTTTCATTTTTAAAATAAACAATCGCGCGCTATAAGTAATTGATATTTCTTAATATAGATAGCTCACTAATGCAACACATCTTTATATATATCGGAACGATAAACATATCTAACGGGGCCTTAGGAAGATACGCATTTTTTTTTTTAGAAATTAAGAGAGTAAAGAAACATTTTGATTCCACATTCAGATTTATACAAGCATAAACATATCTATTGAATCGCGCACTACGTGATTTCCTTGACAAAATGTATTGCAATTGTGATTTTAAATGACAATCTACCGGTAATAAAAGTAAAAAGTGAAATCACACTCATAACCCCAAACCTTTACCAGAACTAAACTAGCGACATTTATTTTAGTATGTTAATATTGAATTATATTTAGAAATTTTTATCATGAATAAAATCTTCGACTAAATATCTTTTTGTGATCACTTGGAACTAACGGATCATTTTGCCACTAAACCAAATTAAATAAAATATAAATTTCACTCTCACTCCAAGTACACGTAGTACACGCCATGGAATCAGGGAGCTTTGAAGCAACTGATTTCCCTGTACATTGCTACAAATGTAGAAAGCAGCTCAACTTTGCACTTACCGTGTTCAAGAATCCCGTTTAATTAATTTACTTTCTCGTGGTGTCGGACTTGACCAAGTCGAGGACCAAGGAAACAATTGGTTATTTTTGGGGATAAAATGTTCAACGCAGAATTCAATACGGCGCCAGTTTTTATAGTGCATCGAGTGCATGGAATTTCTTCCATATTATGTAGATTATACTCAAAGTTTCCTATAAACACAATGATAGGGCACCAGATACAACAATCATGGAAGGTAGTGCACACACTCAAGGCGTCTTCACTGAAGCCCACACACTAGGCCCCGCGCCATGTCCTGTGCTGTCCCATGAGACCTGGCGTGCTTGCAGTCGGCCTCGTCCAAGTCCGGCGCCCTTCCAAGCCAGACAGGACTTCCTACCACATCCGGGTGAAGAGGTTCTTCAAGGCAAGTCTCTTTCAAGATGGTTCCTTGCTCTATATTAGTGGCACAAGAAAAATTGATGAGAGCCTAAGCAAATCGAGACTTGTCAAACTTTGATTTCAAATGTTCAAACATATCGGGATTTGGTCATTATGGAGAATAAACCGGAATAGGAGGCTGACTCGAAATTGTGATGAATAGATACCAGAACCTTTGGTAATTTATTCGTTTCAAAATTACAGTCTTGCCTTGGTGAATTCTTGAAACAATGTGTGAGAAAAGATAATTGAAGGAATGCGCACAAAACTTCACATTTGGCAAAGGTTTGGAAAACTATATAAATTCCCATTTTAACATATCTTCAATTAATGTATTTCATGTATCTTCGTGCTAATATGTCTTAATATCTTCCCTATAGCTTCCCATCTCTGCATCACCCAAATGACTTTTAACAATTATAAGAGGCTCTAATGATTTCCCTCTAAAACTGCTAGTTTTTAATGTAGCTCATGATAATTTAAATGCACGTCTACTGCATGCGCCCTCTAACCACAGTCATCATTGAGAAATTCCATTTCGAATTCGGATTTTTTGTAGTGGCATGCCCGATTGACAGGTTTCCCAGTGAAACTCTAGGCAATAGAAAAACTCTCATATCTTCCCATTAACGGTATTTTACATTTAATAAATTCAATAACATTTCTTATTTCTTATTTTCCTTGATTTTTTTTTTTTAATTTGGTGAGTTGGAAGTTTTGTAAGGAAAATTTTATGAATCTCAATTAAAAACCATTAGCTTTGTTTGGAAAGATGTTATATTTCTGAAAATTCTGTGATTTATAATTCGAGAGAAATCACTGATTTATATGTTCCAAAGAAAAAAAGAATAAAAAGGTGTTTCAAATTCAAAATATATATAAAAAAGGGAAAGAGAGAACCTAAAGAATAAAAAGAAAATACTAATGAGGTAGAGCAGTGAAATGACACTGCGGTGTTTAGGGCTCTCCCAAGGCTAGGATGGCTCTGGACCAAGGCTTGCTGTGGACTGGCGGAGCCTCCGCCGCCACCTGCGGGGCCAACAGCCTCGAGCGCGGCCGCTACCTCGTCGCTGGTAAGTCACTTCTCTTCCATCGCCCCAGGTTCTCCCATTGACACGTCTGGACAACTCATGTCAAGAAACTCATGCGCAATTAAATAGAGTTGGTTTCTACTTCAAATTTACACACATGATCCTATCGTTTTGTGGTAACAGATTTGTGGTAGACACAGCTAGAAGATCTGTTAATTATATATACTAGTTATATATATTTTGAAAACATGTTTATGGAATAGAGAGTTTGAACATTAACACGCAAATATCTACGCAGGTTATAGCTTTCGTTTTTTTAATTAATAATTATAAAAAATCTATATATATATATGTATATATTAAAAATTTTCTAGATGAATAAACATTTTTAAATTAGGCAACATTATTATTTCATATGAATCAGTACTGGTGTGCCTCCTCAATAACCTAAGGGACCAAATAACCTAAGGATTTTCCAAGGCGATTGTAAGACGTTACCTTGTTCCAGTCGGTCCATTCTCACAGAATTTTCGTTGGGAGAATGCTGCGGTGTTGCCTTCCGCATATCTTTGACCAATAGTAGTTTCATTCTTTAAAAGTTTTTCAAGTGAGTGCTCTCCTCGGTGTAGCTGGAAACTCTTCCCGGGGAGGCAAAGTGATGACTAGAAACCACATCTCGCACATTACAATGTAGAGTTTCTTTAAACTTGAATAACATTTTAAATATTAATGAGATATATATGGAAGAGTATTTCTTTCCTAGATTTGAATTATTTAGGCTTGTAACTTAATCTTTGTCTCTTCGATTTGTACAAGTTGAATAGAACTTGCGCCACTAATTTATTGAACACCTGTGAAGTTGCAGCTGGCTTCCAAACTTTAATTAGAATTACTTGACACTAATGAAAAGGTCAAACGTGTTGAGAGGTCAACGTGTAGGTTCTAAAGAGAAAACAATGACTCATAACACATTTCTTTGAAATATATATATATAGCCAGACCTCTTTCGTTCTTCACCAGATTCCCCAACACTAATATACTCAAAGGTGAAGAAATATATTTTAAAAACAACTACAAACACAAATACCATACTAAATAATTTGAAGTTTGTAATTAAAAAATACTTATATAATATAAATATAATTTATTTATATAAAAATGTTATTTTTTTTTATCTCGGACCATTTTTATTTTAACATGGTATCAATTCGATTATCTTTAGTTTTTATCCTTTGAGAAATTTTAACGATATTATGATAAATAATATACTGTATATGATAAAACCCTAACTGGCCGAAGTGTCTATTTTTTACAGAAATATGAATGCCGGCCAGGCAACGTCTATTTTCAAGATATGATAAATGAATCTGATGAAAAAATGGAATTGATAAAGATGTTCTATGTCCTTACTCTGGGAATTTTCAATGTGAAGGTAGCCGCACTCGGTGCGATGTCCTCGCTGGTTGTGTTAACCGGCATTGTTCAAACAATGACGCCAACATGAGACATTACACCACGCCGATGGAACACCTCAGCACTTTTACGATGCGCATCATCATAATGTAGGATTCCTCTTTTCTCTTGAGGATCTACCAACCGCTCCAAATATTCTGTTAAGCAACTTGGCCTGGGTAGTCTATACAACTTATCTACTAGCCATTCCCGACTCCTTCAAGCCCTAAAACGCTGTAAATTCATGCCACACAAGGTTGATATTCGTGTCACAAAACGCTGATCTCGTACCATACAACGATGTTATTCATACCATACAACGTTGTTGACTTTATATTATACAATACTTATGTTACAAAAAAAAAGCATAAGATAATGAATGTTTATGTTCATACCACTACACACGTTAATGTTCATACCACACAACGTTAATATTCATACCACGAAACATGTAAATGTTCATGCCACGAAACATGTTAATGTTCATGCCACTAAACATTAATGTCCATACCACATAACGTTAAGGTTAATACTATGAAACAGGTTAATGTTCAAACCACACATCGTTAATTTTCATACCACGAAACATGTAAATGTTCATACCACGAAACATGAAAAGGTTCATGCCACGAAACATGTTAATGTTCATGCCACTAAACATCAATGTCCATACCACATAACGTTAAGGTTAATACCATGAAACAGGTTAATGTTCATGCCACACAACGTTGATATTCATACCATACAACACGTTGATGCTTATATTACACAATGCTGAAGTTATAATCACACAACGTTGATGTTATTACCACACCACGGTGTGGTCCATACCACACAACGTAGATGTCCATAGTGACATGTTCTACTTATATATGTACGTACTCATGGTCCTAGGTTACCTGGCTGGCAGCAAGCCCACAGTCACCCTCTGCAACTTTGTCACCAAGTGGAGCGAGCTGTCTCGCCGCCAGCGCAAGGGATTCCAGCGTCTCTACAAGCAGGGCTGCGAATGCAAGGTAGCACCCCTGTTATTGTCGACTATTTTTGTGGAGCTAACTTTGAAAGATATTTATATGTAACGCTTGTGTGTATTATAAATATAAATATTATAAAATAAATATTATATATATAATAGGTACTCTCTCTCTCTCAAAAATATATATTTAAATTAATGATATATAAATGTGTGTGATACTTGTATATACCTATAACGTAAGGAAGGGTACAGGTTAATGTGACTGGTCCTGTAAGCTCCCCCTTTACATAATAAATGTAAGAAAACTAGGTAAATTGAAATTATTTGAATTATAAATGTTAATTTTTCGATTGAATAATTAGTTAATAGTTGTTAATAGTGAATAGTTAATAGTATAATATATATATATATATGTATAGTATAATAAGTATAATATAGTTAATACTATAATAGTTGACTCTCTTTTTGTTGCTTTATCTTGGCCTTACCTCACACTGTGATGGTTCAGGTCCGTGGCCGCTGGTCCTTCCGCAACAAGGACAAGATGGCGTGCAAGTGGACGACGGAGATGGAGCCGGAGGACTGCCAGGAGCTGTACTCCATGTGCGTGCCGAGCGGCAGCGGCTGCGACTGGCTGCCCAGCAACGCCTACCGCTCTTGCATGAAGACCCGGCGCAACAACGACATCCCTTAAAGGACTGAAGCAAGCTTTCCACATCGCCTTTTTTTCAAAGAATCTCCATTTTTCATTTTTTACTTCATAATTATTTTATTAGTGTTTTTGTTCTTGTATTTTATTTTATTAGGGTGCATTTTATTTGAAGACAACCTTGATTGTAAGTTGTATTTTCTCATATCAATAAAGCTAGGAATCAATAGTCTATTTGTAGATAAATTATGAGAATTATATAATTTCTTTTTGAACATAATTTCTTTCGTTATGTGAAGTTGAGACATATAAGACATACCATAATTATTGGATTGATTTCTATTTATATATTCCTTTTCATTTGAAATCTCTCCAGTATATTACAGTAATATGGCAAAAGTATATATGTGATGAATATATTGAAATTATGTCTAAGCAAATGTATTTCCTGGTTTAACACTATAATGCATTGTCATGAAATATACGAACAAGTTTACAGCCTTCGAATGCAAAATATATTATTTGCGTCATTTTGATTTACAGGGCAACTATATATAGAAATAGTATTTAAATGAAAGTTCAGAATTCTACTTTGAGCACTCTACATAATAGAAAGATAGCTTAGTTTCTACCAATAACAAAGGCAGTTAAATAGATTTGTTGATAAATATCCTTTGCCTGATCTAGGTCATCATTATATTTAGGATATATTTAATTTCAATTGTATATATTATTCCAAAGCATTTTTCTCTTTTGTATATATGTGTCTGTATATAATCTTGTGATTATATGCTTTTCTGTGTATTCTTTACTTTCTTTGGAAATAAAGCAAGCCATTTAACTTCATTTGGTTTGTATTATTGTATTTTTAGTACATGTGTTGTTTATTTTAAAATAATGATATCACACTTTAAAATTATTTGTCAAAATCTTAGTCCACTCATGGAGACTTGTTTTAGAAAGAAAGCGCACATTTATTATGAAAAAAAAAGTCAAAGGAAAAATGTACAATATGAAGTGGTAAAATAAGAAAATAGCATCGTGAAAGTACTTTTCTGATGGCCTGCTTCGAAAATATAAATAAATTTCAATTAAAACGTTTTCTATAAAACTCTTTCCATATAAATACGCACGTGGTTGGCGTATCTATATATGTTTTTTTTTTTCTTCTAATATTTTGGAATAAATATAAATCAACGATTAGCTGATATATATTTAGATAGATGGCGCAAGCCATCAGCACCGTTCAATTGCACACACACATACGAGATTAGATATCTTAGTTATTTTAAAAGTGTTTTGTGTGAGATGAAAACGTAATATTTATATAATAAACTAGACGTATGACCCGGCTTCGCCCGAGAATTCCCCCGATTGCAATTTCCTTCATACTGAAAGTACATCCATAATAAATATTAGAAGTGCCATAGAATAGCAATACAGAAGTAACACATAAACTACAGGAAAAAGTGTGTGTGATGGCAAATATTGTATTATATTATTGTTTAGGTATTTAATTTAATTAATATAGTTGATATAATAATATATATTTATATTATATACTAGCGGATGTGTGCCCGGCTTCACCCGGGTTTTATCCGAGTGAAAGTTTGCCTAACCAATATTATTGATAATAATATTCTGGAACACACAGAATATTATGATAATAATGATAATAATATTCGTTAAATTATATATTTATATAATATATGAAATTTATTTTTCGAGCAAACATATTCTCTCTCTCTCTACTGAATAGATTTTTGAAACGATATACATAAATAAAAATATCTAGAGATATACTACATGATCTTAGCCAAAAGGCCGAGAAACGATATTTTATATATAGAGATGACCTGGCTTCGTGTGTCTTCTGCTCGAGTGAATGTTTCGCTGGTAGAATTTTGTTCCTGCCTACTATTAATCATTATCTGGCTTCGCCCGTGGTCTGCTTTAGTGAATATTCCCCAAAAGAATTTTTAATGCAATCAAGCATGATACGGCAATATTGTCATCATCATTTCTGACTAAAAAAAATATTGTTGCTCAGTACTTGGTTAAATATAATTTTTCTTGGTTAAAGTGCGACAAAAAAAAACTCTTCCAGATTTAACTCTCTGTCCTGTTCAAATTTCAGCGAGATTAGTTACATATTGAGGGCATGCATAGCCGACAAACATATATATATATATATATATATATAAAAATGGATGTTTGTTGGTCCGTCCGTTTGTCAGTGATAATCTTCTACATCCCTCAACCAATCGTGATGAAACTTTGGGAAGATGTTTAGTATACTACCGGGATGGTTTCTGGCTAATTACTCTTTAGAAATAACCTTTCGTTGCATTTTTATTTACAATAAAACGTAAATTCACTCGCAATCTGCGCCCCTCTCGCGGCAGACGGGGGATGGCGGCGCGCGACGATTGGCTGCCGGCGCAGCACGTGACCTCCCTGCCCCCCCCCCCCCCCCCCGCCGAGTAAATGA